>OX424556.1:34545536-35795536 GCA_949152475.1 Terebella lapidaria
GTCATAGTTAACTCGCCTGATGCCAAAATAACAAGAAGAAATCGTATCGAAACTGCGGGAACATATGACTGCGGTGTTTCGTCAATTTTCTCTTATGACACTCTCCAGTATCTACTGGCTCGAATCAATGTTACTATTGAATGGACATCTGAATTCATGTTTTTGATTCTCCTCTGCTCTGGTGACATAGAATTGAACCCAGGGCCTTCTGACACAAATATTAAATTTCGCGATGTCGCTTTGTGTCACTTAAACATTCAGAGTTTGAAGAGTAATCCTGATAAGCTAGAACATATCAGGCTACAGTTAACCGATGGTTACGACATCATCACGGTTTCAGAAACATGGCTAACATCTGTCAACAAAAGTGATGAATATGCCCTACCAAATTACCACGACATATTTCGTCGCGACAGATCGACCGGCGCAGTGGGGGGCGGTGTCGCGGCGTGGGTATCCTCGCGACTGGCTGCCAAACGCCGCGCCGACCTTGAGATGGACAATGTTGAAGCTATGTGGCTGGAGATTCGTTGTCATAACAACAAGTTTTTGTTATGTACTGTTTACCGGCCTCCTAGTGCTTCTGTAAACTTCTGGGAAAATTTGCAAATCATGTTGGATGAGTCCCTAACGGACGGATATCATAATACAATAATAATTGGGGATTTCAATGCGGACGATAACACCAATCATGGTAATCACCTGCATTTTTTCGCCGACGTGAACCATCTCACTTCCCATATCAATGATGCCACTCGTGTAACGTCGACTTCAGAAACTATTCTTGACCGAATTCTGACTAACTGTCCTCATTTCGTCAAGAAAGCTGAAGTACTCGCGCCACTACTTACAAATGACCACTGTTCTATTGCAGCGTCACTTTCGTTCAGGTACAAAAAATCTCATGCCTACAAGAGACTAATGTGGGATTATAGTCGCGCCGATGTTCAAAACTTAAAACGAGCGGTGTCTGATATAAAGTGGAACTCGATCTGTGAAAACTTTACAGATATTAATGCCGCCACAAACAAATGGAACGTGATGATATTGGATGCGGCAAAGCGTTACATCCCGAGCAAAATGGTTACCGTGCGCCCCTGCGACAAACCTTGGTACAGTGGCTCCCACCGTCGCATGAAGCGTATTAGGGACCGCGTCCATCGAGCTGCTAAGCGTGGTAGCACTCCACAGCTCTGGGCGCTTTACCGGCAAGCACGCAATAAGTACATAAAGACTTGCCGAGATGCTCGGGACAATTACGAAGCTGAACGAATTCGAAAATTGTCCGAATCCTCTTTCCGAACGAAGGAATGTTGGAGTATCTTCAGATCTGCTCTGAAAATGCATAAAAATACCAATATTCCAACACTTGTACACAATGGAAAAATGCTTGTTGATGAGGTAGAAAAAGCTACTGCATTTAATGACATTTTCTTGGCAAACTCCAAGTTGGACGATACAGGAGCTATATTACCGGAGCTGGTACTACCAGAGTATTCGATATCCGAGATTGCAATATCGTCTCAAGATGTATCCGACCAATTGGGAAACCTGGATACCAGTAAAGCATATGGTCCTGATCGCATCGGGCCCACTCTTCTGAAACTTCTGCGACCTGTTATTACTGATTCTCTGACTTGTTTATTTAACGCGAGTTTGAGACAGGGTAAATATCCGGATACCTGGAAACAAGCAAATGTCGTCCCAATATATAAAAAGGGGGATCGGTGTAATCCACTGAATTACCGTCCTGTATCGTTGCTTAACACAACCAGCAAAGTGTTCGAGCGCGTAGTTTTCAAGTACGTGTTCAATTACTTCCGGGACAATTTTGTGCTCACAGTCTGGCAATCCGGTTTCACACCCGGTTGTTCTACCGTTAGCCAACTGTTGGAGATTTACCATCGATTTTGTGAGGCAGTGAATAATGGTAAGGAAGTACGGGTCGCGTTCCTCGACATCAGTAAAGCTTTTGAACGTGTCTGGCACGCTGGAGTATTGTTCAAGCTGCAGAAAACAGGAATAACTGGCAAATTACTTGCTTGGTTCTGTGATTACCTGGAGAACCGGACTCAGCGAGTTTGCCTGAATGGCCAGTATTCAGACTGGGGAACAATCCAGGCCGGCGTCCCACAGGGATCCGTACTTGGTCCACTTCTTTTTCTGGTCTTCATAAATGACCTGACAGAAGTCACTCAATTTGCGAATACACGCATGTACGCAGATGATACTTGCCTATTTCTGACTGTCGATAACAGAGACTCAGCAGCACAATATTTAAACGAAGACCTACAATCTATTGAGAGATGGGCTAATCAATGGCTAGTATCCTTTAGCCCTGCTAAAAGCCAGTCCCTCATTATTTCTAACAAAGCAAATCTCCAAATGCACCCTCCATTACAATTTAATGGTTCCAACATTTGTGAGGTCACATCCCACAAGCATTTAGGAATCGCATTTGCATCAAATCTATGGTGGCACTCCCATATAATGGAATTATATACAAAGGCGATGAAACGATTAGATATAATTCAATCTCTCAAGTTCAAACTAGATAGAGCCTCCCTTGAGAGATTTTATATCTCATTCGTCAGGCCAATTTTGGAATATGCAGACGTTGTTTGGGCCGGAGCTCACGACTGTGATCTAGCTAGACTTGATCAAGTCCAAGTCCGGGCCATGCGCATTGTTACCGGTGCTACACAACGATCTAGTATCGGTAACTTATATGATGATACTGGATGGAACACGCTGTCTGAAAGACGCGAATTACACAGGCTATCATGGTTCTATAAAATCAAGAACCAGTTGGCTCCCAGTTATCTCGTGGATCTGATGCCACCTACTGTAGATAATCGTACAAACTACCATTTGCGATCTCACAGAAATACGTCGCAATTTCAATGTCGATTGGAAAGTTATCAGAAATCATTCTTTCCCGCGACAATCCGTCTCTGGAACACTCTCCCTGACGATATGAGAGATGCTCCTACTCATAACGCATTTATTACACGGCTAAAGCTGAGCATACGACAACCGAAGAGACCGTGGTACAATGTTGGATCCAGGGCCACGAACATTCATTATGCCCGACTACGTATCGGCTGTAGTATGCTGAATGGACACCTTTACCACAATTTACATGTTGTGGACAGTCCGAGCTGCTCATGCGGATATTATAATGAAATCCCTGAACATTATTTGCTATACTGTCCCTTTTATAGAAAGGAACGGTCAGATTTGTTCGATGATCTGCAGTCATTTGACGCTCTCAATTCGAACGTCTTATTATTCGGTACTGATTCGTTGTCTATAGACGACAACATTGCCATATCAATTGCTGTTCAATCATTCATCAAGGATACTAAACGTTTTATATGATCACTGGTTATGGTCCTTGACACTTGGAATGTTGACTGTGTGACCAAATACTAGAAATGTCTAAATGTCAGAGAAATTATATCATATGTGTACTTATATGATCACTCATCTACGCCTCGAACAGATGCCGATATCTTTTCTCCTGTATCAATACATTATCTCACAATATATACGTGTGTATGGGTGTGGCTGTAGGTACGTGTCTATATGTGTGGGCGGGAGGGGGGGGGGGGGGGGGACTGTAGTTCAGTTCGATTACGTTAACTGCTTAAATATAAGAGTTGAATCTGTTTATGTGTGGGTGGAGGGGTGTGGCGTGTATGTATGTATGTATGTATGTATGTATGTATGTATGTGTGGGTGGAGGGGCGTGGTGTGTGTGTAGCATTCTGTGGTTACGTTAATTGATATTATAAAAAGTTTGCACCAATAATAGTTAAAGGATGTATATACATGAGTGAATATGATTTGTATATTTTTGTACACATGTGAAAATCTTATTTTGGGTGTTGGAATGTACAGTATGTCATTATTTTTCTATTTCACTATTGCACAATGTTGTATTTCCTCTCACTGGAGAGATCTTCATATAGGACCTAGTCCTGCTGGTCAATCCAATAAATATTGTTTATAAAAAAAAAAAAAAAAAAAATAACTGTGAAAGCTACAAACCAATCAATTAGCAACCTAATACTTTACAGATTCGTTTTTAAGATTATTGTTGATCGTTATATTAACACTGGCTTTTTTGATCACACGGAGAGGAGAGTCGTCCGGTAAATGATTTTTTAATTTCCGACACTACAGTAGCATAATCCCTTGCCGCGAAAGTAGTTAGTGACACCTAATTTTCCACACGAGCCCCTTCCACTTGTCATTGATTAAAACAGCAGATCACCCCCAGTGAACCGCTTCGTGAGAACTTGTTTCATACAGACATAGGGAGTTGCATGCGTGGCAATATATACACTCTTGATTAGAAACAATACGAGTTTATATCGTTGATATATTTCGTAGCGAGAATCTGCAAAAGCTTTAAAAGTAAACTATTTTTGTATTTATTTAGTTGTTTTATGATTTTTTTTATTACATGACTATTTTTTATGAATTCTGTTATCAACTATTTTCCACTCGATATGTGATCCATACTGTGGCTGATCTAGGACGTGCAAGAAAATTGTTTTATCTTGTTATTTTGAGATAATTATATAGGAAACCAAAAAATATTGATTTTTATCTCTTTATTTCAAGATAGTTATCTCGTTGTTTCGAAAGTTATCACGTTATTTTGAGATAGTGTTTCGTTATTTCGAGATCATTATCTCGTTATTTCGAGAAAACGAGGTAACTATCTCAAAATAACGAGATAAAAACAGTATTTTTTGGAGTCCTATATAACTATACCATCTCAGTGTAACGACATAATCATCTCGAAATAATGAGATACTATCTCGAATTAACGAGATGACTTAACAATCTCGAAATAACGACATAATTATCTTGAAATAAAGATAAATTTAACTCGAAATGACGAGATAAAAAACAATATTTGTTTTGCTGTCGTAAACAATTTTCTCGAAATGACGGCAAATTCTTTTTTCGGGGTGTCCTAAATAAGCCATCGTAGGTCCAATAGACTTTGAATAAATCTATATTTTTACTGTTCCAGAAAAAAAATGGTACAAGCACACTTTTCATGCAAAAAAAAATACATAAACCGGTACTCAAAAAAAAAAAAAAAAAAAAAAAAACCTCAGCGCCATAGCACCGATTTCGGAGCATCACTGGGACGCAAACCAAAACATTTTTTTTTTTTGGCCTTAGGCCGACCGGACTTCCAGAGCCTGTAGGCATGACAACACCAATCATATTACGCCACATCCGTCTGAGAATTCCCTATTTTGAAAGCGGGGGATGCCCTTGATTCCCCGCAAAATGGTGGATTGCTATGGCTGGTTGTTGATCCGAGCTGGTTGACATTGCACACGAACAGTTTCAAGACCACAGCATGCACAAAACGGCTCGGACGACGAACGATATATATGGGTTGTCAGGCATGAAAATCAGTCGTTTCAAGGGGGCACCATCAGAACTCGAATTGTAGCAAAAATCCAATTTTTCAACCTATATTTTCCTTACTATGGTGAGACGAGTAAATGAATCAACTAGCTTGTTATGTAAGCTGCTAAGGTTTATCCCGTTCTGGGACGGAGCTGTGAAAACTTGAGTTAGGGATTCTTATCATTGCTTTGAATGGACGGGGCTATTACTGAAACCTGTCCTGTACGTATACTGCCTCATAGTCTCAAAGCGTGGACGCTGAGCCAAACAGCCTTCTCCCTGATGTTGCCTACAAGTGTTTGTCCCCAGGAGCCAAGGGCTCTTTAGTCTCGACGAGGACGGGAGCTGTGCATAATCGCGCTCTCCGTCGTACTGTCTCAAAAGTTGGAAGCACGACTCCCAGATTTCAAGGCGCTGGCAGTACTAGTATGCATGTACTTATGTACATGTACGAGCACGAGGGAAAGCGTCACAGAAATGGAACAGTGAAAGCGGCCAGTAAAGAACAGACGACACCGTTTTGACGCAAACTTCGAACATGAAGCAGCCAAAGTACTAGTATGAAGTCATGTTGTGACCAAAACACATGTCCTAATCCATGGGCAAAATCGCCACATTAGTATTGAATAAAACAACGCCTCTAATTGAAACGTTGGTTCATCGCAATCTATTACACATTTTCAGGTTACCGAACCTATGGTGTGATAACCTATTGGCATGGCGTTGCGTCCGGCGTCGTCGGCATCGTCGTCCGTCCACATTTTTATTTTAGAAATTTACGGGTGAATGCCCAAAAATATTTTTAAAAGGGGGTATTTTTCTCCTTTTTTTATTTTCGCTTTTTTTTTTTACAATGGCAGCCATTTTCGACAAAAAACGGCCGATTTCTGATTTTGGCGGCCATTTTCTCAAAATACAGTTCAGAGAGTTTTAAGATTTTTATTTCAAAAGATTCCCTTCATATACCTCTGTGATGTTTGTGAGTGTTGTTGTTGCTATTTTCTCGACGGGTCCCAAATAGGACCTTCCCATATTAAATTTTCGTATGCTTTATAATGGGACACATAATGGGGCATATTTATTATGCATAATATTTCACTTAATATTGCGATTAAAGACTAGGGATCAATTGTGGACACACGGGAAATGATATATGCTGAGTATTATCAGGACTTCAGTTTGATCTTCGACCTTATTTTCAAGGTCAGAAAATTTTCAAGGTGGAGTTTACTGCTTAGGAATCAATTGTGCACATATAGGAAATGATATAGTCCACATATTTTGATGACCTAGAATTTGACCTTTTATCTCATTTTCAAGGTCAAAGCACAAAATGGCTAATACATGTATCTTGTTATCGACTTTACAGCTTAGGAAGCAATTGTGAATATAGGAAATTCTACATTATGAGTATTGTCATGACCTTGAATTTCACCTTCAATATCTCGCTTATGAATAAATTGTGCACATATAGGGAATGATATAAGCTAAATTTATTATGGACTTTACAGTTTAGGAATCAATTGTAAACAATTGTGTATGCTGAATATTGTCACGACCTTGATATTGACCTATGACCTCATGTTCAAAGTCACAGGACAAAATGGCTTATATCCCGTTTATGACCGACTTTACAACTTGACATTCAATTGTGGACATGCAAGAATTATACAAGTATATGGCGAATATTCTGATGACCTTTAATTTGACATTTGACTTCATTTTCAAGGTCACAGGAAAAGTTAACATCTCGCTTAATATTAAATTTACAGCGCATCAATCAATTGTGGACATATAGGAAGTTATAAGTGCTGAATATTGTCGTGACCTTGAATTTGAATAGAAACATATCGTGTCCGGTAAACTTTCTTAGCCCTTGGGCTAATTATTCTACTTAAAATGCAGAGTTGCACACGTGCAGTATATACATGTACATGTAGCCTACAATATCCGACTGTTCTGCCTTGGTAAAGGGTTATTATCTTACTTCTGTAGCAGCTTGGAAACAAGTGATTTGTCGTTTCCTAGTACGGATACCGCCTTTGTCTCGCCCGTGTCTCGCCTCGTGTCGTATCAATACGTACCGGTCCGGGAGAGGTTGAATATGTCATGTTGGTATGTTGTTATCTCCCACAAAGGCTTGTTATCTTCCTCTCTATGACCTTGACTTTTAATCAGAAGTCGACTCGTACGGGTCTACTAGATCTATGTGTGAGTGGGTCGTTATTCATAGAATATTATATATCCAATACAATATGTTCGTTGTGTCTGTAAGGATATTTGATATATGATGCTTTCTCAGAATAGGGGGCCAGCTGCGTTTTTTTGCGTTCTACAAGCTATATCTTTTGACTGGAATGCAATATTTGTGTCAAACAAGTTGCATTGTATAGAAAACAGTTGTGGCCTGTAGAAAAACACATTAAAAATATCTACATGTATAAACCAGCCTTCATTTAGATATTTACACTCAAACTGCAAAATATTGCGCATTTTGGCGCTAAAAAATGGGACATTTTTTAGGGCACGTTGTATGCTCCACCCGTGCGTGTTTTGTAATGCATTTATAACTGAAAATAAGTTTTTTTCACCCGATATAATAATTAAACGTTGTTTTAATGCAATAATCACTCATGTATCATCAGATTTTTGTGATAAAAATGCCCGTTGGAAACGTGTCACGAACGTTATACCGTTCCGTCAAGAACGATGAAAATATACAGCAAGCTACTCGGTGCAATTTTTTTCATTTCAAGTCGTCAAATAATACATTTTTGATGAGCAGTTAAACCCTATAATGGATAAAACCGCTCACAGCAAAGTTTCAATGACAACATTCAATTATACACAGGCCCAAACTGACTCGATGAGCAATTCCCTCAAACATAACGTCCGTGACATTGCAACTTCAAGCAGGTGGTGATGAAGAACAATGCGGTTCGCGCGCACATTTCGTGTTTAGATCTCGTGTCAGCATGTTTTGGTTCATGATTTGGGCACGCGCAACTCCCAGACAACCACGATGGCGTCTCCCATGAGGCACGGAAATTTTCCTTGTCAAAAAAAATTGAAATAACGTACGTGACACGTAGTAACGCCTGTGACAATATATCTGAAATATCCAAGATATATGTATAGTATTTAGGACAAAAAGTTAGCACGATGGAGAGACATTGTTTCAAACTATCAGCATGGTGTATGTACCAGTTAAAACTTTGAAATACACAGCACGTGTAGACGTTAAAACTTGCAAATGTCAAGGTCTTTCCCTGCACGTGATTGTCACAGACGTTATTATTGACAAACCTTAACACTTGGATGCGAGAAATATAATGTCAATAGTAATTGTTGTGACGGAGTGAGAGAACATATCCCGTAAATTGTGTGGATGTATAGATCTAGCCCTACCAATTAATTACTTTGGAACCACTGTTTGTCGCTTGTATCAATGCTTATGTCTTATTGTTACCAGATATGTGGCAAATGAGGTTTATATATCGAATGTCAGGAACGTTATTTTTGACATTTATTCTGTTGATCAACTATGTAAATTTACAGTAAATAATAACGTACGTGACAAATTATTTTGGAACATGCAGTAAAAGGGCCAGTTTTGTGGAGTCGTTAGTGTGGTGATGGATACATTTCTAAGTTCAATAGCTAACTTTCCTACAGCTTTTGGATGCTTCCTGGGGATATTCAGATAATCTAAGTCCTGTATAGTCTCGAATGTTACTTTGACAAATTTATGCTTAGGATGTGATGTCAAGAGTAACATCTGTGACAAAGTATTGTTAAATTTTTTTAATGCCATTTAATAAACTTAAACAAAACTGTAAATGTAGACCAGGATAACATATCCTAGAAATCTCCCGGATCTTCACACGTTAGGAGGTCATCCTACAAGCAATTTGTTGTCTTTATCATGTTTATGTCACACATGTTATTCTTGACATTTTTAGTTGATGGGCCGTGTCAAAACTAACATCTGTGACAAAATTGACTTCCACAACGTGGAAACCTCGATACCATGTGGTCATTAATTCCATGCAATAGAGAAACATATAAGCATGGTCTCAGAATTAGACATTTGGAAATATTTTTTAATTTCCGATGGTTCCTGCTAACCCTAGCTTAATGGTTCGTCTCAGATGTTACTTTGACGAATCTCCATGACCATGAGCCTGTAGGATCTTTCCTCTCAGAGCACCATGTGCCTGCTGAGGCTGAGGACTGCGTTGGGTATGTAGGCATTTCCAGTTGCTAAAACACACTTTCTCAACCAAAACACTGCAGCATATCTGACTTAATTGTGTTGTTTTGCAGCCCGACACACCTGGCGCCTGACTGCTCATTAGACGTCATTAGACGATCTCAGCAGTTTTCAATGGGGTTGGAATCCGGACTGCAAGCAAGCCATGGTAGCACAGTGGCGTCTTCCTGATCCAAAAATTCAGCAACTGGAGGGGATTGGTGAGCTGGGGCATTGTCGTGCTGCCACACAAAGTTATCACCGGTGTGACGTTTTGCTCAAGGATCACCAAGTCCGATTTACCATCATGATGAATAGCGCCCCAGACATGAACGGATCCGCCTGCCCCTTGTCTTATGGGCAGTATATCGTCATCTTGGATGGCTTGTCCGGTCATATGACGCACCTTAAGCCTGCCATCTATAGTGTCCATGGTGACACGGCTCTCATCAGTGAAGACCACATGACGCCAGTGCTGCAAGGTCAGGGGTTCACACGTGCCACACCGTGTCGTTGTTGAAGTAGAGGTCGCCTGATCAATCTCTTAGCCTTGTAACCAGCGAACGTCAACCTTCTACTCACAGTGCGTCCGGACATCGACCGATCCAGACGGTGTGACCATTCGTTACCCAGAGTCTGCTTCAGACGACGTTGGTTTTCACGCATCATGCGCATCAGTACGCGGTCCTGGCGCCAGTCTCCAATCGCAGTCCTTAGAGATGCGTTAACATCCGCCCGAGGTACCAGGAGCTGCATCGCCCGTATTCCTGTACATTTTGAGTACCTAACTCACTGCTGACTGAGTGACACCCACCAAGGTCGAAATCTCTGTCTGCTGGCGGCCATCTTGTCAATATCAGATGATCACATCTCTCGTATCTCTGCCTAAATGACACACCATGTTTATGGTTGAACTGTACTAAAACGCAGTTTTGTAGCACATTGCCAAACTATATCACCCAAATTTGGTTGTTGTTGCTCTCTATATAGTGGCCGAAACACACCTGAATATGCCCTTCCCTTGTTTAATCTCATATACTCATTTGCCCTGACTCATCACCAACATTAATCCAAATTTACCCATAAACATGCAAAAGTAAATGGGATAATACGAGTATAAATTTTATACATTTCAGTTGATGTTTAGCAACAGAGCCAAATAAAATCCACTTAATCGAAATGAAAAACTATATTCCATCATATTGGCCGACCCTGTATGTTACTAGTATGTCCTCCAGTGTGGAATCGGAATTCGTTTGTATTGATTGAAATATTAAAAATTCTGAAATATTAATGAATTTTCATCATGCATGAATTGAAATGATACTGAAATATTAATGAATGCTATCATGTGTGAATTGACTCATCATGTTTATAGTGCATTGAGGAACATGAATAATAATTTTGAACTTTCTAGTTTTGCTTTACTGTGTGAAATTTGTTAATTGAATATTCAATTAACAAATTGCATGTATTTCATACTCGATTTTCAAAATCGGTTTGCTATGTCAACTGATTTTCGACGATAATCAGCCCATCATGAATGTTTCCTGTGTTATTAAAGTATTTTTAACAGATATATTAGTTTGGTTTGCTTCCAGATACAATTTGATTCATTCCTCCATACCTTTTCATATCATTGAAATACAAATGTCCATATTGTCAATGATAACAGTCGTGACAAGTCAAACATAACATGCGTGACACAATGTCAATGTAACGTATGTGACACACTTTATTGATAGCTAGCACGGTAATTTCAACAAAAATCACTAAGATTGACATGCATCAAATGCCTGACTAATAGTTTCATTCACATATATCCATAAGTAATGGGAAATCTCTCCCAAATCAATCTAGAGGAAAATAATAATCGCCAGTAAATCCCCTCTTTATCACGAGGCGCTATAACTATGTTCATACCAAGGTCAAGCAGTATATTGATATCAAACTTTTTGTACTTTGTTATTACTATTATCAGCTATGTACCGGTATTGCTTTTTCTGAAAAATACAAGTAACATTTGGCATTTTTATACACAAATGTGTCAAACATAACACACGTGACAGTACTCGACCTACCCCTATACATTCTGCAATAGCTTACAAAGGAATGTCTAAAATTAGTCGATGGCTTTTCGATACAATGCACAAATATCACAACAAAGCTGAAACACTAATTGCTAACACTAGTTGTCATTTTTATTTTTCATGTACTGGGTCACATTTTGGGCCCCCATTTCTGAGAATGCATCATATCATAACACGACAATGTATGTACATGTACATCTTTGATTCAAAGACATTTATTCATATACACATAGGCTTAGTAGCACGATTGTATGGACTCTTATATTATCACAGTTACTAGTATTTGAAAGGCGGGGGTTTGCACATGTATAAATAAAACACTTGTGTATATCTGCAGCAAGCACATATGTTTCATTGCAATTTGTGAATTTCTTTTTTGTCAATACAAACTCTTCCATCATAAAACTTTCCAAGTACTCCACACCTTGTATATCAATTCTTTTTATCAATACATATACGTTTACTCGCTAGGTGCTGTTTTGCATTTACAAGTGAAGTTAATATATAAATATATTCCAATCATATTGCTTTTTCCATTACGTACTCACACCAAAAGCATATATTATGTACAGTACGAGCAAACAGTACATCCATCCAATGCATTCCATTGTGCAAATAATGTTATAAGTATTTCAGTAATTTTGTTGTGTTCATCATCCACTATTGAAAGCCAAAGAACATTACATCGTTTTTACGGTCTTCCTTGTATTTCACGGCTTTACATAACAATTATGTTCACATTCATTGCACGGCAGTGCTCTAGCGAGTATACAGAACCAAGTTTCCCAGCTGCTGTTTCAGCTCGTTATAACCCTTCACGTTCTATTCAGCGCATGGTCACGGCGCTCATGATGTGCATGATGATGACGTCAGTGATCTCGGCCAAAGTGAGCGCGCTAGCTCCCAGAAACAGCCCCACGGAACCCCCGATATCACCTGTCGCAGGGAAAACAAGGCGGAGATGCCCAGACAATAAAAACATTTTCAAAATCATATTTCACTTCGTAAAATTCGCGGGACATACCGAGAAGGTTGAGCATGTCGTAAGCTGGTTGTTGGAGAATCTCTTCGTAACTAAGCTCCTGCATGAACACACTCAATTGGATAAAATTCGCTCTGAAATAGAACAGTAAAATCTCCATATGTAATAAGATATCAAACTAGGGTTATCCCTTGCCGTTGTCTCTTTTGCTTCACTGGTATGTATGTATATTGTGTGTATATTGGTATATGTATATTGCACTTATATAGATAAGAGTCCTACAAACCCACAGTATGTGCTTATTACTATATAAATATGAATGAATTAACTCACAGGTAGAAGTCTGTGTCAATCTTCGTGGCCGCGAGGAATGCAGTTAAGGAGTCCATGTAGGCGGTAATAACTGAGGAGAATGTCTCATCAGCTACGCCCAGGATCCGCGCGATATTCGTGTAGTTCTCGAGGTGCCGAAAGCTCTCCTCGATTTCGGAGAACTTGTTGGTGGCGTTGGTAACGTTGAAATCCGCATTCAGTCTGTATTCTAGTTCCGCCGCAGATACATTCTCTAGTTTGCTCAGACTGACGTCCAGTAAGTCAGCAAAGTAGGGTAGATAGTAGCCTGGTCTGTTGGGATAGTCGCTGAAGTCCTCGTGGACTTTGGCGTAGAAATTCTCAGTGGAGTACTCGGTCAAAATGTTCATCCAGACATCCTCGAGAGCGATCTTCATCTCCAACATTTTCTCGTGAATGAGACGGCCGGACGAGCGCAGGTCAGAGAAGAACAGGTCCAGGTCTCGAACCGCCTTCACCATATCTGGAGAGGTCAGGTGTTCGGCTAAGTCGGTCTTGAATTGTCGATGGTCTTTTAAGTAGAGCCGTGCGTCGTCCATGGCGTGTCGCACTGACTTCCACGTCGTGTTCCTGCTTAGGGATATCGAGTATTTCAGAGACCTGATTCCTAGTGACAGTTTGTGCTTCATCGTGGCGAGGGTCCGGTTCAAGATGTCGAATTCCTCTATTCTCTTGTTGATGGTGATCACAGGACCGTCAACTATCCGCGTCTTGTACAAAAAGACGTTATAATTGTAGAATACACTTCCGTCTCGGAATAGTTTGTCCGTCTTCTTCCAGAGGGCTTCATCAATCTCGAATGTCTCCGTGAAGTTGTTGCCCATTTCCTTGTACGTATTAACGGCAGTGATAAACTGGTTGAGGCGCCGGAAGAGCTCACTGTAAATCTTGTCCTGGTTGTTACCGTCGTCATTAACATTGGCTTGAAGAAGGTCAACAGTGATCCAAGACATGTCGTATCTCCGGTGTCTGCTGGCTCTGAAGGTGAGCAGCGGTTTGCCGTTCTTGTACTTCTCGTGCACCTCGGTTATGTTGTCCGTCACTCGCACGGAGATGTCCAAACGCTCCTGGAGCGAGTTCTCGAAGTTTACCCAGCGAGACCTTGCAAGGAATTGCTCGTCATCCGTGCCATTCTGGCTGGCAGCTAGAAGCTCGATAGCCCTGCGGAAACTACCGCGGAGTTCAAAGAAATCGAAGGTCAGGTATGGCAGAGTTCTCTCCTCGAGAATCGTCCAACCTCGGACGAAGTCATGTTCCATGATGTACTTGACCCGTTCAAGTCCCTTCTTCCGATGGAACTGCAGTCTTTTCTCCATGACCTTGTACATGTCATTAACATAGCTTTCAATGTAGTTGAAGCCTTCCATCACCTCGTCGAGGGCGATATCAACGTCAAGTACGGCGCTGGCCAAATCCTCTACAAAGCGTTCATCGTCTTGGATGACTTTCTTGGTGACTCGCTGGGACACCTCCTGAGCCTTCCGGTACTTGGGCTCTAGCTTGTCCGTCAGGTCGCTATTCAGCAGGTTTAAGGCATCGAACGCCGATATGTCTCCGATAGAGTTGAACAGCTCGAGAGAATCCACTCGACAAGGAATTGGACACCTGCATTCAGGTCGACCCTCTTTGTTGAAATCCTCTGGAAATTTAGACATTATTTATGCATATATTTGTAGATACTTGCACTATACTAGTTGGACAGTCATTCGTGATGGGTAAGGAAGATTTAATTCTCATGGAACCTTTCATATTCCATGTTGACAAATGTATGTACGTGTACCTAAAGCATGCTCTATACATGTTTGGAACTTGGCCACGGTGCAATGTGGAATACCATCTGTAATTAGAAATGCGAAATACACACTGAAATAATGTGGATCCGGGTATATATAAGGCAGGTAAAAGATCAAATTTGTCACAAGAAATTTACATGTATTACCCCGTACCCTGATCGTCGACCATGTTGATATGCCGACACCCGCATCTCTCCTCCACAAAGATCTGCTTGCAGTTCTCGAGGCAGTTCTGTTTGGAGTACGTATCGTAGTACTTGAGGGTCTGAGTGTCGTCACACTGGCCGTGGGGTTCTGGGAGGTTCTCGATCTATTAGAGATCATAGGGTATAATATTTTTGTTGTAACTCAGCAAGGACAGCAAATTAACCGACGTAAATATATATTCACATTTAAATTTTAACGTTGGATTACGACGCAGTAATAACCTCTATCATCCAGCCATCATCGATGTGTTATCATATGTGTATGCTGAATGTTCTCGTGACCTCGAATTTGACCTCTGACCTCATTTTTCCTAGGTCAAAGCACGGAATGGCTAATATCTCACTTATTATCGGCTTTACAGCTTAGGAATCAATTGTGGACATATAGGAAATGATATGTGCTGAATATTCTGGGGGCCTTGAATTTGGCCCTTGACCTCATTTTCAAGGTCAGGGCACAAAAAGGCTAATATCTCCTTTATTATTTACTCTACAGCTTCGAAGTCGGTTGTGGACATGTGGGGGGTGGTGCATAATGAATGTTCTCATGACCTTGAGTATGACCTTTGACATCATTTTCAGGGTCAGAGCACAAAATGCCGCATATCTCACTTATTGTCGAGTTTACAGCTTAGAAATTAATTGTGGACATATAGGAAATGATATATGATAAATATTTCTGTGACCTTGAAGTTACCAGACCATCGGTCCGATCACCTATTGGCTAGCCGGTGAGCTACAGGTCCTTTGGGCCTATGTTTTTGATGTCATGTTGAAGTCATTTGCGAGATTTCACTGATTTCTGTTTCATTTTTTTCCCAAGAGCCAACAGGAAGACAGCAAATCGCTATGTTGGTCATAAATTTTCATCTCGTTGTAAATATCTTCTATATACCTTGTTTCATGGATTGTTTTCTGTTGTGGAAATTGAAAATAAACGTCTGTCTGTAAACGTTACACTGAAATATACATCTATTATTTGATATAAGCTAATATGACAGAATTAAATGCGAAATAGATATCTCGTTGAATAATATGATGACAACTGATAAAGTGATCTGAATTGCATTTTTTAACGTCAGTTATGTAGTTCATTCTTTCAATACATTGAATATGTTAGACAAATATTCCACGTTTGACTTCAAGTTCAACTTTCCACATGTATTAATCATGAATTCAATTTGCTCATTAAAAGAACTTGATGCCATGAATATTAAAATATTCATGGCATCATGAGGGGTCAAATTCCGTTCCGGTTTTAGGCGGTTTTAGTTTTTTTTTTAATTATTCAGTTCTGTAAATGGTACATGTAAAATGAACATGGATAAGTTTCACAGGCAAATAATGTCACTCTGCCTCTGAATTATAGTGGCGTATCCAAATATCATATCAGTTTTATCCGGAAACCAGTACCAGTAATTAATCGTGAATTCCGATTAATGGTTCCTGGTGCAGTTGAACTGACATACTAGTTTACAATTTGGAAGCACACAATAACGCTGAAAATTATTGTGATCATAGTAAGAACGGCACACGAGTATGGTGCCAATAATTACTTCAACAAGCTGTCATAATTTATAGTTTTATAGTAATTTATCGTACATGTAGTACGGTTCACAGAAATTGACCATGAATCATCGTGATAAAACTTGATACGCCAGAGTAATTTTCTAGCATTATTCATCATTTACATTGCTTTGACATTTGTCGATTTGTGTAAAGTAGACAAATTGTCCTGGTTCATGGGAAATGTCAAATAGCTGTATTATTTGAACCTGTGTCTAGATGAACATGTAGATAAACATTATCTTGTACATTCTGTAGCTCATCGTCAAATAATGGTTCTTTGATATACTGAATGATCTTAGCGCACTGCCATTCTTTGACATGCTGCCAGCCCATTGAATTCAAAATGGAACTTAGAGCTAGAGAAAAACGTTGAAAATCTCGTTTTATTGGTTTTATTGCTCAGCAAATTCCATATATTGGTTTAGTGTGAATGACGTCATTTCGAGGTAAATTTAGTAATAGATAACACCAGAATATTGAGCTCTCGTTATGTATTTCTGATAACACCCATTATACAAACGACAACGGATATATGCTGAAACAGATCGCACGATCAATGCGGTCAAGGTCGAAGTTCATCCCAAATACCCCTAAGGCATATTTGTTTAGGGCGACGAGTTTGAAAATAACGTCCGAGGCACAGTTTCCGAGATATACAAGAAGCCTCAGGGTCACTCAGCAAAATATCTTCCGAGCTCTAGGTCAAAGATCGTTTGACCATATGACCCCAAAATCGATAGCGTTCTTCCCTGTTGATATATGGACCTTCATGCAAAGTTTGGGCAAAACCGTGAGAGTACTAATTTATACCACCACGTTTACTGACCCTGATGAGGGTTGTCCCCAGAAGGCTGTAGCTGCCGGGCGGGGCGGCAATGCCGAAGTCTCGGACGAGAGGGACCTCGCGAGGGTGGTGCAGCAGCATGCGCAGCCCGGCGCCCTGGTTTGGCCCCGGCATGTACTCGTACTGCTCGACGTTCAACAGAAGCTGCAGGCCGCCCTCCGTGCCTGCAAGTATTGCATCGTACGTACATTGTGAAAGTACATGTAGGCTCAACAAAGAAATATGGTCGGACAACAAAACTACAAGATGCATCAACATTGAGAGGGCAACAAACACAAGTTCTCTAAACTTCTCCAAACTGTTAATGGATAGGCCAGAACAAACAAACTGGAAATACATGTAGGCCTATTACTTTTTTAATTATAGGTACATGTACATGTAACTGTCAGGCTCCAGGCACACTGTTTCAGCTAAAATTATATTGTTACATGAACATCCGACATGCCGTGAATCCGGCGTTGTGTTTTTATGTCCATATACCGGTACATGTTACATGCATGGAAAAACCGATACATGAAGCTGGCCTGAACAGAACAATCGCCAAATATAATATTTTATCAACCATGCAATTTCGAAAAAACATTGTCCACCCTAGATAGCTGAATACATCACGACACCGGTTCAATATATCTGGCTAGACTGACAATCCCAAAGTCATTTGTCTAGTGTCTGTCACGAAACAATATAGCTTCCCATTACTTTGAGCTGCAATCAAAGAACCCGCACATTATATATGCGATCTATATATACATCTGTAAAAATTGTATGGAGAACGCAATTAAAAAGACAAAATACATTCCATACGAGAAGTAATGGCACCAGACATCTATGTGGAGACACAATGACAAAACACAAAGGCGTCCAGACAGCCGAGGCGTCTACAGTGTACAATAGATTCATCGCACACTGTCACTGGGAGTAAATGACGTAAGTGTGGAAAATGTATCGGACATCAGTTGCCGCTCGGTATTCATTTGATACCAAACAGATCCGATTAGCAACCGGAGCAATTATGATTTCCACCGGGGTAATATACCCTGGGGAAATACTGTCTGTCTGGGATGATAGCCTGAAGGCTATCAGAATAACGTTAGTTATGTGTAACTATGAAACTCTAACATTTCGTCAATTAATGCTTGATGAAGCCTTGACTGTATGAACGTACATATACATAATACACATGTAGGCTACATGCATATGTGCACATATACATACATCCATAGTTACATATAAATCACTAAATTGCTAAACTGTTGAATTCATCCAACAGCCGTGATATATTGTGAATGTATGTCCTTTTGAATGAACACGGGCCAGTGTGTGTTTGCAGGAAGTCTACATTGTATTGTATGTCAGAAGAAAGCCAATGTGTGATAAGGTAACAGATGTCATTAGAGTTTAAACAAAGTTCGGTAATTTAAACTGAATGTACACATACTATATTTCCTGGGACTAAGAGGAATTGTTAACGATTGGTTTGCTAGTTATTTAACGGGACGTCAACAATATGTGGAATTTAACAAATTTGTAAGTCTCCTTTACTTGGAATTTCTTGTGGTGTTCCCCAAGGGTCAATCTTGGGTCCATTACTGTACTTACTGTATATGTCAATGATATACACAAATCATGTTCGGGTAATATATTGTCATTCGCCGATGACACTACTCTGTTTTTGTCTGACTCTCATATGCCCACCCTATACACTAATGCGAATATAGAAATTAATAAACTTTATAACTGGTTCTGCGCCAATGAACTTTCATTGAATGCTAGCAAAACAAAGTTCATGGTGATAAAACTAGGTCTCCAACGGCACAATCATAATGGGTTACAACTGAAAATTGCCGATACTGTACTAACTAGAATTGGGAATGACTGTACTGAGAAATCAACTAAATTTTACACAATTTTACACGCACTATACACAATGATCCATATAGAAGTCCATCTGACATATTATTCAAAAACGCTAATATACTGAAATTGTCTGATCTTTATGAATTCAACGTCATACTATTTACGTATGACTTCGTCAATAATTAATTACCATCTTCTTCCAACTCAGTGTATCAGTATAATTGTGACCATCAAACTATCCGCACCACGAGGCAATCTCAATTATTTTATATCCCTCGATGCCGGTCGAACTATATTCGAGCTTTACCATTACTCAGTTTCCCTCGTATATGGAACGAGACAATCAGAGATTGCAGACCCTCGCCCTTCAGATTTAGTAACTAAAATTAGGCGATAATTGAGAGTTCTGGTCTTAAGACCATCGGTTGTACGCCATACGATTGGGAATTGGCCAAAGAAAAATACAAAAATAAGTTGAAAATTTAATATTGATTAGAACCGGAGTTATAGCCAATTATGTGCTTTTCTTTTTTCCGTTGCCATAGCAACCGTTTTTACCCGATTTTGGCAAAATTTGAAAAGGACTGAGCCACTACAGCCCTATAAATTTCAAATTGATTGGACCGTTTGCCTTTGAGTTATAAGCGCAGACATTTGCACGGAAACGTCGCTGGCCAAAGGTTACCGAATTCGTGACCCCCAATTCTTAGACATCGGGCGATAATGGAGACTTTTCGTCGTACGACCACCAATCGTACACCAAACGATCGGGAATTGGCCAAAGAAAAATACAAAAAAAGATGGAAAAAATAATATCAAGTAGAACCGGAGTTAGAGCCAATTATGTGATTCTCTTTTTTCCGTTGCCATGGCAATAGCACTCCAGCCCTATAAATTTCAAATCGATCAGACCGTTTGCCTTTGAGTTATGAGCGCAGACATTTGCACTGAAACGTCGCTGGCCAAAAATAACCGAAATCGTGACCCCCAATTTTTCGACATCGGGCGATAATAGAGAGTTTTCGTCGTACGACCACGGGCTATATATCAGATGATCAGGAATTGGCCATAGAAAAATACAAAATTAGTTAGAAAAAATTATCTTGATTAGAACCGAAGTTATGGTCAATTATTGATTTTTACATTTTCCGTTGCCATGGCAACAGTTTTCGTCCGATTTTGACCAGATTCGAGGAGGACCGAGCCACTGAGATACCGCTTCATCTCTATAAGTTTCATGTTGATCGGACCATTCTCCTTTGAGATATGCGCGCGGACAGACAGACAAACAGACAGACAAACGGACAGACCCAATTACAATACCCTCTGCCCCTATCGGGGCGAGGGTAATAAATGGCACAGCCTTATCAACAATATTGAATCAAGGTTAACGTCAATTGAGAAAAATACTTCTAGAAAGAAACTAATTAGTGCAGCAGATAAGCTAAAGTATTGTTCAAATTTGGAAGAAAGTGCCAAATTTGGCACACACATCCCAAAACATATATGTTAAATGATAAAAGCAAGCCCCAAGCCAGATTTTCAATATAAAGTTATTTTTGCTGTTCTGTGTGTGGTAACCCCTTTTTCGCTAAAGTGCAGTAAAGTAAGAAAAATGTGTTAATTGAGATTGCTTAAAAATATATAATGTAGCATACCAAAGTCTTCAGTGAGACAACATGAAAACAACAGAGTATATCACATGGTACTAGAAGCCATTTATTGGTCTTAAAATGTACATTCATAATTTACACCATGCGAAACAAGGTATTTTATTGGTGACATTCCCGTCTTTTGACCCCGAAGGTTAATACTTGAGATATGTGTGAATGTTATTGTGTAGTCAGTTGCAATGATCATTCAATATGAAACAAGTTTCAAAATAAGACCCAGATCTACTATTAGGTACCGCTCTTGACCTCAAGATACGTATGTCGTTTAAAACTTCATTCTGCTACAAATGTATTGCATGTCAAAGTGGACATTTTGACGAATTTAAAAGAGAACCATGCCCAGTTTCAAACGAAATGAATAACCACTCTAAACATTGGCACATGAGTTACTAGTTCATCAGAGAGTACACTCAGTGGTGAACTACAGTGTTTCTCACAAAATCAATAATCACTGAACAACTCTGTGTGTTTTGGGTGTTTTGAGACTACTGCTCAGCGCAATACCTTCGACTTCACAACTTTGAATTTACAAATACTTTACAACGGTGATTTGAGACAACCACTGTTCAACATAGCAATATTTACTATACTTCTATTTGGATTTTCTCAACAAGACCAGACTAACCAGACTCTCAACAAGGCCATCCGACAACGATAATAATCCTGCTCCGCATGGAGCACCAAGAGCTCGGGACAACCTGGATGGTCTACCAACCTGGAACCAAGCATCCACTAGATATAATTGTGGACATCTCTAACAACCCGCAGAACATCACCCACCTCATGGCAGCCCTTTCCGAGTTGGCTCTATCATGAGGATCGCCCTGCAAGAAAGACAAGAAACAGAAAAGATGCCTTCAGTGGTCTCAACTCATCGCTGATTGCAGGAAAAACAGTCATGAAGCTCACAGGGCTTGGGTTGCCGCCAGCAACATCCAGTATCTACTGACAGGAAGAGGTCTAAGCGAATGCTATGAAGTGCTATGCGCCAGAGGAGGCATGCCACAAAAACTAGCTACTAGTATACTCCAACATCATGACTCCACACAAAGACAGAGATAAGAACCGTACCATAGCCCACCGAAGGTCGCACCAGAACAACCATCAACCAAAAAATAAAGTGAACGACTGTCTGCTCACAGATTCTGCAGAGATCCTAGACAATTGGGCTGAGCACTTTCAGTCTTTTCGGCACCCCGGATGACGATCCAAAATTTCATGAGAGGAATGCATATCAAGTTGAAGAATACATGAGATATATCATCAACCTGGCAGCCTCAATCCCAGGGCCATTGTTCACGTCTGATGAGCTGCCCCGTGTCACCAAATAGCTCAACACCAACTGAGCCCCTGACCCACGAGGTCTGAAGGCTGAACATTTCTGACTTGCACCATCACCCATACGTCAACTTCATCTTGGCCTCCTGATCCCATATATCCTCCACATGTTATGTGCCACCAGAACTGTTCAGGAGCGACCTGATCACCATACCAAAGAAAGGAAAAGATTGTCAGAACCAGCCATCATGGTATAACGATAACATATGTCATGGAGAAATTGATAGAACATCAGTTCTACTGATGAACAAGATCAGGCTGCTCCCCCGCAAGCCCCAACACAATCTCCAGTATGGTGCACAAAAGAGAGGAGGATACCTATGTAGCCACTCTGGATGTCTTCGACTGTGCTTGGCGTGACTCGGTCCTCAGGAAGGTCATTTTTACCACGGGGGAAGCTCAGCTTGACCTCCCCTCGCCCTCCTGATGGGCAATACCCAGTTTTGTGTCTGACCCAAATACCTGTGTAACAGAGCAGCGAACCTTAGACAAGGTGTAGGAGCTGCAAGAGCGGGATCCTACATAGGCTCGTTCTTCTCTGGAGCACCTACCTAAGATGATGATGTGATGCTCATCAGGGACTCACATGCAGAACTGCAGACTCAACTAGAGATAGTACAGGAGTAGGCCTACTCGAGACTTGAACGTTACCACATGTAACATAATGAACCTGCTCCTTTATACCTACAACATATATTTCATGCCACGTTGTACCTACAACCTGGATGTGATCTCATGTAACAAAGACGCGGATGATGAAACTGGAGATATTCCACAGGTCAACACTGAGGGTCCTATAAGCCCTGCCTGACTGATGTGCATCAGCCGTCGTGTACTTCCTTTTTTGGCGATATATCTAGAGGCCATTTTCGACATCCATTGGCTTCTATTCACCCACATCACTGAGGGGATATCAAAGACATTGCTCAGTATACTGCATCGACAACTCGCTCTCAAGCAGAGCAGCAAAAGTTTACTCCCTGGATGACATGAACGAAGTGACTGATCGAGTCGGAAACCTAGAAACAGGATGAGTTGCCACGCATCGGATTATGGCATATCACCTCTTGGATGATAAGCCTTCCAAGCCATGTGTGGATGATGAGGAGATGGGAGTTGGTGGGAAACTGCTCTGTCTCCTCCAAAAGCATGATGCTCAAAATAGCATCGTAAATGTGTGCATATGGTTCGGTGGGCAGCACCTAGGTGCACAGCATTTCCAGCACATTCTCCAGCAAGTCGGGATGGAGATCCTAACAGATATCGAAGAAACTTCAGATCTCTGTCAGCCACCCCAAAACCGTTCTCAGTAATGGCTGGGCTCAAGACTGAACTCTCACAACCATTGCGATAAAGTTCACTGACGGTTTCAGCAGCTGCTCAAAACCGCCGCTACCAGTCATGTGCCAAGTCCGAAAAACAGCCTTGATACAGCACATCCCACATGAACACTGACTACAGGTACCATACACGCGGTAAAGATGACCACCACCACGGCAACGGCCACTGGACACCTGCGAGGCCATGTTCAAATTGAATCTCAAGAGCACCAGCAGCGTGTGCGACTTCTGCAGTGAGGAGGGTCAAAATCGTGGGTGGGTATGACATCTCGTCTTCCCATCGGTTCCAGGATGGCACCATTACTCCATCATAATTCATAAGGAACGTAAAATCGGTGTGTGAAGACCTTCTGTGTGCAGAGTCACGCTCCAAATCAGATCTTGTCCTCATCAGCTTGGACCTGTTGGACGTGAACACACCTCATCTCATCTGGTGTCATCTCATCTCATCTCCTCTCTAGCCATGCAAAATTCAATGAGATGGATGTTGGCCCAACCTGTCCTCTCTGCAAGACGTAAAGCGAAGATACCCTCCTATTATCTGTGTCTGTCCTGCCTTGAGATCAGAACGAAGTTCACCACCAAGCTTCTAGAGATGTGAGACATTCCTGGCAGGCTGACCACTTGACATTCACTAGGGCCGATTTAGATTCAAACTTTTCGATGGAGCGGACATTAGTGGTGTCGGTCACACAGCTCAATGGGAGCCTTTTACCATGCTATTAGATCCAAACAAACCGTATTAAACTACGGAACACCAATCATAGTGGAGGTGAGCTTCTCTCTTAAGCGGAACAACCCTTGAGTTCAAATCAATACCACGTGGTGAATGCTTGCAGATTACAAGAGCGGTGAAAGAGTCATAATAAAAAGTCAATTATTAATTAATTAAAATGTTGACGATGTATAATATGAAGAGTGCTTAGGTTAATTGCTATAACCTACATTTCATATTCAATGAGATTTTGGAGATAAATTACCAATCAAAGAAACCTGCATCTTTATCACACATGAATAAATCTTGAAATATTAGTCATTTTGTTTGATATTCAGTTATTAAATGTGCTGTTACTTCGTTATGATTCAGTGTAATAATGTATATTGTGGTTATTTGCCTTTCTTTTGTTCCACTGAAGAGTTTGATATGCTACTCGACATAATTGTTGTCAATAACAAGAAAATTGTATGACCTGAGTGGCTCACAGAGAGCTTATGTGGAATTTTGACATAAAATTACTTCAGAATTACAAATTCAGTTGGGGCTTGCTTTATTCGTATAATATATAGCTTTAACATTACGTGGGCCAAATATGGTACTTTCTTCCAAATTTGAACAATCGCTCCATATTTTCCATATCCGCCCAACTAAATAATGTCTTGTAGCACTTCATCTCTCTCCTCACCTCTGTTCCCTGTTCGTCCAGCGGTTCCCAATCGCCGTTGATACCTATAGATATTTCGTGATCATGAATTCGGGGGTTGTGGGAGATGATGCGCTGATAGCACTTGAGGTGATGTCGCCATCTGTTAGAACGGATGGTGATATCGCCTCTCCTAGTCAGTGCATTATCTCACTCATAAATGGATACAATGTAGTTAACTTGTTTCTGGGAATGTGTCCTATACTCGTACATAATTTGAATGCTTTCACTCCATATATATCTTGTGCAATTTTATATATCGTATGTCAACAATCATATCAAATGATATTGAAGCAACTATATTGTCTGCTCTATATATTTCACGCCACCTGGTCTGGTGCTTGATTTTGTTTCATTATTCAAACACCATATATATATTGTCCTGTGTGGAGTAAGGCGATGGTTTGTTGATACCAACAATATCAAATCAATATTTCACTAGCAATTTTCTTTTTTTTCACGGGCAAGCTGGAAGACAGTAAACTTTACTAAGCATGTCCATCATTTCCATTTAAATAACTCCGCTTGTTGAATTATGTTCAAATGTATCATGAAATTGTAAATTGGGAATGAAAATAAAGATTCATTCATTCATATACATTTCCTAAACATTGATTTAATTTGGTGGAATGATCGACTAGAGATGCTCGCAAATAGCATAGGCCTATTGATACCTTTACTACTGTCACTAAATGTTGTGCAATGAGATCCAATAACTGCAACTTGCGCAATATCCGTTTCGTCATTATTTATGAGGATTAGATAGTGTTACCAGGAGTCACAAACCGACCAAGAAGTCAAGCACTCTAAGACATTATTTGCACCACAGATTATGTTTGCACAACGAAAGAAGCTCAATACCCATTGCCCTATCGAGCTCAATAGCCACCGTGATTACATGTATATATGGGAAGCCAGCAAAGAAACCCTCAATTGACGGCACTCAAATTAAGCCAGTCCTTTGACATTGCGCAATAAACTGTCGCATTCGATCTAAGTCGTTTACTTTAGATTACGTAGCCGACATTTTGGACAAGTGGGCATTGAAATTTAATTATACTATGTAACTCGATATCTTTAGAATTACACACTACATGTATCTGGCATAATGCGAATGACAACAGCTTGCTATAATATATTGTTCAGTTCTTATCCTCCTAGGACATACTTCACCCACACGTGCTTTTTCTCATTAATCACATAGTAAGAATAGATGTAATAATACATGTATTGTTGTTACAATCGTACGGGAGCAATAGGCCCACGGCAGAATGTTTTGAAGGTGATTCCTATGAATATTGCATCCTCCTCATACGGGATTCTGAATCACGACGACCATGACTGGAAATATATAATATTTTGTTCGTAAATATGTCAATTATTCAGTCGTGCATGATGCTGCAATTACTTAAATATCTGTAGAGCGAAATGGGAGTCGATATGCATGAGGAGGTAGTATCGAATCAATCCCGCGGATCCAATCTGGACGAGTGATAGTTACGTAATGCCTCTGGCCGGTATACTATCATGGTATGTACCTGATTACCGTCATGCTTCGTGCTCACTCACTTTAATATCACCTCTATCGACTTCTCTGGGTATCTCACCACGGCACACCTACCCCAATATATAATTATATTGATCTATGGGGCTTCTTTTTCCAACAACTATGAAATAAATTTAGATGTGCTATATAATTTGTTGATTCTATTAATTGTGTCCGTATCAAGGCCACATATTAACCATTTTCCATTCTTTGATTTTCTGCGATCAGATATGAGTATCAGTTTTGGTCATTATGCTGGGATTTTTATGGTATCATTTCTCGTTATGGTAAGTATGGTAAGCTGATCCGCATTACCGCATATACCCCCACCCCACCCCCCAAAAGGCTCACTTTTCCCTACTGATATACAGATGTGTGGAGAACGTGGTTGCCATCCACGCAACAAAGATTGGCTGTCGTAATTGGCTGTGATTGGCAATACATTGATTACTTCAAATGGAATTAGATTCGGGAGCAGAATATTTTCTGCAAATACCTTATAAATCGTGATTTTTTTGCTGACATCAGGTTTGTTTATAGGACATTTAGTATGCATGGTGCTAGCCACTGCTGCAAGGTCAAACGTGTTATGCCTTCGGAATAAGTGCAAGTGGGTGTACATGTATCCATATGTAACTTATATAGGCAACTCGGTCTGGTGAAATGTATGGACTGGTTGTGTTATTTTACATGTATGATATTCTGTTCCAACGTGTTATGGTTATATTTATGCTCGAATGTCCTCCGAGACTGTGTGGAATATTAACACCAAGTCTGAGTTGCATGTACATGTATAATTGTCGTAGATACAGTTTGTTTGGCATACACTTATTTGCTGGTGCACAGTGTACGTGTTGGTTATACGTATACATAATATTATGCAATATTAATTCTAAATACGTTGATTGGGCTCATCCCATGAATCAATCAACACACTAAACTGGACAAATTACACGAAAACTCCATAACTTGGTGCCAGATTACAAATTAGCATTAGTTCCCGTAAATGTAACCTCTGGTAACGTGTTAACCGAACGTAAAAGCGGCACAAAATCCGCGCTTTTGATATCACTGATTATCCAGAAGCGTGATTGGTATAGCAGTTGCAGATGCGGTCTCAGACAGAACCAGTGTGGACCATGTAATGCAGGCTTAGTTCCCATTGTACATGTATATATGGGACTTTCCGACCTGGGATTGGAATCAATTGCCTGCTAATGAGATCAGATGTGTCTAGGCAATTGATTCTTTTGTTAAAACGTGACTGGGCATTATCGCCATATCCATAGCAAGCCGGCGAGACTACGGCAGTAATTCTGGGGACAATGCATGCATCAAATGTTTGCAGCTATTTGCAACGATGGGTGTTGTTTTGGAGAACAATGACGAATTCAATGCCGTGATTATAACCAGAATCGGGCAAGATTATATCAGGATTTGCTTGGCAGTTTCACATAAAGGCCGCGATCGACTGTAGTGCAACATCTGAGGGGAGTGCGATAAATGCTATCGATTATCCCGTGGTTCTTTTTATTCGACGGAAATTCTTTTTTTGTATTCACCCCGGAAACAAAATGCATCCTCAATGTTTTTGGACTACCAGATCCAAATGAGCCGCATGAGTCAAGAATAACAAATATTCTCTTCCTTCCCCCCCCCCCCCCCTCACCCTTCTATAAACATAACCAAGTTTGAGAACATATCCTCCAGGTATGTAAACAATCTGCTCTCAGCATCGAGAGTGTCCTTCACCGGTGCTGTTACTTTATTGCATATTTAATGTTCCTTTATTTAACACCGATACATGGCGCATTTCGACTTCTGGAGATGGAACATGGATCATCAATTATGAACTGGAGGCATTATATGAGCTGTATGTCGTTCAATGTTTCATGTACAAATCAACTACCACCTGACAAATACATTCGAAGCACCGAAGAAAATGTTCTGAAGGAACCAGATTTATATAAGGAAATGCTCCAAGACATTATTGACAGAACGTCTATATGTAAACATCAATTTGCACAGATCGAATGCTTGATATCTGTGTACCTGAGAGGACCCACATCAAAACATGAAGGTGGTTATCATCATGATCACGTACATATAAGTATGCAGGTATCACTGGGTGCGAATTTGTAAATCGTAATTTGCTCCTGTTCGCCCCCTCGGCACGATCTGCCATGACACTGGACCCAATTGCCCCACTTGAACCTGATATCAGGGCACCTGCCACAATCAGACACTTACCAGTACGTTTTGCGTAGTGAGGAGTATCCGAGTTGAAAGTGTAACATTTTCCGTAGTCTGTCATCGTTGTGACGAACTCGTGGTGATAACATGGCTCGCCATCCCACGTACACCTGAAGTTTGATTGATAGGGTGACATTTGTTGATTAGAACAAAAATTGTATGTGGAGTAAGCTTTTTCCTGAGCTCATGGTTACTGAATGAATCACGCAGGATGAGGTTTTACATTGGGGGACCCTGGCGTGTACACCCTCACCTCCCCTGACGATGAGGTCCTGTAGAGCGAGTACACCCTCCCCTCCCCAGGCCTATCACCTGACGATGAGGTCCTGTAAGGCGAGTACACCCTCCCCTCCCCAAGCTTCTCACCTGACGATGAGGTCCTGTAGGGCGTGTACACCTCCTCCTTTCCCACCCCTTCTTCCCTCCCTCCGCTCCCACAGGCCGCTCACCTGACGATGAGGTCCTGTAATGCGTGTACACCCCTCCCCTCCTCAGACCTCTCACCTGACGATGAGGTCCTGTAGGGCGTGTACACCCCTCCCTTCCCAAGGGCCGCTCACCTGACGATGAGGTCATGTAGGGCGTGGCCGGTTGTGTCGAACAGCTCGTACACCGTCAGGTCCGTGTTGTTGTACACCTCGACGTCGTGGTGGTGTCCCGTGTGTGAGAATATCTCGGAGAGGACGTGATACCAACCCTTCTCGGCCGCCACCGTCTTTCTGTAGACCAGCATGTGGGAGAAAATGATTCTTTGCCATTCACTCAGGAAATTATCATCATGGATAAGTATGCCCACGTGGATTTATCATCTCAATAATTGTATATTTCATGCACGATTTTGTTGGAGGAACATAGCAATATCTGACAAAAAGTTACATGAAACTTGGGTCATTTCCAAACAAACAATTAAGTTCAGTGTACATGCGTATAGATACCTGAAAGCATTCTGGTTACATATGGTGAATGCAGGGAACTGTAGTGTGTCGTTATAGTTGATTTTGACGTTGACGGAGACCGGGTATGTGTAGAAGTACATTATCCCTGTGATCATCTGGTAGAGGAACAGGGACGACCCAACTAGAACCAACAGAACCCATATCAACCTTCAAAGACAAACAATAATAAGTATTCGTTAGATTCATCCATGCAAAAAAATATATTATCACCAATTTATGAACGAATTGCAAACATATCTATCAGATTACAATATTAATTGAGCGCAGTCTTTAATTGATCACTTTGAATTTATAAGGGACTAAGTTTTTGATTGAGGCTGCTTCATCGCGAAACTACATATAGATTTCTATTATAGTTATTATACATTGGCAGCAGGGAGGCGTCGCCAAGTTAATGGAACAACATCTCGATTTATTGCGAATTGCGTCACTATATGACCATGATGACCACGTATACAAGTGACAAAAGGTCACTAACCGCCTCAGCATGTAGGGCTGGGGTTCGGCGATCTGTCGCAGTCCATGCAAGGTCGTCGTGTCGCAAAACTCGTGCCATTTCTGGTTCCATCGCTTCATGTTCTCCTTGCGTTTTCGCTTGCCCTCGACGTTCCCGCCGTTACTGCGGCCAGCCTCCGCCTCGTCCACCCCCGCGGCAGCGTTCGGGATCTGCGAGCGATCGTCGTCGTATCCCGGGGAACCGCTCGTGTTAAGCATCTCCATCGTCTCAGCACAGTCTCCATTCGAGTTATTGTGTTTGTAGGACGACCGATTCTCACAATCGTCCATTTTTGGCACCCGATTTTTCTCCAAGCTTTGTTCTCGTCGTTTTTATACTAGTATCTAGTGCGATGATTATGATGGCACCCGAGGAAAATCGTCGAAAAAGCAAACACTATGGGGCGATTGTTTTATGAGGTATCCGGTTTGAGACATGTGTTTGTAGGCCATGGTGGAATGTGCTGACAGTGCAGGGAGGCAGCTCAGTACAGCTTAATGGTCAGGCTCAGCTCGTCGATGCATCCGGTAATCTACATACAGACAGAGAACCGGCACTCATTTGTATAGCCTCTATTGTTGTATACAATGTATGTTGATAATAAAAAAAATCTGCACAGGAATCGCACACAGTGGGACTTCTAACCATCACCATGTCAAGTGCAAAATGATAGTTTTGACCTTTGCCGAGTGAAATTCTGTCGGACACGGGGCAATGCAGTGGTAAAGCTTTCCAAAAACGAGTTCAACAACGCCCAATGACATTTGCAAAGTAGAATCATAACTAGAAACTTCACCAGTTAAGTTTTCATTCTTCCAATAAAAGTTATCCAAGTCTCCTGAATTCGTTCTGCTTTATTCCGTCCTCAATGACACACATACAACAATTGGCCAAGCTTTGGCCTATCATGATACTATAACTAATTCAAAGCTGACATCACAAACAACTAGTCCATGCTATCACCGGGTTGGTGGAATGATCAACATCCATTCTATGGTCCTAGTAGACCTTTAGAAGTGGTTAGATCATAACCGGAAGCATACCTTCACCAAACTCCCGACCACACGTCCATTCAGCTCGCAGCTGTCCGCTGTTCTGCCCGAATCGGCTTCCATGTATTCAGCTTGCAATACCTGGACACGGATTGTTGCTCACTCCCCATGCATTGCTTCCCGCGCATGAAGCGATTGCAGAATACCCCATACATTTCTATTCTCTGCATGCGGCGCAGCGGCGTGGCCCGGTCTGGGAATCTAGAGCGTCACTCACGGATTTATAGGGAAATCTTTAAGTCAGTCATGGATGGAAATACATATATATATACATGGGTCAACATGTATGTACGCCAGTTGAAACTGTTGAATGTTTTTGTTTTGCTGACAACAAGTCAGGCTTACATGTCTGTTTCACACTGCTGGCAGGCTATTAGATGAGTATTTTCCAAAGATGTCAAACATTTAAATACAATGACATATTACAAGTTATCATTTTAACCTCCATGATGAAAAAAAAATACTCCAAGGGTTAAGATAAGTTACCTGACAATATATATTTTAAATAACAGGTTTATGCCGTGCTGAAAAGTTTCTGCCATGCTAAGAAGGGTTTCGCCATGCTAAGAAGGTTTCCGCCATGCTATAAACGCTCCTGTCATGCTAGAAAGGTTTGTGCCTTGCTAAAAAGGTTTGTGCCGTGCTAGAAATGTTTATTCCATGCTAGAAAGGTTTGTGCCATGCTAAGAAGGTTTCCGCCATGCTAAGAACGTTTCCACCCGTGCTAAAAACTAATGTAATGGTTAACAAACTCGCTGAAAACTATTGTTTTGAATTCAAACTTGGCGGATTGGTTTACAAACTGGGCTCATTGGTTTACAAACTCGGCGGTAACTCTTTCTGCAATTCAAACTCGGCGGAATGATTAACAAACTCGCTGAAAACTATTATTTTGAATTCAAACTTGGCGGATTGGTTTACAAACTGGGCGCATTGGTTTACAAACTCGGCGGCAACTCTTTCTGGAATTGAAACATGGCGGATTGGTTCATAAACTACTTGGCAGCATAGGGCCACATTAGGTTCCTATTCAGAAGTTATTCCACCCGGGGTAAACGGTTGCGTGCGTACTGTATTGAATGTTAAGCAAAGTCCCGGATGTGTACGCACTCAAAACACAAGGTAAGAAGGAATCGTAGGTGATTTTCTTGTTGTGTTTCGCCCACTAGAGTCTATTTAGAATGAATCAAAAGACACAAGTACCTTGATTCGATGTCAATTGTCACAAGCTCACCAACTATCAAGCAGTTTGGGGTTCTTTAACTGCTAACATTGTGTAATTTGGTACCGAGTATACAGGTACCCCTATTATCGCCCCATTCGAATGTTACAGCCCCTCACTGTCGTCCGAATTCCCAGTATATTAACCAGTATCAGCACAATTCGATCAAAAAATAAGCAATGCTTTAGTGTATAATGAAATTTTCACACAGTACTTGGGATTTGCCAGTAAATTGATAATTCTCGCCAATGTACGCAGTCAATGACTTCTGTACGTACGTAATGCACCTATACTTAGTATGATCTCATTAGGAGTTGTTAGTCCAAGTAAACACATGAGTTCAACAAGTATAACGCAATATTTTTAGAAAAACGTGGCAGAAAACCCGGTGCCACGTACACTTTTTACCCCTGTACAATTTTTACCTGTGATTTCCACACATGCGAAAACGGTGGGTATCAAACGGTGGGTATTTTTATTACGCGGTGATGCGTGCGGAAACTACTGCCATACAATTATTACCCCTGCTGTCAACTGGCGAGTCGATCGGGGCAGAATATAACATGACGAACATGTGTTATTATAGTGATAGATCTACATTCTAACCCTCCATACTATATTACTTTTGAGAAATAATATTCAAGTATGTAGTTAATGAATTATGGCGGGTAAAAATTGTACGGACATGGGCCATACATTCTTTACCCTCCATACTAAATTTATCCTACTAGAATAACCAAGTATTGGGAGCAATTACATGAACCCTACCTTTTTCACTCTCCATGCTATATTTACCCTGCTAGAATAATACTCATTGGGGTAATTTCAGTATTGGGAGGTAAAAATTGTTCGGACATGGGCCATACATTTTCACCCATCACACTAAATTCACCCTACTAGAATTTTAACAAAGGTTTTGTACGTGTAATTTTAGACTCAAGTGAGGGCTTGGAGTCATAAGACTTAGAGTTGTCGGCGATGTTTTCCATGGTTATCTTTGCATTTAAGCATATGGTGACTGAACAAAGAACACACTCACATATATAATCCACAGAATGTAGTTGATCCATAAAATTACTTCATGATGAACTGCTTATTACTGCATGACAGCCTATCATGAAAGATGCACATGACCGAGTGTCCACTCCCATTAACTATTCACAAACAGGTGGCAGGATTTGATGAATACGTGTAGGCCTATTACTATTAACTGATGTGTAGTTCCTGCACATTATACTTTGATTTTGAACTCATTTAAACCGGTTTTTTTTAAACCATATTCCAGCGATGTTATCGTCCTATAACTTGGCATACTTCACCTTGGAGTCAACCGGCAATATCCTACCAAATTTCTACCAATATACATCAGATTATCTAGGCCCCTGGACAAAATTCTATAGTAGGGTTCATATAAAATAGGAAACTTTATCTGTCATTCGGGGGCCTCAGAGGCACCGTGCAACAAATCTGACATAGCCCTAACCTCCTTCATATATGACATTGACAATCAAACTACATTTACATGTATTCATATTACTATCATAAATGTTGGTTGCCATCGTTTTAGCCACATAGCCCTGACGATAAGAGATACCAATTTTATGTGGACCTCCCCTCCCCTCCGAATGCGCCCTGGTGACATTAAAATGGTGATATGAGATGTCAAGTCCCTTGAATGCGCCATGATTGGCATAATAGCCGTTGTGATTGCAATGCCTACTGTGACGGGAAGTCACCTACCACATTGTGATCTGAATATTTGTTGACTAATCTGACATCCAAGCACCCCATCCCCTTCCAGTAATCAGTATGTCATTGTATTTTCAAAAGATAATTTTCAAAACATAATATACAGCGGTGGTTTGGTGTTTGGTCAATTGGGGCGCAAATGTTTCTATGTATCGTGTGTATTTTCATTGTGCATGACGTGCGTACAGAAGTCATTGACTGCGTACATTGGCGAAAATTGTCAATTTACTGGCAAATCCAAAGTTTTGTCTGAATATTTCATTATACACTGAAGCATTGCTTATTTTTTGATCGAATTGTGCTGATACTGGTTAATATACTGGGAATTTGGACGACATTGAAGAACTGTAACATTCGAATGGGGCGATAATATGGGTACCTGTACACTCGGTACCAAATTACACAATGTTAGCAGTTAAAGAACCCCAAGCTGCTTGAGAGTTAGTGAGCTTGTGACAATTGACATCGAATCAAGGTACTTGTGTCTTTGATTCCTTCTGAATATACTTTAGTGGGCGAAACACAACAAGAAAATCACCTACGATTCCTTCTTGCCTTGTGTTTTGAGTGCGTACACATCCGGGCCTTTGCTTAGCATTCAATACAGTACGCACGCAACCGTTTACCCCGGGTGTATTCGTTTCATGTTAAGGTGCACTTCATATTTTTTTACCTGTAGTAAATAGATATATGTCCGGTGGATATACAAACAAGAAAATGCAGCTAACTGCGGGAGATGACATCAGAGCTCGAGCACATTATCAGCACGACGACAGCTGACTGTATCTTACACAACGTTACCCCCCCCCCCCCCCCCACCTGCAAAAAAAATGAAAACTGAACCATATCATGCCCCACATGATTCCAATTCAATCCCTATATTATGATGAAACACATAATCGTACTTCAATCATATTCCTAATAAGTAAACATATATTTTGAACTCAATGAAACAGATACGCCTGATTCAATGATAATGAAGCTCAATAAAATATCCTTAAAATATTGGAAACTATGAGGAATATCTGCATCTGATATCATGATATAGATAGGCCTAACACATGCATACTGAGCAAATTGAAAGACCAGTTTAAAATAAAAAAGGTTTCGCAACCCAGCAAGGAACACCTTCTCATGTGATAAAATATGTCAAATTACGGTAAATGTAGTCGTGGTACCGCAGAGGAATCGTTGTGTTTACTTCATAACGCCAAAAAAGGCCACACGCAAGGTTACATGTACATGCATGCACAAAATGCTGCACAGAAAATTGTGCGTTCCAAAGTACGCGTCATTGCGGTAAAATTTGCTTTGCATTCTCGGAATGTGAATTACCATCGGCTCCGCCATTTTGACGTTTTTCAGACGAGCTGACCATTTTGCGTAATTTTCTCAAACCTAACACATCGATTTATGCATTATATATCTGTGGAATATTCAAAGCTAGCCATCAAATTGAGAGATTTTATGTCAAGGACGAAGAAAATCCTTATTTGAAGTAGGTGTACAAAGGTTTACATGCCAAAACGGGCGTCGATAGGTTGGTATGAAACCTCCATAAAAAGTCAGCACATAGACATGTAGAGGGTTGGGGGCTCGGCCCCCAACGCTCTAATGTCAAAAAATTGCAGAAAATTGTGCCTTTGGTTCACAATATGGAATACACGTATCATGATCCTACCGGTATATATCGGCCTGTAGGTGGCATGATCGAACAAGTTGGTTTTTCTCCGTCACACCAACATCCGAAACAGCAAGAGACATTGACCAGCAAAGTCTTTATCAATTGCCATCATAGACGTGAAGGGATATGTTGTCATGAAATAAAAATCATTATAAAAGTCTGATTATACGGAAGGGATTTCATTCATCAGAATTCATGGTGTGCGTCGTCTGACAGGAGATGTTTTGGATCAGAAGAAGATCAAATTGTATTTCATGCTATGCTGAGCATGGACTTCAAATGTGATTTTCCGCTTGTCAGGAAGGGTATTTTTCCAATAATTTTCCCAACCAAAAATAATACAAGCAAAAATATATTTATATATGATGATATGGGCCTATATATATATATATATATATATATATGATATATATATCTCGAAGTGTGTATCAAATCTCGAGAGTAAGTCCGTCAATAGTGATTTTCTTTTTTTACCAATTAAATATACCATGTTGTATCTTAATTGAAATGTGAATTCAACAATCAACATTGTTTCATGGCATGTCGCCACATGCGGTGATCTCATGCTAGGAGATCAATACCTGCGTAAGGTATATGATCGTCGTAAACGAACGCAGCATAGCTTATCGAACAGCTGATCTATGCTACCAAAGAATGTTAACAACTTTGATACTACTATCAGAGGACCAGATGAAGGTCGTAAAAATAGACTCTTGACTGACCTTCATATCTCAATCGTTGCTAGGTTTTATTTATTCACACCTCGATGTCACTTCATTTATTTTATATCCGCATAATAAATTGTTTCTGCAAGATAGGACAAGTATTATCAGATACTCGTCTTGACACTTGTTGTCTCTGCGAGTTTTCAGATCACTGAGTTTATCCATGATTTTTTTTGCGCGGCCAATTGTAGACAAAACAATACACAAATGTATCATAATCAAACCAGGCACAAAATACAGAGTAAGAAATGAAGAGGTTTTGATTTGTGGTTGTAGAACCAGTTACTTTCAAAAGTGCACGCCTAGCTTGATTCGCATTTGTAAACCCCACTTGCATCTATCTAATTATGTGAATAGATTTCTAAGAAAATAATGTAATTCTGCTTTGAGAATTGTTTGTTCAAGAATGGATTCTGCTTAGACGTTTTTTGAAGTGGTGTTATTCCTAGATTCCAGTGATGTAGAATCTCTCGTACATCACTGCTATTTTCCCTATTGTAAGGAGCTGGTAAATCGTGTTTTCAGCATATCTGCGGCACCTGTAGACATGGGCAGCTCTATGTAGACCTATTTCTTGATAGTCATGAACATAGAAAGCATCTTTCCCGGTCATATATTATTGGAATACCCCCAGGCTAGGTTTGTATCTACATGTAGAGTCGGGTTGTGAGATACTTGTATTGGGAACATTAGCCCAATGGTTATAAAGTTTACCGGAGAAAAGAACAGCCAATTGGTCGTTTTCATCGAACGAATTAGGCGATTTCGACCTTTTGGAATCACCAAGGTCCATACTCAATGTCACCACTGAAGTCGGCACATACCGTATTGGTCATTAAAGCACGTGCCCGGATAGAAGAGCGCCCCCTCTTCTGCAGTTCTTCACTTGTCCTTCACTTAATAAGTGTCTTTATTTTCCTATAGTGAGGTCTTATAATGTTTCAAACTTCATATCTAGTTCATTTTAATCAAACTAACACATAATAAATATTGTATACATATCATATCAATGATTTCCCCCAAATAACTTGTATATACATCATAGACTTTTACATACCGATTCAATGTGTCCATGAAGCTGCATTGAGAATTTTAATTTGGAGGTGCTACTTTATATGAGATCGGCCTAGTGCATGTGGAAATGTATATTTGATGGAAAGCATAACCAGAGGCCTAATTTGTTGTGATTTTTGGGAGCATGACTATTATTTTTCTTATGTGTATGTGATTCTTTGAGCGCCGATTCTCCCATTCGATTCACTTATCCCAGGTACAAGATATAAGATGTCTGTATTTACTTACGACAATAGTTTTTGTACCGAACCATTTGATACTACAGTCAGAATGCCACATGTGGTGTTGAAATTCTTGATGAATTGTTTGCGTGTTTATTTAATAGGCACCCGCTTCTCGGAAATATCAAATAGTAAGAGGATGCACCCTTGGATCATTACGTTTGGGTATATCAACCACAAAAACACGTATGCCAATAACAATACCATGACAAAAGTTATGGTGCGTTGACATGTCAGATGTCTGGAATTAATGGCTCATGAATATTTATCGGTTGTCTGCACGTACGGGGATACAGTCACGTCCTGTAATTGTATCGAATAGTATACTGCATGCCGGCATTGTAATCACAGGTAGTAAAAAACAACATATGCTGACGACAAATACTTAAAATATTCAACTTTTTACTTTTTCCTAGAATCGCATGCGCTTTATCGTTTGGTGTAAATGTTTGGTCCTTAAAATAGGCATAATGTACGGAAATATATGAGACGTAATAGGCCTAGATCCCCCAGGAACGTTTAAATTTTGTCGACTTGCTTTTTCTTCCAAAAGTTGTCAAGACCCTGAAGACACTTGTACACCTTGAACTGTTGCACACACAGATGAGTTTTGTAGACCCACTATGTTGGGAACCACGTAATGCACTAGCTTATAATCTGTGACATTGAATCGCCTTTTGATAACAATGATTGGTCTAAATAAATTACGGTCACATCAAGTCTGATGTTGTCGAGAAAGAGCTTGGATTTAGTATTTTGAAGTTAGAAATATCTACAGCTTTCGATATGGCGCATTTTCAGTGACCTTGAACTTGAATAAGTATTGTTTCGAGTGCTGAAACTCGAGTTCATGTCAAATTGTAGCGAATATGCCCTTATATATTATTAGGCTACCGGGACAGGCATCTCGACTCGAATTCTGTTCCATAGTTTGGCAGCTTCACATTCGAGGCGAACGCTTTCTTGGAGGCGTTTCTCTGTTTATCCTTATTTATGACGTTTCCTTAATTCATGCTAAAAAAGCCTACCGTAAAACTTCTAATAAACGCCCGGGCGTCTATTGATTTCAGGTACACTCTAGACCCGGCGTCCATTAGAACCCGGCGTTTATTAGAACCTGGCGTTTATTGATTTCAGTCGTTGTCTGGACCCGGCGTTTATTGGAATTGGCGAGGCCTGTATTACGATATGACAAATCGGAGGACAGTTTAGATATTAAAAGCTGGAAATTCCCGACTGGGACGTGTTGACGTTGTCGATATTAGTATCTATACGTTGCCATGTTACACAATGTACGTAGACCCGGCGTCTATTAATTTCAGTATACCTGAACCCCCGGCGTCTATTAGAACCCGGCGTCTATTAGAAACCCGGCGTCTATTAGAAGTTTTACGGTACTCATCAGTCGGCCCCAGCATCTTGGCAACCTGTCTGGTTTGGGTCGAGGACGGGTGATTGTGGAGGCATATTCTCCTATTCCCATTCAAGCTAAGGCCTGAATGGCCCCGAGGAATCATACATAAGAATCCTTACGGACTGGCCATACCAGCCTCGTTGGACGTGACGGTGCTTGCACTGACCACACCATTTCTACTGAGGCAGTGATAACAGGTTTTGGCAGTCCGTCGGGCTATCCGGGGTTCTATCTCCATGTCATGCTCCATGTGGACCGTTGGTCCATCCGCCGCTGGTGATGGGTAATGGACCTCAGATGCCCATCTGATCGCTTTTCAGGATGTCAAGCGGCTCGACCAGTCCGTGTGGCGATCAACGGCAAGACCTTCAAACTTGAGATCTATCAAAACCAGCTAAAGCTTATCGCATCCCACGAAGGGATGCTGGTTATATGAGGCTGGTTATATCCTCACTGGGTCTGGACAGAAAGACACTGAAGGTGATGTCGAGATTCCACCTACGATGTATGTCATTCATGTGGTTGTGGTTGGCCAGCAATTGCGATTAAGACATGACGAAGATTTTCAGGCTTGATTTGGGCTGCTGGGTTATATATCTATGGAGTTATCTCTCTCCGATGAGTCTGTCGAAATTCGAGGGTGACTTCATTGACCAGTTCATTGACGAACAGCTGTACTCTGTCTGGTACTGGCTAGATGCACATGAGAAGCAGTCGTTGAAGAAAGTGCTAAACTCGGTCCTTGTGGTAGAGGCGGCAGCCCAGGCTTCCCAGCAGCCCGCTGTACTGTTACCCTCAACCCAGTCCCAATGTACTGCTTCAGAGGGATTCTCCACCAGCGAACACACCAATCCTCCACTGCGACTATGGTTGCGTCCCGTCGACTCCAAGGAGGAGGTTACGATGAGGAGGTGTATGATCTTGGGGCAATACAGATGAGTTGCACACTGTGCAGGGATGGAAGTTTCGGGCCCAGCATAGTGCTGCACCTTCTCGCCCAGTCCTGTTGCTAACCATCCTTGCTTCTATTGATTGATACGTGGCCACTTCCAGCTACAGTGTCTGGACGGGCTAGCAGATAACGGATTAATGGACCTCGACAAAACCTTCCGTGCTTCCCCTACCGTCCGGACCCTTCAGTGCCCAAAAGACAACAGCTCGGAAGGCAAACTGGTTTTGGATGCTGTGGAGACCAATAGATCCATCAAGTACTGTCCGCAGTACCGGCGGCATCCTGCCGCCCGAGTATAAGCCCGCCGGTCAATTTGACCCCTTTGGGAGTACCGTAGTCCCCACTGAACTGTCAATCTCCCCCGCCACTGGAGCAGACAGTAAGGATTCAGCCATGAAGACAGCTTCGCCCTCCGGGACCAAACTGATATGTGCATACATCCAGGAGTCTTGCTGGTATCTGCCCCTAGAATATGGCGATGAACCGGTGCAAATCCTGGTGGATTCCGGGTCAGATATCACACCCATGGCGAGTGGTACTTTCAAGCAGGAGCACCTGCTTCGTGTTGCATCAGGCTGAACTACATCTAGAAGCATCGAGTGTCCATGAACTTTAGTGCGAGGAAACTCCATGTGGATGGTGGTTCACTTCCTGTTTTGGATAGGCCCAGCACTATTTTTTTCAAGACAAGGTGATGTATGCTACAGTCGTGCCACCATGTAGCGAGACCATTGTGGAGGCATGCCTGTGTGTGCATGCTTCTCAACGTGTGTGTCTTAACGTGTGTGCATGCTTCTCGATGTTCGCACTTGTATAGTACAAATCGCTGTATGTGGATCTCTGGTCAAACCCGACCACAACAGAATCCCTATTCTCGAGGTGAATGCCACAAATGCTCCTGTAGTACTCCGCCGTGGGCTTGTTTTATCATGCATGCCCGCTATGTCCTACAAAGTCTTCCCTGATGACCCGATGTGGGGTGCTTCCTAACCTGTGGCCGCGAGACAGTCAGGGAGGATGTCATCACCTGCCGAACCATTTGGAAGCTACGATTCCGAAGAACCGGATAAGTGACCAGCAATAACTCACGCTCACAAGCTGCGTAAGTAGTATGTGAATGTGTTTATGGGTGCTGACTCTGCAGTTGCCACGACAGACGTTACTGAGCACCCTGGTGGACTCCTGGTGGGTTCTGGTCAGATGGTGTACATTGACGATGTCATGGTGTACAGCCGCTTCTACGAAGAGACCCTGACCAACCTCCAGATGGTGCTTCATCGCATCTGCATAGCAGGGCTCAAACTGAAGCTGTGCAAATAGTTCGCCTAGGAGATCTTGTACTTGGGTTTCATGGTGACTAAAGCAGGTGTCAGAAAGGACCTCTCAAAGCTGGAGCGAATGCGATGGCTTCGTGCGTCCCTTGACTGTCCTTACAGAAAAGGGAGCCGATGTGGATAATGGCTACAAAGCTGCAGCTGGGTGCTCAGTTGGAAGGGCTGTCCTACTTGGGTGGCTATTCTAACGCGCCGCTGGCTGTGTCGGTAAATAGCCCTTGTGTCTGGTGTTATTTCAGACTTCAAATGAAGTTTTATGTTATCTTATGACGGCTCCCTGTGTTGACGACACGAGTGCCCACACCCTAAGCCAGCAGAAGGAAGTGCTCCATCAGATCCATGACCTTTGGGTGACGTTTCACTTTTGCATCCAGAAGACGTTGCACGATTGCAACAATTGTTTGCCTGGAAGGGTTGCAATTTGGAGGTGGCACGCTGGTGTGCTGTCTGCTCATTGCTCGCAGTGTCGAACCGTAAAGGGATTTCCGGCACTGGACTGTCACCCAAACAACAATCGCGCCATGTGACTAGATCACAATAGATATACTGAACACCCTACAGGTTTACAACCCGCGGGTACCGGAGCATTTCGGACTATTTCATCAAGTATATCCAGACGCTCCGCAGACGAGGTGGCGTGACAGTTGGTGATTAGGTGGAAGGTTGACTATGTTGGACCAAAGCAGGTACACTCGGATCAGGGCACGCAATATGAAAGCGGCCTGTTCGAAGCCTGGCAGGAATGCTGGGCAGAACCATAGTGTGTACCACTCCTTATACGCCCCAGTCTCACGGACAGGTGGAACGATTCAACCGATCTGTCACCATTATCACGGTCGTTCGAGTCGCGGCTTGTGTATGGAATTCCCAAAAATATATAGGCGTGGTTGCGAGGCATGGGCTGGGTTTTGTGATGACAGCCTGGCAAAAGTCCGCGTGCGAGTGATGTTCGGGCTCCTTATGTATCGTAATAGCCACACAAGCCAATGAAGGCAAGCTATCCTGGTAAAATGATTATTCAGGTATACACAAAAACAGTAATTATACTGGAAAATGTCTTTTTCAAATACATACCTAGAGAGAGTGTGTTATATGAAAAATCCCACGAGGCGATATCGCGCCTTCATGCGTGGAACCAGCCAACAACAAGTGTACAAACTGTGTATGCCAAAACAACAACAACACGTGTTTGTTTGCTTGAGTCATTGTCATCATTGCCGAAAGTTATTTCGGTTGACGGCACACACTGTGGGTCGAGGCAGAATTATATAGATACCATGTTGCAATATGTTTGTGGTGTTCATACTGAACCCATATCCATTTGACGATAGGTGTCAAAGCAGCGACCAAACAGGAGGGTTGGTGATATAAGTATAATTTTTAATGATACTGGTGTATGATTGGAATGACCAATCAATGATCAGTCTAGATGTATTCAATCTATCATTTGCATGTAGAAGGCGCACGACAAATTTAACGTTTATTGCCGGGGCCCCCCAGGGCCGCGGCTTACTGGAGTAACATTGAAAATTTTTGCCGGAAGCTGATATTATCGCCCAGAATCTGGTATTATCGCTCGGAAGTTCGATGGGTCGAATTAAACCCGTACATTTTTTTCTTGCTTCAAATGCCAGCATTTCTATCGCCATTCGATAGATGGGGACACTGTACGGGTAAAATTCATGCACGTCTATTTTACTCGTTCATGATCATCACCTGTTCAACACTTGATATGGCACGCACTGTAACCAATATTCGATATTGGAACACATCAATACTTTTACATATGCTTACTGTTAATACACCCCTTCATGGCATCAATTACTCAAATTGAAACATTGGGAGATTAATTTGTTTTAGATCTATTCGGTTTACCAATATAGTCTAAAGGGTTGATTATACTAAATTTAACATTTTGGAATGTAATAGAAGCATGCCCCAAAACACCAAAACTTAGAATGCGTCAAACTTTGTAGGATCAACACCTTACTGAATTAGTAAATTGCTCAATTTTCATACTATGAAAATATTATTTATCTATTTTATTTCGATCCTCTAAAATGAGGAAACCCATATAAATACATACGTTAACATCAACCAACAGCATATAGACTAGATTTTGGCCTACTTTTTCCAACATTATTAATTCAAGTTAGTCACGAACATTAATTATTCAAGTTAGTCACGTTTAAACTCCGAACATGAATGGGCCCCGGTTATTGCTCTTGATGCCTAGCATCTGCGATTTTACTTGTAGCGTTGTATGGCATTACTAGGAGTTGTGTCAACAATCGAAATTCATTCCCTTAGCATAGTCAGGATATAGAACATAAAAATGGTGTCGATATCAGGTACACTGGCGCCACCTAGTCAAGGTTATGTATTGCTCTTACGTGTGGAGCAGACGTATGTCTCACATGTACAGGCCTTGCTGAAGTGAAGCGAGACGGGCGAGTCCATTGTTCATATCCCGCTCTAGGGGCGATATGAGGACCATTCCACATTATTTGGGGAGGTTCTGGTCGTTTTTGGCAATAAAAACAATCGGTTTTACTCGGTATGTATGACAAATAATACACTGTCACCCCTCGGCGATATACACGATCATCACGCCTCGCTGACGCTCGGCATGATATCGTGTATATCGCCTCAGCACCCCCTGTTCGCGGCACAGCGGTAAGTAAATTTTTGACGTTATCGGTTCTAAATTCTTGACGTGATGCGCAATATTCTTGACGTTATGTGCGAAATTCTTGACGATATCTTTGTTTATGTTTTGTTCTATCGCGATCTCAGCTTTAATTATCTAATTGTGTTCAGGTAATTAGTAACAGGGTGACTATATATTCGATTTATGAGTTAGACGAAGCATTATGGCATCCCAATCACGCTCTGAGATTTAAGAAAAGTTGAAGATCGTGCCTTGCACTTATCCGAATGTACTAAATACATTTTATTTCCATGCAATGAATCCGATATGTACTGGAAATGAGCTTTAGCATATTGGCAGCTCATTTATGATTAAGCATTGAAAGGTTCAAAGCCCAGATGTTAAATTGAACATACCTGTCAGTCGTTTTCCACCAACAATGATAAGTTCGGTATTATTGACGTTAGTTCGTCATGCTTGACGTTATTGAAAGCCATGTTTGAAATTTTTGTCGTTATTTTTGACGCCTGATTGCAATTTAATTAAGTAGTAAAATTGAATAAAAGAGTGGTTTCCTCTTGCAGATAAAATACGATGCTAAATATGTAAAAACAAAATTGGAAATACTTATGACGTATTACAAAATGCAAGAAATAAACATCCTGACACATTTTAAGATGTCATATAAAACATAAAACGTGGTTACACAGTTTATTCCCATACGAAAGCGCCACACCAATATCTATACAGTTCATATAGATCGTCATACGATCAGTCACATCAAAGTAAATGACACGGCAAATTGTGAACACCCTCAATCAAATTATCTCCCCCAAAGTCTACTTAGACGTGCCATATCTTAACCTGACCGCCAGTACTGGTTTTTGGCCCTGAGCTTTCGTAGCCGTCGGCAAGTCTGTTTTAAAAAAAAAACATCCTACTAAATTCATGCTCAAAACCAATGTATCACTGCCCATCGCTGCAATACAGCACATTTCTATTGGTAACTTTGTTGGCGTAGTTATATAACGCAAATTGATTATACTTGGAGAGGTCAGAAATAAATAGCTGGCAGGAGAATGCATGAAGAAATTGTCGCATACCAGCCGCAAACTAATTTAAAACAGCACTTAAATTGTCAGCGAATTTAAGACATTAATATTAGCAGTATATTGGATGAGATCACTGGAATTTCTCGGCTTTTATTGCAATGTCGAGAATTCTACACCAATGTAGGCCTATGCTGAATCTAAAAGAGTCGTCAGAGAAGTCGGAAAACAAAAAGAAATACATATAGGGTGATGTCAACGACCATCGGTCAATCACATATACCCTTAAGGACTTTCTTCACGCTGGGAAAAACATTTCTGTTGCGTACATAATAGATTTCCAGGCCATGGAATGAGCACACGGTTGTTATGTAGCACCATGACGCTTTATAACAGGTTAAACGTCAACATATATTAAATACTAGCACCATGACGCCTTGTAACAGGTTAAACGTCAACATATATTAAATACTTATCAATAATACATTTAATACTATTATTACATTTTTCTTTCTTTTATAAACATGTTTTTTCTTTAAATCAATAAAAACCAATATCGTCAACTTCTCTGTGATATAACGTCAAGAATGATTAACTTGTGTAATCATAACGTCAATAATTTAACGCCGTGCAAAATTGGGGATGCGTAGGTTTCCCTATTAATAACCACTTTTTCCGTATGTAACATCATTGTACAAACTACTGATGAATCAAATAGTCATTACATATACTTATTGACCGGTTTTTGCGCCTTTTCAAGAGCTGGAGAACAATATTTAGAGTTAACCATCGAACGCCCATTGTATATTACTTACAATGGTGCTTGAATCCACAGTTGGACTACAAATCAAGATATATATAGTATCTGTGTACTGTGCGCATAACTATCACGATATTAATTGTTCCATATCAGGTTTATTTTATTATTAAACGTACTCAATTGTCCTTTCTGTGGCTACACAAAAGTATATCGTCAAGAATTTCGCACATAACGTCAAGAATATTGCGCATCACGTCAAGAATTTAGAACCGATAACGTCAAAAATTTACTTACCGCTGTGCCGCGAACAGGGGGTGCTCAGTAACAGTGTATTATTTCACACTTAAATAATGTGACAACAATGTACATGAGGTGGTCACTATGGAAAAGGGGACATTTTGGTATAATTCTCTCAATCTGAATGAAATATAAGTTCGTTTTTTAAGGAAATGGTGAATAAGGAGATATTTTACACCAATGAATACAATTACTACCAACCATACTATTAAAATGGCGGTGCGGAAATCGACAATACGCAGATTATTTCAGATTTTCATAATGGCATGAGCGTGGTTCAAGCACTGTAGAATTCAGGCATGGGCTTGGTGTCGATACATTTATCGTCGACTGGAAGAGAGCCACCTCGTGTATTTGAATTTTCCTCTCATTCAAACAGTTTTTCATACATTCACACATTTCATACATTTCCATAGATACATCCATCCATCGGGTCCTAACAGTATGGTAAAAATATCTCAGAAAGTGTAATAACTTTTAAATAACGGTACCAGTTCATAACACATAATTGATCCACGTCAAATTCAAAATTATCTATTTAAATTTATCATCGATTATAATGTACAAATCATACATTAAAATATTATGCATTGCTGTTATTTAATAACTAAGCTATACCAAATCATAAATAGAGTGAGATTCTGATCAGGTCCAAATTGAGTTTTGGTTCGTTCTTTGGCGCTTTCTGTCCCGTTCATCTTTTGGTGAAATATGTTATATACTATTCTGTTTTTACATTTACATGGCGAAATAGCTTCTGATCTTCATTTCACCCAGTATTTTGATGGATATGTCATCTATTCAGAGGTATTTCGCACTTGACAGGCCAAGTATGGGAAAAGAGAAACTTGAGAAAATTCTCTGTGACGGAGATGGTCCCGCCCTAAACGAACGGGGGAATTGACCCAGACTATACAAGTAACCTACAGTGGAGAGAGATATTTTTGTGGCCAGCGGAAATATGTTGGGATGGGAAAGTTTATGTAATTAATAACCTTAATTTGTTCATTAAATTGCTCATTATTCTAAATATAATAAATAAGAAGAACATATCTACAGATGTATATCAGGGCACAGACATTCAATGATTCAATGTTCTGGATCAAATTGATAGTTTATGCGTCTATTTTGGCGTAAAAAAATATTTTTCATCACATTTTATCACTTTTATATCGTAAACTATAAAAGTTGGCAACCTTTGGTAATTGTTCTGTCAACATCAGAAATTTAGCTCAATATTTTTGTTGCGCTACGGTATGCGTATGTATTACGGTAAATCAACAAATATCGCAAAGCTCTCACTGTATTTGCGTACATACTCACAAGATTAAAATGTAAAACCTCATGGAAACAATCAGAGATATTATTTTTGAAAGTGCTGTGATCCTTTGTTGAGATTACTATACTTAACAAATGATAGCAGGACCGGGCCCACTCATATCTACCCCCGTGGGTCTCATTTTAGGCAAACTTAGAAGACCAGCGCGAAGCCAATTAGGCACAATTTTGTTTATTTCGCCATCCTGCAACATAACCGGAAGGAAATAATTGAGAGCTTTATAATTGAGAGATAATTGAGAGCATTGAATACACTGCTCGCGACATGGGGCCCCAGAAGCCTAAGCTACTTTCTAGTGTAATTTATCTTGAAAACACTTCCTCCTCTCCCTCCCCCCCCCCCCCCACCTTCCTTCATTTTTTTAGGTTACCGAAACTATGGTCCGATAACCTATTGCCATAGCATTGTGTCCGTTGTCCGTCGTCGTCCATCCACATTTTCATCTTTAAGGTTTACAATCAAATCTTTCTGAAATTTTGCCCAAAAATACCTAAAAATATTCTAAAAAGGTAGTAATTTTTAGTTTTTCGATTTTCGCGTTTTCTTTCGAAATGGCGGCCATTTTCGACGAAAAACGGCCATATTCTGACTTCGGAGGCCATTATCTCAAAAACTGTTCGGACAGTTTTGAGATTTTTGTTCTAAAAAATTCCCCTCATATACTTCCGTGACGTGTATAAGCTTCGTTGCCCTTTAAACGTCGGCCTGCGTGTGGCGGCCGTTTTCATTCTGTCGACGGGTCCCAAATGGGACTTTCCCATGCTATATCCTCCTATGCTTTAGAATGGGACACGTTTTGCCCAATATCTCACTTTGACCTCAATTTCAAGGTCAGAGCACAAAATGGCTAACATATCGCTACAGCTTGGGATTTATTTGTGGACGTATAGGAAATGATGTATGACGTTTATTTTGATGACATTGACTTTGATCTTCGATCTAGTTTTCAAGGTCACAGAACGAGATGGCTAATAACCCAGTACTCAAACGGTTATCTGGTTTTCGAATATAAAGCTTAGGAATCAATTGTGGACATATGGGAAATGATATACCCCGAATATTCTGATGACCTTGAAATGACGTTTGACCTCATTTTCAAGGTCAGATCACAAAATGGCCAATATCTTGCTTGATATTGACTTTACAGCTTGGAATGAATTGTGGACATACGGAAAGTGATGTATGCCCAATATTTTGCTGACCTTGAATTTGACCTTTGACCTCATTTTTAAGGTCAGGGCACAACGTGGCTAATATCTCGCTTATTATCGACTTTACAGCTTAGGAATCAATTGTATACATATAGGAAATGATACATGCTGAATATTGTCATGACCTTGAATTTGACTCGTTTCCAAGGAAGCACAAAATTGTTAATATCTTGCTTATTTCTCAGTTTACAGCTTATAGCAATCAACACATAGGAAGTGATATATGCCGACTATACTGATGACCTTGAATTTGACATCACTTTCATTAATTATACTTTTTTCTCGTTTCAATAAGACGCACATGATAAAAAAAGAACAATTCGAGCTTCTGTAAGACATGAACACCCAGATGAAAGATAAAAAAAAATGTAAATGATGATTTCATTTCTAGACCTGTATGACAACTAATACTGAACAATGAAGTTTCACAGAAACAAAAGGTCAACATCTATAGGTCTATGATCTGTAAAATACTTGAATACATGTATATGATAAATAGGACCTGAGCGACATACAGTACATCACACAAGCAATATGAATTTTGTTAGGCTCTTATGGGTTATCTAGGTTTTCCATCAGCCTGATATCTGGTGAGAGTCTCGGGTAGAGTGTCGAATTCTGGCGACCATTCCTTGAGGAGGCTGTCAGGCCCAGGTCCTGTCTCCTGGGGATGCCGCCGCTTGTGCGGGAACCATGCCCGGTTGCTGAGGCGCACGTCATTGCGTCCCGTAAAAACGTGCAAGTTCGGAAATAGCACGCTCTTATCGTTTACTTTCGTGAGAAACTCCAGCATTGCCTGCTGAAAAGCGGTCATGTGTTTGGTGGTCTTGCTTTTACGTACACGTCTAAAGTGAGATGAAATTGAACGACACAGCTTATTTATTTGGCTTCTACCATGATACCAGTCCTGGAATCCTCTCCAGAAATCGCGCCGTGGAACAAATGCGTAGCTAGCGATCATGTCGTAGAGAAACACGGGCTCAGTATGCTTTGCTATAGCCGATATATCCGGCACATATATAACGCTTGTTTCTGGATCGGTCCTCTCCATTTGTAAAGTGTATCCCGCTATATCAGTATGAGATTCGTAACGTTGATGCACCGATTTAATCCAGCGGTATGCGTGTTCAGAAATCATGATGTTGTCATCCAGCAGGAGAGCGAGCTCTTTGGAGTCGGCTCGTGGACGCCACGAGTTCACCCACTGACCGGTTGTCTGGACACGCCTGTTCTGCACGTGTACGCATGCGCGTCCGCCTGTCCAAATGCCAACGAACTCTCGCGCCACGTCGTAGACGTCGCCATGCAGAGAGCCGTAGGCGCTGCGGTCAATCCAGATGTCGACGGCGACTCTGTCCCCAAGAGTGTCGACGGCGCCGACGTGCTCCAAGCAGCGCCTGAGCTGGGCCGCGTTGTCATAGGCGAACACAACGATACGCAAGTCGAGCTGGTCCCAGTACTCACACGGTTCACCCGAAACACACACCACGTAGCACTGCTTCGGGTCCAGGAACGTGTCGACGAAGGGAACCACGGAGTTACGGGAGGAGTCCCCCGCCGACGTCACCCTATCGCCGGTGCCCAACACAATAACGTCATCAACGCTCAGGAAGAGCCACAGCAACAGTGCGACCGCCGACGTCATAAGACCATACCTGCATATCCGTCTTTGTCGCTTGAGTAACGATAAGATGCTTCTCGGTGACCACCAATGACACGATTTCGACCTGAGCATATCAAAGTTTCTGAATCGCACCTCTGTCATACGAGCATATCATGCAGTCACACAGGTTGGTGTCCAATCCAGCAAAAATCGAAGGATGTCCACATATCTAATATAACCATTTTCACTTGTTTACATTTGGCCCAACTTCGCTCTAGATACTGAGCGGTATCTCCCCACAAACGGGGGAGGCGAAGCGTTAAACCTATACCACAGCAGCCACGTGGCTCTGTCCAACCTAGAAATCGGTCGGGCAGTTAGGTATGCCTTGGTAGTCACATATTGTTGACCCATGTCGAAATCATAAACGTCTGTCTGAATGTCTGAGCCAGAGAAGAGTGTGTGTGTGTGGGGGGCGGGGGCGGGGGGGGGGGGTTGGGGCGGGGGCGGGGGGCTTGGGCGGGGGGGGGGGCGAAGGGTTACTATACACAACCCAATGCAACCACTGGTTAGGCTCTACCGAAAGGTGATAAAGGCTTCTTGATATATGACTGCCAATGACAACTCAGCAAGGCCACGAGTTGAACAATGACCTTTTTTTTATCTATCGATTACGAGAAAGTGATTCGAAACACGTGAAGCTCAAATAATGACGAGTAGGCGATATGACATACATAACTAAAATAATGACGATATGAAATAATGACGATATGACATACATGATACAAACTTCCTCTTACATTTCATTTCAACAAAACAGTGCATGAAATCGGAAACGTCATTTATGCGTGGAAATTCATGTGTAGCAAATAATTCAAATAATTCATTCATCTCGGACATCCCGCGGCCCAAAAAGGAAAAATAGCGGTGTATTATATACAGCATATTCGGCTGTGGGACTGGAGGAAACTGAAATCCAGAATGCAGGATTGCGGCATTGTTTGTGCATCTGGCATTACATACTAATTGAATTGGCAGTAATACAATTGAATATAAAATAATAATAACTTATCTATCTAAATTCAATAAGGATTAAAAAGGTGCAAGGCGGATCAAATGGTATGTTTTCAGTGGATGAGTAGTATTAAGGAGCAGTGTACGGTACTTGGGGCCAGCCCTGGTTTCAAGTGAGCAGTGCCATTGAATTCGTGTTGTTTAGAACCAGTAAACGGATTAAATCTTTTGTTATTCAAATGCTCTATGCCATGACTTCGGCTCTCTATAACACTCACAGTTTTGCTTTTTGGTTGGTATCAGAGGAACTCTGCGAAGTCAAGAGGGTCCAACAAACATACACCCAGTATACCCCTTTTGTTTAACATGAGTAATATTCAATTTAGAACTCATATTAACCAGACAACACAATAGGTGTATGTTTGTTGGAATCAAACATATGTATTCATGTATTCATGTGTAGCAAATAATTCAAATAATTCATTCATCTCGGACATCCCGCGGCCCAAAAAGGAAAAATAGCGGTGTTATAGGAAATAACACCAAAAATATACGACGGTTTTATTCTGCAGATGCACACGTGGTATACTCAACGCCGATAAGTAAATTAATAAATGTTCTACATTGTATTATGTATCTTCTTCTGGTCTACTTCTCGCGATTGGCTTGCAACCGCCACAGACACAGAACCATACAAAAGGACACGACACTCGACTGTACGTCATTCAATAAACAACTATACTCTGATTTTTTTAACTTGTTTACACTGTTTTTTGACGATATTTTCGTGATGCTAAATGTTATCGTTCTATAGTTTGGCACACTTCACCCGTGAGCCAAACGTCAATTTTTTACGAAAATTCAGACTTCTGTTACAAAATTTGAAAAAGTTGGCAATCTAACCCAATGTTAAATTTCAGCCCAAAACGGGATCTCGAGAATCAGAGCATATTCGGGGATTTGGTCCTGCTTACATCCATCAGGATTCAAAATATTATTGTTATTTTGGACCAGAAATCATATTGGGGTGTATTCTACACAAACATGTTGAATTTGAAAGATTGCACTGATACGAAACCGAGCAAATGCACAAAATTGTGTGCGGACCCAGGATCTGAATGACAGGGCTAAATTTAACATTGGGGTAGATTGCCAACTTTTTCAACTTTCGCGATAGAGATCTGTAATTCGGTAGATTATTGCCGTTTGACTCTCAGGTGAAGTATGCCAAGTTATAGAACGATACCATTTAGCATCGCAAAAATATCAGCGAAAAACAGTGTAAACGAGTTAGAAAAATCAAAGTATAGCTTTAGTCATATCTTATTATTGGCCTACGTTCAGGTGGAATATTGGGGTGTCAAAATGCACGAACGTAATTGGCGGTAATGAGCCACTGGCGTGTTTAGAGGGGGGGGGGGGAGGGATGGGCACAGCTGGCACGTGCCCCCTCTTTCCATGAAATAGATACCTTTCTGCCCCTCTTTCACAAAATCGTGCCCTCACTCAGTTTCTTAGAAAATTTAATAAACTTATTTTTTTTATTGCCTTTTTGATGATAGTCATCCATCCAGTTGGTGTGTACGAAGTGTGTACATCGCCCGAACATTTTCTTTCACTAGACTAAGTACGGCATGATAATGTTCCCATATTGTTTCCTAACACAGACATGATCAGTGGTCACATATATTTATATCTTTGAAATTAAAGTGCTAATGCCAGGACCTCCCTACCCCACCCCTCCACGCCACCCAACCCCTTCGTTCTTTGGTTGACGAGAGGGGGATAAACGCTGCCCCCAATGCAACATTTTGTTGTAATCTGAGGTTGTATAGAATGTGATAGGTCTGTCAAACGAAATTTTCGATCGTCGATGGAATGCAACATCGTGTCAAAGATTAAAATTCGTCCTCTTTAAGGGCCACAATGGAAATAAGCATGTTCGCTTTCTTGTGTTACCCTGTATATTTTTAATGTAATATTACCGGTATGTGTCATTGTATTTTAAGTACATGTCCATGTATTGCATTTTGATTATACAAATAAATTCAATCAATCAATCAATTTATCCCAATAAATCCTTGGATCTGAAGATTATGATCTACTCTTGAAAACGCTCAGAATCAGCCAAAAAACATCTGAGCCCCTTCAGCTTCTGGGGCCCTATTCTATAAAATTTTCACATTTTTTTTTGCCACGAAGGCGATTTCCGCCGCATGCTGCGTCCCTCTTCAAGGTGTCATATAGAATCATGACATCAGCTGAGTCACGAGAGGGGCATGTAGGCATTTACTGGAATTTACAAAATATTGTATTATATACAGCATATTCGGCTGTGGGACTGGAGGAAACTGAAATCCAGAATGCAGGATTGCGGCATTGTTTGTGCATCTGGCATTACATACTAGTGGAATTGGCAGTAATACAATTGAATATAAAATAATAATAACTTATCTATCTAAATTCAATAAGGATTAAAAAGGTGCAAGGCGGATCAAATGGTATGTTTTCAGTGGACGAGTAGTATTAAGGAACAGTGTACGGTACTTGGGGCCAGCCCTGGTTTCAAGTGAGCAGTGCCATTGAATTCGTGTTGTTTAGAACCAGTAAACGGATTAAATCTTTTGTTATTCAAATGCTCTATGTCATGACTTCGGCTCTCTATAACAGTCACAGTTTTCCTTTTTGGTTGGTGTCAGAGGAACTCTGCGAAGTCAAGAGGGTCCAACAAACATACACCCAGTATACCCCTTTTGTTTAACATGAGTAATATTCAATTTAGAACTCATATTAACCAGACAACACAATAGGTGTATGTTTGTTGGAATCAAACATATGTATTCATGTATTCATGTGTAGCAAATAATTCAAATAATTCATTCATCTCGGACATCCTGCGGCCCAAAAAGGAAAAATAGCGGTGTTATAGGAAATAACACCAAAAATATACGACGGTTTTATTCTGCAGATGCACACGTGGTATACTCAACGCCGATAAGTAAATTAATAAATGTTCTACATTGTATTATGTATCTTCTTCTGGTCTACTTCTCGCGATTGGCTTGCAACCGCCACAGACACAGAACCATACAAAAGGACACGACACTCGACTGTACGTCATTCAATAAACAACTATACTCTGATTTTTTTAACTTGTTTACACTGTTTTTTGACGATATTTTCGTGATGCTAAATGTTATCGTTCTATAGTTTGGCACACTTCACCCGTGAGCCAAACGTCAATTTTCTACCAAAATTCAGACTTCTGTTACAAAATTTGAAAAAAGTTGGCAATCTAACCCAATGTTAAATTTCAGCCCAAAACGGGATCTCGAGAATCAGAGCATATTCGGGGATTTGGTCCTGCTTACATCCATCAGGATTCAAAATATTATTGTTATTTTGGACCAGAAATCATATTGGGGTGTATTCTACACAAACATGTTGAATTTGAAAGATTGCACTGATACGAAACCGAGCAAATGCACAAAATTGTGTGCGGACCCAGGATCTGAATGACAGGGCTAAATTTAACATTGGGGTAGATTGCCAACTTTTTCAACTTTCGCGATAGAGATCTGTAATTCGGTAGATTATTGCCGTTTGACTCTCAGGTGAAGTATGCCAAGTTATAGAATGATACCATTTAGCATCGCAAAAATATCAGCGAAAAACAGTGTAAACGAGTTAGAAAAATCAAAGTATAGCTTTAGTCATATCTTATTATTGGCCTACGTTCAGGTGGAATATTGGGGTGTCAAAATGCACGAACGTAATTGGCGGTAATGAGCCACTGGCGTGTTTAGAGGGGGGGGGGGGGGGGAGGGGATGGGCACAGCCGGCACGTGCCCCCTCTTTCCATGAAATAGATACCTTTCTGCCCCTCTTTCACAAAATCGTGCCCTCACTCAGTTTCTTAGAAAATTTAATAAACTTATTTTTTTTATTGCCTTTTTGATGATAGTCATCCATCCAGTTGGTGTGTACGAAGTGTGTACATCGCCCGAACATTTTCTTTCACTAGACTAAGTACGGCATGATAATGTTCCCATATTGTTTCCTAACACAGACATGATCAGTGGTCACATATATTTATATCTTTGAAATTAAAGTGCTAATGCCAGGACCTCCCTACCCCACCCCTCCACGCCACCCAACCCCTTCGTTCTTTGGTTGACGAGAGGGGGATAAACGCTGCCCCCAATGCAACATTTTGTTGTAATCTGAGGTTGTATAGAATGTGATAGGTCTGTCAAACGAAATTTTCGATCGTCGATGGAATGCAACATCGTGTCAAAGATTAAAATTCGTCCTCTTTAAGGGCCACAATGGAAATAAGCATGTTCGCTTTCTTGTGTTACCCTGTATATTTTTAATGTAATATTACCGGTATGTGTCATTGTATTTTAAGTACATGTCCATGTATTGCATTCTGATTATACAAATAAATTCAATCAATCAATCAATTTATCCCAATAAATCCTTGGATCTGAAGATTATGATCTACTCTTGAAAACGCTCAGAATCAGCCAAAAAACATCTGAGCCCCTTCAGCTTCTGGGGCCCTATTCTATAAAATTTTCACATTTTTTTTTGCCACGAAGGCGATTTCCGCCGCATGCTGCGTCCCTCTTCAAGGTGTCATATAGAATCATGACATCAGCTGAGTCACGAGAGGGGCATGTAGGCATTTACTGGAATTTACAAAATATTGTATTATATACAGCATATTCGGCTGTGGGACTGGAGGAAACTGAAATCCAGAATGCAGGATTGCGGCATTGTTTGTGCATCTGGCATTACATACTAGTGGAATTGGCAGTAATACAATTGAATATAAAATAATAACTTATCTATCTAAATTCAATAAGGATTAAAAAGGTGCAAGGCGGATCAAATGGTATGTTTTCAGTGGACGAGTAGTATTAAGGAACAGTGTACGGTACTTGGGGCCAGCCCTGGTTTCAAGTGAGCAGTGCCATTGAATTCGTGTTGTTTAGAACCAGTAAACGGATTAAATCTTTTGTTATTCAAATGCTCTATGTCATGACTTCGGCTCTCTATAACAGTCACAGTTTTCCTTTTTGGTTGGTATCAGAGGAACTCTGCGAAGTCAAGAGGGTCCAACAAACATACACCCAGTATACCCCTTTTGTTTAACATGAGTAATATTCAATTTAGAACTCATATTAACCAGACAACACAATAGGTGTATGTTTGTTGGAATCATACCTTGACGGCAAGTGACTTAGAGACCCGATTGGCAAACGATATACTTCAACGTGCTGATGCACGTCCTACATGAAAGTATTATGTATGCATGACACCGGCCTTGAATGTATGCTTTTATCGTGTGATGAACAGGGAAAACAATTTACACGTGAAATATTGAGTAAGGTGCGGTATTTGACTTTCACCATGGTGATCTAATCCCCCTCATTGGCTAGAGAGGCCCCTAGCACCAACTCAAATATACTATAGCTCACTAATGTGCTCGTACCGCACCTTAAACAAACATTCGCAGGTTCCTATAGTCGGAGCTAAAGCCTCCAATAAAATTTATGAGGTCACAAAATTATTGCCACTCGACTGTCGGGCCCAAGTAGCGCACCTTACTCTGTTAATACTACTCACCCACTAAGTGTTTCGAATTCTTTTGCCAACGGTGTCTATTAAACGAACTCCCCTCTCTGCACGATGATTGTGATTTGAACTCCACTTCGGAAATTAAGAACTCCCCAGACACACCGCTTAACCAGTCTAGTTACGACAACGATTACGCCGTGTTTCAGACCAAGGGCATACATGTTGTCCATGTAAACACCCGATCTCTACGCCATAAAACACTCGAAGTCAACCACCTGGCCAGACGTACGAATGCAAGCGTTATCGCCGTGACGGAATCCTGGCTCGACCCCTCGGTAACAGACGCTGAGATCGCGCTCCCGGGCTACAACGTTCTCCGAAACGACCGAAGTTCCCATGGCGGGGGAGTCTGCATTTACGTGAAGGATTCTCTCGTTTTTAATCTCCGACTTGACCTGCACAATGACTGTATAGAAGCAATATGGATTGAGCTCTTGTTCAACAAAACTAAGCCTATCATAATCGGTTGTGTATACAGACCACCAAATGATTGTACTTTTCTCGAGAAATTTGACCATGTTTTGTCTCGATTCCCACCAGACTGTGAAAGCATAATTCTGGGTGATCTAAACATCAATCTTTCTAATCCTAGCTCTAGAAGCAATGGCTCCTTGACAAATCAATATAAAGATTTACTACGGTCAGCTGGATTGTGTCAGCTTATTGACCAACCAACCAGGGTTACCCTAACACTGCAACTTTACTTGACCATGTTATTGTATCACATGCTGAGAAAATCTCCCAAAGTGGGACAATCCCACTTGGTTTCACTGACCACAATATGGTATTTTGCACTCGGAAAATTGTGCGTGATTCAGTAAACACACATAAATATATTAACACCCGATGTATGAAAAGTTATTCCCAGGAACTATTGTTAAATCGTATACAGATGGCAAACTGGGAAAGTGTCACAAATAGTCATGACACAAATGCTGCATGGCAAAGTTTCACCACTATTATGAGTACTATTGTAGAAAGCGTTGCCCCGAGACGGCAACGAAGGGTAAAAACACGCTCTGAGCCCTGGGTCTCGAGTGAAATACTTGAAACAATGGCCCAAGTACCGTACACTGCTCCTTAATACTACTCGTCCACTGAAAACATACCATTTAATCCGTCTCGCACCTTTTTAATCCTTATTGAATATAGAGGAAGGTGCAGGATATGATACTTGGGCCGAAACAATTAACGAACGTGATAAACTCTTACACATGTATCATAAAACCAAGGATATGTCTGTATACAATCAATTCTGTACTGTACGCAACAAAGCTCAGCGCCTTGTAAAATCAGCTAAAGCTGAATATATTGTAAACCAAATTGAACTAAACAAAAACAACAGCAAAGGTTTATGGAGTACTCTGAAATCTCTTGGTTACAAATACAAAGGCAAGAACAAAAATCCTGTTGTACTGAATATTGACGGTGAAACATGTTATGATCCTGTAAATGTTGCTGAGCACATAAACAACTTCTTTGTAAATGTAGCTCAAAGCCTTATTGAAAAACTACCTAAACTGCCTGACATGTACAGTGCTTTCACTGATTCGTGTAAATCGTATTACAGAAACCTTGGTATTCAACCAGGATTGTATAGGCTTAAAACAGTATCGCCTGAGTTCGTTCTAGGAGAACTCAGGTCACTAAAGGTAACAAAAAGCACTGGTCTGGATAATATTGATCCCCTATTTCTCCGCGATGGTGCAGACGGTCTGTTCGAGATTGTAACTCATCTCGTTAATCTGTCAATAGCAAACTGTTGTGTACCTGATTGCTGCAAACGAGCCGCAATCACCCCATTGTATAAATAGAGGATCTTAAATGAGTGCCCATTTGATATCAAATTTATTAAACGAGCCAAAGAACTTTTGCTTTTTGCGAGCCTTGGCGAGCAAAAACAACAGTTCTTGGCGAGTTTAATAAATTTGATATCAAATGGGCACGAATTTAAGATTCTATTTATCACATGAAACACTATACGGTCTTTTTACTGCATATTTACTGGTATTATATATGATTTTACAGTGCTTGTTGCAGTTTTTATGCCTTGGTCCATGCAGGTTTGCCAATGCACATTTTGCGTTATGACGTCATGTCCCCATGGTTACGTTCCGCTTTATTACACGTGTTAAATATGAAATATATGCAATGGCTTTATGCCACTGTTAAACACGGTTTCATGTGATAAAAAAAAATAGCAAACTAGATGTTGGAAACTATAGACCGGTCAGTGTCTTGACGACTTTGTCTAAAATCCTTGAAAAGGCAGTACACATTCAGGTAGACGCTTATTGTAAAGAAAACAACATATTCTACCCCTTGCAATCCGGGTTTAGAGGAACTTTTTCCACAGATACATGTCTTATCCACCTCCACGACCACATACGCAATGAAATCAGTCATGGTAATTTTGTAGGTATGGCCCTCTTGGATGTTCAGAAGGCTTTCGATAGCGTTGATCATGATATGTTATGTGAAAAAATCAGGCTAGCTGGTATTGATCCAAAGTGGTTCGGGTCTTACCTCAACAACCGAAAACAAATTGTGTGTGTTAACAGTACAAAATCTTCAGAACAAACCATTGTGTCTGGTGTTCCTCAGGGCAGTATTTTAGGTCCGTGGTGTTATCTCATATTTGCAAACGACATGCATAATTGTGCATCATGTAAAGTTATAATGTACGCAGATGACACAATCCTGTTGGTCAGCAATAAAAATCTAGATGTAGTTTCTCAGGAACTCAGTAGTAATATATCCAACTGTTTTCACTGGTTAACAAACAACCTCCTGTCAATGCACATGGGTAAAACTGAATGTATTGTATTTTCGTCTAAGCGTAAGCAACATATGACCAAATCATTTACCATAGCATGTAATGGTCACACTCTCAAAACAAAGTCTGAAGTTAAGTACTTGGGTCTAAAGCTCAATAACTGTTTGTCCGGAGTTGATATTGTCAATTCTATAGTTAACAAATCTAATTCAAGGCTTAAATTTTTGTATAGATATAGTGGTGTCCTCAGTCAGAAATATCGAAAACTTTTGACCACTGCTCTAGTACAGAGTCATTTTGACTATGGCGTTTCTGCGTGGTATCATGGTATATCAAAGTATTGTAAACACAAACTTCAAGTAACACAAAACAAATTAGTCCGTTTCATTCTAAATGCTGGGCCACGTACTCATATTGGTCAGAGTGAACTTACCTCCATCAATTTTCTCTGCGTAGCAGATCGGACCGCTCAGTTAATGCTAAACCATATGTTCAATGTATACCACGGAACCAGTCCTAGATATTTGTCACAGGGCTTCGCTAAAGTTCAGTCTCAACATTCTCACTGTACCCGCAACTCAGAATTTAATTTTGTGGTACCAATATCCAAAGGGATCTCTCAGTTCAATTTCACAACTCAGGGTGTAAAGCTCTGGAACAGTCTTCCAGCAGCTCTCAAAAACGTCAATACAAAAAATGTCTTCAAAACTAAAGTCAAAACTTGGCTCCAAACTCAGGCTCTGAGTAAAGAACAATCCGACTGTATTAGATACTAGTATCACCTATTATAACAATCCAACTCATATGTACTCGTATTTCTGTATGTCATATCTTGCCTACCGTCATCTTTCACCTAAATGGACCGTCCTGGAAATAAGCAGCAATGCTTTTGGGCGCTATCCATAGTGTATTCTGTCAGTATGCATGTCATTCCATTGTATTTTATCAATTATATGTATGTGCATGTCATGTTGTTTTTATACACTGAATAAATCAAATAAAAAAAAACTAAATGTATACCATATTTAATCCGTCTGGCACATTTTTAATCTTCATTGAATTTAGAAGGAATAGTAACCTGCGCTACATGGGCCGACTGTGGTAGTTAGCTGCACGCTATGCCAACAATATAAGTTTTCCATCACATTGAAAATCAACAACACTCTTCAATGTAAACACTTTAGACTCCAAACAAAGCTTACAGCAGGTCATAAACTGGTGTAGATTATGCCTATGTTATAAGCCCGACACACTTTGTTCGTCCCGGCGTTAATGTCGCCCCATCCTGTCAAATCCCGACATAAAAAATCATATTGCCATCAAAGTGTATAAAATAAACTAGACGTTTTCCGGTCGCCGACGACCGCGTGGGTGTATCCCCCTGATGCCATATCACCCATGTTGCTCAAAGAATGTTCAGACAAAATATCATAGGTCGAATAGGTGGGTCAGTGTGTTTCACCAATTTTAGTGATAAAAGTTCCGAGTCTAAATATTTGATTCCATGCAATGTAGCAGTTACTTTTAACAACTAAAATATTCTTCAACTTATTATTTATTGCCAAATGCTTTCCATAAGAGTTTGTCATAAGATTGGAATATGAAACCTTGCTTCATCCCCAACGCCATGGATGATTAATTCGATAACCACTTTTGTTGAATATGTAGACATAGACATTGTAGTAATAGGTTAGCGATATTAACTAGTTAATATCAACATTATAGCTATAAAATGTTTCCCAGACGATGTCTTTTATTGTGGAAAATTATAGACTTAGGCTTAACTAGATCTATTGAAAATAATATTAAATCATTCGGCAATAGGAATCTGTTTTGCACACCAGCTGTATAGAATAGTGTATACTTGTACGAACGTGTATACTTGTACAGTATGATTTGCATTCAAAATACAACCAAATGGAATGATCATCATTCTTTCCGGGGAAAAAAACAATAGTTTTTGTGTTTGAGCATTGCTCTACATGCCTATTCAATATTGCATTTGTTCCAATAAAATTACAACCCCTAGAGCGCTCACAGGCCATGTGCATCAAAACGACTGAATTCGGCACAAAATGTGTCGCCAATTAGCCATTTTGCTCGTTATGGCAACCAAAATCGATAGATGTCGTGATTTTACCATAATACATGTCAATACAATTTCACGCAAAATTATTACTTTCGTATGTACATTGAAATACGATTACATTCACTATATATTTTTCTTGCGTTTCAATGAGACACACACGATAAAAGACAATGAATAGTCCGAGCTTCTATACGTTTATTCGTTGAATAAACAGCCTACACCAATAGGTCTACTTAGTTGGGATTAGTATGAGTACTAATATATGATAAATACCCAGCTGCATTAAAAAATTAGCCCAAGGGCTCAGAAAGGTTACCGGACAATGTATATTTTAGATGTTAGCTTTTTGTACCATGACATTGAAAACAAGGTTATTAGTCAATTCAAGGTCACAAGAAAATTCAGCCCATATCACTTCTAGTATGTCCACAATTGATTCCTAAGCTGTAAAGTCGATAATAAGTGAGATATTAGCCATTTTGTGATCTGACCTTGAAAATGATGATAAAGGTCAAATTCAAGGTATATTCAGTATATATCATTTCCAATATGTTCAAAATTGATTCCAATCTGTAAAGTCGATAATAAGCGAGATATTAACCTTTTTTGTTATCTGACCTTGATGCCTCATAATGGCATGAGCGTGGTTCAAGCACTGTAGAATTCAGGCATGGGCTTGGTGTCGATACATTTATCGTCGACTGGAAGAGAGCCACCTCGTGTATTTGAATTTTCCTCTCATTCAAACAGTTTTTCATACATTCACACATTTCATACATTTCCATAGATACATCCATCCATCGGGTCCTAACAGTATGGTAAAAATATCTCAGAAAGTGTAATAACTTTTAAATAACGGTACCAGTTCATAACACATAATTGATCCACGTCAAATTCAAAATTATCTATTTAAATTTATCATCGATGATAATGTACAAATCATACATTAAAATATTATGCATTGCTGTTATTTAATAACTAAGCTATACCAAATCATAAATAGAGTGAGATTCTGATCAGGTCCAAATTGAGTTTTGGTTCGTTCTTTGGCGCTTTCTGTCCCGTTCATCTTTTGGTGAAATATGTTATATACTATTCTGTTTTTACATTTACATGGCGAAATAGCTTCTGATCTTCATTTCACTCAGTATTTTAATGGATATGTCATCTATTCAGAGGTATTCCGTACTTGACAGGCCAAGTATGGGAAAAGAGAAACTTGAGAAAATTCTCTGTGACGGAGATGGTCCCGCCCTAAACGAACGGGGAAATTGACCCAGACTATATTAGGCAAATTGAGATTTCTTACTTACTGGAAATTAAACATACTGTCTAATATAATGTCTAGTAGCACGATGGTTGTATATGTATATTATACAACTAGACGTCGAGGCCTAAAAAATGCCTTGGGGGGGCATTTCGATTCAAAGTTTGTTTCAGAGTCTGTTTCAGAGATTGGCCTATATAGAAGATAACGATTCAGCAGATTTTTTTTAAAGATGAGGTTGAAATTCCCCGAACACACCTTTAAGACATGTTTGGGGGCGAGTACGAAAAAAAAAATGTCTGAATTGCTCTACGACACACCGTTTCTAAGATAACGATGGGGATAGTAAATGTTGATTCTGCTTTTCATTTGACTGAAAGTTCAACCTCCCGGACTGACCGGACCTTGGAGCATCCCAAAACAACATGTTTCATTCGCGTAATAAGCGTGATAACTGGCGAAAAATTCTCGACGATTCGCCAAGGCGTTCACGAGTCAACAATTTTACGATGTTGACATCAAATTTGAATTATATTCAGGGTGCATACCTGCATAATTTTGTTTATTTCGCCATCCTGCAACATAACCGGAAGGAAATAATTGAGAGCTTTATAATTGAGAGATAATTGAGAGCATTGAATACACTGCTCGCGACATGGGGCCCCAGAAACCTAAGCTACTTTCTAGTGTAATTTATCTTGAAAACACTTCCTCCCCTCTCTCTCTCCCCCCCCTCCCCCTTCCTTCATTTGGTCCGATAACCTATTGCCATAGCATTGTGTCCGTTGTCCGTCGTCGTCCATCCACATTTTCATCTTTAAGGTTTACAATCAAATCTTAAAATACCTAAAAATATTCTAAAAAGGTAGCAATTTTTAGTTTTTCGATTTTCGCGTTTTCTTTCGAAATGGCGGCCATTTTCGACGAAAAACGGCCATATTCTGACTTCGGAGGCCATTATCTCAAAAACTGTTTGGACAGTTTTGAGATTTTTGTTCTAAAAAATTCCCCTCATATACTTCCGTGACGTGTATAAGCTTCGTTGCCCTTGAATCGTCGGCCTGCGTGTGGCGGCCGTTTTCATTTGTCGACGGGTCCCAAATGGGACTTTCCCATGCTATATCCTCCTATGCTTTAGAATGGGACACGTTTTGCCCAATATCTCACTTTGACCTCAATTTCAAGGTCAGAGCACAAAATGGCTAACATATCGCTACAGCTTGGGATTTATTTGTGGACGTATAGGAAATGATGTATGATGTTTATTTTGATGACATTGACTTTGATCTTCGATCTAGTTTTCAAGGTCACAGGACGAGATGGCTAATAACCCAGTACTCAAACGGTTATCTGGTTTTCGAATATAAAAATGATATACCCCGAATATTCTGATGACCTTGAAATGACGTTTGACCTCATTTTCAAGGTCAGATCACAAAATGGCCAATATCTTGCTTGATATTGACTTTACAGCTTGGAATGAATTGTGGACATACGGAAAGTGATGTATGCCCAATATTTTGCTGACCTTGAATTTGACCTTTGACCTCATCATAAGGTCAGGGCACAACGTGGCTAATATCTCGCTTATTATCGACTTTACAGCTTAGGAATCAATTGTATACATATAGGAAATGATACATGCTGAATATTGTCATGACCTTGAATTTGACTCGTTTTCCAAGGAAGCACAAAATTGTTAATATCTTGCTTATTTCTCAGTTTACAGCTTATAGCTTTATACTTTTTTCTCGTTTCAATAAGACGCACATGATAAAAAAAGAACAATTCGAGCTTCTGTAAGACATGAACATCCAGATGAAAGATAAAAAAAAATGTAAATGATGATTACATTTCTAGACCTGTATGACAACTAATACTGAACAATAAAGTTTCACAGAAACAAATGGTCTACATCTATAGGTCTATGATCTGTAAAATACTTGAATACATGTATATGATAAATAGGACCTGAGCGACATACAGTACATCACACAAGCAATATGAATTTTGTTAGGCTCTTCTGGGTTATCTAGGTTGTCCATCAGCCTGATATCTGGTGAGAGTCTCGGGTAGTGTCGAATTCTGGCGACCATTCCTTGAGGAGGCTGTCAGGCCCAGGTCCTGTCTCCTGGGGATGCCGCCGCTTGTGCGGGAACCATGCCCGGTTGCTGGGGCGCACGTCATTGCGTCCCGTAAAAACGTGCAAGTTCGGAAATAGCACGCTCTTATCGTTTACTTTCGTGAGAAACTCCAGCATTGCCTGCTGAAAAGCGGTCATGTGTTTGGTGGTCTTGCTTTTACGTACACGTCTAAAGTGAGATGAAATTGAACGACACAGCTTATTTATTTGGCTTCTACCATGATACCAGTCCTGGAATCCTCTCCAGAAATCGCGCCGTGGAACAAATGCGTAGCTAACGATCATGTCGTAGAGAAACACGGGCTCAGTATGCTTTGCTATAGCCGATATATCCGGCACATATATAACGCTTGTTTCTGGATCGGTCCTCTCCATTTGTAAAGTGTATCCCGCTATATCAGTATGAGATTCGTAACGTTGATGCACCGATTTAATCCAGCGGTATGCGTGTTCAGAAATCATGATGTTGTCATCCAGCAGGAGAGCGAGCTCTTTGGAGTCGGCTCGTGGACGCCACGAGTTCACCCACTGACCGGTTGTCTGGACACGCCTGTTCTGCACGTGTACGCATGCGCGTCCGCCTGTCCAAATGCCGACGAACTCTCGCGCCACGTCGTAGACGTCGCCATGCAGAGAGCCGTAGGCGCTGCGGTCAATCCAGATGTCGACGGCGACTCTGTCCCCAAGAGTGTCGACGGCGCCGACGTGCTCCAAGCAGCGCCTGAGCTGGGCCGCGTTGTCATAGGCGAACACAACGATACGCAACCCAATGCAACCACTGGTTAGGCTCTACCGAAAGGTGATAAAGGCTTCTTGATATATGACTGCCAATGACAACTCAGCAAGGCCACGAGTTGAACAATGACCTTTTTTTTATCTATCGATTACGAGAAAGTGATTCGAAACACGTGAAGCTCAAATAATGACGAGTAGGCGATATGACATACATAACTAAAATAATGACGATATGACATACATAATGCAAACTTCCTCTTACATTTCATTTCAACAAAACAGTGCATGAAATCGGAAACGTCATTTATACGTGGAAATTCATGTGTAGCAAATAATTCAAATAATTCATTCATCTCGGACATCCCGCGGCCCAAAAAGGAAAAATAGCGGTGTTATAGGAAATAACACCAAAAATATACGACGGTTTTATTCTGCAGATGCACACGTGGTATACTCAACGCCGATAAGTAAATTAATAAAAGTTCTACATTGTATTATGTATCTTCTTCTGGTCTACTTCTTGAATTGCAACCGCCACAGACACAGAACCATACAAAAGGACACGACACTCGACTGTACGTCATTCAATAAACAACTAGCTTTAGTCATATCTTATTATTGGCCTACGTTCAGGTGGAATATTGGGGTGTCAAAATGCACGAACGTAATTGGCGGTAATGAGCCACTGGCGTGTTTAGAGGGGGGGGGGGGGGGGAGGGATGGGCACAGCCGGCACGTGCCCCCTCTTTCCATGAAATAGATACCTTTCTGCCCCTCTTTCACAAAATCGTGCCCTCACTCAGTTTCTTAGAAAATTTAATAAACTTATTTTTTTTATTGCCTTTTTGATGATAGTCATCCATCCAGTTGGTGTGTACGAAGTGTGTACATCGCCCGAACATTTTCTTTCACTAGACTAAGTACGGCATGATAATGTTCCCAAATTGTTTCCTAACACAGACATGATCAGTGGTCACATATATTTATATCTTTGAAATTAAAGTGTTAATGCCAGGATTTTTTTACCCCACCCCTCCACGCCACCCAACCCCTTTGTTCTTTGGTTGACGAGAGGGGGATAAACGCTGCCCCCAATGCAACATTTTGTTGTAATCTGGGGTTGTATAGAATGTGATAGGTCTGTCAAACGAAATTTTCGATCGTCGATGGAATGCAACATCGTGTCAAAGATTAAAATTCGTCCTCTTTAAGGGCCACAATGGAAATAAGCATGTTCGCTTTCTTGTGTTACCCTGTATATTTTTTAATGTAATATTACCGGTATGTGTCATTGTATTTTAAGTACATGTCCATGTATTGCATTTTGATTATACAAATAAATTCAATCAATCAATCAATTTATCCCAATAAATCCTTGGATCTGAAGATTATGATCTACTCTTGAAAACGCTCAGAATCAGCCAAAAAACATCTGAGCCCCTTCAGCTTCTGGGGCCCTATTCTATAAAATTTTCACATTTTTTTTTGCCACGAAGGCGATTTCCGCCGCATGCTGCGTCCCTCTTCAAGGTGTCATATAGAATCATGACATCAGCTGAGTCACGAGAGGGGCATGTAGGCATTTACTGGAATTTACAAAATATTGTATTATATACAGCATATTCGGCTGTGGGACTGGAGGAAACTGAAATCCAGAATGCAGGATTGCGGCATTGTTTGTGCATCTGGCATTACATACTAGTTGAATTGGCAGTAATACAATTGAATATAAAATAATAATAACTTATCTATCTAAATTCAATAAGGATTGAAAAGGTGCAAGGCGGATCAAATGGTATGTTTTCAGTGGACGAGTAGTATTAAGGAACAGTGTACGGTACTTGGGGCCAGCCCTGGTTTCAAGTGAGCAGTGCCATTGAATTCGTGTTGTTTAGAACCAGTAAACGGATTAAATCTTTTGTTATTCAAATGCTCTATGTCATGACTTCGGCTCTCTATAACAGTCACAGTTTTCCTTTTTGGTTGGTATCAGAGGAACTCTGCGAAGTCAAGAGGGTCCAACAAACATACACCCAGTATACCCCTTTTGTTTAACATGAGTAATATTCAATTTAGAACTCATATTAACCAGACAACACAATAGGTGTATGTTTGTTGGAATCATACCGTGACGGCAAGTGCTTAGAGACCCGATTGGCAAACGATATACTTCAACGTGCTGATGCACGTCCTACATGAAAGTATTATGTATGCATGACACCGGCCTTGAATGTATGCTTTTATCGTGTGATGAACAGGAAAAACAATTTACACGTGAAATATTAAAGGTACGTGTAATATTGGAGTATGGGCATATGCGGATCCAAAACATTCGAGTAAGGTGCGGTATTTGACTTTCACCATGGTGATCTAACCCCCCTCATTGGCTAGAGAGGCCCCTAGCACCAACTCAAATATACTATAGCTCACTAATGTGCTCGTACCGCACCTTAAACAAACATTCGCAGGTTCCTATAGTCGGAGCTAAAGCCTCCAATAAAATTTTAAGGTCACAAAATTATTGCCACTCGACTGTCGTAGTAAGCTGCACGCTATGCTAACAATATAAGTTTTCGGCCCAAGTACCGTACACTGCTCCTTAATACTTCTCGTTCACTGAAAACATACCATTTAATCCGTCCCGGCGCAGGATATGATACTTGGGCCAAGTTGGCCATCACATTGAAAATCAACAATACTCTTCAATGTAAACACTTTAGACTCCAAACAAAGCTTACAGCAGGTCATATACTGGTGTAGACTATGCCTATGTTATAAGCCCGACACACTTTGTTCGTCCCGGAGTTAATGTCGCCCCATCCTGTCAAATCCCGACATAAAAAATCATATTGCCATCAAAGTGTATAAAATAAACTAGACGTTTTCCGGTCGCCGACGACCGCGTGGGTGTATCCCCCTGATGCCATATCAGCCATGTTGCTCAAAGAATATTCAGACAAAATATCATAGGTCGAATAGGTGGGTGTGTTTCACCAATTTTAGTGATAAAAGTTCCGAGTCTAAATATTTGATTCCATGCAATGTAGCATTTACTTTTAACAACTAAAATATTCTTCAACTTATTATTTATTGCCAAATGCTTTCCATAAGAGTTTGTCATAAGATTGGAATATGAAACCTTGCTTCATCCCCAACGCCATGGATGATTAATTCGATAACCACTTTTGTTGAATATGTTATCAGACAGGTTAGCGATATTAACTAGTTAATATCAACGATATAGCTATAAAATGTCTGCCAGACGATGTCTTTTATTGTGGAAAATTATAGACTTAGGCTTAACTAGATGTAGTGAAACTAATATTAATTCATTCGGCAATAGGAATCTGTTTTGCACATCAGCTGTATAGTGTATACTTGTACGAACGTGTATACTTGTACAGTATGATTTGCATTCAAAATACAACCAAATGGAATGATCATCATTCTTTCCGGGGAAAAAAACAATAGTTTTTGTGTCTGAGCATTGCTCTACATGCCTATTCAATATTGCATTTGTTCCAATAAAATTACAACCCCTAGAGCGTTCACAGGCCATGTGCATCAAAACGACTGAATTCGGCACAAAATGTGTCGCCAATTAGCCATTTTGCTCGTTATGGCAACCAAAATCGATAGATGTCGTGATTTGACCATAATACATGTCAATACAATTTCACGCAAAATTATTACTTTCGTATGTACATTGAAATACGATTACATTCACTATATATTTTTCTTGCGTTTCAATGAGACACACACGATAAAAGACAATGAACAGTCCGAGCTTCTATACGTTTATTCGTTGAATAAACAGCCTACACCAATAGGTCTACTTAGTTGGGCTTAGTATGAGTACTAATATATGATAAATACACCCAGCTGCATTGAAATATTAGCCCAAGGGCTAAGAAAGGTTACCGGACAATGTATATTTTAGATGTTAGCTTTTTGTACCATGACCTTGAAAACAAGGTTATTGGTCAATTCAAGGTCACAAGAAAATTCAGCCCATATCACTTCTAGTATGTCCACAATTGATTCCTAAGCTGTAAAGTCGATAATAAGTGAGATATTAGCCATTTTGTGATCTGACCTTGAAAATGAGGATAAAGGTCAAGTTCAAGGTCATAAGAATATTCAGTATATATCATTTCCAATATGTTCAAAATTGATTCCAATCTGTAAAGTCGATAATAAGCGAGATATTAACCTTTTTTGTTCTCTGACCTTGAAAATGAGGTCAAAGGTCAAGCTCAAGGTCATGAGAAAATTCAGCATATATCATTTCCAATATGTTCGCAATTTAATCCTAAGATGTATAGTCGATAATAAGCGAGATATTAACCTCTTTTGTTCTCTGACCTTGAAAATGAGGTCAAGGTCAAATTCAAGGTCATGACAATATTCAGTATAAATCGTTTACCATATGCCCTCAATTGATTCCTAAGCTGTAAAGTCGATAATAAGCGAGATAGTAGCCATTTTGTGCTTTGACCTTGAAAACGAGGTCAAAGTTCAAATTCAAGGTCATGACAAGATTCAGTATATATCATTCCCTATATGTGCACGTTTGATTCCTAAGCTGTAAAGTCGTTAATAGATGAGATATTAGCCAATTTTGTGCTTTGAGTTTGTAATTGAGTTCAAAGGTCAAATTCAAGGTCATGACAATATTCAGCATATATCACTTTCTATATTTTCACAATTGATTCCTAAGCTGTAAAGTCGATAATAAGCGAGATATTAACCATTTTGTGCTTTGCCCTTGAAAATGAGGTAAAAGGTCAAATTCAAAGTCATGACAAGATTCAGTATATATTATATCCTATATGTGCACAATTGATTCCTAAGCTGTAAAGTCGATTATAAGCGAGATATTAGCCATTTTGTGCTTTGACGTTGAAATGAGATCAAAGGTCAAATTCAAGGTCATGATAATATTCAGCATATATCAATTCCTATATGTCCCCAATTGATTTGTAAGCTGTAAAGTCGATCATAAGCGAGATTTTAGCCACTTTGTGCTCTGACCTTGAAAATGAGGTCAGAGGTCAAATTCAAGGTCACGACAATATTCAGCATATATCATTTCCTATATATCCACAATTGATTCCTAGTCTCTAATCACAATACTAAGTGAGATATTAGGCATAATGTGTCCCATTATAAAGCATAGGAGAATTTAACATGGGAGAGTCCTATTTGGGCCAGGTTTGGGTTAAAATGGCCCACTTCGAGCGATTCAAGCGCAACGAAACTTATACACATCACAGGAGTACATATGAGGAATATTAATTCAAAAAAGAAAGTTACTGAACAGATTTGGAGAAAATGGCCGTCAAAGTCGAAATCAGGCATTTTTCGTCAAAAACGGCCGCCATTTTGAAAAAAAAGAGAAAATCGGAAAACTAAAAAAAGACTTTCCTGGAAAAATTGTTTTGCAAAATTTCAGAAAGATTCGACCGTAAACTTTAAAGATAAAAATGTGAACGGACGAACGACGGGCCACGGACGCAACGCCTCGGCAATAGGTTATCGGACCAAAGATCCGGTAACCTAAAAAATCAATGTAGAATTTGCTAGGATCTTTACTACACGGTGGTCATCTGGGTTGCCCATTAGCCTGGTATCTGGTGAGAGTCTCGGGTAGAATGTTGAATTCTGGCGACCATTCCTTGAGGAGGCTATCGGGTCCAGGTCCTGTCTCCTGGGGATGCCGCCGCTTGTGCGGGAACCATGCCCGGACGCTGAGGCGCACGTCATGGCGTCCCGTAAACACGTGCAAGTTCGGAAATAGCACGCTCTTATTGTTTACTTTCGTGAGAAACTCCAGCAGTGTCTGTTGAAAAGCGGTCATGTGTTTAGTGGTCTTGCTTCTATCATGATACCAGTCCTGGAATTCCCTCCAGAAATCGCGTCGTGGAACGAATGCGTAGCTAGCGATCATGTCGTACAAAAACACGGGCTCAGTATGCTTTGCTATAGCCGATATATCCGGCACATATATAACGCTTGTTTCTGGATCGGTCCTCTCCATTTGTAAAGTGTATCCCGCTATATCAGTATGAGATTCGTAACGTTGATGCACCGATTTAATCCAGCGGTATGCGTGTTCAGAAATCATGATGTTGTCATCCAGCAGGAGAGCAAGTTCCTTGGAATCGGCATATGGACGCCATGAGTTCAGCCACTGACCGGATTTCCGGGCGCGTCTGTTTTGCACGTGTATGCAAGCGCGTCCGCCTGTCCAAGTGCCGACGAACTTACGCGCCACATCGTGAACGTCACCATGCAGAGAGCCGCGGGTACTGCGGTCAATCCAGATGTCGACAGCGACTCTGTCCCCAAGAGTGTCGATGTTGTTAATGTGCTCCAAGCAGCGCTTGAGCTGGGTCGCGTTGTCATAGGCGAACACGACGATACGCAAGTCGAGCTGGTCCCAGTACTCACACGGTTCACCCGAGACGCACAACACATAGCACTGTTTCGCGTCCAGGAACGTGTCGACGAAGGGGACCATGGAGTTACGGGAAGAGTCCCCTGCCGACGTCACCCTGTCGCCGCTACCCAACACGATAACATCATCAATGCTCAGGAAGAGCCACCGCAGGAACAGCCACAGCAACAGTGCGACCATCAGTGTCAGCAGACCATACCAGCATAGCCGTCTATGTCGCTTGAGTAACGACACGGCGTTTCTCAACGACCACCAATGACACGATTTCAACCAGAGCATGTTAAAATGACATAAAATTCTTAACAATTCATCGACAACTTAGCAAGACCAAGAGTTTAATAATGACCTTTTGCCTATCATACATGGGACCTTTTATATATATCGAAAACATGGTACTATTACAACACGCCTAAATGTAACAAGTTACTTAAAAATACGGAATGGATATACTTCCTCTTTGCGTTTCATTTCGCCTGAGCAGTGTACATAGAAACGGAAACGTCATGTATGCATTCAATTTTATACGCAGTTGATATTTCAATTAATTCACTTGTCTCGGACACCCCCAGGCCCAAAGAGGAAAACATGAGTGCAGGGAACAACACCAACATATACGACGGTTTTAATCTGCAGATACACACATTCAATAAACAATGTATGTGCATGCATTGTAGGCCCACAGTTTTCAGTCATATCGTATGGGCCTACGATCGTTCAGGTGGGTATAACAGTGAATGATGGATGGCAAACATTGAGCGTGCATTATCATCAGCCATGATAGGCGTCAAACAGTAAGTTTATTCCAGCAGTGCACACAATGACATCTACATGACATAATTCATCGAAACTGAATGTGAAACGAATTGAAACACAAAGTCACTGCAATACTGTACAACTCATGACCACAAAACTCAAAGCATCAAAGAAATTGTGCAATTAACGTAGTCCCCTACAAACAGTGAGGTAACGGAGAGTCAAAATTTAAAAGTCAATTCTTGAATATTATATCCTCAAAATGACATTATTTTATAGAGTAAATGATCAGCATCCTAATACTGAACAGAAAATAGGGGGTCACCGTGCTCGTTTTTTCTACATATTCGATCAAAATCACACATATTTACCTAAAATGACATAAATTCTGGCATTTTTGCACATTTTTTTGTCCATATTCACATCTTGCATCGTGTTTTCCATGCGAACGGATACGGTGACCCCCTATATAGTTTTAGGATGCTGAACAGTTACTTTATAAAATATATCATTTTGAAGCTCTAGATTTTGTTGATACAGGTATTTATTTTAAAAAAAACCTTTGACCCCCTTCCCTCACTGTTTGGAGCGGACTACCTTAAGACACTCGGGACCATCGACTCTATCAAATCTCGTCAAAATCGGTCTACGGGTGTCAGTTTACTGAGAAAAAAACGGAAATCGGCTCTCAGGAAATGATGGGCGCGTGGGGGTTGAAAAAAAACGAGTGATGCGCAGGGTTTTATTTGACGCGCGCGCCTATAACCAGAGCGCTTGACGCACGCATCCGTTGTGTTTTCAGCTGAACAATTTTCTTGAGCCTAATATTATACAGATATGTAGATTAAAATAGGAAGGGCTGTTAATACAGCCTGTGTTTGTAAACTGGGCTGTACAGTGTTGAGTATTGGGCATGTTTGAAGGGAATCAACTGATGAGCTATAACTACATGTAGTGGCTTTTAATATCAATCAGTCAATGGTTTATTGGCCAATTATACACAAGGTGTACACCTACCATACAATACATACCAGTTATATTTAAAGACACAAAAGCAACATGAACAATTCCGAGAATACATTTTACGAGTGAGCTCATGAGGATTATTTTCATGATTCTATTTTGAAACAGTAAACTGCTTTTACATATGAAGAGATAATGTTGATGGACCCTATCCGATAGTGGGACATTTTTTAGATATCTTCCCTGAAGATCCAATAATAGAGAAATTTGCACAATATTAAACGTCAGCTGGTGACGGCTGATTAGTTTTCTGTATGGTTTAAAACAAAGAAACCCCTCGAGCAGCAGGAGGTTATTGAACAAACACTCGGGCTGTCGCCCTTGACTATGCAGAATTAACCCCCTGTTCCTCGGGAATCTCCCGGCCCCACATCAACATCACCTTCCCAATATATCATCACCTCTCCCTCACCTGCACAGACAGTGGCGAATCCAGGATTTTTCCAGCGGGGGGAGGGGGGGGGGACATATTGAAAAATTCAAGATGTTTGATATGTATGTAAGTTAAGAAGTACAAACACAACTGGTTTTAGTTATACAGTTTTGTCGATCCAAAACTGGACAAGGTATATTTACAAAGGTAATTTCCTAGAAGGTAAATAGGCCCGATAATATATTGCCGTGGCGTTGCGTCCGTCCATATTTTTATCTTTAAAGTTTACAGTCGAATACTTCTGAAATTTTGCACATAGTCTAAATCACGGTGGCTAGGCGTTACGCGTTATTCAGGGAGTGCCGCGTAAAATCGTGAGTATTACGCGTTATTCGTGAGGAAATGGCACAGGAAACGACACAGGTCCCCACTTCAAATGAGTAAAATTAATGAAAAAGTTCATTTTCTTCCTAAAATTTTGTTTCCACGGAACATCCCAATGAACAAACATTACGTATGCTACTATTATTACTTGCATACATTGTTATATTTTACGAAAATGGACACACAGTTCGTGACAACACCCGCACGCTTGCGACTCGTTTGGGAAATATCATCGGCTATCAATTGAAACCAACAAAGTGCGTGTTGGTAAATCATAGAATGCTCTGAGAAATCTTTCTTTATTGTTACACCATGCATCCAGTTGTTTTAATCGAGTATTTTATTAACTGAGAAGCTTTTTATTGTTTACGCGTATCAGCCTGAGGGAGAAAATCTGCACACGCGTTACAGCATGAGGAAGCATGTCACCATTGTCGGCGATGGTAGAGCTGGTAACGCATACATAAAGATTTTTAAAGTATGATTTGAGGCTGCACATGTTCCAAGTACTGACGATACTTCTCACTTATCACTATCCTCCATATGTTCCTACCAATCATCGTAAATCTGAATTTGGCCATATTATGAGTTTTCGTGTCTTTTACACAGAAACTCACCAAGTGAAAACATTATCTATCGAACATGAATTTATTCCATCGATTGAGCAGTGAAACTGGAGAAAAAAATTGCATTAATACAAGAAATATTCCAACCTCAACAAAATATTTACTCATGCACATACGCGAAATGCCCTCAGGCAAATCGCGTAAAGTATAGCAAATAAACAAATGATACATTCAACCTAGATTCGCGCCGCTTCCGACCATTGTGAAACATTTTGAAGACAGGCACATGTGAAGCCCATATTTTCAATATCATAGACCTGTCATTCTATCTACATTAATGCCGATACATAACATTTTCAAACCCAAAACCGAGGAGAGCGGCTGTCGAAGCAAAATTGACAGATATTGTGGAGCCGAAGTTCTCGCTACACTGGCTTATTTCTTTGATTTAAACTCTCAACAACAATCATGAATATAAGTAATGTTCCGTGCAAACCCAAATCCGACATTTCAAAACGGTATAATTAGCGCAATTGTATGTTTTCCCTACTAGGGGTCAACCAGAGGCTGCCATTTCCTCACGAATAACGCGTAATACTCATGATTTTACGCGGCACTCCCTGAATAACGCGTAACGCCTAGCCACCGTGTAAATGCCTGAAAATATTTCAAGAGGGAGGTATTTTAGGTTACCGAATATTTGGTCATAACCTGTTGTTGCCATGGCGTTGCGTCTATTGTCGCCCGTCTAAATTTTAGGTTACCTTTGGTCCGATAACCTATTGCCGTGGCGTTGCGTCCGTCGTCCGTCGTCCGTCGTCCGTCCGTCGTCCGTTCACATCTTATCTTTAAAGTTTACAATGGAATATTTCTGAAATTTTGCATAAAAATACCTAAAAAATTTCCAGGAAAGCTTTTTTTTTAGTTTTCTGATTTCCGCATTTTTTCAAAATGGCGGCCATTTTTGACGAAAAACGGCCAATTTCGGACTTTGACGGTTGTTTTCTCAAAATCTGGTCAGTAACTTTTTTTCTTATTGACGCATAAGACTCCTCATATGTACCCCTGTGACGTGTATAAGTTTCGTTGCCCTTGAATCGCTTGAAGTGGGCCAATTTGGGCCCGAACTCGGCCCAAATGGGACTTTCCCATGTTAAATTCTCCTATGCTTTATAATGGGACACATTATGCCTAATATCTCACTTAATATTGAGATTAGAGACTAGGAATCAATTGTGGACATATAGGAACTGATATACGCTGAATATTCTCGTGACCTTGAATTTGACCTTTGACCTCATTTTCAAGGTCACAGGACAAAATGGCTAATATCTCACTTATTATCGACTTAACAGCTTAGGAATCATTTGTGAACATATAGGAAATGATTATGCTGAATTTTATCATGACCTTGAATTTGACCTTTGACCTCATTCTCAAGGTCATAGGACAAAATGGATAATATCTCGCTTATTATCGACTTTACAGCTTAGGAATCAATTGTGAACATATAGGAAATGAAATATGCTGAATAATCTCGTGAGCTTGAATTTGACATTTGACTTAATTTTCAAGATCAAAGGACAAAATGGCTGATATCTTGCTTATTATCAACTTTACAGCTTAGGAATCAATTGTGAACATATAGGAAATGATATATTCTGAATATTTTCATGACCTTGAATTTGACCTTTGACCTGAATTTCAAGGTCACTCATCTTATTTTCAAGGTCAGAATACAAAATGGCTTATATCTCGATTATTGTCGAATTTACAGCTTAGGAGTCCATAGTGAACATATAGGAAATGATGTATGCTGAATATTTTGGTGATCTAGAATTTGACCTTTGACCTCATTTTCAAGGTTACATGACAGAATGGCTAATATCTCACTTATTATCTACTTTACAGCTTAGGAATCCATTGTGGACATACTAGAAGTGATATATTTGTTGAATATTTCATGGCCTTGAATTGATTAATGAATTTATTTTCAAGGTCACTGGACAAAGACTAATATCTAAAATTTACATTGTCCGGTAACCTTTCTCAGCCCTTGGGCTAATTTTTTTAGCTTACCGGCCCCCCGATAAGCTATTGTCATGGTTTTTCGTCCGTCGTCCGTCGTCCGTCGTCCGTCCAGGTCAGTAACTTTTTTTGACATGATGAATTTCTCCGTAAATTTGTCAGAACATACCTTGGGCCAGTATCTAAAGAGTTTTTTAAATTTTTTTTATTGAATCGTTTTTGCCGATTTGGCGGCCATTTTTGACGAAAAAAATCCAATCTGATCAGTTTTGAGATTTTTGTTTCAAAACATTCCTTTCATGTACCTCTTCGACGTGTATAAGTTTCGTTGCCCTTGAATCGCCAGTTTGGTGTGGTGGCCATTTTGATTTTTTGATGGGTCGGCGAAAAAAAAATTATTTGTCCCAAATCGAGTCACTATTCGTTTTGAGCCATTTACAGCAAAAAAAAAAATTTTTTGGACTTAGAAAATTTCATCCCATTTTCACTTCATAAGGGGAGCTGTGCGGAGGAAACTCATAGAACACTTCAAGATAGAGCCTAAGTATTGGCACATTCAAATGGGGAATCATATATTGCAGTTTGAGTGGTGGCCTTGAATTTGACCTTCAATGACCTTGAAAGGTCAAAACGACCTTTTTTGTGGAAAAAAACCCTGATGAATTTGGTCTTTGGTGGCCCTTTCTCAGAATCTATTCAGACAATTTTCTTCAAAATGCATAAGATTCTCCCTATGTACCTTTTCTGCTGTGTAAAAGTTTTGTTGCCTTTGAATTGACAGTCTGTGAATATATGTCATTAACGAAAAAAAACTTCCGAGATGTAAATTGATTTCTTATTATAGTCCATACAGAAAATGTGTTTCCGGTAACATTTACGAACATGTTTTGACAATAGAGTTTAAGATCAGTGTAACAATTTACATGTTGGAAAATCAATACTCTGTGCAATTATCATGATTGCCGGTAAGCTACAGCACCCTTGATGCTATGTTTGTCTTTAAAGTTCATGATCGTATCTTTCTGCAATTTTGCACAAAACTACCTGAAAATATTTCAAGAGGGATGAACTTAAGGGGTTTTTTATGACAGCAATTTTCGACGGAAAAAGGAACAATTTCTGACGTTTTCGGCCGCTTTCTCAGAAATTGTTCAGACAGTTTTAAGATTTTTGTTCAAAAAAATTCCTCTTATGTACCCTTGTGACGTGTATAATGTTCGTTGCCGTTGATTTTATCGATGGGTGCCAAATGTGACTTTCACTCATGCTTTCTAATGGGACGCATTTTTCCTAATACCTTACTTAATTTTGAGATGAGAGATTAGGAATCAGTTGTGGACATACATGAGATGATATATGCTGAATATTCTTGTGACCTTGAATTTGATCTTTGACCTAATCTTCAAGGTCACATGACAAAATGGCTTCTTATCGCCTCCATGGCTTGGGAATCTATTATATATCATAGGAAATGATATATGCCGAATATTCTGATGACCTTGACCTTGACCTTTGATTTCATTTTCAAGGCCAGAACACAAAATGGCTAATATCTAATGGCGCATATTATTGACTTCACGGCTTAGGAATCAATTGTGCACATATATGAAATGACAGAAGCTGAATATCCCCTTGAACTTGACCTTTGACCTTATTTTCAAGGTAAAGAGCACAAAATGGCTAATATATCACGTATTATCGATTTTACAGCTTGGGACTAAATTGTGGACATATAGGAAATTATATATGCCGAATATTTTGATGACCTTGAACTTGATGTTTGACCTCGTTTTCAAGGTCAGAGCAGAAAATGGCTAACATCTCTCATATTAATGACTTTACGGCTTAGGAATCAATTGTACACATATAGAAAATGACATATGCTGAATATTCTCATGTCTTTGAACTTGACCTTTGATCTTATTTTACAAGGTCAGGAGCAAAAATGGTTAATATATCGCGTATTACCGACTTTATAGCTAAGGAATCAATTGTGCACATATAGAAAAGTATATATGCTGAATTTTCCCATGACCTTAGACTTGACCTCAATTTCAAGGTCAGAGCACAAAATATCTTTCGACTTTACTGCTCATAATTCAATTGTGAACTTAAAGGAAATGGTATATGCTGAATATTGTCTTGACCTTGAATTTGACCTTTGACCTCATTTCCAAGGTTATGGACAAAATGACTAATATATAAAATATGAAAGATATTGTCCGGTAACTTTTCTTAGCCTTTGGGCCTTTGATATTCGCATTTTTGTCAAAATGGCGGCCATTTTTTATGAAAAACAACCAATTACTAACTTTTACAGCCATTTTCTCGAAAACTGTTCAGAGAGTTTTCAGTTTTTCATTTCAAAACATTCCCCTTATGTACATTTGTGAACATAAGTGTTTAAGTTTGGTTGCCTTTGAATCGCCAGTCCGCGCAAGCCGGCCATGATTTTGACTTTTTCAAGGTTCGGCAATTTTCTTTTTGTCCAAAATTATGTTACTTCACGGGGGACATCGTGTTTCGCGATATGCTTGACGCCTGTTCAAAGCTACTCTTGACGTACTATAGGCTAGCTACGTACATGTACACCTTATACTTGTGCGCCGTTTGTCATAAAAGTTTTCACTGAATACAGAATATAGTATTGTAATTACAATATTGTACTCTGGCCGTAAAGTATACATATTTTGTTCAGTAGGTAACTGAAAACATACCATTTTCAACAAAACATTGGGTCTATACGAATAATGTTTCATATGAACGCATGTACGCTCACTCCTTGTATCATTGTATCAACTAAAATTTCAATTTACAGATCTGGAATATATTCCCTACCATCAGTGCAGCAATTTCTTGTTGCACGCCACAGCGATACGTATGGAGACTTCTCATCGCGTTTGGCACAATACCTCGCTTTATGATTGCTATGATGTATTACAATCATTACATGGCATTTCCTGTGACGAACAATCAGGTTCCATACCGAATAGCAGTGGCTGTGAATTCTCTGTTCCACATGTTGGAGAACTTCTGTCTTCTTGTGTTGTCATTTGTAATGTCACATGAAAATTACGGTATGTGCAATTCACGCTGATATTGCAGTATCTTGTCAATCAATTATTAATAGTAGGATATATCCGATGCGATTTTATCAATTTAGGAAGAAATGTGTTATTTTCTGTTTTCCCCGGTGTATAGGAGTACACGAGCAAAGTTTCATAGGTTTCATGGTGTTTTCCCTCTCCTACATGCTACTGACATTGGTGGTATTCCACTGGTCACGCTCCACGGGCAAATGGATGGACAGGGTCTGTGTTCTGCAAAATATTCTGATTCAGATGTATACCTACCTCAATAAAATCCTGATCACTTATACTGTCACTACCCCATGTTTTATGTATATAACTGTGATGTTATTCAGGATTTGCGATCCTATTATATGAAGAAGCGACTGTTCCTGTTCAACGCGATCACGATTATGGTGTCCGTGTAGGCCCTACGTCTTTTTACGTCACAGCTGGTACTGCGAACCAGGGAGTATGATTGTACGTGAAATGTATGTGTAGGCCTATACATATACATTATTTCAATAATTACATTCGTGTCGTGCCAAAAGGCGAGTACATTTGTCAGGACGATCGTGTTTTATCATGTTGAATATGTTCACTTGTGTACGAGTTTGTACGGTATTTCAATTAATGTATAATTTTGGTAGTCGGGTTTTATACAAGAAGTAAACGGCTGTAAACAAACGTGGTTTTGATGTCGGGCACAACGAAAACAATAAAAACAACACATAAAACAACATTTTGGTACCGTGACCATGTCGTCAGAAGAAGAAACGAACCATGCAATCAAGAAGCTTATTGCGCAAAGGCGAGCACACCGGGGACAGCTTACCAAGCTTCTCAACCGAGCGGACAACACACCCGCTGAGCACGACGGAAACGAGTTCCAGTTAGCTGGCATTGTCGAGTCAATCCAGACGAAAATAACCCTACTTAAGACATTTGATGATGAACTGATCAAACTTCTGCCGCTCGATGAAATTGAAAATACTGTAATCGAGTCAGATGATTACATAGAAGATATCAATGCCAAGCTGCATACTATCAAAGGGAAGCTGACCGTACTCACGCGAGTTGACAGCTCCAGCAGCGTAGCTAGTACTGCAAGTGACACAATGAATGCCAGTAATTCGTCAGGTCCTGGACCAGTCAAACGAAATGTAAACCTGCCCAAATAGCAGCTACCGACCTTTGATGGCCACATATTACACTGGACCCCGTTTTTTGATGCATTCTGTGCCGCCATACACACTGATGAACACTTGGATGACATTCAGAAGTTCCAGTACCTGAAAACAACACTCACTGGTGAAGCAGCACGCACCATACGAATGCAACTTACGAATGCAAACTATAAAGAGGCGCTATCTATCCTGAAACACAGATATGGCCAGCCACACAAACTGATCGCAAGTTACATGAAGGCACTGCCAAAACCCCAAAACAACATAACAAGCATCAAAGATTTCTATGACAACTTAGAGACATAAATCCGTGGACTACATTCAATGGGCAAGACTGAAGATAGCTATGGCGATCTCCTGATTCCTATCATCCTCGAAAAACTACCAAACTCACTGAAAACACAGATGGCGAAAGAACATGGCGACCAAGCATGGACTCTGAAAGAATTACGACAAAGTATTGAGAATGAAATTCAAGCGGCAGAAGCAGGAATCTTTGAAAATGCACAGGAACACAATACAATGTCTACAACATCCACATTTCACGTGAAAACAAACGCCAAACACCAGTCAGACACGACAAACAAGTTCAGCTATCAGATGCGTACCTGCGTCTATTGTAAACAAAATCATGCACTGGTAAACTGTCAAAACATCACCCAGCACAGCAAGAGACAAGAAATTGTCAAGAGCGATAAACTGTGCTTCAACTGCCTGCGAAGCAACCACACTTACCAAGAATGTCGTTCAGTCGGTCGGTGCTTAACGTGTGGAGGCAAACTTCACACATCACTGTGTACGAGAAACAACACACTGGGTGACGTATCAGTGAGAACCACTAACCAGGAGAAGGATGACACGCATGTGAAACTCACTCCATCCAATATGCATCAGTCTGGGCCAGTTCTTCTGAAAACAGCATCTGCTTTGTTGTGGAACAAACAACACGGACTCACAGTGAACATTCTTCTGGACGACGGAGCCCAACGATCATTCATCACTGATCATGCTGCAGAGCAGCTGCTCATAAACAGAGATCACTGTTTCAAGGAACAAATCAATCTGTCCACGTTTGGCGACAACAGACAACGACAAAAACGAATTGATCTGGCAGATCTGGAACTGGATACTCGTGATGGAAAACTCAATATCTCAGCGCTCATTGTTCCCAAGATATCTGCACCAGTAAAAAACTTTGTGAACGCATCCGTGATGAAGCACGACTACCTTCAGAAATTAGAGCTAGCACACCATGTCACACAAGATACATTCCATATTGATTTGCTCATAGGTGCTGATTACTACTGGGACATCGTGGAAAATGAAATCATCAGAGGGCCAGGTCCAACCGCTGTGTCATCAAAACTTGGTTTCCTCCTCTCGGGACCATCGAATATCATGACAGACTCAGCAGTACATACTACAATGGTGTACAAAGTTATCAGTGACCGAAATGACGAAAAACTGAACTTGTCGAAGCTGTGGGAACTTGAAACAATCGGCATTACTGACAAACAGCACACATGTGACTATGAGTCATACAGAAACACCTTGGAATTCGAAGACGGAAAATACACTGCACACTTGCCATGGAAAACTGACCACCCCTCTCTCCCAACCAATAAGCAAGTGTGTGAAGCCCGCACTCGTTCAGTTGTGAAACGACTAACAGATGCCTCACGCCACCAGTATCAAAGCATCATTGACGATCAGTTGAAGCGTGACTTCATTGAAATTGTTGAGAATGATAATGCAACTTCCGGTCACTACATTCCACATCATCCAGTCTACAAGAATTCGACCACCACACCAATTCGCATTGTGTACGATTGCTCATGCAAGACTTATGACAATCCAAGTCTGAATGACTGCTTAGAAAAAGGGCCATCTTTGATAAACAACCTGGTGGAAATTCTGCTGCGATTCCGTGTTCACAAAATCGCTCTCATAAGCGATATCGAGAAAGCATTTCTCAACATTCGTCTCCATACCGATGATCGAGACTACACAAAATTTCTCTGGCTATCTGACTCAAGTGATGCTTACAGCCAATTTCAAGTCTATCGCTTCAAGTCTATTCTGTTTGGATCAGTCAGTTCTCCATTCATCTTGAACACTGTTCTGAAAAATCACCTAGAAACACACTCGAGTCCAATTGCTGATGATCTGAACAAAAACACATACGTGGACAATGTCGTAAGTGGAACAGATGACATAGACAAAGCCATAGCCTACTACAAACAAGCCACAGAACTGATGAGTCAAGCTGGCTTCAATCTCAGATCATGGATCACAAACCAACCACAGCTGCAAAAAATGATCAAGAAAGACACTGAGGTGGATCCCAAACAAACTAAAGTGCTTGGCATGGAGTGGAATTCGGAAGCAGATACTCTGTTCTTTCTTGCAAGAGAGAATGTCTTCAACACTGATGTACACACAAAACGTGAAGTAGTCAGAACAGCTTCATCACTGTTTGATCCACTACTGGATCCACTACTGAGGAATACTGGCACCTATCCATATTCTGGCCAAGATATTCATTCAGAAACTATGGAAACTACACCTGGATTGGGATGAAAACCTGGATACTTGCCTGGCTGAGGAATGGATGCGAATTCGTCAAGAACTAAAATCTGCCCATGACATCATGATACAAAGACAGTATTTCCATGAGCAACAACAGGACATCAGGGTCTACGAACTTTTTTTGTGATGCAAGTAGCAATGCGTATGGTGCCTGTGCATACCTGAAACATGACAATGACTCTGTTCTCATCATGTCTAAATCACGTGTCGCTCCTCTGAAAGACATATCCATACCAAGACTCGAACTTCTTGGAGCATTTGTTGCTGCTCGTCTCTCAGTTTTTATTCAAAGTGCACTGACAGATGTACGAATATCCAAAACAACTCTATGGTGCGACAGCAAAATCGTCATTCACTGGATCAAGAGCACCAAAGAACTTCCTGTATTCGTCAAGAACAGAGTAATGGAAATCCGTAAGGCAGGATTCGACAGCATCAACTACTGTCCCAGTGAGAGTAATCCAGCAGACCTACTGACGAGAGGAACAAGCTCTCGAAGACTACAATTATCAGACATTTGGTGGCATGGACCCCTCAGTCAGGCTTGGGCAAATCAAGAACTGAAAGATGAACCGATCAGTAGCGAACTGCCTGTATGTGAAAAAAAACAACTCCGAAACAACAGCGATGTCAGTGCAGTTACATCCATCTGAGAATATCAGTAACATAGTCGACAGAACGAAATACAGCACCCTAGGGAAATTACTTCGAATGACGTGCTACATTCTGCGCTTTATTGCCAAACTCAAAACAGCTATAAAAGGACAATTGAAGCAAGACTTGCCAGAGTACATCACTGTGCCTGAACTGAATCACGCAAATCATCTGTGGGTGAAAGCAATTCAACAAACTGTGTACCACAAAGAGGTCCTTGAACTGAAGTCACAAACAAGGAAAAAGAACTCTCTTGTGAACCACATGAAACTCTTCCTGGATGAGTCTGAGATCCTCCGTGCAGGTGGACGACTTCAGAATGCGCCCGTACCATACACCACCAAGAACCCGATGTTACTCCCACCTGGAGACCATTATACACAACTCATCATCCAGCAAATACATAACCATCTACTTCATGCAGGCCCTGAGACGACTGTCGCTGCCGTTAGGCAACAATATTGGGTCCCACGACTTCGCAGTCACCAAGTCACTACTGCGTGTATGCACCAACTGCCTCAGGGTGAACGGCAAGCCATACAGTTCACCAGAAACTCCACCTCTAACCAAGATGAGACTGATGGAAGCTGATCCATTCACTGTCTGTGGTGTCGACTTCACCGGAACCCTGTCATACAAGATGGCCTCTGGAAGTGTGGGCAAGGCATACATAGTACTGTTCACTTGTGCAGTAACGAGGGCTGTTCACTTGGAAGTTGTCACTGACATGGGAGTCAACTCTTTCCTGAATGCATTTCGTCGATTCGCAGCACGATGCTCACTACCTCGAAGAATGATCTCGGACAATGCAACAACATTCGTTGCTGGAGCGACAGAGATACAGAGGATATGCACAGATTCCTCTGTCATGAATTTCTTATCCAGAAAAAACGTGGAATGGACATTCATACCGAAGAGAGCACCCTGGTTTGGTGGATTCTACGAAAGATTGATTGGGGTAACCAAGACAACACTCAGAAAAACAGTTGGACGGGTGCTGATAAAATTAGACGATCTTGTGACTTTAGTAATGGAAGTAGAATCAATCATCAATGAAAGGCCAATCAGCTACACTTCCAGTCATATTGGTGACCCTGAGCCTCTCACACCATCAATGCTCCTACATGGACGCTCAATCACAGCACTACCACATGAAACTGTCCATGAGGATGAAGTTCAAGATCCGGACTACAATGTACAAACACTAACTAAACGAGCAAGCCGATTGGACATGCTAATCCAACACTGCAGGAAACGCTGGAAAGATGAGTATCTTCCAGCTCTTCGGGAAACACACATCACCAATGAACGGAAACGAAGACTTGGCCAATCTGTCAATCACATTCAAGTTGGAGACGTTGTATTGATCCACAGTGACACGGAGAAGCGTACAAATTGGCCACTAGGGGTTGTGACAAAACTGAACCCCGGGAATGATGGATTGGTACGTTCCGTGGAACTCAGAACCAAGTTCGGAATAACAAATCGTCCAATCGAGAAGTTGTATCCCCTAGAAGTTCGTGCTGTGCATCAAGACGAACCCAAAAACACTGACACTGACACAGGAAATTCGAAAGGGACAAACAAACAAGTTGAAGGCCAAGGTGGTCAAAGAGTGAAACGAAAGGCAGCAATCAAGGCTCGACAGCAAGTGAAATCTTGGACTGACAATATGTAGTCACAACTCTGGCCCCCGGAGTGTCAGGACGATCGTGTTTTATCATGTTGAATATGTTCACTTGTGTACGAGTTTGTACGGTATTTCAATTAATGTATAATTTTGGTAGTCGGGTTTTATACAAGAAGTAAACGGCTGTAAACAAACGTGGTTTTGATGTCGGGCACAACGAAAACAATAAAAACAACACATAAAACAACAACATTCATCATAAAAATTATGATTTTAATACTATTCTCCGACGGCTCAAGATGATTTTGACGTGTACAACTGTACATAGATATATATTTCCCATGAACGATTATCCTCATTTAGTAGTATTTTATCCTAAAGGATCCAAAACTATTTATTACAGCTAAGATCATTCTGAAAGTCCAACTCAAGTCGAAATGAATTTCAAGTTATCATGTTTTGTGTGATAGAAAATGCAAAAGCTATATAAGTGCTGGCATTTACAAAACCTTAATAACTTCAAGCGTTCTCGAGATACTAGTATTAACAATTTTGTGTCAGGTTTTTACACTATTTGTACTGGAATAGGAAACTATTAAAGCTATAATCACTCTTAGAATTAACAAAATTTATTTATCCTACGGTAGCTTCATTTTGTTTATAGAGTTAGAAAGCATACAAATTTGGGCCTATTACATGCCTAAATTGAGTTGCCAAATCATGATTTAAATTCGGGCCAGTCAATCTCGCATCAATTTTCCTCAAAGTGGCCCGCCTTGCGGGCGAGTTCTACACACGGTCTCATGACGTCTTTGGTATTTGTCTATCATTCTCTATCAACTGTTTTCATGCACGAATAACGGCAATTTTTTAAGTATCTGTTGTCGAACTGTGCATATTTCTTATATATTCCTGACTATCTCGAGATGTACTTTCAAGTTTGCGTGACAAACAAGGATGCTAAAATTGGCTGATTTTAAAATTGATTCCAACTTTAAACCAATTAGCTTATTCGTGATGTCACGAGTGAGTAGCTTTAAACACTGAATATATCTCATGACAGCTCTATACCACAGCTCTCAAAAGAGTTACATGTACACAATCTCCCTAGTCTTGTTCGAGCCGAGAACAAAACGTTACATGTACATGTAATTCTGGTTTTCAAATGCCTTCATGGGCTAGCCCCCGAACATCTTTCCGAGGATTTTATGCCCTCACTCCGGATCCGTCATGTCCCCAGCCGTGCCACAAGACGTTCAGACAGAAACTAAAGTCAAGTTCATCCATCAGTGAAACACTCTTTTTGGCCGTATTGTTGTTCGGAACAAGCGAAGCAACCTGAAATTTGTGTGTATTGGGTATTGGGTATTTTCACCAAATTTCAGACAACCTAGACAAGTAAAACCCACCTTTATCGCAGAACATTCGACAATCATTTCACGGTCTACCCGGTCCCCGTTTCCTTGTAAAGCGCCAAAGAAAGCATCCTGCAGTTTTGAGCACTATCCTAAGTCTCATAAACTTTATACTTATATTTTGGTTAATACGTACGAGTATGCACAAGTGTACAGTGTGTATGCCTTTCTGGAATATCTGGTTGTCGTATCAAATGTGGCTTTCCATGCGACTGCTATCTACGAGTATGGCCAAGGGGAGCTTGTGTTCTCTGAGGTCCCCATCAACAAACTGAAGGAAACGTAGATCTAGTGCATGGGAGATCAAAGGAATGACGCCATATTGGCATCTTTCATCGCCATGTCACCAGTTGCAATTTAATATACAAGAGAATACATGTAGTATTTTGTTTTGGAGAGTATAAAAAATGCACTGGCACAAGATAATTGTAAGAGTAACACATAACATAAAACAGCAATAAAAATTCAATGAGCGACATTGAACAATTTTTTTTGGATTATTTAAGTTTGCTTCAGACTAAAAGTTCTTTAAGATTTTGATGCTTCTTGTAGGCTGTTGCTATTTTAATATCACCATCAGTATTTTTGTTGAGTTGTTTCATATGCTTTTTAACAATTTGGGCCGAAAGAGCACCTGTTTTTGAGAAGGGTACTATATACACCAGGTCGAATTTATTTTTACTTTTGTTCAAAGGGTCATACTTTCAATTACTTTGTAAATTTTTGAACGTTGAGGCCATGAGGTTCGAAAGTGCCTAAAGTATCAATCCAACAATATTCCCTTTCAAGTCGCCATTGTTTGTTTAAAAGTTCATCACTAAGATCGGAAACCTGTTCAATTGGTAAAAGAGAAAAACAATCGATGGAAAATTCAGTTTCGCTGTGAAATTTAGATAGATGACTGTATAATGCATTTTCCTCATTGCAGCTAGTTATTGCAGCACGGTGACGATTGATTCTGAGTGATTTACCGGTTTCACCCAGCAACGGCTAAAAAGCTTATCATAGAAAAGTGAAGTGTTAAGCCGCACCTGGTTTTTTTCCACCAAAATTGCTGCTTTGACCTTTCAAAGTCATTGAAGATCAAATTTAAGGTCACCACAGAAATTACTTTGTTTGAATTTCCATTTTGACATGTTCGACAATGACGAAATTATAGCCATGTCGAACTTTTCACCAAAATATATATTTCAACTCAAAATATTTGACAACCTTGATTTCAAGTGGAAATTCAATATAAAAGTTGACCAATACTGCACCCGCAAGCTACATTTCAGCTCAAAATATTTGACTAACGTGGTTTTGAATGCAATTTTCAACTAAAAGTTGACCAAAACTGCATTCCAAGATTACGAAATTGGAGCCAGATCGAATTTCAAGTTTGTCAAATGAATTTTTCACCACAAGTTATATCCTCCCTCAAAATAAGTGCCAAACTGGGTTTCAAGTTGAATTTAAAGTAAAAACAGAAACCTATATGGGTTTCTGGTATTGGAAAGGTACTCAAAACTGCAACTTAAGATGACGAAATTGGAGCCAGGTCGAAATCACAAGTTATATTTTAACTCAAAATATTGGCTAAATATACTTGGTTTCAAGTTGAAATTCAAAGCAACTGTTGACCAAAACAGTATATCTTCATGCACTGGCATGAATATCAACATTATTACTAAATTTCAACTGCACAAAACCTTTTCCCCACTGAGCCGAACAATAAATGTTCCTTGCCTTACCTTTTTTATTATATTCAATAACAGACTCAACTAGCCAAATTAATGTTGACTTATTCAGTAATATCAATGGTACTACAGTCAGTTCTGGACAGAACATTTTCCTTACTGAGCCAAATAATAAATGTACCCTGCCTTAGCTATTGTTATTGCGCTCAGTACTGAACATACGTAAATCTATCAAAATTCATGTTAACTTATTCAGTAATATAATGTTTCTACAGCCATAAAATCTTTACCGGACAAAACTTTCACATTGTTGACCCCAATAAAAAATATTCCTCCCCTAAACTATTTTTACTGTGCTCAATAATAAAATATATTAGCAAAATTAATTTAAGCTTATTTACTAATAAAAATGTTGCTACAGCCATAAAATCTCTACTGATCAAAATTTTACCTTGTTGAGCCCAATAATAAATGGTCCTAGTCCTAACTATTTGTTATTTTGTTCAATTATAGACTTAACTAGCAAAATTAATGTTAACTTATTCTGACAGTAATATCAATGTTTCCACAGCCATAAAATCTCTGCTGAAACGACCTTTCACTTTGCCGAGCCCAAAAATGAATGTTTCTTGTCTCAACTATATTTTTTTTGTGCTCAGTCAATAGTAAAGCAAGAACAAACTTATTTGGTAATATTGTTGTAACTTCACCAAAATCATCAGTTCTCTATTCTGAACAAGAAAATCCAGTGCCATTATCTTTCATAGTACAGGCAATTGCAATGATTGTGCATGTCAAAATTGGTATTTCTCACATCTGTAATAGGTTAGGCCGTTAACATATTAATATTGATATGATCATTCTGAGAAACTATTCCTTCCCAACAAGACTCCCGAATATTGTTAATTCATCGAAAATTACCATCTGTATAGTGTTCACAAGACATTTGTCTCAAACAGGCTGATTTCAACGCAAAATGTGTCCCCAAACCACCAATTAAGTTGGCAACAAAAAACGATTGGTATCGTGGTCTTACCAATATATATGTGCCTGCAAAAAATTATGGTCATCGGGTGAGATTATCACGGAAGCCCATAGGTGACATGCGCGTAAAAAAATTCAATTTCCAGCAAAAAGCTAGCACGTTCGAAAGTGGAAGCATTTACAGTTAAGGCTATTGCGTTCCACGTTCGCATGTGGAAACTTCAGGAGCTACCACGTTCGCACGTGCAAAGATTTGGGTGTGGTAGCATCAAATGCTTTCACGTGTGAACGTGGTAGCTTTGTATCTTTCTACGTGTGAACTTGGAAAGGTATAAATGCTTCCACGTGTGAACGTGGTAACTTTGAAACTTTCTACGTGTGAACGTGGAAACATACATCTTTCTACGTTCGAACGTGATAAGTTTTAAAGTTTCTACGTGCGAACGTGAAAGCATATAATGTTTCCACGTGTCAACATGGTAGCTTTGGACTTTCTATGTGTGAACGTGGAAGCCTAAAACCTTTCTACGTGCGAACGTGATAAGTTCTAAAGTTACCACATGCGAAGGTGATAGCGCTAAATGCTTCCACGTGCGAACGTGGTAGCTTTGAACTTTCTACGTTCGAACGTGCAAGGTTTTTAATAGAAAAAACACCAATTTTGGGCTTCCATAGATTGGGGCCTGTAGCACATTAACAAGAAATTCTCTGCGGACGCAGACGCTCTTCTACGGAGCCTCTGAGAGGACATGGAAGAAATATTTTTAGCACATTGTTATTGCGTTCCCTCGCAATATTATCGCGTTCCCTCGCGATATTATCGCGTTCCCTCGCAATCTTATCGCGTTCCCTCGCATTCCGGATCGCGTTCCCTCGCGATCTTATTGCGTTCCCTCGCAATCCGGATCGCGTTCCCTCGCGATATTATCGCGTTCCCTCGCGATATTATCGCGTTCCCTCGCGATCATATTGCGTTCCCTCGCATTCCGGATCGCGTTCCCTCGCGATCTTGTAGAATAACCTTCTCAGAAGTCATTGGCGTCAGCACAATGCGAGGGAACGCGATCCAGAATGCGAGGGAACGCGATCCAGAATGCGAGGGAACGCAATAAGATCGCGAGGGAACGTGATAATATCGCGAGGGAACGCGATCCGGAATGCGAGGGAACGCAATAAGATCGCGAGGGAACGCGATCCGGAATGTGAGGGAACGCAATAAGATCGCGAGGGAACGCGATAATATCGCGAGGGAACGCGATCCGGAATGCGAGGAAACGCAATAAGATCGCGAGGGAACGCGATCCGGAATGCGAGGGAACGCAATAAGATCGCGAGGGAACGCGATCCGGAATACGAGGGAACGCGATAATATTGCGAGGGAACGCAATAACCATATGTAAAAAAATATTTCTTCCATGTCCTTTCAGCGGCTCCGTACTCTTCTGAGAAGTCCATCATGATGTTTTGACATGTTGAGGATCATATAAACTGGATAAAACATTCAAAGTTTGGTGCTCTTTCATGGTAGCAAATTTTGGGTGGGCTCATGGACTATGTGTATTAGATCTGTATTCTGATAAATTCAAGACATATTTATTGAAACGTAATTAACGTATATTTTGTGGCATCACAGTAGACATTATAAATTATACTGTAAAATATGACTTAAACATTTAAAAAGTAGATCATTCAGTGGTTATGACGCACTGCGGCCCACCTTTTTATTTAAATATACTAATATGTAGCAAGACTCAGGCAATCAGCCTCAGTATTATTATGACGTATTCACAAACAATTCTGCAGAAATTGTGTTGGTTCGTCTGTTATGTAATACAAATTTCACACTTGAGAACGGATGTGGCCCACATGTGCAATTAATACATCTCAAATAATAAGACCCATTTAGAGTCGTGCAATTATTTGGATCTATCGCATCAGCATCTTTTCAAAACATTATGATTCCTGATTCAGACAGTCATATATAATCCAGTTATAATTAACATGGTCACACCGAAACAAGAAAATCAACTTGGGACTTCGGTATGTGCATCAGGTGTGTATTTTAGCACATTTTATTTTACATGTAGTATTCTTGCGATATCTACAATAGCACCAAGGTACTGTTAAATTCAGCAGATAAAGAGTTCCATGGCTCGTATACAATGTAAATGATTTACATGTACGCCGTCACGTGTATTATATATGTCCTCCCGTAGTCACAATTTCAAATAATCCTTTGAGTTTCTGCGCCATTCACGCGACTTGGACATGCGACTTCCCACACGTGTGATCGCTCTCATCGCGGACCAGTTCGTCTTGATTCGGTTCGCTTCCGAGGTCTGCTTGCGACTGATCTGAGGCTTCTTGTCCATCGTGGTTTGTGGGTGCTTCAGCTTCTCTGCATTTTTATAACAATGAAGTTATCATGAGCAATATTCAAAGCCATCATGATCAGATTAGTACGGAGCCTAATATTTTTTGACATAAGGTTATTGCGTTCCCTCACAATATTATCGCGTTCCCTCGCAATCCGGATCGCGTTCACTCGCGATCTTATTGCGTTCCCTCGCATTCTGGATCGCGTTCCCTTGCATTCCCTCGCATGACTTCTGAGAAGGTTATTCTACAAGATCGCGAGGGAACGCGATCTGGAATGCACGGGAATGCAATAAGTTCTGTTGCGAGGGAACGCGATAATATCACGAGGGAACGTGATATCGCAAGGGAACGTGATCCAGATTGCGAGGGAACGCAATAAGATCGCGACAGAACGCGATCCAGAATACGAGGGAACGCGATAATATTGTGAGGGAACGTATTGCAAGCAAGTTTAATTGCAAGCTTTTATATAGCGCTTATTACGGAAGCCCAGATAGGACATTTGCCCCATATGTTAAGTTCGCCTCGGCGAACCACTAACTCGCCTCGGCGAACTGCTAACTCGCCTCGGCCAACTGCTAACTCGCCTCGGCCAACTACTAACTCGCCTCGGCGAACTGCTAACTCGCCTCGGCGAACTGCTAACTCGCCTCGGCGAAATACTAACTCGCCTCGGCGAAATACTAACTGGTCTCTTATCAACCAACTGTTAACTCGCCTCGGCGAACTGTTATCTCGCCTCGGCCAATTGTTTTCTCGCCTCGGCGAACTGTTATCTCGCCTCGGCCAATTGCTTTCTCGCCTCGGCGAACTGTTATCTCGCCTCGGCGAACTGTTATCTCGCCTCGGCCAATTGTTATCTCGCCTCGGCGAACTGTTAACTCGCCTCGGCGAACTGCCGAGACCAGTTACTAAATACTAAAGACCAGTTAGTATTTCGCCGAGGCGAGTTAGTATTTCGCCTCGGCCAACTGCTAAAATGCCAGTTGTGTAACACACCTAAATGGCAACCACAGTTCGCCGAGGCGAGTTAGCAGTTCGCCGAGGCGAGTTAGCAGTTCGCCGAGGCGAGATAACAGTTCGCCGAGGCGAGTTAGCAGTTCGCCGAGGCGAGATAACAGTTCGCCGAGGCGAGATAACATGTAGTTGGTTGATAAGAGACCAGTTAGTATTTCGCCGAGGCGAGTTAGTATTTCGCCGGGGCGAGTTAGCAGTTCGCCGAGGCGAGTTAGCAGTTCGCCAAGGCGAGTTAGTAGTTCGCCGAGGCGAACTTAACTTATGGGGCAAATGTCCTATCTGGGCTTCCGTAGCTTTTCCATGTACAACATGCTCAAAGCGCTTTACAATTATTACCCCTGGCAGACCTGTTCATTCCGACACATTTTCAACCTCCCGGGAGGCATACAGCTGTAACTTAGGCAACCATCTCTGGTGCACATACAGTATTCATACACATTGCCATCTCTGTCTATAGCCAGGTACCCATTTTACTGATGGGTGAAACAGATCCCCCAATGAAAGTCTTTCAGCGCCGGCGCCAAGGATTGAACCCGGTACCTCCCGCACTCAACCCTGACGCCTTAACCAATTGAGCTATCATGGCTGGATGAGCAATAACAATGTGCTAAAAATATTTCTTCCATGTCCTCTCACAGGCTCCGTAGATACCAGATACCAGTCATACATATTTACGGAGCCGCTGAAAGGACATGGAAGAAATATTTTTTGACATATCGCTATTGCGTTCCCTCACAATATTATTGCGTTCCCTCGCGATCTTATTGCGTTCCCTCGCATTCCAGATCGCGTTCCCTCACGATCTTATTGCGTTCCCTCGCATTCCGGATCGCATTCCCTCACGATCTTATTGCGTTCCCTCGCATTCCGGATCGCGTTCTCTCACGATCTTATTGCTTTCCCTCACAATCTGGATCGCGTTCCCTTGCGGTATTATCGCGTTCCCTCGCATTCTGCTGACGCCAATGACTTCTGTGAAGGTTTTTCTACAAGATCACAAAGGAATGCGATCCGGAATGCGAGGGAACGCAATAAGATCGCGAGGGATCGCGATAATATCGCGAGGGAACACAATCCGGATTGCGAGGGAATGCAATAAGATCGCGAGGGAACGCGATCCGGAATGCGAGGGAACTCAATAAGATCGTGAGGGAACGCGATCCGGATTGCAAGGGAACGCGATAGTATTGCGAGGGAACGCAATAACATTGTGCTAAATATATTTCTTCCATGTCCTCTCAGAGGCTCCGTAGATACCAGATGCCAGTCATACATGTTTAATGAAGGAGTACTAGTATAAATATTATATCCATTCCTACCTGTCAGTTCGGGGTGCAAAGTGTCTACGTCTTCCAACAGAAATACTTTGCTTCCTTTGATGTATACCCTGTTGGTCAAGTTATTAAATGTATCATGCTGATAACATTGATGATCTCTCATGTAACCTTACACTGCTTGATGCAGTATTGTATTAATATGTATCCCAGTGCATCATTCTATTCATTAACTGCCAATTGGCTGACCGTTTTTATTGTTTTACATGCATCCTTATATATATGGTACATGTACTCGCTGGTGTCGATCTTGACAAGGACATACGTCTGTCGACAGTTGACGTGTGTATTGACGTAATCCCGTAGACTGGTCGGCAGATGACAGATATTGCCCTCCAAATCACACAAGTCGATGGCGTCTGTGGTATACTCTGATTTTTCTAACTTGTTTACACTGTTTTTCGCTGATATTTTTGCGATGCTAAATGGCCTCGTTCTATAACTTGGCATACTTCACCAGCAAGTCAAACGGCAATTCTCTACCGAATTTCAGATTTCTATCGCGAAATTTTATAAAGTTGTCAATCTATCCCAATGTTAAATTTAGCCCTGTCATTTAATTTCTGGGTCTCCGCACAATTTTGTGCATTTGCTCAGTTTTATAGCTTAGCAATCTTTTGAAATCAACGCGTTTGTGGAGAATACACCCAAAATGTGTCTTCGAGTCCAAAATTACAATGATACTTCGAATCCTGATGGATGTAAACAAGACCAAATACTTGAACATGCTCAGATTCGCTAGATTCCGTTTTGGGCTGAAATTTAAAGGTGAATTTTACCAGCAAAGAAAAAACTTCCTTTCAACGCCATATGGGTCGAATATCCTCTGTGCAAAATTTCGGAATTTTCTTTCGAATAGATTTTTTTTTTAAAATTATTTTATGATTGCCAGATGTGAGCAACCGCACTTGCCATTCTGGCTTTATGCTGTTCGGCAATTCCCGTGAGTTCCGAACGCTGTCACGTCATCTTTGCCAAACAAACTCGTTTGCAGTTTTTCTGATAAAGAAATAACACTTAGATCGTATATGAGGTGTGATCTGTCACATACGCCATGTTGTGATTATTTGTTTGGCAAAGATGACGTCACGCGTTTCCCCCTAGCGAGTGGACAAGAAACTATTCCACTCGGAAATTCACAAGACGCACAAAAAAATCTACTGTAATCTGTGAACTTTAGGAAGTTATAAAGCTTTAACCAGTGGTCAGAAAAATATAGAAATATGTGTAATAATCATTAAAATGCAAGCTTTATTCAAAACGATGTCTAAAAAATGAACAAAATTCACCTTTAACATTGATGTAGATTGCCAACTTCTTCAATTTTTACGCTATAAGTCTGAAACTTGGTAGAAAATTGCCGTTTGACTCCCAGGTGAAGTATGCCAACGATAACATTCAGCATCACGAAAATATGGTCAAAAACCGGTGTAAACAAGTTAGAAAATTCAGAGTAGGCCTATAGTAGGCTACGTGTTCAGGACACGTGAAAATTATTGTATCCCCTGACCGAAGTTCTGATATTTAATGGATTTGACTCCGACGCGCCGTCGTCGCGTCCGCCGTAGAGATTTTATTGTGAACGCTCGCTCTACAGCTTGCAAATCTTAACCAATTACAATATTTTTAGAGGGACATGACTTATGGTAAGATCGTAACACGAAGCGATTTTGGTTGCTATAGCAACCAAATTGGCCGATTGACGACATTTTGTGCTCAAACTGGCCTGATTAGCCATTTAAGCGCTTTCAGCGATGAAATGATGAAGACCCAATGAGAACCAATGTCTCAGCTGGGTCGAAAGGGGTTACCACTGGGTCTGGCCGCAAACTGTCCTTCGGGATCATACATTTTCACAATGTAATTTCAGGTTTACTATGGTGTGTCAGTAGTAGTGCCAGTGCCGTGGTGATCAATTGACCCAACCCTAGTACTCTATACGGCCTACCCCCGTCCCCCTAATTTAAATTTAAAGGAATGACCATTGGCAAAAGGAAAGATTCATCGCTTAATCATTTGACATACCTACTAAGAATCTGACCCAGTGGGACACTCATCATTTCATCCTTTCAACTGACCCAGTGGGAATCTGACCCAATCAGACATTCATCGCTTCATCATTTCACTTGACCAGAAATACATTGGTCTTATGTATTTCTGACTTGACCTAGTGGGACACTCATCATTTCATCCTTTCAACTGACCCAGTGGGAACCTGACCCAGCCAGACATTCATCGCTTCATCATTTTACATGATCCAGTGGGACACTCATCATTTCATCCTTTCAACTGACCCAGTGGTAACCTGACCCAGCCAGACATTCATCGCTTCATCATTTAACATGACCCAGTGGGACACTCATCATTTCATCCTTTCAACTGACCCAGTGGGAACATGACCCAGTCAGACATTCATCGCTTCATCATTTTACATGACCCAGTGGGACACTCATCATTTCATCCTTTGAACTGACCGAGTGGGAACCTGACCCAGTCAGACATTCATCATTTCATCATTTTACATGACCCAGTGGGACACTCATCATTTCATCCTTTCAACTGACCCAGTGGGAACCTCCTCATTTCATCATTCCAACTGACCCAGTGGGAACCTGACCCAGCCAGACATTCATCGCTTCATCATTTTACCTGACCCAGTGGGACACTCATCATTTCATCCTTTCAAATGACTCATATTGGGAACCTGACCCAGTCAGAAATTCATCGCTTCATCATTTTACCTGACACAGTGGGACACTCATCATTTCATCCTTTCAACTGACCCAGTGGGAACCTCATCATTTCATCATTCCAACTGACCCAGTGGGAACCTGACCCAGTCAAACATTCATCGCTTCATCATTTTACATGACCCAGTGGGACATTCATCATTTCATCCTTTTAACTGACACAGTGGGAACCTGACCCAGCCAGACATTCATCGCTTCATCATTTTACCTGACCCAGTGGGACACTCATCATTTCATCCTTTCAACTGACCCAGTGGGAACCTGACCCAGCCAGACATTCATCGCTTCATCATTTAGCATGACCCAGTGGGACACTCATCATTTCATCATTTCAACCGACCCAGTGGGAACCTGACCCCGTGAGACATTCATCATTTCATCATTTTACATGGCCAAGTGGGACATTCATCATTTCATCATTTTACATAACCCAGTGGGACACTCATCATTTCATCCATTCAACTGACCCAGTGGGAACCTCATCATTGTATCCCCCGAACAAAGTTCGGCGGATACTATGGATTTACGATCGTCGCGCCGCCGCCGCCGCCGCGTCCGCGTCCGCAGACACTTTCTTGTGAACGCGCTGCAGCTTGCAAATCTGAACCGATTTTGATAATATTTCATATGGACATGTCTTATGGTGAGATCACGACACCTATCGATTTTGGTTGCCATAGCAACCAAAATAGCCGATTGGCGTAACATTTTGTGCTCAAATTAGCCTGTTGGACACACATGGGTTGTGAACGCTCTACGGGTGGGAGTTTTCGATGAATGATGATGAAATCGCACAGGCTTTGTTTTTCAGAATGACCGAATAAATATTAATAAGTTTGAGAGGTTAACTTATTACGACAATTAAAATACCCACTTTGACATGTGTGATCAATCCAATAACCTGCACTATGAAAGCAAATTGCACAGGATTCTTGTTCAGAATACAGAACTGATGTTTTTGGTGAAAAAAAAAACAATATTACTGAATAAGTTAACATTGGTTTTACTAGTTAAGTCTATTATTGACCACAATAAAAATAGTTAAGGCGAGAAACATTTATTATTGAGCTCAACCAGGTAAAGGTTTTGTCCAGTAGAGATTTCACAGGTGTAACCAAATAAGTTAACATTATTTTAACTAGTTAAGTCTATTATTGACCACAATAAAAATAGTTAAGACAAGAAACATTTATTATTGGGCTCAACAAGGTAAAGCTTCTGTGCAGTAGAGATTTCATGGCTGTAGCCGAATAAGTTAGCATCATTTTTACTAGTTAAGTCTATTATTGACCTCAAGAAAAATAGTTAAGACAAGAAACATTTATTATTGAGCTCAACAATTTAAAAGTTTTGTCCAGTAGAGATTTCATGGGTGTAACCAGATAAGTTAACATTATTTTTACCAGTAAAGTCAATTTTTACTTCGAATTTCAACTTGAAACCAAGTTTGGCACATATTATGAATTAAAATATAATTTATGGTGAAAAGATCGATCTGGCTCCAATTTCGTCATCTTGAAATGCAGTTTTGGTAAACTTTTACTTGAATTTCAGCTTGAAACCAAGTTTGGCACATATTATGAATTAAAATTTAAATTATGGTGAAAAGTTTGATCTGGCTCCAGTTTCGTCATCTTTGAATGTAGTTTTGGTCAACTTTTACTTTGAATTCCAACTTGGAACCAAGTTTGGCACATAGTATGAGTTGAAATATAACTTATGGTGAAAAGTTCGATCTGGCTCCAATTTAGTCATCTTGAAATGCAGTTTTTGTCAACTTTTGCTTGAATTTCAACTTGGAACCAAGTTTGTCAAATATTCTGAGTTGAAATATAACTTTAGGTGAATACTTTTATCTGGCTGTAATTTCGTTATTTTATCAAACATGTCGAAATGCATTTCATATGCAGTGATTTTACTGGTGATCTTGAATTCGACCTTCAATAAGCTTGAAAGATTTCACGGGATGATAGGGCTACGGGGGATACACCCAAGCGGTCGTAGGCGACCGGAAGCGTCTAGTTTCATCATTCCAACTGACCCAGTGGCAACATGACCCAGTCAGACATTCATCGCTTCATCATTTTACATGACCCAGTGGGACATTCATCATTTCTTCCTTTTAACTGACCCAGTGGGAACCTGACCCAGCCAGACATTCATCGCTTCATCATTTTACCTGACCCAGTGGGACACTCATCATTTCATCCTTTCAACTGACCCAGTGGGAACCTGACCCAGCCAGACATTCATCGCTTCATCATTTAACATGACCCAGTGGGACACTCATCATTTCATCCTTTCAACTGACCCAGTGGGAACCTGACCCAGCCAGACATTCATCGCTTCATTATTTAACATGACCCAGTGGGACACTCATAATTTCATCATTTCAACCAACCCAGTGGGAACCTGATCCAGTCAGACATTCATCATTTCATCATTTTACATGACCCAGTCAGACATTCATCATTTCATCATTTTACATGACCCAGTGGGACACTCATCATTTCATCCTTTCAACTGACCCAGTGGGAACCTCATCATTTCATCATTACAACTGACCCAGTGGCAACCTGACCCAGTGGGACATTCATCGCTTCATAATTTTACATGACCCAGTGGGACATTCATCATTTCATCCTTTCAACTGACCCAGTGGGAACCTGACCCAGCCAGACATTCATCGCTTCATCATTTTACCTGACCCAGTGGAACACTTCTCATTTCATCCTTTCAACTGACCCAGTGGGAACCTCATCATTTCATCATTCCAACTGACCCAGTGGCAACCTGACCCAGTCAGACATTCATCGCTTCATCATTTTACATGACCCAGTGGGACATTCATCATTTCATCCTTTTAACTGACCCAGTGGGAACCTGACCCAGCCAGACATTCATCGTTTCCTCATTTTACCTGACCCAGTGGGACACTCATCATTTCATCCTTTCAACTGACCCAGTGGGAACCTGACCCAGCCAGACATTCATCGCTTCATCATTTAACATGACCCAGTGGGACACTCATCATTTCATCATTTCAACCAACCCAGTGGGAACCTGATCCAGTCAGACATTCATCATTTCATCATTTTACATGACCCAGTCAGACATTCATCATTTCATCATTTTACATGACCCAGTGGCACACTCATCATTTCATCCTTTCAACTGACCCAGTGGGAACCTCATCATTTCATCATTCCAACTGACCCAGTGGGAACCTGACCCAGTCAGACATTCATCACTTCATCATTTTACATGACCCAGTGGGACATTCATCATTTCATCATTTAACATGACCCAGTGGGAACCTCATCATTTCATCATTTCAACCGACCCAGTGGGAACCTGATCCAGTCAGACATTCACCATTTCATCATTTAACATGACCCAGTGGGACACTCATCATTTCATCTTTTCAACTGACCCAGTGGGAACCTCATCATTTCATCATTCCAACTGACCCAGTGGGAACCTGACCCAGTCAGACATTCATCGCTTCATCATTTTACATGACCCAGTGGGGCAATCATCATTTCATCCTTTCAACTGACCCAGTGGGAACCTGACCCAATGAGGCCTTTATCATTTCATCATTTTACATGACCCAGTAGGACATTCATCTTTCCATCCTTTCAACTGACCCAGTGGAAACCTCATCATTTCATCATTCCAACTGACCCAGCCAGACGTTCATTGCTTCATCATTTCACTTGACCTAGTAGGACACTCATCATTTCAACTGACCCAGTGAGAACCAGACGGAGTCAGACATTCATCGCTTCATTTTCAAGGCAGACACCAGTAATGCCTTTATGCTTTTGTCAAAAAAATTCTCTTTTTCTTTCATTTTCTGGTTTCCGCACGATAATTTCAGTTTGCCCTGATATATCTGCCAAATTTCCACAGCTGGTCAGAAATGAGGTGTAGAAAAAGCTTATTGTTTTTGAGCTGGCTTCGGGGTTCGTAAGGTCCGTGAGGATGAAATCAATATTTCTGGTTCCACATGATAACTGAAAAAATATTATGGCAATGACTGTGGGACTTTGCATGGAGGTCCATATATCACCAGGGAAGAAGACCGTTATTTTTGAGGGTGATCCGTCGAATGACGGTTGACCTAGGGCTCGAAATAATTTTAGCCGAGTCATCCTTGTGGCTCTCATGCATATCTCGGAAGCGGTGCGTCGTGGAGCGAAACAGACGTTATTTTCGGACTTGTGGCGGAGTGAAACATATTTAAGGGGTACTGGGGATGAGCTTTGACCTTGACCGGAATTTTTTTGTCCAGTCGGAAAAATGCTGTGTCACGAAAATTTTTTCACGAAAAATGCTGTGAAAGAAGAAAAAACGAAAAAAAAATTTTTTTTTGACAAAACCGTAAAGGCGTCAAAATACCTTAATGATGAAGCAATCAATGTCTGACTGGCTGAGGTTCCCACTGGGTCAGATGGAAGGATGAAATGATAAGTGTCCCACTAGGTCAAGGGAAATGATGAAGCGATGAATATCTGACTGGTTCAGGTTCCCACTGGATCATTTGAAAGGATGAAATGATGAATGTCCCAGTGGGCCATGTAAAATGATGAAATGATGAATGTTTCACTGGCTCAGGTTCCCACTGGGTCAGTTGAAATGATGAAATGATGAGTGTCCCACTGGGTCATGTCAAATGATGAAGCAATGAATGTCTGGCTGGGTGAGGTTCCCACTGGGTCAGTTGAAAGGATGAAATGATGAGTGTCCCACTGGGTCAGGTAAAATGATGAAGCGATGAATGTCTGGCTAGGTCAGGTTCCCACTGGGTCAGTTAAAAGGATGAAATGATGAATGTCCCACTGGGTCATGTAAAATGATGAAGCGATGAATCTCTGACTGGGTCAGGTTCCCACTGGGTCAGTTGGAATGATGAAATGATGAGGTTCCCACTGGGTCAATTGAAAGGATGAAATGATGAGTGTCTCACTGGGTCATGTAAAATGATGAAATGATGAATGTCTGACTGGGTCATATAAAATGATGGAATGATGAATGTCTGACTTGATCAGGTTCCCATTGGGTCGGTTGAAATGATGAAATGATGAGTGTCCCACTGGGTCAGGTAAAATGATGAAGCGACGAATGTCTGGCTGGGTCAGGTTCCCACTGGGTCAGTTAAAAGGATGAAATGATGAATGTCCCACTGGGTCATGTAAAATGATGAAGCGATGAATGTCTGACTGGGACAGGTTCCCACTGGGTCAGTTGGAATGATGAAATGATGAGGTTCCCACTGGGTCAGTTGAAAAGATGAAATGATGAGTGTCCCACTGGGTCATGTAAAATGATGAAATGATGATTGTCCCACTGGGTCATGTAAAATGATGAAATGATGAATGTCTGACTGGATCAGGTTCCCACTGGGTCGGCCACAAGTTTACAATACATTTATTAGATACTAGTAGGCCCTATATAGCATATTGCATTTATATAGTTTTATGTGCACATGTGTCAAGTAGATTGCTGAAGTACATTCAGACATACGTGGATCGAAGGTCATACCAATATATTTACCTAGCCATATAAATCCGAATCGCTGGCTGTATTCGTCAGAAATCACGGTGATTAAAATCATCTAAATCAATAGTCTCAGTGTCCAGCTGAGCGTAACAGTAATTCTGCAGGTACACCTTGCTCAGTGGCAACAAAATGTAGTGACGCCTTGTCGGCCCAAGTATCATACACTGCCATTTAATCTGTCTTTCACATTTCTAATCCTTATTGAATATAGAGAAAGGTGGAGTGTATGACACTTGGGTCAAATTGTCCATCACTCAACATGCCTCTCGAATCTGGAGCTTCTTCTTGAAGAACTGGTGTCGAGTTGATTGCAAAGACTTCGTCACCATCATAGATATAGAGAATATGTCTATGGTCACCAGGTCTGCGAGGTTTTCGCCGGTGCTGGTGTGTGTGCACCTTGCATCTGTTTGTTCACGTACATGTATGAAGTGGTACCTTACGTCGAAGTGTTTGGTCCTCTGGTGCTGGTTGGATGTGCTCTTCATGAGACAAAGTGTGCCCGGGTTATCACGACAGTTGGACTTGACAGTTGCATCCCCAGTGTGTAGCATATGTTTCTCCGGTATATAGCCTCCTTCGTCAGTCCATAGCTAAGCGTGAAGATGTATCCAGTTGTTCTGTCGGCGAGATATTCTGCAAAATCTCAATCGACATATCCTGTCGATATATTCTGCAAAATCTCAGGCGACATATCCTGTCAGGAAGCCGTTTGATGGTGCAAAGTCACACGATTAAGATATGTGCTGGTGCTGGTTTCTCCAGAATCTGTGAAAGCTTTGTCACGATTCAGTTGATGTCGAGTTAGGTGGCAGTCACCAAATACATCAACCTCCCAATGGCCTGGCAATAGAGGATTCTTGACATTGGAAGGACACTTGCACATTTTCTGTTGCTTTACTTAGTCAGCTGAATTCCTTTGTTTGCTGGTGTGATCACTGGAGTGGATTCAGACATGTTGACGCTTTGTAGTACAGTTTCTGTTTAGTATTGTTGGCTCATTCATCCAAGAGTCATTTGAAGTTGATCCCTAGAAACCATCGTAATTCTCCACTGTCTTCCATCTTGAAATGATAGCAGAGTGTCTATTTCATGTCTTCGATTGCTGTTAGGAAACTGCTGAACATCTTCAAGAAAGGTCTTAACTTTGCGGTAACACCAGCATCAGTGTCGGTCGATGAGATAGTGGCCAACACAGAGTACCGTGTCACTCGCTCACAAACAAGAACGTGGCACCGTAACATCCAAGATTTGCCCAAAGACGAAACGGGAGTCAACCACCAAGCTCAAGAAAAAATTGATTTATAATATTCTATGGGCATGGCAACGCGAGAATAAACTGTCCCTGGATCTAAAACACAAATTGTACCCCACCAGTGAAACAGTTCTATGGTCTCCCAAAAATCCACAAAAACGGAGCCCCCTTGAGACTCATTGTTTCCAGCATTGAGAGTGTCTCATATAGTGCAGCCAAGATCCTTGCCGCAATATACCCCGTTGGTTGGAAAAAGCAACCGGCACATCCTCAACTGTGCAGACTTTCTGGATAAGATCCGGGATTTGGAGGTACCACCAACATAAACAATTGTTTTGTTCGATGTCTCTGCACTAATTACCAGTATACCAGTGGATAGGGCAGTAGATGTCATAAACGACAAGGTCCACAGTGACATCACCTGGAAAAGTCGGACAGAACTGGACATCGACCAGATCACTGAACTGCTGAGGTTCTGCCTCCGTACTACATACTTTGTATACCAGGGTATTGACTTCTACCAACAGAAACATGGAGCTGCTATGGGGCCACCGATTTTCACGAATAGTCGCTAACCTATATATGGAGTACTTTGAGGAGGCTTTGGCTAGTGCTTCTAGTCCACCGGCCATCTGGTACCGATATGTTGACGACACATTCACTGTGTTGCACAGCTATGATGTACAGGAGTTCACGGAACATCTCAACAAGAGGAACCCACACATCAAGTTCACCAGTGAGGAAGAAACCAATGGAATACTCCCGTTTTTGGACACATTGTGTGCACATCCTGGAGGATGGCTCAACCAAAGTCACCATCTACAGGAAAGCAACCAACACAGTTCAGTATTTGAACTTACCCTGCAACCATCATCTGTCACATAAAAGGATTGTCATATGCACACTCCTACACCGTGTTGACACACTTGTCACAGCACCACAAGACAAGAAACGAAGCACATGGTACAAACGCAAGGTTTAGAAGGCAATCCAGATTCACCGCCACGGACCCTACCTCAACCAAGACGGGGGATACGAGCTTCCCGCCATCTACAACCACCGTCTGTCACATGACTTTGAATCATGTGACAGGTCTGAGCACTAGATGATCACATTTGCTGACGAAGACCTCTATGAGGGTCGAAAACTACAATGGCTTTTAAAAACTGGACTCTGTGAAGGTAATTTCACATTTCAATACATTTGCCCTTCGTTTCCTGACGGTTGTGAGGTAGGGCTCCCGAGTGTTACTGTCATCGAGCATGCCAATTTCAACATCCATGGATACGCTGCACTTGGCAGAGTTGTCAAAGTTAATTGCTTGTTCATACGTCTCTGGATTTATGGGTACCACAGCAGTCGCATAGTCCACACTAGTTGAGCAATGGTAGACCTGTAAGTGTGCTGGTGTTTTCCTGTCATTATAAAGGTTATACCTGGGTGCCCTTGATTCCTCTGTTCGGATGCCATCGTGATCTTGTGCTGACTCTGCATCATTGTCTTGTGCTCCATGGCACTCATTATCAGATTCATACATCATGTACCTCTTCTGGTTGAGTAATGGACACTGGTAATGGAGTCATTTCTTCATTTTGACTGAAGGGTCATGAAAACTTAGTGACAGTGTTGTTCGATATGCGGAGCAAAAACATCCTTGGATGATTGGTTGATTGATCAAGTTGCATTTTGGACCTTCCACATACAGGGTACATTGAGAACCCTTTGCATGAATGTGTCACATGTCTGACTTGATGTTTATCAACAGTTCGAATGCCATCTTCTGAGGTTTCTTGAGGTACTGTGCATGACGTACAGTGTAGGACCACAAACATTAGATAGTTCTACATCTGCCAGCAAGCATCGTGCCATTTTTGAAACTGAGGATTCTCCATGTTCTTTCTGACTTGCCGTTCTGGTATGACGAGTATGGCGCTGTTGTGGTTTGCCTGATTCTGTTGTCGTGTTGAATCTCCTGGAACCTTCTGGTAATGTATTTGTGGCGAGTTTTCACGGGATCACTTGTAACCCAGTCCGTAAACGCTGTGTGTGTTGTGACACGAGACTCGACGTTCGGTTGATTGTTTTTGCTCCTAACAACAACAGGGTGATGCCGCGGACGATAATCAGTCACTCGTTCACATTCACTCCACAATGACTCTGGTATTTACAGGTAGTCCAATTCTCGTCATAGTTCTGAACTTGTTTCCGTCTGTCGAGAACTCTAAATTATTCCAATAACACGTCCGTCCACCTTGACTCGCCAAACTCCAGGCGAGTTCCCGGCTGGGGACTTGCCGGGAACTAAGAAAACGCGGTACATCACATTTGCTGACGAAGACCTCTATGAGGGTCGCAAACTACAATGGCTTTTAAAAACTGGACTCATTTTAATACATTTTCCCTTCGTTTCCTGACGGTCGTGAGGTAGGGCTCCCGAGTGTTACTGTCATCGAGCATGCCGATTTCAACATCCATGGATGCGCTGCACTTGGCAGAGTCGTCAAAGTTATGCTTCTTCATACGTCTCTGGATTTATGGGTACCACAGCAGTCGCATAGTCCACACTGGATGAGCAATTGTAGACCTGTAAGTGTGCTGGTGTTTTCCTGTCATTATAAAGGTTATACCTGGGTGCCCTTGATTCCTCTGTTCGGATGCCATCGTGATCTTGTGCTGACTCTGCGTCATTGTCTTGTGCTCCATGGCACTCATTCTCAGATTCATACATCATGTGCCTCTTCTGGTTGAGTAATGGACACTGGTAATGGAGTCATTTCTTCATTTTGACTGAAGGGTCATGCAAACTTAGTGACAGTGTTGTTCGATATGTGGAGCAAAAAATCCTTGGATGATTGGTTGATTGATCAAGTTGCATTTTGGACCTTCCACATACAGGGTACATTGAGAACCCTTTGCATGAATGTGTCACATGTCTGACTTGATGTATATCAACAGTTTGTATGCCATCTTCTGAGGTTTCTGTGATTTCTTGAGGTACTGTGCATGACGTACAGTGTAGGACCACAAACATTAGATAGTTCTACATCTGCGAGCAAGCATCGTGCCATTTTTGAAACTGAGGATTCTCCATGTTCCATGTTCTGACTTGCCGTTCTGGTATGCCGAGTATGGCGCTGTTGTGGTTTGCTTGATTCTGTTGTCGTGTTGAATCTCCTGGAACCTTCTGGTAGTGTATTTGTGGCGAGTTTTCACGGGATCACTTGTAACCCAGTCCGAAACGCTGTGTGTGTTGTAACACGAGACTCGACTTTCGGTTGATTGTTTTTGCTCCTAACAACAACAGGGCGATGCCGCGGACGATGATCAGTCACTCGTTCACATTCACTCCACAATGACTCTGGTATTTACAGGTAGTCCAATTCTCGTCATAGTTCTGAACTTGTTTCCGTCTGTCAAGAACTCTGAATTATGCCAATAACACGTCCGTTCACCTTGACTCGCAAAACTCCAGGCGAGTTCCCGGCTGGGGACTTGCCGGGAACTAAGAAAGCGCGGCACATCTGTAAATACTTGTACAAGGTGAAGGATGTAAAGTATGCAGTTCTGTGAATAGCATAGTTCTTGTTTCGTAGCGGAGTGTAATTTGCATCTTATGAATAATTTGCATAATGTGGCGCGTGATCATGTGTTGTCATGGCAATTAATGTGATAGAATGCAATGTAATAACGTGCCATGTTTGCAGTTGCATGTATGTGGGCCGGGGAACACAGTGTATACCCAGCCAAGGTCGAGGTCGAAGTGCATGTGATGAGTGCGTGTCGGCGAGTGTGGATATGTTTTGGGGAAAGCTAACTGTCAAAGCTATTCCACAGTATTGTGTATCATTGTCGTGGATCCGATGGGTGCTACGTCGGCGATGAAATACTTCAGAGCATTGTAGACACCATCTTTTGACTTGAGGAAAAAGATGCTGGAGTAGCCTACTCATCGATGAAATTTATGATGGTATCCTCCACGTAACACTGGCTCGAATCGTTAGCAAATATCTGAGTGTAGGGCCTGTCCTCTGAAGTGGTTCTGTGGCATCACGTCTTGAGATTTTGGTGTTTGTATTAGTTGTTTCTCCGTGGAAAAATATAGGAAATCTCCTATATTTTCCATGTTGTTTTTTTTCTGACACGCAGAGCATGTAGCCTAATCGTGTGTTGTTGCTGCCTTACATTTTCTAGCTTGAGAATATCATCATAGTTCATGTGTCCAAGTGTCTGATGCCTATGTTCGAGTGTTCTGACTGTTCTTGCGGAGTTTGTCACGACTGTACACAAGAAATACAATTGTTGGGAGTGCATCTCTTGTTGGATTGTCGCCACTTTACTGATAATCAGTTTTGCACCAGCCTCTGTACCTGCCCAGACATAGAGAGAGAGAGAGAGAGAACGGGCTTGTAGGAAACGTAGGTGCGAGTGGCGCCTTTTCAGGTTGATTTCGTTCACGTTGTCAATTGTATCCAAGAGACTCTGTGTGTACTTGGTGTCGCCTCTTGTCTTGATGAGTACTGCAAGTTCTTTGATTCGACGACCGTCTGCCAATTGGATTTACCCTAGTGGCGTTTGGGTCGTATGTTGTGTCGTGTGACTTGAATGTTGAGCACTGTTGACAGTACGTATGGCATGTTCACTAGTAGGCCTGGTTGACAGCTATTTTGGTTGTCTCTGACTGTTCTTGCGGAGTTTGTCACGACTGTACACAAGAAATACAATTGTCGGGAGTGTATTTCTTGTTGGATTGTCGCCACTTTACTGATAATCAGTTTTGCACCAGCCTCTGTACCTGCCCAGACATAGAGAGAGAGAGAGAGAACGGGCTTGTAGGAAACGTAGGTGCGAGTGGCGCCTTTTCAGGTTGATTTCGTTCACGTTGTCAATTGTATCCAAGAGACTCTGTGTGTACTTGGTGTCGCCTCTTGTCTTGATGAGTACTGCAAGTTCTTTGATTCGACGACCGTCTGCCAATTGGATTTACCCTAGTGGCGTTTGGGTCGTATGTTGTGTCGTGTGACTTGAATGTTGAGCACTGTTGACAGTACGTATGGCATGTTCACTAGTAGGCCTGGTTGACAGCTATTTTGGTTGTCTCGGACTGTTCTTGCGGAGTTTGTCACGACTGTACACAAGAAATACAATTGTCGGGAGTGTATTTCTTGTTGGATTGTCGCCACTTTACTGATAATCAGTTTTGCACCAGCCTCTGTACCTGCCCAGACATAGAGAGAGAGAGAGAGAACGGGCTTGTAGGAAACGTAGGTGCGAGTGGCGCCTTTTCAGGTTGATTTCGTTGTCAATTGTATCCAAGAGACTCAGTGTGTACTTGGTGTCGCCTCTTGTCTTGATGAGTACTGCAAGTTCTTTGATTCGACGACCGTCTGCCAATTGGATTTACCCTAGTGGCGTTTGGGTCGTATGTTGTGTCGTGTGACTTGAATGTTGAGCACTGTTGACAGTACGTGTGGCATGTTCACTAGTTGGCCTGGTTGACAGCTATTTTGGTTGTCTCCGTTTGTAGTGCTGTCCGTTGTGTTCTTTTTAGGTTACCGGACCTATGGTCCGATAACCTATTGGCATGGCGTTGCGTCCGTCGTCCGTCCGTCGTCCGTTCACATTTTTATCTTTAAAGTATATGATCGAATCTTTCTGAAATTTTGCACGAAAATACCTAATAATATTTCAAGGAAAGGTTTTTTTTTTCAGTTTTTTTATTTTCGCATTTTTTTTCAAAATGGCGGCCGTTTTTGACGAAAAATGCCTGATTTTGGACTTTGGCGGCCATTTTCTCAAAAACTGTTCAGTAACTTTTTTTCTCTTTGATACACAACACTCCTCATATGTACTCCTGTGATGTGTATAAGTTTCGTTGCGCTTGAATCGCTCGAAGTGGGCCATTTTGGGCCAAACTTGGCCCAAATGGGACTTTCCCATGTTAAATTTTCCTATGCTTTATAATGGGACACATCATGCCTATATCTCACTTAATATTGAGATTAGAGACTAGGAATCAATTGTGGACATATAGGAAATGATATATGCTGAATATTCTCGTGACCTTGAATCTGACATCTGACCTCAATTTCAAGGTCAAAGAACAAAATGGCTAATATCTCGCTTATTATCGACTTTACAGCTTAGAAATCAATTGTGGACATATAGGAAATGATATATACCGAATATTCTGATGACCTTGAATTTGACCTTTGACCTCATTTTCAAGGTTACAGGACAAAATGGCTAATATCTCACTTCTTATCGACTTTACAGCTTAGGAATCAATTCTGAACATATAGGAAATGATATATGCAGATTATTGTCATGCCCTTGAATTTGACCTTTGACCTCATTTCCAAGGTCACGGGACAAAATGGCTAATATCTCACTTATTATCGATTTTACAGCTTAAGGATCAATTGTGGACATGTAGGAAATGATATATGCTGAATATTCACGTGACCTTGAATTTGACCTTTGACCTCATATTCAAGGTCACGGGACAAAATGGCTAATATCTCGTTTATTATCGACTTTGCAGCTTAGGAATCATATAGGAAAGGATATACGCTGAATATTCTGATGACTTTAAATTTGACCTTTGAACTTATTTTCAAGGTCATAGCACAAAATGGCTAATGTCTCGCTTATTATCGATTTTACAGCTTAGGAATCAATCGTGGACATATAGGAAATGATATATCCATAATATTTTTGTGACTTTGAATTTGACATTTGGCCTCATTTTCAAGTTTCTTTTTAATACATAACACTCCCCATATGTACTCCTGTGATGTGTATAAGTTTCGTTGCGCTTGAATCGTTGGAAGTGGGCCATTTTGGCCCAAACTCGGCCCAAATGAGACTTTTCCATGTTAAACTCACCTATGCTTTATAATGGGACACATTATGCCTAATATCTCACTCAATATTGAGATTAGACACTAGAAATCAATTGTGGACATATAGGAAATGATATATGCTGAATATTCTCGTGACCTTGAATTTGACCTCTGACCTCAGTTTCAAGGTCAGACCACAAAATAGCTAATATCTCGCTTATTATCGACTTTACAGATTATAAATCAATTGTGGACATATAGGAAATGATATATGCCGAATATTCTCATGACCTTGAATTTGACCTTTGACCTCATTTTCAAGGTCACAGGACAAAATGGCTAATATCTCGCTTCTTATCGACTTTACAGCTTGGGAATCAATTATGAACATATAGGAAATGATATATGCAGATTATTGTCATGACCTTGAATTTGACCTTTGACTTCATTTTCAAGGTCACAGGACAAAATGGCTAATATCTCACTTATTATCGATTTTACAGCTTAGGGATCAATTGTGGACATATAGGAAATGATATATGCCGAATATTCTGATGACTTTGAATTTGACCTTGTTCTCCATCTTCAAGGTCATAGGAAAAAATGGCTAAAATCTCACTGATCATCGACTTTACAGCTTACAAATCAATTGGGGCCATGTAGGAAGTGATATATGCTGAAGATTGTCATGACCTTGATCTTGACCTTTGATCTCTTTTTCAAGGTCAGAGCATTAAATGGCTAATATTTCGCTTATTACCGACTTTGCAGCTTAGAATCAATTGTGCACATGTTGGAAATGATATATATATTGAATCTTGTCATGACCTTGAACTGGACCTTCGACCTCATTTTCAAGGTCAGAGCATAAAATGGCTAATATCTCGCTTATTATCACTTTTACAGTTAAGGAAGCAATTGTGAACAAATAGTAAACGATAAATGCTGAATATTGTCATGACCTTGAATTTGACATTTGACCTCATTTTCAAGGTCAAAGCACAAAATGGTTAATATCTCGTTATTATCGAACTTACAGCTTTGCAATCAATTGAGCACATATAGGAAATGATATATGCTGAATATTCTCATGACCTTGAATTTGATCTCATCTCCAAGGTCAGAACACAAAATGGCTAATATCTTGCTCATTGTCGAATTTGCAGCTTAGGAATCAATTGTGGACATGAAATGTCCACAATATGCTGAATATTCTTGTGACCTTGAATTTGACCTTGTTGTCAAGGTCGCGGGACAAAATGGCTAATATATAAAATGTAAAACATTGTCCGGTAACCTTTCTTAGCCCTTGGGCTAATTTTTTTCTGTCACGAACGAGAATGTTGCCGACATTCGTGTTGGTAAAGAATGTCGGCTTCGATAAAAAAAACATTCAGTTGAATAATGGAAGACAATACAAACGGTTTTGTTCCCAAAGACAACTTGATGAAATCCTTTAAAATGTTGATATTATTGGATAGTTCCCACAAACTAATCGTTTTATAATTTTTATTGTGTACAATAAATTTTTTGGTGATTTTTTTTCAACTTAAAAAAAAAGGCATTTTAAACGTGGCCTCTAAACGTGGAGACTATGCGTTGGACTTTTATGTTGATACCATAGGATGGTGTCCACAAACTGGTCTTTTCAGAATTGTTTGGTGAATTTTTCAACTTTGAAAATTCCATATATTTTTAATAGTAGTTTCAAACAAAGAGCAATTATTTAGACTGATATATAGCCTGAATGGTTGCAGATACAGATAAAGTTTGTACTTTGTATCATGGAGAGGAAGGAAATCTAACATGGCTTAACACTGACATTTCTCCTTACTTAGCCATTGGGCTAATTTTTTAAGGTTAACTTTCTTGACAAAGGCCTTCATGAGCATCCGAGGAGGCTATGTTTCTGCGCAACAGTGATAGAAGGCACTATCTTTGACCTTGCACTATCTGCAACTAGTGGGCGAAAAGGGCAAATTGTATTTGTTCTGATTTTTTTACAGCAAGGTCTTATATTGTATTAAACATCATATTTAGTCTATTTTCACCAAAGTAACACATCACAAACACTGTATAGGTATTATTTCAATGATTTCCCCAAAATGTCTCTCAAATTTTTGTGTATGTAAACTTTGAAGTATGGCATTAGAGCCCCGCTCTTCTAATTGGACCAGGTGTATATGGTAATTCATGTCAGAAGAGTTACTTTAGTAATCGATGAGATTCAATTTAAAATCTGTAAGAAATAAATATTCTTGATTAAGTAGGAGTGATTTTGTACACGTTACATAAGGTGTAGTCACTCATATGACCGTTATGATTTCGTCATAATGTTCAAAGGAGGGACCATGGATTGTTTTAACACTGGAGTAATGCTCACGGTCTTTGACTGGAGGGACAACGATACTGATAACGATAGCCAAAATGTATACAATAAATGGATACAAGGAAAACATGTCCAAAATGTTCAATATATCTATAGTTTCAAGAATGGTAATGAATATGATCGTTAAAATATTTTTATTTTGAAATGAAAGTTATTTTTCAGCACAATAAATGGATACAATGATAACATTGTCCAAAATGATCTATCTATCTATAGGTTCAAGAATGATAATGAATATGATTTTTAAAATATTTTTATTTTGAAATGAATGTTATTTTTCAGCCACACATGAGAATATACAGAATGGTAACTTGAACAAGCATATAACACCCAATAAGCATACATAAATAATATTACAACACCCAATTGTACATGACTATATGAAAGGCCCATGGGGACAGTTTTTATGCACGATCTAAGTGAAAGTGTCCCTTGCAACATAACCAGAAAATCGAAATCTTACTGCCTGAAACAACTTCAGTGATATATGTGAGGTATTGGACTGACTGCTGCAGAGTATGGTACGATATTGAAAGCGCCATACATTTGAGCGACAAAAGCATGTAGCAACACAACCACCTGTCAAACTTTTAACTGATCACTCTGTCACGTCTATGGTCTACGTGTGGTAGTATGTATTCAATACATCACATGAACACTTCACTCCTGTTGAACATATATCGATACGAATGATGGGAAATTTTCAAATGATGTCAATAAAATCAGTACATGCACTAAACAACTAGTAACGTGACTGACAGAACAAGTGAAGATTAGTACTGCCTCACAAGTCACAATGTTATCTCCCACTCAATATTTAGCGCAGCCACATTCCTAAAATGTTGCACACATGACTATGAAGAAACAATGTTGATATTTTGATATTCACTCTTCCATATTATGGTATGCATCAAAGACACATTTTAAATTTTCCTAATTTCCTGCAAACATATATACGTAACATGCATGGATCACATTCTCTCACACAAGATTTTTGTCATCAACAGAGCTTTTGAGGTTATCATAATGTACTCCAACAATACATGTACTATAATACAAATATCAGCAACTGGTACCATCGCATGTACACATTTGTGTGTTGCCATTTATCACACAGTTTAGTCACAAAGTTGTATATGACTGAGCCAAAATATCTCTTAGCTAAATCAATTTCGAATTTCAGTCTCTGACTTGAAGAAATAACAAATTTCATGTATAATCACTAATTTTCCACCAACCATAAATATGCTGACGAAGTAGACACAGTCTGAATCGTGCAGTGTGTTGATGGAATCGTGGAACAAACTTTTTTCAACCCAGCAGATTTTCTCTGAACTCAGGACTCAGTTCAAGCAATGGCTCAACGGAATCACCACCCTTGTTCTTTTACACATTCGCTGTTGCCAATGGATACACATCGCCCTACCCCCACGGACCGGCTGTCACTGGCCCTGCTGTCTGTCGGGGTCATCCCTCTGGGCCCCCTGCTCACCCCCACCCCCAGCCTGGGCCCCTGCTCTGTTCCCCTCCCCCCAGGCAAAGCCCCCGGGCCGCTCCTCCGGTAACGGGTTGTAGTTTGGGTCATCGTGCACTGGGTCGAACATCCACTTTCTGGTGGCAAAAAGAGAAAGAAATCAACAAAAAAATCTAGATGTGGTGTCAATGTACAAAGCAGCAGGTGTCAATGAACTTATACTTGTGTCTGGATAATCATGTACTAGGAACTTGCTACTGAAAACTAAATACCAACTTTAAGATTATTACGTACCAATAATACATGGTTAATTTCATAACGGACCGGTTATCGGGACAAAGTGGCAAATAACGGACCGAGCAGCAGCGAGGTCTGTTATGACACGGTCCCGATAACCGGTCTGTTATGAAACTAACCATGTATTAATTTGCTTATTACACCACACATCATATCTAAATTTATCTACCAGTCAATAGACTAAAAACCATTAGATTTAATTGTTGGGAAATTTGTTCAATATGACATTACATCTTTCAGTCAATTGTTCGGAAGAAAAATATTCTAATTTGGTGTTACCAAGTCACTGTGCATGCTAGGAGCGTATGACACGGCATCGGTCTGTTTTTCAGTTTACAATAAAAACGTCCTTGCGACTCATATCAGACCAGCGGAGACTCACAGGAATCCAGGTGTGCGCAGTAGTTTGAAGCCCCCCGGCTGCTCAGGAAAAACATCCTCAAGAAAATAGTATACATGGCCTATCGCAATACCTGAAACAGTTCACAAGATCCTACACAACTGAATCGTGACATGAAATGCAAGTTTGAATGTAAATATACTACAATTTAGCTTTTTAAATTTGAATATACTACTACTTAGCTTCATTTTTGACAAAAAATTTGTCTGCAGTTGTCTGAAATTAGCTCAGTTGCAAAAACATTGACTGTCTTGTGATCCTTGATCAGTGAATCTGGTCATCTAGCAATTACCTAGCACATCTAGGGGCTTTATCCCAGAGTTTGGATCCTAGTTTGATCCCATCAACTCACCCATGAGGTCCACGATGACAGAGTTACCAAGCAGCAAAGAGAACCCCAGAAGAACCCATGGAAGATACGGAGCTTGGAAGTTCAAAAGTCCAAAGAAATTCATCCTTATGTATGGATTCCTTCTGCTCCAGACATAGACTAACATTATTGTGAAAGCTTGCCCCAGAAACACAAGGTTTACAAATAAAGCAACAATCTGATCAATGTAGTTAAGGATGATATATATCACGGATAACGAAAATAATCTATTGGCATGAAATCACGGATAATGAAAATAATATATTTGCAAAACAAAATATATAACACAATTTAACCAACTCATACTATCATTCATTATGAGAATATTAATCAAAGTAACTTTCAAGTTTATGAGATTAATAAGGATACGGTCATAACAAATCCACCAAAAATGAACATGAAGAGAAAGTCAGCTGTACGTCCTCTGAAGGAGCCTTCCTCCAGCATTCTGCAGTATCTATACGTGAAGATCATGTTGAAAAGGAAGTGGAAACCGATCGTTCCGAAGTACATGAAGTTTGTGACCAACCGCCATAACTGTAAGATAACGGAAAAAGCATTTGCGAATCATTCAACAGTAATCACTGCGTGTTGTATAAAATATGTAAGTCTATTGGTCTATATATAACCTGTACTACCAGGTACTGTACTAGCAGAAATACATAAGACCAATGATTTTTCTGGTACTAGTAATTGGTAATTCATTGATTGCTATCTACCTCATTTTATGGACTTACTTGATACTGTTTGAAAATTAAATCTGGATTGAAGTATAACTGGAATGGAGTGATGATGTCTAGTTGCTGGAAAAAGAAATCATGCGAGGTCAGAATCATGAGAGTGAGACAGACATATATATCGATATCATGTCTTACTACAGTCACTATATTTATTATGATATAAATACAGTTTATATTATTTATACAATTCCTTACTCTTCTCGCACTGTATCGGTAACTGGTTATCGGAAATGACTAGAAATATGCAAATCGAACAAGGCGGCTACAAGGTCAAGGATCAAGCAGACATAGATAGAACAACGGAACCTATTACCGACAGGGTTCAGTTATCAACACCCAAGCAAATTATTGAGCATAATTATCACTACCACTTGAACATTTAGTATGGGAAACCCGACTGTTCTATCAATAGTACGTGGTTACCATGTATGTTCAAAACTTTTTTCTCCCGACACTTCTATTTACGAGCCATTCGTCCTAAATTCGCCGCATTCCCAAATTAGCCAACGTGGATTTCGGGTATTGTAATGTAAATGAAACTAACAAGTTCGATCACCAATCAAGACTCTGATATCCAATCTTTGTCCCAGTAATTTATTTTCCACAAAATAAGCCTCTGAGTTCAGATAATACTTAGTATCAAGTTGGCGAATTTTGGGATGCGGCGAATTTAGGATGGATGGCTCGTAGAGAACAAAAATGTAAGATGACGTTTTTGGCCTAGGATCGCTGCCTAGCCGATCTGAACATTGGCTCGGTAGAGATCATGGGTCAAAAACGTAATCTAACCTTTTGTTCTATAAATACTAGTAGAAGCGCCGGGAGAAAAATCTTGGAAATCCCCTAAAAGCCGAATCCCATACAATGCCCCTTTAAACCCGAGACGAGTGTGCTCAGATTTAAGTCCCCGCTCGGAAGTGTGTTCAGGTTTTAACAGTCCCCGCTCGGTAGGGCTAATACAAGTACAAAATTTTGTGACCGGTTACTCGGGGGTCTGTAACCGGACCGTGACCGGTTACTCGTCAAAAATACCACATAAAAATCCATGTGACTGTTTAGTATTGATGTTTGAACTTCGAACGCTCCGATAGTTGTTGTTGGTTAATGCGCATGCGCACATCTTTACCGTAATGTCTTGTGCAAAATCAGTCAATGTTTGCAAATGAAAATTATGAAATATACACGTAAAATATCTGACCAATGAATGTGTAATTAACATGCGATGCTTCAATATCGCAATATTTTAATGTGTAATGATGTACGTATATACATGTATGTACATGCAGTACCTTGGAGGTCGATTATCCATTTTTGCGCGTGCAAAATATTAGACCATGATTGGCTATGCACTTGCTAATGTGGTAATGCTAATAATGTAAACGTAATTGGAAATCTTCTGCTAGAGGTAGGAAATGCAACAAGGCAAAACACCGAAGCAAAGTGATCAAAACTGATAATTGAAACTTTGAAAGGGAACTTGTTGTGATCACCTATTCAGATTCTCTTTATCTGTATAGATCTACCATTTTATTTACAAAAAGCTTATAACTGGTTAACCGGTCACTGCATCTGTGACCGGTCACGAGCGTTTCTGTGACCGTGACCGGTTACCCGTGACACTTGTATTAGCCCTACCGCTCGGAATTAAGTGTGTTCAGGTTTTAACAGTCCCCGCTCGAATATTCATTTAAGGATTTTTCAAGGAAATCCCCTAAAAGCCGAATTCCATACAGTGCCCCTTTAGTCCCCGCCCGGAAATAGGCACATCACCTGTAAATGCTCTAATCACTGTCAGATACAATCAACATATTCGTGATAACGTTGATTCTTACCACTGCCACTGTCGTGAATACACATGCTGTTGTATATGCCCTGGTAATTGGGGGCATTTGCATGTACTCCTGTTGAAAGGTTTGGTAAGCCATTTGTCCTTAATGGAATAAACACAACTGATATCAATGACGCATTCTCCAAACCTATCAAAACTGTCAAACTTCGAAATTCCCAACGTGCGTGTGTTGTTTGCAGGCCGTGCCACGTATAATACGCATGCGCCAGTTTGACAGATGACTAAATTCCGACATAGCGAGTCTCACGACGCAAAGAAAATAAAAAGAAAGAATGGCGCACCGAATTGTACAAATTACATCCAGCGTTCAGGACAGATTTCACTAATTCCTTCGGCCATACAAAACAATGATAAAAAGCTCAAATTTAAGTCTCCATAGCTCCGTCCCAGAACAAAATGAACCTTAGCAGCTTATATACAAAGCTAGCCAATTCATTTTCTCATCTCACCATAGTAAGGAAAATATATGTTGATAAATTGGATTTTTCGCTACAGCTCGAATTCTGAGGGTACCCCCTTAAAACGACTGATTTTCATGCCTGACAACCCATATATATCGTTCGTCGTCCGAGCCGTTCTGTGCGTGCTGTGGTCTTGAAACTGTTCGTGTGCAATGCCAACCAGCTCGGGTCAACAACCAGCCATAGCAAAATATCCCCCACCATTCTGCGGGGGATCAAGGGCATCCCCCGTTTTCAAAATAGGGAATTCTCTGACTGTAACGGATATGACGCAATATCATTGGTGTTGTGTGGCCTTTAGTCTGTGGAAAGCCCCGGGGGAGGGACATGTTAATTACCTTTTGCTAATTGTTTATTTTTTGCTAATTGTTTTTTACTTATAAGACAATGGGTTTCAGTTGATGCTAATTGTTTACTGATTATTTACAATACACAGACATGTTCTTCGAACCGAGTGAGCTTTCTGACTCTCCACTCATCCATCTTGGATGTCACGGTCAGTGACACTATCGAAGACCGATGTCTTCTAAACGCTGGTACGCTGGTACACTGGTACGCTGGTACGCTGGTACGCTGATATGCTGATATGCTGGTACGAAAAGAATTATATCCAAACTATCAATAATCTCAGTGTTTAAATATTTTCCGCACCGATGTCTCAGCCCTGAGAGCCAGGTTATCTCCTTCTTGGTTCATCCACGTTGGGTCCAAGATGATCTTCATCAGGTCATCATCTGGCAATGTGTCGTCATTGTGGTCTAAGTGATTGAAGAGTTTAATGAGACGGGGCTTCCTGGCCTTGGCTAGTGATGGGCATCTCAGCAGGAAGTGTGTCTCTGACTCTGGCTCCAGAGCACACATGGGGAAAGTGGTAGCGCTTCCCCTAGTGCGTGTTGAGCCGCCGAGCAACGGGTACCGACTAACATGGAGTTTTGCATGCACCATGGACTTTGGGACACTGAGTTTGTCTGTCTTAGGCTATTCCCAGACAGGGTGACAACTTCTCAGAGTGCAGGCTTCTAGGTTGAGGTGCTTACAGTACCTATTTCGCAAAACCTCACTAGCCATGCGAATGCTACATGCTAAATGCTAGGCCGTGCGATCACGTGCGACTTGATGCTAGCATCAACTCGCATGGTGCGACAAGTGGGCGCGATGCCATCGCATCAGGTGGCCGTCTTAGTTGAACAGGTGAGCATTGTCTCGCACAGATGCGCGCATCCTTTATTTCGGACGCAAATACAGACTTTAATATGAACTGAACTTAAACACTGCATTTGACCATACAATCTACATAATACAGACTGTCTAGAAACCACTCGACCATGTGTTTGCAAGCATATGCGAGCATATAATGGCCTTCACAAAAAAATGCGAAATGCTTTTAGTGTGCCACAGTGCCAAGAAGCAATGCTAGCATCAAGTCGCACAATGCTATGTCAGGCGAAGTTGGGCGAACACGTGCTAAATGCCAGGTGACTTGGGCTAGCATTTTGGTGAGGTTTTGCGAAATCGGTACTGTAAGTCTGTTTCTGTGATGCTTCATCATTGAGTTTCCGCTCCCAGAAGCGGTGTCAGCCTGCGGTAGCATCCGCTTCCACTTGGTCTTCATAGGAGGGGTCTTCATGAGGTCAAAGGCTGATGGCAAGTTATACTGAGTAGCTCGCGTACCTGGACTGTCCAGCTGTGCGACTCCATGTCTTTGACCGCAAGCTGACTTCTCATGATGGAGTATTTTATGGACTCTGTCCGATGAGCAATGTTGACGAGGAGGTTTAACAGTTGCTTGTGGAGCAGGCCAATGACGGGGATATCACCTACAAACAGGTACGCTGCAGCATTCACTGTAGAGCATGGTAGATGCTGGAATTTCTTCAGACTGCTTCTGTAGTAGTTCTTGAGGAGCTCATACTCTGGCGGGGTCAGGATCAGAGCCTTCAGACTGTGAAGAAGTGACATACAGATCCTGACATATGTCAGAAGTGACATACAGCTGGGGTGACATACAGATCCCAGAGCTGCATGGAAGTTTTTGGGTTGATCCCATTCAGGCCGTGCAGTCCGGCTCCCATCAGAGAGTAGGCTGTCTGTCTTGCTGTCTGGATCCGGGCAGCTACAGTTGAGAGATTTGACATCTTGTTTGTTCGGACGCTTCCCAGGTGGGTTTCCTGCCCTGTGAGCTCAAGCTTCTTTCCATTCAGATGAAGGCTGTGTGACTCCCTTGATGTATGGGGCTACAGTTTCGTCTTGGTCATGCTCAAGAAATTTTGTTCCACTGAAGCATCTTAGTGGGTTTCATTTATGAGGACTTGGGTATGGAGGGGTGTTTCACCAAAGTGTGCGACGTCGTCTGCACACATGAGTGTGCCAGCAACTGTGGAGCCTATCCTGATGGCACTAGGATGGGACTTATACATTCTGAGGAGGTTATTTGCTCTTGCTTTGAATAAGGACGTTGAAATAAGGCCTCCTTGTCAGATCACTCGGGCTTCCTTATATATCTGGATGTAAGTATCAATCTATTACCACCATTACAACCAAATTTTGATGATTTCAACAAACGTAAATGCACCTTTTTGCAATAGAAACAAAGCCCAACCAAATACTTTATCAAAAGACACACTGGCGTCATCAGGGGCAGACAGTGTGGTTAATATAGTTGTTTCTACTGTACACCCGATGGAATTAGTATACAACTGCCCAACAACCTATTAAAATAATTTAGAAATCCGAAACAAACCCCATGGAATAGATATACGACAAGTACATAAGTACCTAATCGCAAGCCAAAAGGCTACTGAGTTGATGGTATCCTCAGGACAGATTTAACGTCCACCAGCAGTGACACCGGCTCAGTGGTATGAATGTAAGTATCAATCTATTACCACCATTACATCCAAATTTTGATGATTTCAATAACAAACGTAAAATGCAACTTTTTGCAATAGAAACAAAGCCCAACCAAATACTTTATCGAAAGACACACTGGCGTCATCTGGGGTAGACAGTGTGGTTAATATAGGTGTTTCTACTGTACACCCGATGGAATTAGTATACAACTGCCCTGGAACTGGATACAACTGGATATGTCATCATTCCACTTCACCAAGGACTTGATGTCTGTATACATGACATCAAAGATAGACCATAGCTTCCCCTGGATACCTTGCTCGAAGATGGCGTTCAGCATTCCCTGGTGGTCGACTTCATCGAAGGCCTTACTGGGGTCCATGAAAGTCAGGCATAGTGACACATGGAGATCCTTAGCCTCTGAGAGTACCTTGGTTAGAAGGAGTGCTGCAGCGAGGTATGAGCATCCTGCAGTGAACCCGAATTGCAGTGGACTTTGGACTTTATCCAGCACAGAGTCTGACAGTCGCCTCAGCTCTTTTTTCACAACTTTGCCAAGAAGGGATGAAACAGTGATGCATCTGTACCCATCAGGAGACGGAGTATATTTGCCCTTTTTCATTACGGGGGTCACCAGGTCTGTCTTCATTGATAGGGGAAATTTTCCACAAGTAAGGACCTTGTTGGTGATGAGATTGAGAATGCTACATACCTCGCCTGATGCCAGTTGGATGTGCTCTGGACACAGAGATATCCAGGCAGTCTGCTGCTTTTCTTTAGGCTGAAGACGTCACGGATGGTTTGTTCCATGGGCACAGGGGGGAGAGATGCAGAGTCTGCGATGAGCAGTTGATGCAGGATGTGGATAGACTGTGCTGTTTCATTGGCGGCGTCACAGAAGGTATCGCTTGGTTTGGGAGTTGCCAGATCTTTGAAGCTAGGACTCGGTTGGTTTCTGGCCTGATGGTTGGCTTGGAAAGGTGATACTTGGTGTGGATGTTGGCCTGGCATTCGTTCGCTGTCTCCTTATCAGCTTGAACATCTTTTGCTGGTCAAGACTGCTGGTTTGCATAATGTCAGCATGGAGCATATGACGTTCCTGTGTGTATATGTACTTTGATTGTGCCCAACCAGATCCGTTGAAACTGGGATTCGGATTTCATGGCAATGGTCCTATTCACAGACCCCTCCTAGAAGTCGGCAAACTCCGTAGTTCAAACTGACCAATCGCAGCTGCGCCCAATCTTCGGAAATCTGGGGGAAATCCCAGCCTGACCAAGTGTAGCCAAACTACTCATAATGTCGTGTGACACGCATGATATATTGTTCCGGCCAAAAAGAAACCTGACATTATGTGACAATTGCATATATAATGAGAAAAAATACCTGTAAACCCCCGTTGAGACCAACCTTGCCCGTAAAATCCTTTTACTGAGTAGCCAGAACTATTTGTTTACAAACACAGCGCGAGGATCACCATCGTCACTCGCCCGTGATTCCCTTACTGGGATTTCCCCAATACTGTGTTGACATTCTGACCAAACTTGCATCCCCTGTTTTTGGTGATCAATTGGCTAAGAAACCTTAATTTCCCTACAGCCTTGTTGCAGTTAATTTTTAATGGGGCATCTGGGTTAAATATAATCTGTATTGCCGTCTATGATGAGAAAATGTGCAATAAACTGAACACTGCGGATTTGTTTATTACCGTTACTGCATGCAGCTGTGATTGGTCGCCGCTCTCGTTACCAGTGGCGGGAAATTCTGTGAATAGGACCATTTACTTGCGCTTCAACGTAATACCCCTGAGCTCAAACTCTAGCCATATCATGTTCCTATTTGTTTCATTTTTATTCCATTTTTCTTCCTAGTTTTTTTAGGGTTAAATGACATGAACTAGCCTGAAATGCCAGTTTGCATGTTCAATAATTTGAATGTCTGGATCTTTGATTTGGATCTGCGAAATTCGGATATTATTTGTCTGAAGGGTTGCCATACTTTTGCAGTCTTCATTTAGTCAAAAATTTAGACGCTATTCAGTGAAATTTTGACGCTTGGGCGAAAATGGCGGAATCGAGTTTCAGTTCTTCACATTCACCGAAGTCTAAATTGGAAAATGACGACGAATTAGATAGTTTTGATTTACCAGAGGAAAGAGACTACGGTATGTTTTTATGTGTACTTTCATCATGAAGGCTATACTCATTATGATTTCTTCCAACTTAGATCTAGTGTGTGTGAGCGATAATGGAGTAGATCGAAAATTCAGTTCTATGTAGTGTACAGTGTAAGGGTAACAGGACGTTTCACCGACAGGACGATTCACCGACGTTTTTTTGAGACGATTCACCGACAGTTATATCACAGTTTCACCGACAACTGGGGGCGGACAGAGGTGTTATAACTGTGAAGTTGATAGGCGATTGGTGCCATGAAATAGTCCGTGGGAAATTTGCATGTTTCTGAAGGCCTTTCTGAAGGCCTATGATGATATTGATGAGTGTCGTTACAGTTACAACTTCCATGGAAATCATACAACGCACATCCAGCTCATACATTTTCCGTGTAAATTGCATCTAATTGCATACTTGTCAACATAGCTCAGTTTGAAATAGTCGCCATCCATTTGATTTTTTTTTTTTTTTGATCAGCATGTGACACGAGTTGAACACTTCTCAATATCGCTTAGCTTCAAAGTGAATTGCTATCCATTTTAAAATCATACTCCTTGATCATGATGTGCAATTTGATTGCAATCATCTGCTTAACTAGCTCTGACAGCTCAATGACAATTACATCATTTGTACAAACCGTTTGAAGTACAAGGTGTCCTAACAATAGTGGCTATAAAAAGTCACACACCTTACAACATGCTATGACTCGTGTCAAAAGTGTCTCAAGATGAATCCTACAGAGTATCCATGCATCTACTGTTCCGCTCCTGTCACAGACAGTGATGAAGCTATACAGTGTGAAGTCCAGTCCTGGTGGGAAGAATTGAGAAGCGTTTTATTGTGGTGTTACATGTACAAATAATAAAATATTTCAAATCCCTGTTCCTGCTGATGTTTTGCAAAACAATGAGCATTGATAAATTAAAAGAAACATGGAGAGGATGAATGGTGTAAGTCGTACGGAATTCGTCACACGCAGGCGTTCCATAGTGATCGTTGACACATTTGGTCTGTCACATGCACCGACTCAATATGTGATACACTATGAAGTGCATATAGATTACCTGATCACATATAAATTCATGTTAAAAATTCATGAATGGTTGTGTCAATTCATATAATTTTCAACATGATTTTATAGTAATCCGTGGTAATACCATTAAAAAATCTGAACGCACAGCACAAATGCCAGTAATGAGGAATTTTTCATAGCCGTCGGCGTCGGTGAAAATTTCAAAGAGGCATCGGATCGTTCATCAGTTCATGGCCCCAGAGGCAATGTATATGGTTCACACGCAGGCAGCACATGCCATCGACTTCACTGTTGGGGTTACCATGTAGGTGTTAAAACTCATCAACTTCAAGCCGATCGCCACCCGTCGGTGAAACTGTGATATAACTGTCGGTGAATCGTCTCAAAAAACCGTCGGTGAATCGTCCTGTCGGTGAAACGTCTAGCATTCAGTGTAAGTATGTTATTAATATGTGGGCTCCCCAAGCGATGAGGCCGCCAAAGCGATCAGGCCGCATATTATCATACCCGTATGCACGAGTGTCATAACACACGTCATCCATCACTTAACCTGTAGTTTGATAGTTTTCATGGCGGCCTGATCACTTTGGCGGCCTTATCACCTGTACCCCAATATGTGGGTGTGTTCGATTTGGCCATTCTACCTAATCTCTTCTGATCACATGATGGAATAGCTTAGTATAGCACAGGAGAGTCTTCTGGAATAGTTAAACAGAACAGAATTGCACTTCATTCAAGATCCAAAATGGTGGCCTCCAGTGTTGTTTGTAAAACAGATTCTATTCTACCTCTTCTACAATTGAAACGAAGAGGCAGAACTGATTCGAAGAAGAGAGAATACAAAATCTAGTCTCAAATGAAACAGAGAATAGCTATTCCAGAATGAACGGAATAGATAGAATAGCCAAAACCAACAGACCCTAGATCTACTGTACATTTTGTAAATACAGTCTTCCTGAGAAACAAGAAACTCTTTAAACCTTAAATTAGTTCAAATAGACTATCTATTCCGATACTAGACACAGAAGATGCAAGTGAAACGGACGCCGCAAAACAAGAAGAGGAATTCACAGGCATCAAAGAACAGTATGTACATGTGTACAAGCCATCCATCCTAAATTCACCGCATTCCAAAATTCGCCAACTCAATATTATCAGAACTCAGGAGCTTGGTTTGACAGATGATAGAATTGGGATATTTTATTTGCATTACAAAGCTTGAAAGCACTGTTGGCGAATTTTGGAATGAGCCGAATTTAGGACTGATGGCTCGTTATAGCGTAGATCTAGTACCAATACTTATAGATGCTTTGCTGTGACGTCACACTGGGCGGCAAAATTAGTGTTTGACGTCCAGTGTTTGTTGGTTCTATGGCATTCTTTGAAATAGGTCCCGCTATATTGTGACAAGGCTTACTAGAATTCGGTTAAAACAGTAACACTATTTTAATGTTTTCAGTCGACTTCTGTATCTTGGAGAATCCTGGAGGGAGACGGTGGGGGTGGATGGAGGCACACAATAAAATCATAACGTCCGAAATAAGCGGGACCTATTTCAAGATATGGCTGGTTCCATTGTGATTTCACGATGAATTTGCCGTCCAGTATGGCATCATAAATGAAGAAGATTTATGTTATGATGTCAATGCAAAGCATCTATCGGGCCAGCACAAGTCAGTTTTCCTAACTCGAGTACCAGGCCGCGATGGTATCGCTTGCCCGATTGCAATGGCCAGTGAGTTAGCCTGTTGGGCAACCTTAGCCAATCGGTTTTGTGTGCTCATTTCGTGATATTTCATGGAAAAAATATCTCAATTTCATTTCATCGAGTACATGGTTGTCAGGGACCCGGTTCTTGCTGTGACTCAACCCGTTGACAAGTACTCGAGTTCTTGTGCTGCCCCTAATGTCTTAAAGGAGGACTTCCTATCAATGTGTTTTGGCTTCGACCAATGATTTTACGGTTAAAACTTCCATATATATATAACAAATATATCTCAATGCATTTGAACGGAGAAGACTTTAAGCTTCGTTCACATATGGAGTATGTATATATTTGTTCAGTACAAACAAATCGTACTGAGGATATAACATCAAAAACACCGAAAATCTGCAAGTTTTTCCACTTGACAGTGCACGGCTGACAGAAACGTCATACATGATGTAAATTTCTGTGACGTCATTGTTTTGGTAGAAGCCTCGACAGGCGGCTCATTTCACTGGAACCAAAGATGCTGGAACTGATTCGTTGCCCGAGACATCATCAAAACAATGACGTCATCGTTTTGACTCATTCATTCTCCCCAGTTGGAGGGCGTGGCCCGCTAGTTTAGTTTCTTTTCGTTTTACATTCGATAGTAGTTTTAAAAATATGATCTCTTCAATTTTGAAGTCATCTGAATGAATACTCCATGTGCGTGAAACTCATATGTTACCGAATTGTGTTTGAATTTGATAGGAAGTCCTCCTTTAAATACTTAGCCTTTATGTATGAACTACCTAAAGTATTTTTTACCATGCATTATGAACATGATTATGATTATGAAAATGAACTTCTATTGTAGCATAAAATTTATCCTTTTTTTCTTGATAGAATGTATCAAGACAAACTCGCACAACTCAAGAAACAGCTGATGCAGCTGAAGGGTGGAACACTGCCCGAGTACATGAAAAAGTTACGCAAGATAGACCAAGAATACAAAGAACGTCTGCGGATCAATGATATCTGGCTGCAGTGTGAGGTACAATGTAATATCAAATTGTTGTCCAAAACTATGATACTGATAAATGAAGTGTACCAGGAAAACTGGTTTGTGTTCATTTTACCTCCTGATTTGATTTTCTATCTCTATATGATTATCAAGCAAAACCAGCACAATCTATTAGTGATAGATATTAAGTAGGGGAATTGGCTGTCTGTGGCTCATGATGATGCTAGAGTTTTTCTTTCAGTTGGAACTCATCGAACAAGAACACATTAGAGAGAAGAAAGCTGCTGCCATTGAGTTTGAGGTTGGTTGATATCATACATGTAGAATGTATAGATACCGTATCTGAGTTGCTACTAAGTTTTGTGAATTGTGTGATCCAGTCAGTTTTAGACTTGTGACAAACCAAGACAATACACAGCATGTACATTGCCCATATCTCGCAGGAGAAGAAAATTGACCTGAAGGAGCAGCTGATCATGGATCTGGACGAGAAGAAGCGACAGGTCGAGGGCGAGAGACTGACGATGGAACTTACCGGAGGTATGTCAAACCCATAGATTGGCACGGTTACAGGTTGGGGTTTAGGCAGTGGTAATCATTGATATAGTCACGGTTAGATAGCTGCTAGTTATCGATACAAGGAAGATTTACTTATCATGGGCAATTTGCAAATAGCTTTTCAGTGGGATGGTTTTGATATTGTGAGTAATTTTTCTTTGGAAAACAATTTCTTTTATGCATGTTAATGTGTGTGTTTTTGCAGACTCCATGGATGTAAAGCCAGTGACTACAAGAAAGCTTCGAAGGAGACCCAACGAACCTATCCCAATGCCAGAGAAACGCAGAAAGCCATCACCTGATATCCTTTCATTAGCAACTTATTTTCACCAAAATATAACTGATATTACTATTTAGCATGTTGGAACATGGATTTAATTTGTATCTAACATTATAATCTACATCAGACACAAAAAAGTAGAGAACAGTAGTAAATAAACTGCATGTAATGCAGTAAGAAAATACTTACAAATGATTGCAAACTGTGTGGTAAAAAAATATTATATATAAACTTCATATATCCTTAACATTGAGCACCTCAGTTGAACTATTACCTGTCTGAGGATGAAGTTTTGGATGACCTGAAAATCATCAACAAAGTTAGCGGCAAGCCACTGACGAAAAAACCACAGTCAATGGCTCCCACGACGTACATTCCCAACGACATGCCGTTTGACGCCAGGATTGACGATGGTCGGCTGTTCTATGATAAGAAATGGTGGGATTATTTTTTCGAGTTTGAGGTTTTGTTGGATGCTTGTGCTAATGCCCTAACTAGTCACCATTTTGATACAAGGATCATTGTTGTTTTCAATATAATATGTTGTAGTACCTTCAACATAACTTGTGACATATTATGTGCTGTGAATTGAAAATATACAAATTTTGTTTTTGATAATGAATTATTAGAAAGACAGTAATATCAAGGATCTTCTATAATAGGATATCCAACTCTGCCTAAAAAGGCGTGATTACGTAATATGACGTAAATCTAATTTGAGCGTGTTGAAATGGTGCCGGGTGCTAAAAATCAGAATGTGCACATCGATTTGTAATGAACATGAGCAGAGTCGTGAATCATATATTGAAATGAATGATAGCTGATTGCATTGATTGGGGGTATGGCCTAAATTTCTTCAACAATATTCAGCATTCGCGTTGCCGATGATGTGGTATTGAGGTCGGGATTTGTGAGTGTCCGTTTATATGTTTGTTTGTGAATCGAAGGCTGTAACTCGAACGGGTTTAATCCAATTGTCTTTAGATTTGAGCAATGGGAGGAATAACCTCTCGGCTTGAAAATATTCATTTTTCATGGAAATCGGTTGATTTTTGTTGTCATGGCAACCGTTCAAAATCCTGAAATGCCATTTTACTGCCACCGAAAACGCTTGTAGTACAGACCCACTCAAGGTGACAATAAAATTGACCCCTCATTAAAAAAAAACCTCACATAATAGAGAGCAAGTTCTGATGTAACTCTGGTGGTATTTTTCAGGTGAATGGTAGATTCATTTCAGAGTTATGAGACAGAACATTTACCTCCAAATTTAGTGAAAGTTGAGTATTGCTATGATATTAGAATGGTTCTCATACCGACAGTTTTCATCGGATTTCCTTGGAAACGGGATATTTCCGAGGCGATGGATAATGCTTCTCAATCCGAAATTTTTGAAAAGATGGAATGGTAACTTTTTAAATTATTGACGTGGATGTGCTCAACAACACGCATACAGACATGCACATGCTTGGACCACATCAAAAATATTTTCGCGAGCGGGAAGAAAGACAAACTGTGGATGATAATGAGGCTCCACCCCACACGCGTGCCCTCCCAGATCACTGAGCTCAATCCCAGGGCCCGATCCTGTATGATCTCACTATGAGCGAAGTGATAAGCAGTATGAAAAACCTAGTTTTGAGCACCTGTCACCGTTTTGACACGCTCAAATGAGATTTTGCATTTTACGTAATCACGTTTTTTACGTACACATTGAGCAGAGTTGGACATCCTATTATAGAAGATCCTTGGTAATATCCTAATAGACATATTTCTGGTATCTGTCGTGACTTTGCGTACATTGTTACTTGTGCAGGTTTCACAGAGGACAGTGTGTGTATCTGGAGTCGAAGGAGGCTGGCAAAGTGAGCGCCGTGATCAGCGCAGTTGGCACACAGGAGGTAATTCAACAAACACTGTTAAACGACTAATTTTGGTGGACAATTTATTTGGCGGATTTGGTTGTAGGGGAAAAACTGCCAGATTGAATCGTCCGCCAAATTAGCTAGATATATATTAAGAAATATATGTGGTTTTGAAACCGCCAAATTAAATCTCCACAAAAATAACGTGGGGCTCACATCTGCCAAATTTGATAGCCACCAAAATTAGTCGTTTTACAGTACATGTATGTCAATCACCAAAATTATATTATACAAATGTACATCATATATTTGAACTTGAGCAAAATAATGAAGAATTTAAAGACTTATCATGACTATGGATTGGAATTCATGTATGGTTTCTATGATAAGAACTATTTATTTGAGAGTAATTTCAATAATTCCTTATATGTGAAATGATACAGTCATACTGGATAGAATATGAGTGTCGTGGCTTATTTTCAAGTGTCAGAGTTAAATGACAGTGTTCATAGCTGTTGTCATTCTGCTCCTCACAGGTTTGGGTGAGACGAACTTCCGACAATGGCAAAGTTCGCGTCTGTATAGCACAGCTGCAAAAGGGAAAATACACCATGCGGCGACGATCAACATAGCCGTGACATCATTTCAGTGACATGCTTTCATCAAACTCATCTGTATATAGCCAGTATCATGCACATCACTGTTAATACAAGCATAACTTATACTGCGAGTATTGTCTTGATTATCATGTTCACATGTTTTCTGTACATGCGCAATCAACACTGATATGCATTTGTCTGTACTTTGAATGTGTACACTCTCCACAAAAATTGAGATCATTACCAGAGATACATTTGCTATATATTTTATACTTTCAAAGTGAAATTGTCATAGTTTTCTCATTGAAGATGCCATCAAAAATTAAAGTACATTGTCACATTGAAGCCGTTCAGTGAAGCAACATTCACTGCCATTATGAATATGTTTGTATTTTATAGATGTTGTGTAATAAATATCATGTACATACTCAATATTGTTGTTTGGGTGTGATGTGATTTTTGTTCTGATGCAACATTGAATCAGTATAGATCTAATATGGACAAATTACAAATACATGTATGTATATTACAAACCAAACTTGACTTCTAATAAAAACTTGACTGTTTTGCAATCTATCAACAATTTCGGTGGGGCTTTTGTGAGATCAGTGTGTCACTGTCACGAGACTCCATATACACTAATAGGGCCTGTAACACCGTACCATCACGGTGTGATTCTGGTGACCAACAAACACACCTATTGTGTTATTTGAGTGGAGTATTAGTTGTATTAAACAAAAGCTGTATACTGGGTGTATGTTTTTTGGTCACCAGAATCACACCGTGATCGCATGTGACTTACAGGCGATATTGGTTGCTCAATAGTCAATACTCGGCCAAATTTTTTGTGATAAACCTAGCACATCAACGTTTTGCAGTATTTACTCGATGTAGAACCAAGAAACTATATTTATACTCTGATTTTTCTAACTCGTTTACACAGTTTTTCGCTGATATTTTTGCGATGCTAAATGGTATCGTTCTATAACTTAGCATACTTCATCGGGGAGTCAAACGGCAATTATTTACCGATTTTCAGGCTTCTATCACGAAAACTGAAAAAGTTGGCGATCTACCCCTATGTTAAATTTAGCCCTGTCATTTAATTTCTGGGTCCGCACACAAATTCGGGAATTTGCTCGGTTTTGTAGTGGTGCAATCTTTGAAAATCAACAGGTTTGTGTGGAATACACCCCCAGTGTGTCATCTGGTCTAAAATTACAACAATGCTTTGATCCTGGTGGGTGTAATCAGGATCAAATCCTCGAATAAGCTCAGATCCTCGAGATTCTGTTTTTGGCTGAAATTTAACATTGGGGGTAGATTGCCAACTTCTTCAATTTCATATATCAGAAAAATATATTCACAAGTAACAGTAAAGGGTATTCATGATTCATAGAGGTTCGATGTGTGTAAACGGTATAATATATAATCGAGAAGCTGTAGAATCATAACGTTCATTATTTTCCCCGACAATTATATTTTTTGGACAAACGTTATGATAACCAGATTGCCAAGATCATAACGTTTTAACTACTTCCGGGTTGTAAACGGGGAAAGCCTAACTTTTATGGGAGACGCCAAACCGTAAGAAGTCCTCTTTAATGTTATAATCTCCAATTCAAATATTTATTGTAGCATTTTTTATATCAAACAAAGACTCTTCGTTACTGACGACATCTGTCAAATGGTGTTTGTTGGCAAAATCTGGAGTGTCTAACATAAACAGATAAAAGTGAGCGATAATATGGGAATGCTTATTATGAATACTCAATCAATCAATCAATTAGTGCTATAACGAGTAGTCGAGTACTCGTTGACGGTTAGATTACAGGCTCTGATCGGTCAGAGAGTGACTGACCGATTACTTGATCGTAAATTAATTATACTATTTCATGTAGAGAATGGCTAATTTATTCACGAAAATATCCTAAAACAACCTTGTCCGGTTGAAAAAAAAGCAGTAGGCCTAGATCATGTGACTCAGACAAGGTGAAGGTTATTTCTGTCAGTTTACCGTACTGCCGCTAATGCGCGTGCTTTTTGCTCTTGAAACATAGCCGCATGTGTCAGGTATTAATACTATGGCTATATCATAAATCTAAAACTTGCACGCAACATAACAACATACATATTGTGGGTTGGAAATAAAAAATGGAATTGAACTTCATCAATCATCGTAAGTTCGTTACATGCTTGACAGCGCCATGGCATGGGCGCATAAATACGAGCCTTTATGGTAATAGTCTATAAATAGTATGGGTTCGGCCTTGAACTTGGTGTACCGAAAATCATTTAGAAACTGAAATTTAGTGGAATCGTGATTCGAGAAGCAGCTTGGTCGCCTTCTGTCATGTCTGTCGTCGAGCAGCAGAGCAGGGTTCAGCAGACAAGATCATTCACATTTAAGAGCACTAAGTTGTGGACAAATATACCTTTGATATCAACTGCTTAAATATTGGGCAATATACTGGCGAGTAATCGGTCACGGTTCGGTTACAGGGTCACGATTAATCGGTTAGAGTTTTCCGTACTCGTTATACCACTACAATCAATCAATCAATCAATCAAATCAGTTTATTCAATATTCAACATTCATCATTCATAACAGTGAAGTACAATACAATGATAATGATCATAATACTGAGTGACTAGTTTAATAGTTACTGTGTACAGCGCTGTATGCTGTACACAGTAAAGGAAACAGATGCTAATAAACATATGGAGTTCCACAGGCGACATACGACATACTACATACGACATATGAACGACATACTACATACGACATACTACATATGACATACGACATACTACATACAACATACTACATATGACATACGACATACTACATATGACATACTACATATGACATACGACATACTACCATATCCTTCCCACTGAAAGAATAAGCTTTCTCATGGCCGCCTCAGAAGGACTGAGGCACGATGTGCAATCACTACTTGAACAAAGAAAACCACCTCAGGGATGACAAAAATTGTCACTCTCATTGAAAAAAAAATAAATACAATATTCAACTGTTAAAAACCTCCAGGAAACTGGCATCCTCACAATTTTGCTACGTTAAACTGTATAGCTGAATTCAATGGGATGTTTCATTGTGGATTTTTCAGATATTTTTGCACTACAAATTTGATAGGCCTTCATGAAAACATGAGTTTGCTGGATACGTGAAGCTATCATTTGTTTGGATGAGGTGTGTGATAGATCTGACATTGTATGAGTGGTTTGCATGTGATAAGTCATATGTAGTCATATGTGGTAATAATCGTATGTCATATGTAGTATGTAGTATGTGGTATGTCGCATGTGGAATATCGTATGTCATATGTAGTATGTCATATGTCGTATGTAATATGTCATAGGTAGTATGTAGTATGTCGTATGTCATGTAGTATGTCATAGTATGTAGTATGTTGTATGTAGTATGTACCATGATGTCATACATACATTGGTAAGTCACTTTCACCCTAACCCTGAAAACAAGGCAAAAGCAGGTTGTATTTTAAGGGGTTTTTTTCGTTCAACTTCACGAAAAAACAAATCTTGAAATACACCCTGCTTTTGCCTTGTTTCCAGGGCTACTTTCACCCTGGTCACTTTTAAAATCATAAGTCATATGTAGTATGTCGTATGTAGTATGTCGTATGTGGTATGTCGTATGTCGTATGTCGCCTGTGGAACTCCATATAAACATGACAAAGTTTTTTTTTCTTCACTCAATGAAAACTGGCTGACTGTGAACATGATAAAAAGTGCTCTAAAATGCTCAGAATCAATCTCCAGCAATCTAGAACCCCAAAGCTTCAAAAAATACAAAGAACCCCAAAATACATTTCAGGTATTTTCAGATCTTCTTACTTTCATCCCTGGTCTAGGGGGTATCTTGGGTCGAGATGACCCCTGGTGTCGAATTTTTTCTCGCCGACTCGGCACTTCCTCGTAATATGCGTTGTAGAGCAAAATGCACGTTATTTTTAGACTCGTCGCCCTAGACAAACATGTCTAAAGGGTATCGAGGATGAACTTTTTACATCTCAGAACAGTGTGCCATAATCAGAATGGACGTTCTACACAAAGATGCTTAAGGGTGGTGTATGTCATTTAAACTTTGACCACGGACAGTTTCAGACTCATCATGGTTCTAGACAAGGTCTCTTCTAAAGGTATATGTTAGGTTCAGAAATAGAGCTCACACGAGATGCCCCAAGGCATCATCAGGCCTTGACGTCTAGTTTGGAACCACTTTAGTGAGTTCTTGATTACCACAATATTAATAATACCACAATATTGGTATTGCAGTCACATGATTATGAGTGTATATTTTCAATACACATGATAAACCAAGTGATAAAAATTACAGGCTACATTGTGGTTACAATAAGTAGTGATACCATCAACATTTTGACTGGATCTTCCACTTGTTCTGAATCATATATATCTCGGGGGGAACAGACGTTTGTGGAATCCCTTTCCTTGGGCATATATTCATTTTCAACAAAAAAAATGCTGCTCATAATCTTCCACTACAGATATGATTGGCTGAGACTGTCACCTGACATAACATTGTTACATGTTCGTCATGTTCTGACAATACTTGATGTAGCATCACTGTTTGTTCAGAGAATAAACTGACAAGACTTGAAATATCCAATGATCCACCCACTGCAGCAGCACTGAATTAAACATAAACTAACCTGCCTATTTATTGAGGAGGACCAAATCACAAAAACTATTATTAAGGCATTTCGGCAGAAATGCCTTTATGGTTTTAGCAGAATTTTTTTTTTTTTTTTTTCTTTTTTTTCTTCTTCCGCCACTTTTGGTTTCCGGACGATAACTTTAGATTGCCTTGACGGATCCTTGTCAAATTTTCACCGCAAGTCAGAAATGATATGAGGAAGAACCCTATTCTTTTTGAGCCGGATCGGAGGTCCGTGAGGTCCGTGAGGATGAAATCAAGGCTAATTTTAAGACTTGGTTTCCGGACGATAACTGGAAAAATATTTATGCAATAGTTGCAGAACTCTGCATGGAGGTTCATATGCCACCAGGGAAGAACCCTATTGATTTTGGGATCGATCCGTCAAACGACCTTTGACCTAGAGGTCAAAATAATTTTTTGCTGATTCATCCTTGAGGCTTCCTGCATATCTCGGAAACCGTGCGTCGTAGAGCGAAACGGACGTTATTTTCGGACTCGTCGCCCTAGACAAACATCTCTAGGGTGTACTTTTTTTTTTGATCCGGCTCCGAGGTCCGTGAGGTCCGTGAGGATGAAATCGAGGAACTTGGTTTCCGGACGATAACTCAAAAAATATTCAGGCAATAGTTGCAGAATTTTGCACGGAGGTTTATATATCACCAGGGAAGAACCCTATTGATTTTGGGATCGATACCTCAAACGACCTTTGACCTAGAGGTCGAAATAATTTTTTGCTGAGTCATCCTTGATTCATCCTGCATATCTCGGAAACGGTGCGTCGTAGAGCGAAACGGACATTATTTTCGGACTCGTCGCACTAGACAAACATGTCTAAGGGGTATTATGGATGAACTTTGACCTTGACCCGAAATTTTTTTGCCGAGTCGGCATTTTTCGTTTTCGTCGATATCTCGGAAACGGTGCGTCGTAGAGCGAAACGGACGTTATTTTCGGACTCGTCGCACTAGACAAACATGTCTAAGGGGTATTATGGATGAACTTTGACCTTGACCCGAAATTTTTTTGCCGAGTCAGCATTTTTCGTTTTCGTCGATATCTCGGAAACGGTGCGTCGTAGAGCGAAACGGACGTTATTTTCGGACTCGTCGCACTAGACAAACATGTCTACGGGGAATTATTGATGAACTTTGACCTTGACCCGAAATTTTTTTGCCGAGTCGGCATTTTTCGTTTTCGTCGATATCTCGGAAACGGTGTCTAAGGGGAATTATGGATGAACTTTGACCTTGACCCGAAATTTTTTTGCCGAGTCGGCATTTTTCGTTTTCGTCGATATCTCGGAAACGGTGCGTCGTAGAGCGAAACGGACGTTATTTTCGGACTCGTCGCACTAGACAAACATGTCTAAGGGGTATTATGTATGAACTTTGACCTTGACCCGAAATTTTTTTGCCGAGTCGGCATTTTTCGTTTTCGTCGTTATCTCGGAAACGGTGCGTCGTAGAGCGAAACGGACGTTATTTTCGGACTCGTCGCACTAGACAAACATGTCTAAGGGGTATTATGGATGAACTTTGACCTTGACCCGAAATTTTTTTGCCGAGTCGGCATTTTTCGTTTTCGTCGTTATCTCGGAAACGGTGCGTCGTAGAGCGAAACGGACGTTATTTTCCGGGTCGTCGCACTAGACAAACATGTCTAAGGGGTATTATGGATGAACTTTGACCTTGACCCGAAATTTTTTTGCCGAGTCGGCATTTTTCGTTTTCGTCGATATCTCGGAAACGGTACGTCGTAGAGCGAAACGGACGTTATTTTCGGACTCGTCGCACTAGACAAACATGTCTAAGGGGTATTATGGATGAACTTTGACCTTGACTCGAAATTTTTTTGCCGAGTCGGCATTTTTCGTTTTCGTCGATATCTCGGAAACGGTGCATCGTAGAGCGAAACGGACGTTATTTTCGGACTCGTCGCACTAGACAAACATGTCTAAGGGGTATTATGGATGAACTTTGACCTTGACCCGAAATTTTTTTGCCGAGTCGGCATTTTTCGTTTTCGTCGATATCTCGGAAAAGGTGCGTCGTAGAGCGAAACGGACGTTACTTTCGGACTCGTTGCCCTAGACAAACATGTCTAAGGGGTATTATGGATTAACTTTGACCTTGACCCGAAATTTGTCGACATTTTTCATTTTCGTCGATATCTAGTATTATAAATTATTCATCACACCGAAATGCCTCCAAGGCATCTTTAGGCCTTGACGTCTAGTTGTATCTCCTGAACGAAGTTTGGCGGATATTATGGATTTACGATCGTCGCGCAGTGTCCGCCGTAGAAACTTTCTTGCGCTTGTTTCTATTGGTCACATTTGTCATCTGATTTTGATAATTTGTTGTATAAACACATACTTTGATGTAGTTGCGTCATCTTTCTTCAGCCTCATGGGATACAGACAGCTAGACATAGATATAATTCTGTATTCCGTGAACAAAAAGGATAATTATAATTACTAGTATAATAATATCATTGGGCAGACTCAAAATGAGTGGTTTTTGACAACCTTGACATCAGCTAGAAAATGAATTATTATTCATGTTAATAATGGCCTGAATGACATCATGCATATCATGTACATGTGCCCGGTATATGTAGAATATTCTGCTGCATGTAGCACACTGTGGCAGACTTCAAAAACATTAAATAATGCTATTTTGAAGAAAACCAATGATCGAAATATTGATCCCTTCACCTGTTGACTTTGTCAAGCCCTTTTCATGCCCTGCACATGTCCGGCCACCATGTGATACCAGTTGCATTCTTGCAGCATTTTCCTCGCTGATTTTTTTCCTCGTTTCTCGCTGTCATGTGTTGCCATGCCAGCCATGATTTTACAGGTGTATAAAGCCGTTTGGAACATGTGGCGCTCCGATAACTCATCATTGTATTGATCATAAACCATGTGCATAACCACCTGTACCAGCTTCAGGCAATCAGGGCACGATTTCCTCAGACCATGTGGGCAACAGTGTGAATAGCATCTATTTGGGATTTTATGTGCAGACATTCACATCAAGTTTTCTTGTTTTGAGGTGACAGAGGCCAGACACTAGAGTGACAAAAAACATCACACAACGATGTTGATGTCTTGACCTTGGCTAGTGGATGTCCGCAGTCTGCACGTGTGACAAGGGGTGACCTGACAGTCGCCATGACAACCATGCCGGTATTTGAATGGTAAGTTTCATATAACAAATTTGATAAATTATATCATCAGTTACAGTGAAACCTGGGTTCAAAACTACTGATCATGTTTGACCGTTGACAAGCAAAGATCCAGCATACGAAGTACCAGTAACCTTTTGAAGATGAGCAGAAATACTACTAAATATTTTTTTTTCATTCCCACTTTATACTCTGATTTTTCTAACTTGTTTACACCGGTTTTTGACGATATCTTTGCGATGCTAAATGGTATCGTTCTATAACTGGGCACACTTCACCTCGTGACAAATGACAGTTTTCTACCAAATTTCAGACTTCTATCGCAATAATTGAAGAAGTTGACAATCTACCCCAATGTTAAATTTCAGCCAAAAACGGGATCTCGAGAATCTGAGCTTATTCGAGGATTTGATTCTGTTTACATCCACCAGGATTCGGAGTATTGTTGTAATTTTAGACCAGATGACACACTGGGTGTGTATTCCACACAAACATGTTGATATTGAAAGATTGCACCACTACAAAACCGAGCAAATGCACGACATTGTGCGTGGCCCAGAAATTAAATGACAGCGCTAAATTTAACATAGGGGTTGATTGCCAACTTTTTCAATTTTCGTGATAGAAGTCTGAAATTCGGTAAATAATTGCCGTTTGACTCCCAGGTGAAGTATGCCAAGCTATAGAACGATAGCATTTAGCATCACAAAAATATCAGCGAAGAACTGTGTAAACGAGTTAGAAAAATCAGAGTATAGTAATGAGACATTACATGTATATGTTCATGTTGATCTGAGGCAAACCACTTGAAACATGTGAAATGATGTCTGTATTTTTCTTGCAAAACAAATTGTTACCTTGGGCAAAACACAGGTTTCACTGTGTTTTACATATCAATGTTAATTTGAATAGTCAGAAGTGAATGCAATTTTATTGGCATGTTTGCATGTCTATATCTGACCGAATATGGGCATGAATTACCAGGATGAATAATAGAAATTTTAAGCTGGTTATTCACTCTAGCCTAGTATCTTTTGTTATGTTTGATGGATGAAGTATGGTATGCTGCGCTCTGGCCTCTCATACTAATCCTATAATAATTATCGTTCACCAAATGAATAACCCGTCTGTCACCATTTTAATCCTGCCGGTTATTGAAAGTAGTAAAATAGAAGAAAGCGCAGCATACCCTACATGTACTTGGGCCGGTTTGATTATCTGTTGAGTCATCTAGAAAGTGAGCAATGCATGTGTTATCCATCTTTACTGACCATTACTAAACTAAAGTTCATCTGTCAGTGAAACACGCTTTTTGGCCGTAGCTTCGTTTTGGATAATCGAATCAACCGAATTTCACCGAATTTTAGAGTTCTATCTCAAGAATTGAAAAAGTTGGTAATCTACCACAATGTTAAATTTCAGTCCCACAATGGAATTTCAGGGTCTGCACACAAAAACAACTTTTATTTGATGTTTGAGTTATATACTGATTCAAAATAAACATGTTTATTTATTATACACCGCAACTATGCCTTCCGACTTCAAATCAAAGCAATAAATTCATTCCGTACTGGCATAAACATCATAAAAGCCCTGAATTTGTTGATCTCATTTTGGACTGAAATTTAACATTGCGGTAGATTGCCAACTTTTTCATATCTTGAGATAAAATTCTGAAACTCGGTGACAAATTACGGCATGATACTCAATTAAGACACACAAAATTTCAAGTTTATTCGATCATCCAAAACAAAATTATGGCCAAAAAGCGTGTTTCACTGACAGATGAATTTGAATATAATGCTAACAATTGATAATCTTTTACTATATATAAATGTATGCATGCTGTGCATGTTCATGATTGTGCATGCAATAGTAACCTGTATTAATTTTCTTTAGTGTAAATTGATGAATGTATCATTATCTCTCTGTATTTTAATCTATATGTTTTGTTTATTGTGATGAATTTGACAAGATACATAAACAAAAATTTACAAATATTGGCAAGGTTCATTTGTACATGTCGCATGAGCTGATGTGTTTGGTCAAGTAAAACAAGGTCACCTGTACTATTTACTAGTAGCAACAGTTTCAATTTCATGTTAATAGGGGTGTGATCTATTACTGGTACATACATGAACATCTGTAGCTCTGCTGGTAGATTGGCTTTGAATGTGTATGAGTTTCTAATTACATTCAGAACTGCAGCAGGTGTGGATGTGTAACAAAACTCCGGAGGTAACATATGTGTTTGCCTTTTGTGATTCAACAGTATCTGATGTAACAGCATCTGCATTTAGTCAATACTTGTAAATAACCATGATAAATGCGGTTTTACTGAGAAAACAAAGAGGATTTACTGGAATGGTTCAAAACTGGGAGGGAAAAAAAATCAAAAAATCCAATAACATTGATTCGTTTCCACGGAAACCAAAAGATCAATATTTGTGTGGACCAGCTGCAATTGGCTTTGTATGTTTTCTTGACCAATTATATTTTAGTGGCACGAGCTGCATGTTCAACACCTGTATGTTATCGGCAGGAATAGCCACGGCATAAATTGCTTTGTTCTAGTTCACTGATGCGAGTTATTTCCAAGCATTGCTCTTTGATGTTATGCAGGTGTTAGTGTTGATAACATACAGTTATCATCATTATGAACACTTAATTGCACTGTTTTCAGAATATTAAATTATTATAGATAGTATATGCATGTAGAAAAGTAACAAGGATTCTATCTATAATATGTTGTTACAATGTTGCGATACCAGGTTTCAGTGTATGTACTGTAGGTGGGTCTGTATCAGCATGTGTATTTAAATATTTATAATTTTTGCCATTACCAAGAATGTACCATAAACAGTCATTCACTCATGCATAAAATTTATGAACCATACATATATTCATGCATGGCTACATCATTGTGTACATGACAATCATGAATCTGATAATGGAATTGACATGATTCATGCATCCTGTGCTGACCACGCTATGCTACATACTTGTATTAGTCTATATATAGATAACAAGTGATAAAATTTACAACCGATAACATATCTATCTGAGTTATTGAATTATCTTTATCAGCTGTCATCGTCTTGAATATATGAATCCCTTAACCGGTATCATACTTGTATTGATATACCGGTACATCTATGTACAATCATTCTCATGACATACAGCTTTATTAGGACAAGTGATAGTAGCCATGGCAACCACAGTGATTAAAGTTGTTATTTGTGGACACCAGGGAGCAGCACTGCATGTGCCGGGTGGCTGCTGCCGTAGCTGGTCATATGACTTGGTCTCTGGCTCTGAACATTATCATTTGGCTGGCTGCATGTGTGTGTGTGAGGAGGCATTGACTGACTGTGCTGAGAGAGAGAGAGAAGTCGGCAGGCAGGCACACTGTGGAGCCCTGCACGTCAATATTCTGTGTACATTTTCACGCTGTTGTTGGCCATTGGCCCAGTTTTGTAGACTGGTTCTTTGTTGAAGAAAATTTGATGACCTCTGCTACTACATTCGCATGTAGAATTGAATCTCCTCATCTGCTTGAATCACTGGAGGCATTTTCCGAATGGATTTGCATTTATAAACAAGATCCTGTACTCCTGCATAAAATATGCAATAGATGGAGTAACGTTTTTTGTGAAGGATTCGCAGGTTGTATTTTGTACACACTGTACAACATTCCCAAGGCAACAGGTTTGTACGATGTTTTTCTGCAGCCTGTACTCGGTATAATATGCTTCGCGTTCATTGCGTCAATATTAAATGCAGTTGAATTGAGGAATTCTTGGAAATGTCAATATCGGTAAATGTACCTTGTAGGCTTGTGTAGCTACCTATATTATGCACTGTTACATGTGAAGACCCATTTGTTTTGTAAAACTTCTCATTCATGGTTAGTGAATTTCTTTATCTACATGTATGTCTCTAGCTGCAGAGGAAAATTACCATGACTATATATTATGCACGTTTCCAAACATCTCAAATGATAATTGATACCTTGAATAGCTGTCAAGGTACGCGTCCTGATACTAAAGTCCATACACCATTTACAAAACCAGTAGAGTACTCTATGAGATGCAGATAATCAATCAGTGAAAATATACTGGTTCTCAATTACATGTCACCATTGTATAGTTACAACCATAGAGATTGACAGTCGGGAGATACATTTATAAATATCCATCACTGTACAGCTGTATGTTTATAGTGTACATGTATTGGTTATTGAACTGCTTGCTGGTGTGATGTCAACTTTCAGTTTGGAACAGGTCCAAGTTTAGCTTCTAGAGGTTTTATGGCCTACCCGGTATTGGTTTATTGACCCTTGAAGGTGACAGTGTTGTGATGAAACATCACTGAATATATGAATATTCATGTATACTTGTATAATATGACTTGTTATGTACATTGGTGATATGTGTGGTATACCTTTAATATATATATATACACACATATACACAAGCAGTGGTTTCATTCTTATTTACACTTCCATGCTGGCTGGGAAAGTTGTTTTTGTGTCAATATTCATGACAAGTAAATCTCTACGTTTAAATGGCCGTGCTCTTAAGACACCATTCAACCCCAACAATAAATGACATCACTGTAAGTAGATTGACTTCCTGTTAGTACTGTTGGCGTCCAAATTTATTTAGGCCATTGGTGACTTACTGTTCGCCGTGGAAGTTTTAGATAAAACACACACATTGTGCGACTGTCAGTTTTATAAAATGAAAAAAGCATGCAGCCGTGTGGGTGTGACAGACCAGAATACTCAACGTGCTCAAAAAAGAAGTGAATTTGATGCAACTGCATAACTCATGCATACGTTGTAAATTTCAATAGTTCTTTTCTTACAACAATTTATGATAATATGGTAATCATGCTAATGCTGATGGGAGAGCAGTAAGTTGCTAATGGTATGGTTGTCAACACGCCCATTACCGGTATCATAGATTATCTTGATTTATTTGCTATCCTTGATATCCATTTGCATGGTCTGCATTTTAATGTACATATTGTTCCATGTGAAAAGCTTCTGGATAAGCATTTTGAGGATACAATGTACATGTAAGTTCACATAATATTATCCAATTTACTTTGACATGATTTCCTTGGCGAGAGTTACGTGTAAGCTAATTGGCTTGTATCAGATTACAGGATTACATCGCACACAGTCATTGTGAGCTTATTACATTCTGAATGACACACTAGTACACACATCAGTCTCTCGTATTATTATTACCGGCACATAGTGTAGGCACACTGTATATCACTGTACATGTATATCACACATGTGATATTACACATTGGTATAATTCCAGGAATAGTTGCTATGGTGACAGGTGTAATACAACAGGTGTAGTGGTTTATTGGAGTGGCTTCAAACATGTGTTTCCTGATATATGCAAAGCTAAAACGACATATGTACATGATATCAAATACATGCCAAAAACCATGATCCTGAGGAGATGAGAATGACAAAAATGTACATGGAGAGAATCGTGATATTAAATGAGGAGTTTACATTGTAGTGTCTGTATTACACATTAGGAGCATGTTTTATACAGGGCTTCTGTAGCTGCGTGTCATGCTAATGGGATATCAAGGACAATTACACTTTGATTGAAGTTATTCTGTAAAAACCCACCAGGTTTGAATGTCCTTCTCTGAAGAAATCAGTCATGCCTAGGAAAGTCATACATCTGGTTCATATTACAGGTCAGCTCCTATGAATACATATATCGATTGCTTCTGTCCAAATTTATACTTGATTTCCAATAAGGTATCTCAGGTCTATATTTACTGTAAGATACTAACCAAATTCTACCCTGTAGGTCGTACAGTTTCATGGTGTTATTCTGCCCATGGTCACTCTACTGAGCCCAAACTTATTCAAGTTTGTGAATTTCATCAAAGAAAATGATATTTGACAAATCAGAAAAGGGGTGGAATATGGATGGTTGCAAGGGTGGAATACTCTATTCACTTCCTATGAATAAATCAGTAACTTCACAAGTATGGAATAGTTTTTGGCATGTCATAAAGTCCCTATTAAATAAATATGCACTACATGTACCATTACATACAAATTTATTCGTTCATCAAACAATAGCAATGCATTGTTCTCCTTATACCATATCACGTGTTATGTAACATGTCTTCAAAACAACTGTCTTGAATTATTCATTATTTTGTCCATATTCAAATATTTGTCATGTATCATACATGTATGTTGCTCATTAGCATACATGGATTCTAATTGGCATTGTCTAAATCAAGGCACACTGAATAGGTGTTGCACAAGACCATAAATAATATATAAAAATCTGGTACTCAGCAAAATTTGCACATCAGTAAGTACAATATTGTTTGTCCTGTCTGTTTTTTATTGTCTTCACAATTTATGTAGATTGTGTACTGTAGTACTGCCTGAGGTGTGAGTTACGGGATTCCCATGTTCCATGATTTACGTACTTTCTTGTCTCGGACATGTACTGTACAAGGTTACAAAGATGTAGCATTGTGGAATGACAGACATCATTCGTTCTCTATCCAGGGAAGTACTGAATATTGTACACCGTAAATGACAATACTAGTACATGTATGTATTGTCTGGAAGGCTTACACTACCGGTACTAATGTAATTTGAAAGTTTGTGAAGAAGTTCATGAATTCGTAAGTGGATTTGAATCCTTGCCATGCATGTACGTTGATGTGCATGCTAACATACTTGTACATACATTCAATGTACACGATCATGAGAATGTAGATGATACATTGTAACTGTAACACTAGTACATGTCAATGTCATCTACATGATCAATGGCAAATTGATTATTCAGGAGTACTCAAGTTGACGGATGAACATGATGAATACGGGTATGTGCATATATTTGAATTAATTACCCGGGCACATCCCTGAGGTTTATGCAACTTATATCAATGTGGAAGGGTTTATGCAGGTTTAGCAGGTCATCCATGGGTCACTGTGTGACTGTGACCTACCTATGTGTAGAGTTGAGTGTGATCGTTGACCATGGCGGCCCATTCAAATGTACACATATACAAAAACCATTATGCATTTATTGGTATTTGACCTGATGGTCAGTGACAGAGTTCACTCTTGCTGCTTGCCGAGCGTGGTGATATACTTACAGGTACACAGGACAGACGCAGGACAGGTCTGTAGGGAAAATAGAGTAAAGTTTCCTAAATTTCATAGGATATTGTCTCAAAATTCACCTATTACACGTATGTATATGAGTATTTTATGATGTTACAGAAGTGCAGGTACATGTAAATAAACAATGAGCTAAGTGATTGATGGAACACTTCAGTGTTGATTTCTCAACGAATTACATTGTACTTGCATCATGATTATGAAACTAAACTGCCAATAGGTGATGTAACAATGGTAGTAATAGATACAATTTATGGGAAAGAGATATGTTTATATTTATTGTAGAGATCTGATACGGAGAATGACTGGGATTGCTTTTATGTGCATGATCTACTGTACAATGTCAGGGATTTCCTGTGTTTTCTAATCAACATTTAGGTGAGGCTATGTACTAGTATGTACATGTATATTAAGCCTGCCTAACACATGTATTGCTTCAATGCTTGGACTACATGTAAATGTACATGACAAAGACAAGGTTTCCAACCAACGCAAACATGCAAAATTGAATCAATTTGCAAAGCAAATATTTAATGATGACAATATTTATTGTTGAAATTAGAAAATCTGTAAAAGCTTTTAAACTGCGTCAGTTTTGATAGATGAAAATTTGAGTGTTTTGCTGGAACTGATAGTAGGCTGCTGCGATTAGCGGCAATCTGTGCCAAATTGCACTTTTTGTCAATACTGGAAGCCGTGAAAGGAACAACAACACAATTCGACTATCCATTTGGAATCATAGTTTTCAATTGGCTCATGATTGTGGAACAATATTGGCTTGTTTCAGTAGGTCCAAGTAATCGTCAAAGATTTTTAATTGCTGGCTTTTTATGAAAGTACTGTCTTTCAACTTTTCACACAAATGACTTCCAAACAAATATTATGGTGTCATATTGGTCAGCCATTTTAAATTGTAACCATGGCAACTGTAACTGCAGGTGCCTGGTCACAGCTGTGTGCTTCTCTCATGTCACTGGTCACAGCTGTCAAGTCATTCATAATTGGCCACTTCAGACTCCTACTTTAATATCACAGGGACATTGTGTGTCTCATTATAAGTATTGGTTGTATGTATGGCTTTATTATTAGCCATGGTGCGACTCAAGTGAGCAGCATAATGAATATAATGGCAGTATAACGAATAGTCCTGATTAGCATAATTAGTGGTATTAATGGTAGAATTTTTGAAATAGGATGTGTGAAAATTGTGATAGCCAAAGTGTACAGCATGTGTACATGATTTACACAGTAGATTCTTGCTACATGTAGCTTAAATTCCACATGTGAAATTTGTAAGTGATATGTAGAGTTGATCATGTTGATATGCATGTAAAAGTGTAAAACATGTGGGGGTGAATTAATTTGCATCTGGTGTTTTTGAGCTATAATCGTATCATTCACTTTGTTAAAGATAAGCGGGGGTTTTTAACGTATATGTACGATATAGAGCCAGCGTTATATATTCGTGAAGGTTACTTGTATTCACATGTACCGGTACAATAACATTAGAAGGTGCAGTCACCGATCAGTGAAACATATGCCACATTCGCTGCCGATAATGGACAACACATGTCAAAATTACCACAATATATCCTGTACTTTGCCTACATGTACTGTTCCTGTATGTAAGACTAATGTGAAAAGCATTGGCATTGCATTGGTTACATACATGTTGATTGGGAATTACCATTCTGAATCATAGAATATATGTGCTTGTACCATGATTTATGCATCACCCATGCTGTGGTGACATGCATATAGTGAAATTGCCTTCATACATGTACAGCACATGTACAATGTAGTCGGCTTTAGACTGACGAATGTATGTACCATGCAAGGATAAGTTTCCAGAATTCATGTATTTTGTCAGTGCATGTGGCATTAAAAATGCATGTGTGTGTGCTCTATCCATGGGTAAACAATACATGTAAGCAATGGTTTGATAGGAATTTTATATAACCGATATTATAGTATTGACAGTGGTACCTGGGTTTTCCTGGTATGTGGTTTCCTGTGCATAATTCTACAAGCCTAGCTTAGCTTAGACTACTAGTATACACGTACATGTAGGCAGTATCTCTTTGTTTCATGAATATATTATTTTGATGTAATGGTATGTACATAAAATGCATTAAATTGTCCACATGGTCTAATACACATGATACAGCATATATAAAAAATGCTTTTATCTATGGGGTCCTTTATCAAACATACATTACCAGTACCACAACATATATAGTCTAGTATACACAGCGTACATGTCTATGTATGTGCTGTTTGCTCAAGAGATTAAGGATACTTCAGGACTTTTTAATCTTCTAACACCACAGAGCACACAAAAATGTTTCAAGAAGCCTGATATGTGTGATCATGATAAAGATGCAGAAAGAAAAACACTTCACAAGGTCATAAACACAGTAATTGCAGGATGCAATGGCAGCAAATTGTTGGCACAAGCCCTTTGTTTTGTACTTTTGTACACAAGGCAATTAAGTAACAATAACCCTCATACATGTGACTGATCCTTCAACCCCTTCCCCCTCCACAAGTGGCACCAGGGGTTGATACATAACCCCTACTGGGCCAGTTCCTAGAAATTAACCATATATTGTGTATTGTGCAAGTGACCTGTGGCCAGGAAACAAGGGGTTATATAGATACAGGAAACTGATCTAATCATCTCTCTTACCATATATCTCTATTGTACCAGTATAACTCCCTCTCAGACAATGACATCCTGTTACTATGGTGACTGAACTACCCCTTTCCCCCTACCACCCTACCCTCAAGTGCAGCCAACCAGCATGTGTCCATGTAGACTCCCATGGGCTACAGAGTATTATATCTACTGGGGGGTAATAAAGCCTGCCCTGTATGATTGCAGCTGCCAGAAAGTGTGGAAGAAGACAGCCTGCTGCCAGCAGTGACAGTCTCCTCCCTGAATACAGCCCTCCCTCTGACAGGACCAGCTCACAAAGGAGACTGATTGTGGAGCCTTGCAGCTGGCACACTCCACAGCCTTATGGTGTATATTGAATGAAGAGTCTACAGCTGACTGGCTCGCTTGATAACCACTGTCCCCCTTCCGTCTGCTGCTATTGGATTCACTCAACTGTGACATCACCTCAACACTTACTACTAACGGTAGACTTTGGAGGTACTTAAATGTCTTCGGTCGATGGGTGACTTCATACTTGGGGACGTCTTTGTGGTGGTGTGACTGTGAACTCTCATGACGGCAATGACCGCATTGTAGCGCCATTTCACTCCACGACAACAAAGCAACGAGACATTGGCAGATTTTTTGGAGATCACAAAGAGCCTCGCTTCATTTGAAGTTTCCGTGATATTGCCGTGTTCACTCGACGGAAAAGTACTGGACAATATACTTCCAGGGAAAGAAACACCATCAAATCTCCAATACATAGAGACACAGCACAGGAATGCATAAACTGGATTTGTAGCATCAGAACAGTGTGGAGAGAAGGGAGAAAAGTGATTGCATTGTGGGGATATATTCTGCGATAGAGACTGCACATCCGAAGAATGGATTACTTGAACGTGGAAGAACCGGTCCCGGCGGTGATGAGGGAAAATATCAACCAGATGAACTTCCAGAAGGTGGTCGGAGGTGGTCCCGGGGACCCAGGCACGCCGGCGTACATTGTGTGAGTATACCCTGGCGGTACCGGTGTCTTGTTGTGACAGCTATGTGTGTCTGTATAAAACAGGGTCACAAAAGTACAGTAAACATTGTAAACATATATCTTGGAGTCGTCACCCTTGTGCGAGTTTAACGATATTTGTTTATTTCACTTTCCAGATATTAGATATCAGAATTTTCGAAAACATGTGGCAGTGTACATGTACATTTATGTTACGGCATTAAACCGATTTTTAGTTGACACCATTCCAGAAGTGTTCTACCATATTACTACATGTACATGTAGAAATAATCCTCAAAAGACATACACACGTACATTTCACATGTATTAGAGCCTGTATGATACACTGTACAAAGCATATTGTAAGACAATGAAACATGTTCAGCATGTCATCTGTAGATATATATACATGTATCAAAATGGCATTGTTTCACACTGTCCTTTAATATCCCATTTCCATACATGGTCAGTAAAGATGGATACATGTAACAACTATTATTGGACGTGCTAACATTGAACATGAGTTACAATGTTTGGCATCATCTGTGCAATTGCATGTTCATCGAGTCAGGTCATTGATTGGTACCATTGTTTTACGACAATTTATAACCCCCCCTCCCTCCCCCCCCCCCCCCCACCCTTCTGTTTTCAGGGCATACTCAATGGTAGACTCGTCGCGAATCTCCACGTACATCATCTCCATTCTCCTGATCGTCTACGGCAGCTTCAGGTACGTTAGCAACTGTAACCTTGGCAACCCTGTCTGCAGTTCGCCCTTGTCTCTTTGCATGTCCCTTTGCATCGACAGGGGATAGACTGCAGAGCATGAATACAATAGATGCATGTGAAGAATCGGCTGCTAATTGTGAAGTATCGGCTGCAAATTGGTCCGGGGGATGGCAAAAAAATTGGTAGTTTCCCTTATAGTGTCAGATAAGATAAAAACACCTCGAGTACAGTCTGGCAGAAAAGCAGAGCATAAACGTGGACTGGATAATATAACAGGCTTCACATTATCGCCATTGATGGATCACAGGGTCAATACAGATAACATATAACACCTCCAGCTCGGCCAAGGACAAAGAATACCAACTAAATGTAGTGTACAAGTAATAATATGCAGTTGTGAGCATTAATCTAGTTGATAATCTAACTAGATTATTAAAGGAGAGCTGACTGATATATGTATATTTTCGTGGGTATGATTTACAAAGGTGCCAAACTTCTGGCCTGTGTAAATGTCTCCTGCGTGTATCCAGAGGTTCAGTGACCTGATCAATCATGGTCAGTCGTCTTAACCATGCGGGGTAGAATCAATAGCACTGGAGAATTTTCAGGGGTGACACATTGAACTGGTCACACTGGCTGAGGTCATTGTCATCGGTCATATCTATCAAAAAAAGTTATGCAAGGCAAGGTTCACAACATACATTGATATGCATCAGTGGCTATGTAACTCTGCATATATTTTCGTGCCTTTCAATGGTAATTGAACCATGAATATAAATTAAATATTCATGTCTCCTGATAATGATGTCCATACAGCTTTATCATACTTCTGGCTTGTCACTGAAACCTAAGTAATGTTTTGCTGTCAGACACACATGTACATTTTAAAATATATGTGTGCAAACTTGAGGTTGAGACAGGGACTATGACTTTGTTTAGTGAATAGATTTGCTATACATGTACATATATAGACATACATGTATTGTAAATTCAAGGATACCCAAAACATGACATTCTTCACTTCACAAAGTTCACAGGCGACGATTTATTTATAGGTTCCCGTGAGGAAACTTTACAGCTACATGTATAAGACCGTGTGGTGTTGTATGGTCTTGTAAGAGCGGAGAGAGAGAACCAAGCAAAGGCTTCATACTGTACAAAATGCTGGCTCACTATTGTTAGCATTCTTAAGGCCAATGATATTCTATAAAATATCTGTCTTTTCATCCAAACATTAATATCATTTTGTTTATTCAACTACAAATTCTTAATAAAAATTATAAAAAGATTGGTTGGTTACATGTACTTTTTTTAGAGGCTGAGTGTCGTGTGCACACACCCCCATACATGTACATGTACTTTGTGTGCTCACATCTGTCATGGTTGCCATGGCAATGTGTAGGCAGACCATAATAATTTACGAGGTGTTGTGTCCAATATTTGTGGATATCTGTATCTGCATAGTGTACACACACAAATAGTGATAGCAGAAGATAGAGAAGTATTGGAGCAAGAGAAATTGGGGGGGGGGGGGGGGGGGTTGCAGCTTGGGTGATGGTGTTATTCGAAGGAGGCCATATAGCTTATAGAAATGGACATATGGCTAGCACCTAGCCATGGTGGGAGGCAGGTGATCAGCTGTCAATCGTGACAGCAAACAATAGCAGTGTTTGCCGTGTTTACTTGTCAGTCTTCTTAGCCCCTAACAGTATCAGTTGCGGGCATGTCAGTATAATGTTACATGTTCGAAGAATAGTACTCTTTGTTGTAAATGTGCTCCACTGATATCAAATAGCCTATTAAGAGGGGAATTTATTCAGTTCAAATTGTGACATTGTATATAAATATTTGTTGAAAATGTCCTCAAAAAATTTCATTCGTGTTGAAAATTTTCCCAGGCTCATGAGTATATTATGGTAAATGAGTCATTTTAATCAACTTTTTTCACGGTTTTGTTTCCTGTGGACATACTTGGTAACATCTGTCATTACAGACATCAGTGATATGAAAACTGATAATGGGCTGTATATATGTGTACTTTGTAAAAATGACATTTTCACCATGCTCTGAAGAGGGAAATGTATTATTGATGTATGTCGATATCAAGTAATTAATGATACAATTTATTGACCGTCACTACAAATCTCTAGTTTGCCGATCGTTTTGGCTGTTTCAAAAGACAAACCTTGAACTGTCATAATGTTCTGTTTGGTGAACAAACAAAACTTTAATACACTCAATCAATTCGCTTTGATGGACCTTGAACATTTGAATGCTCTGCATGTGCTGGATATTTACATTCACGATATGCCATGATATGTCAATATGGGGTTCAGTATTTTGATCAACATGATAGGACATGTATGGTCATGTTGGTTAAGTTATGATAATGTATATATACCTGTAATATATGCATAATCATTTTGATAGTTACCATTGAAGTATGCACTTATACCAATTCAAACTTCCTCATTGACATGTTACACTAGTAATTATCTGCCTTTCATGCAAATCGCGCTCGTAAAAAATCCAATCCAATACAGATTTAGTTTGACATTGTACATATTTTCTCTGCGTGTGTAGGTCGCTGAACCTGGAGCAGGAGAACCGTGACAAAGAAAAGGACAAGGAGAAGCAGAACTCTGGGACGTCGTTCACCACGCCGCAGCCGACACAGCCCGCCGAGAATGAGTCCGGTACGTGTACAACTGCCAACACTCTACATGTTACTTCATGTGCATGTTCTTCATGTGTTTGTCGCTTTAATGATCTCCTTGTCTGTGTCGTTGTGCATGTTTTGGTTATTAATAAATGGAGGATAAAAAAAGGAGCAGCAAAGGAAACCTTAAGTAGCATTCGCTATTGAATGATAGTTTTTGTTCTGGTAATGTGAAAATTATAGCGAATTGCAGCACGGTATTCCCATTAATTAAGGAGAAGGAAAAAATTGTTACGCAATTGATCAAGCTGAAATGACATGGCGGGTAATCGTGCTAATGCAGACATGATCGGTATTCCGCAGGCATGCAGACCATTGACACTTGCCAGGCGATGTTCCTGCCGATTGGGGCGTCCATCTCACTTCTCGTCATGTTCCTGTTCTTCGACTCACTACAGATGGTGTTTGCAGTCTGCACAGCAAGTATGTGTCCACTTTAACCCTTTAACTATCGGTACCAAAAGCACCACATGGTTATCTCAATCACCAATTTTCCCCTTTTGCAAAAATTTGGTCATACATGTACGTGTATCGGAAAAAAAAGTTTCTGAGCATTCAAAGATGCAGGTATAATATCATACAGGTATTTTCAAGGTGCAATTGACTCAAGTGCCTTTTTGACAAACAGTGAAGACACATGAAGTATGCCAACAGTCCAAGTTTGAGGGTTTTATAACCTTGATGCGCTGAGGTCATCTTTATTGCACTAGTCTGTGATATACAATAGTCTTTAGAAGCTCATGTGATATCAGTCACATGCGCAATATACTGCTGCGATTTATTGACAAACAATGTACGGATGTTATGTAAAACATATCGCCACATGATTTGCAGTAAATCTATCTTTATTAATTGACAGTGGCATATTAGGCAATACACCAAGGACTTTGAATCTAGCTATAAATATGAAGTCAATTACGCTGAACACATGCGTGTTTACACAGTATAAAAAATAAAAATGGGTGGGGGGGGGGGGATGTGTTTGACTGTTCGTAGATGTGTTATAACTATATTAAGTACACATGGCAGTTCACATGGACTAATGTCAATATGACTGTAGCCCTAGAAGCACTAAGTCCTATTGATTCCTACGGGGCTGGTGTCTATTTTAAGCAACTTCATTTCACTAATGGGATAGATTCTTGAGGGATCTAGGGAGGTTTTTTGGGAGTCTGATTTTTACCCTGTTATTCCAACTGTTCGGAGATACACATTATTCCTTGTACCTTTCTTGCTTCTGCGCAGAAACAGAAGAAAAAAGAAAGTTGGACAACTGCATGTGTTGGCTCAGCTTTGAAGCCTGAGCTGTTATACATACAAGAAAGTTCATACATTTGAAGAGTTAGGATAATACTGATGATAAAACCTGATAATCTGGATTAACTTGAATCCAAGCTTGAAGTACACTCAGACTGCCTTCTAGTTTGGGTGTAAAAACAGGAAATAAAATATTGGAAAAACTGCATGTGTTAGCTCAGCTTTAGATGATTGAAGAGTTAGAATAATGCTGCTGATCAAACCTGATAATGGGCCTTAATTGCCACTTAAACGTTCACACGGTCAAGAACACTTAGACTGCATGTAATAATAAATAAGATTGCTGAATCAGCATTGATTGTTTGTGTTCAGTTACATGTCTGAGTATTGTTCTTTAATATGATTACTTTTTTCTTGACAGTTCTGGCAACGGTGGCCTTTGCATTCTTGTTGCTGCCAATGTGCCAATACATGCTTAAGCCGTGTTACAATATAAACAACAAGTAAGTTTTTTCTGCCTAGGTAATTTGAATGAAATATTTGTTCACAGTGGCTTAATATACATGTACTTCGAACGGCATTATATGATAACACCTAGAATCTCAGAGGGAAAAAAAGGTACTCTGGAAAAGAACATGGTGGTGCCTGCATCCACTCCACATATTTTGTAGTGCGAAATACTGATTTCCATCAATATATCGTTTCTGTGTTTACAGGATCTCGTTCGGCTGCTGTGGACGTTTCACGCCAGCAGAAATCCTGTCATTTTGTATGTCTTTCATGATCGTGTGTATCTGGGTACTGACAGGTCACTGGCTACTCATGGATGGTAAATAGCAAGCAAACTGCAAACATCGAATATAAATTATAGCCATGTATGAACATGATAAAAATGTGAAAAGTGAACATCATAATATTATTGCGATAGAACTTTGTATTTATGTCATCACTTTCATCGGTGACATCACCTTATCACCAGTGTAATGATATCACTGATCCTGACACTAACTAAGCTACTAGACATATATAAGTCCATCAAGACTGGGAGCTAGTGATTACTAAGTAAACATCGTCTGTTTACAGCACTGGGTATGGGCCTGTGTGTCGCCTTCATCGCTCTAGTCCGTCTGCCCAGTCTGAAGGTCTCCACCCTTCTATTGGTCGGTCTCCTGGTCTACGATGTATTCTGGGTCAGTACCAACTATTTATATTGATTTATTAGCGTCAGAATTCATGTGCCCATTGATAAAGCTTTGATATCACCCCATCTGTCATATACATGGCTTTATGTAAGTTTTCCTGTTCCTCACTGGTACGATATCATTTTCCATTTTCAGGTTTTCTTTTCATCGTACATATTTAGCACAAATGTGATGGTCAAAGTGGCCACTAGGCCCGCTGAGAATCCGGTAAGACTTATCAATCATCAAATTTTAAAGCATACAATGTAAATTCAATACTGTTAGTCTTTTCAATAAATTTCCTTTGTCAACATGGATGATTATGTATGCATAATGTTTATCATACATTATATCATGTGTGTGTTTGTCACATTATAACCTTGTTATATGTTTACAACTGACAGGTTGGGGTATTTGCCAAGAAGCTGCACATAACCGGCCTGGTACGAGATGTTCCCAAGCTGTCATTGCCTGGCAAATTAGTCTTTCCAAGGTAAGTAAATTTTAGAATATACATGTATTGTCTTGATGTATATACAGTAAACTCCCGTTATTTCACAGTCGGATATATCGAAGCACCCACTTATAACGAAGCAGAATGGTGGTCCTGCCCATTCCCCATTCAATTACATTACAAAGGAAGCCGGATATAACGAAATGGATATATCGAAATTTCGCTTATATCAAACACATGAGCTGGTCCCAATCCCATCAAATTCATTGAAATTACTACGGTTAGAGCGAAGTCATCGAAGCCGGTCAATTCCACGCCCCACTGGTTTTTGACAATCGCCCATCAGAAAAAAAAAATGGCCAAATACATTGACTATTGGTGAATTGCAGGCTGTGATTTTAGTTGTCGGCTGTCTGCACGTGTCACTGGTCGATTGCAATCAGGCAGGCAATGTTGTTTCACGATGCAATTACAGTCTTCTTTTTACACGATGCCGAGCAGATTTTGTCATAACATATTGAGTAGATTATGTACCAATAGAATGTTGATCACGTTTTACAGGGTGGACGGTATGAATAGAGCAAATTGAACAGATTTTTCAAAAGCCATCATGGCTTCCAAACGGAAACATGTATCCATTGAACCACAAACTATTCATATTTTGTTCCTGTTTTGAGAGAAACCACATGGAAAAATGAATGAGAAACAACATTTAAATATGTAACTTCTTTTATTACAAACTTCTTTTATAACGAAGTACTAACATGGGTCCCATCGACTTTGTTATAACGGGAGTTTACTGTACTTAGGAATTTTTCTCAGAAACACACAAAATACAATGATGCTAATGGTTGTAAATATTGACTCGTTCACAGCATGCACACCACTGGTCACTTCTCGATGTTAGGACTTGGCGATATTGTAAGTACTTCGATACATTTCCTGGTATCTTTTGCTGAAAAATTCAAATTTATTGCCGTCCTCCATAATAACCATTCTTGGGAATCTTACTTGGCTTTTAAATATGATGAGGGAAATCATATCAATTAAAGAGTACAAATATTGAATTCGCATGTATTCTGTATGCATTCAGTGAATTTTATGCACTTTTCTCTTCCATTCACAGGTGATGCCCGGCTTGCTTCTCTGTTTTGTTCTACGATACGATGCGCACAAAAAGACACAGCTGAACAGTGTTGAGGCTGGTCTACCTCTGCCTGCTACTTATGTCAACAAGATCACATACTTCCACTGTTCTCTTATAGGATATTTTCTAGGTGCTTTATTTGACTTTCAAATGAATACAAAAATCAGAAAATGATCCCAGTATCGTTACAAACCACTAGATTATGTACATTACTAGTTTTGAAACCTATATAAACATGATAAAGTAACCGTCCGTATTATACTACGTAGTACCACAGTTTATATTGTACCACAGTTTATACACAGTTTATAACACCCCTGTTTCATCCTGCCAGGTCTGCTGACAGCGACAGTGTCATCCGAAGTGTTCAAGGCCGCCCAGCCTGCTCTCCTGTACCTGGTACCCTTCACCCTCCTACCCCTGCTCACCATGGCCTACCTCAAGGTGTGCATTTCATCATGGCACATGCAATGAGTAACCTCAATTTTCAACAAATATAGAACTACTCCACCTCACGGGAACAGTTTTCGGAGGGAGAAAAATACACCTGATCAATGATATTGTTTTGTATCTCTTGCAGGGAGATCTACGGAGAATGTGGCATGAACCTTTCCGAGTTGCGCAGATAGCCAAGTATCAGGAGGTCTGATCCTCGGGTCAAAGGTCACAGTACACTAGGGAGTTAGTGGTCGACGACGGACTGTTACGCATCAAGGACTCTGTGCAAGCCATCTTCAGTACCATAATCATCGATACTCATGTGCATCCTCGCCTCGAATTTATTGTGATGATCGCGGGATGCGACTCACCAGAATGAGTTGTTCATCGCCTGGTGAAAAGTCATTTCGACAAGACTGTATCTCTCTGTACATAGCCAGTGTGGTAGCATTATTCAACAGCCCTAACCCCATACACGGAGTGGACGTGGATCGGTGATTCCCTGCCGACCAACCTACACTCGTCAGCTATCGTCGCACATCAGGGCTCGCTTGGTGATTTACACATCAAGAGCACCGCTTGGAGAATGCTCCGCATAAAAGTTTGGTTTATTTACGTGAAAAAAAAAATATAGGTGTGGGGCTTCTATGGACTGGGTGCTATGGCATGTTTTATTTTAGGATTGACGACCTGAAGTAATTAATCACAACTACTTGAATGATATATCTACAGTGTTCCATGGGGAGCGTTATGGCGGGATACATGTTGTCTGTCCTGTCTTGAACTGTACTCCGTATGATGACACACTATTGAACCACCCGTGCGAACAGGATAATCGACAGTGAATCATCTGAATTAAATAAAGACAGATACCTCTCGGATGGATTTGTCATTTCGTTTGCTCGTTGTGACGATCTTTTCCAGTGATAATCGTGTTTGTGGACTCGATGAACTGTCCATTGTGAATTTGTCTCGCATCAAGAGATTATCATTAATGATGTACGTAAATGCTATCACTGGAACATAGGATTCGACATGTTTTAGAAATATTCTGTTACTAATCACTCACACTGAACTATGCCAAAATTATTTTCATATCATGAGGCGAGTGTGAGATTAATAGCAGTTAGACCATCTATCAAATTGCTATTGCTATACAATGTATCTGATCAGATCGATGATATTGTTGAATGAACTTTACTCTCCTTCACTCTTCCTCATAATAACAGTACCCGGGGTATATCAAAACTGATTAATCAAGCTGTGAAAATCGAGGTTTCCCTGAAATTTGAGGCATCAAATTATTACCTTTTCTTGCAATCAACTTTTTTTTTAAGGACTTTCATAATTTTGTAATGATTTACTTGTACTTTACATTGAGCATCATTCAATTTATAGAGAAATCTTGCATTTATTTTCATAGGTATATTTTGCATATTTTGTGTTGTGTACATGTATGTTGATGTTTTGTGCGATGGTTTTTGTCAATCGTCAGTCATTAATCTTGCGACTCTTTGCTGTTTAATCTATGTCATTGTTCAACATGTTGTTGTAGTATTTTTCATTGTGTGGGTAGCATATGAATTAGGACATAGTGTATTTATTCCTGGGGGTCACCTCCTCAACTGTTTTCCTGATTGCATTCGTGCCAGAAAGCAATGCTGTGCTCAAAATACTAAGCTATTTGTGACAGTTATACTAGATTTTACATTTGGTGATCCAATTCGCTTTATAGAAACTATTGTAGCGTTATGTGATTAATTAATATGACTGATAGATTTGGTCTTCAGTTCCTTCAAACAGGAAAATACATGTGAATTTGCATACCGGTATTCATAGTAAGATTGTACAGGGCCTTGAAATATTTAAGGATACAGGTTCAAGTCCATATTAGGAGTTAGCCTTGGAAATGGGCTCATTGCTATGGACTAACCTGCTTCCAACAAAAATTTCTGGCCAGCTCGTACCAGTCGCTTCTAGATTAACTTCAGTTAAATTCCAGTTGAGCATCCGCAGTATATTGTAGTGTTTGATGAGAGTTTTGAAGACTTTACCCGTGAGTAGCAATAAGAATGCAGAAGTGAATGCAACGTCTGCCGACCATGTTTGTGTCAATGTACATACATATATCATTTGTGGTGTTACGGCAGTATGTGCTTCGATTCTGTACCGATAATTTTGAAAGAACTTTAATATTACTAGGTGTGAAAGCATATTATGTTATACATAAAATAAAATGTGGTATAAACATATTTCGGTTCCATGTTTTGCATTGTTTTGCAGTTCCCAATATTAACTTAACAGACTTAAATTAGTGTTCATACAGAATACTTAACAAACAGGTTTTCATCAGATTTTATTTTGTCACTGAGAACCAATGCAAACAAGCTCGTTATCTTGGGTATACATTTATCCACAATCATGCAGCACACTATGATATATCCATGGTAATACAACACTGCAATGCTACACAGTACATGTTCCAGCAAGTGTTCACATGCTTGTACATTCCTGCCAGTTATTAGAGTGGTCCTAACACTGCCGAGCATGAATGTGGAACAAAACAAATCTGTCACAATCCAAAACATGAGGGAAAATGGCTTCCTTAATTGAAACACAAATTATTTGTTCGTGAAATTTTTGTGATTATTCAACAAAAATTCACAGTTCTGATTTTTTTGGTCGGCGAATTACCATGTAGTATGTTGGATATGTACACACACAGGAGGAAATTCTGATAATAACAAACTGAACACCACTACGAATAGATTTATCTGTCACTATAACTATTATACAACCAATACATACACTTTATATCCTAGATTTACATATCACAAAAAACATCACAAAAGGAAGTTTTAACCTGTTAAAACCAGTATTTATTACACACTTACCTCTATAATAAACACTTTTGGGTAATCTTACCTGGCTTTCAAATAAGAGGGAAATTAATGCCAATAAAAAAATTATTGGCACATTCTCTTAAACTGGTCGTTCTATGCCCCTCAGACTCGGTCGTTCATAAGGGTTTCTTGACGAAACCTGAGCGAGTCAGTGGTCACTGAGAAATCTTTCCTGACGAAACTGTTCCCCCAGAACCGCCATTACTTTGTCCCTGATAGTTAGGCAGGGGAGGCGGGAGGGAAATCAGCGTGTTTATTATAGAGGTAAGTGTGTAATAAATACTGGTTTTAACAGGTTAAAACTTCCTATTTATGTCCACACTTTGACCTCTATAATAAACACTTTTGGGTTATCTCAGAATAACCACAGGAGGTGGGCTAACCCTTCCCTCACAATGTCATCACAGAGGCATAGAACGCACTATTTCAGATGTTTAATGAATTTAGGGTTGCGAGTAAAACCTACTTGCAAGTAATTAAAGTGGACGAGAATTAATGAGAAGGTTTAATTCTATTCACGACAAATATTCATAAACAAGAACTGAATAGTACCTGGGTAAGAGAAGGTCGTCGGCGAAGGAGGGACCCCCGGCAGTCGCTTGCTGACGGCGGGCGAACCAAAAAACTTCTACCACCAAATAAGAGGGACAAACCCGTCCCCCGAGCCGACAACCGTCCGGCGATCTGTGCGTATGTACATGTGCTCCCCAATCGAACAGTATCTACAGGCGGACCTTGCTTTGCGCCGCTACCACGGGTCCGAGGTGGTAGTGGTCGCCGTCAAACCACGTCAATTCCCTACAATAGAAAGAGACGAAAGTATTGTTAGAGGCCCATGTACAGGCCTTCATGACATCGGCAAGGGCAACATTATTCATGAACGCGAGTGATGACGCCAGAGCTCGCACATCATGCGCCTTCACTCGAAAGGAGCCCGAAGTTCTGGTGTTGGATCTGTCGTAACAGAACAAAACACATTTCTTTACCCAGGAAGAGATCGTTGCAGCCCTGATATCTTTCTGAAACCCCTTCTTGAACGCAACGAAAAGTAACCGTTTCCCAACATGAAGCTCCCTCGTGCGATTGACGTAGATGCGCAGAGCTCTGACGGGACACAATTTAGCATCCTCCTCCAAACCCGGGCCTAGGGAAGAGGTAAGGGAAGGGATGGTAAAAGTCATAGACGGGGTCTGGGCTAGCTGAGTTTTAGCCAAAAAGGAAGGGATGACCCCGAGCTTAACCGCGGAGCCATCCTCCTTCCAGTGCACTTTGGAAAAGTCGAGAGCATGCAGCTCACTTCGCCTCTTCCCTGAAGCAAGGGCCAGGAGGAAGACCGTTTTAAAGGTCAAAAACTTCAACGACGCTTTCTCCAACGGTTCGAAAGGTTCGGAAAGTAAGCAATTCAAGACTAGCGATAAATCCCAGTCCGGGACTGGATTTCGCGTTCTAGGTCTGTCGACAGCAAAACTGTTTAATAACGCGGACAAACTCGCATCCTGACCGAAATCGACCCCCGTTTTAGGCTTAAGGGTCTTCGCGATAGCGGTCCGGTACCCAGCAAGAGTGGACGGAGCCCTTCCCTCATTGAACTTTTCCAGGAGGAACTCCGAGATCAGAGGGGCAGTGGCCTTGAAAGGACTAACCTTCCTGCCACGACACCAAGCACAGAATCGCGTCCACTTGGATTCGTAGACTGCCAAAGAAGATCGTCTATTTGTTCTGGCGATCCTCGCGGACACTTCTCTAGAAAAGCCCTTCTTTCGAAAACATCGCTCGACAAGAGCCACGCGTGAAGTTTCAGCGTGCTCGGAGCTTGATGGAAGATGTCGGACCGAGGCTGCTTGAGTAGATCCCAACGGTCCGGCAACGGAACTGGGTCGGCTGCTAACAACTCCAGAAGGTCCGGGAACCACGGCTTCTGGGGAAGCAGCGGGGCAATCAGGATCATTCTGGCGCAATGCGATCGGAACTTGGCCAGAACCTTCTCCAGGAGCACTGCCGGAGGGTACGCATACGCGAACATGGCGTCCCAATCCGCCGACAGAGCATCCACCTCGAGACACCGCTCGTCGGGGATGGGGGAAACAAACATTGGAAGCTTTGTGTTCCACCTCGTGGCAAACAGATCGACCGTAGGCGAACCCCAGAGGTCGCACAAGGCCCGAAACACCACTGGAGACAGGGACCATTCTGTTGGCTGCACCTGTCCCCTCCTGGACAAGCGATCGGCTAGAACATTCATATGGCCTGGAATGTGACGAGCCCTGAGCAGAATTCGACGCTCGTGACACCAGAGAAGGAGGTCTATTGCGAGCCGGCACAGAGAAACCGACTTTGTACCCCCTTGCTTGTTTATGTAGGCCACGACTGTGGAATTGTCGGTGGCCAACAGCACAAGTTGCTGAGAAAACTGACGTTCCCAATGCTGTAGCGCCAGAAAGACAGCTTTTAACTCGAGGATATTGATATGCTCGTCCTGCTGCGAACGAGACCACAGACCTGAGACCTCGTGAGAGTCCCAGTGCGCCCCCCAGCCCTCCGAACTGGCATCCGTAAAGAGATGCCTGGATGGAGGCGGCTGGCGGAACGGCGCCCCTCGGAACAGGTTGACTGGATCCAGCCACCAACGCAAATCTCGAACCACTTCCGCCGACACCGGGACCAACTGAGACATGTCCCCGGTCGCCTGGGACCATTGAGAATGCAACTGGTGCTGAAGAGACCTCATGTGTAGGCGCCCTAATGGCACCATTTTCTCGGTTGAAGCCAGGGTGCCTATCAGGGACTGCCACCGAGACGCTGGCTGAGGGACCCGATCCAAAAACCCGCGGCACTGCTCTGATAACTTTAACCGACGCTCCTCGGTCGGGATAACAGATCCGGAGATAGTCCGAAATCGATAGCCCAGAAAGACGAAGTCTTGCCGAGGAGATAAGTCGGACTTTTTGGGGTTGATTTTGAAACCCATGGAATGGCAAAGATCGACCACCCACTGAGCCTGCCGAACAAGAGTCCGAGGGCAGTGATGCCTGATTAGCCAATCGTCCAGATACTGATACAGGACGATACCATTGCGATGAGCTAGTACCTGAAGCTCCCTCACGCACATGGTGAAAATCCAAGGGGCCGTGGACAGACCGAAAGGCAACGCCCGAAACTGCCAAACTTGGCCCCGATAGAAGAATCTGAGGTACCTCCGAATGGACCGCCTCATCGGAACATGGAAGTACGCATCCTTCAGATCTATAGTTACCACCCACGCATTGAGGGGCATCGCCGAGCGAACAACCTCGGGTGTCTCCATCGTGAAGGTGGGTATGTGAAGGTAACGGTTGAGGGCCGAAAGGTCGATCACCGGCCTCCAACCGCCGGAAGCTTTGGGTACCACAAACAGAATACTGTAAAATCCGGGGGAATGATCTGACACCGGTTCTACCGCTCTTTTGTCTATCATGGCGGAAATTTCGCTGACGAGCGCTTGACGCCTTTCGGGATCGTGCGGAAGGGAAAAAACCCTTGGAGAAAGCGTCAATGGGGGAAACTGAACAAACTTGAGGCCGAACCCCCGACGCAAGGTCGTGACTATCCAGGGGCTGGCTCCCAGATCTCGCCAACGAAGCCAGAAATTGCTGAGACGCGCGCCTACAGGCTCGTCCGTACTCACGATATTTACTGAGCCTATCGCGCCTGGTGACCCGACCATGCGTGGAAGGTCCGGAGACAACAGCGAGGCACCTACCTGATTTCTTCTCCCCTGCCGGCTTGGCTGGGCTGGAGGGACGGCCTCGACCTCGGCCACCCCGACCACGTTGCCCCCCTCGCTGCGCGCCTGCAGGGGCCCCACGAAAGGGCTGCCCCAGAGCCTTACCCCGGCCACGACCTGCCGAGGAAGCCCCACGACTCTGGTGAGATGGTTGCTGCTGCTGGGCGGGTTTCCGTTGCTGCTGCTGCGCAAGCATACGCGCCCAACGCTCCAGTGCCTGGGATTGACGGACCGAAGCATCAGAGGAGGCCTTCGCTCGCGCCCTATCCTCCTGCCGAGTCTTGACTTCCTCCAACTCCCGATGGACCCCCTCCGGAAAGAGGAAGGGAGAAGCAGGCCCTTCCGGCGGAAGTACAGGATGGAGTCTCAGGGACTGAACCAACTGGTCCGAGATCTTGAAGTCCGCCTTCTGCAAAATGGCATCTCTGCGCCATAACTCGGAGACCCACCACATGTGGGTATCGAGAGCCACCTTGTCAGCCACGGCTCGGCCTATCGATTGAATGAGGCTGATAGATCCATGGAGGGCCTCAGCGAGGTCGGACCTATCCAGCTGTTCATTGTTCAATACCTGGTCATGACAGGCCGTGAGGGCCAACGTAGAGCCATGCACCAGCCAATCCATAGCTGAGTCTACGGCAACTCCCAAACGCAGCGACGCCTGCAGATCCGAAATCTGCGCCCACGGAAGGGAAATCGACTTCGGGACAGCGAACACATCCTGCTCCTGAAGCCGCGAAGGCTCGACATCAAGCAAAGAGGAAGTGTAGAAATCCGTCACTCTGGGCCTTGAGGGATACGCGCCGACATGTGTGCGGTTCTTCTTAACCGTGTCCTCGATCCGCGAAGAAAACGAGTTCCGAACCCCAGGAGCCAGGGGAAACCTAAGGGCATCTCTAGGAACCCTGGGCTGCTGTAGGTCCCGCTCAGTGAAGGACTTCGCCTTCTTCGCTGGAGGAGGGGAATCAGAACGTGGTTGAGGCCACTCCTCTCCAGACAACCGACGCACAAAATCCAACTTGTCGGCCCATGGGCGCTTGAAGGGATTAGTAGGATCCTCCTCATCCGCCGACTGCGAGTCTTCCTCGCGCTGGCGCTTAGGTACCAGTAAACGAGAAGTGCTCGGCTGAGGTCCCTGTAAAGGAACAATGCCATCCTGCTGCACCGAAACGGGAACCACCTCAGAACCCTCCGAAGGAGAAGACGTAGCAAAAGCTGGCGGCTGACAACGCTGAACCTCTGGGACCCTAGGAGGCCGTGACAAAAGGCTCTCCAGCCTGCCCAAGAAGTCCTCCCGCATAGTAGCCATCTCCGTCCTGAACTCCTCCTTAGAGATATACGAAGGTGGGGATTCAGCTACAGAATGGTACACTGTGGAAGCCGGAGAAGGCTTAGAGACTGGTGCCGGCGGAGGCTTGGAAACCGTAGGCAACGGCGGAGGCTTGGAAATCGTCGGAGCAACCGAACCCGCACTCGAAGACGTAGGCAAGGAGTCAAAAATGAGGCCGGGGTCCGCCGGGACTTCGCCCTGCTCAAAATCCTCCGCAACCTGCGGAAAAAAGGTAGGCGTTAAGGAAAATGAAACAGACTTCTTCCATGAAACAGATTCTGAAGAAGTGCCGTCAGTTTTTGACAAGCCACCAGGAAACGGTTGTTTCACAATAACAGTAGGAGATAAAGGATAGCGTGGCCCTGATCCCACTCCCAACTTTGAACTCCGTACGGGCTGCGAATCCCGGGTTCCAGCAAGCACTGGAGGGCTCCCGGGAACCGGAAAACGGGTCCCGGGAACCGACAATTGGTTCCCGGAAACCGGCCCACGGTTCCCGGGAACCGTCAGAACCCCAAAGGAAAAGGCTGACGGAAACCCAGGAGCCGAAAAGCCCATACCCGTGCCACCTGCACGATCCACAGGGTCCTCGGAGCCTGTGGCATCGGAAGGCAGCTGTTCACAATTTGAGACGTTAACAGAGTTGAACTCCCGGTTAAAGGACCCCGGGAGCCGCATCCGAACGGAGCTCAAAGCCGGAAACCGAGGAATCAGAGGCATGTTGCAGCGTGAGACCTTGGAAACCAATGGCGGAACAGGGCTAAAGGAAGACGACATCAAACCCGGTGGCTGATGTAAAAAACTCACGGTACTAACAGTACAACCCTGGTTCCCGGGAACCGGCAAACCGGGTCCCGGGAACCGCGAAAACGGCAAGCTGAAAGACAAAAACATGTCTAAACTTACAGCAGAGATGGTACGTAGTAGACGTAAATCCTGCTCCTCGCGCCTCTGCGCGCTCTGCTTGTACCTCGACTTTTTACTAGAAGTAGCTGAGGGACTGAGAGGGGGGATAGGTTTAGCCAACCGTTCTAGTTGCACCTGGCGCAGACCGTTGAGATAATCTGACCAATCGTCTACTCCCCACGAAGCGCACATCCCGCAACAGGCAGTAGGTCGGCACAACTCTCTACACATCCAGCAATTATGATGTAGTTCCCACTTGGGGAGAAACTGCTGGCACCCAGCGCACTTCATCTGGAAAGAGAGCACAAACCAATGTGCGATGGGCGATAATAGGGGAAGAAACAGTAACCTAAGAGGATTTACCAGTTCCTCCCAAAAACACTAAACTACACTACTCTAAACTACTGTAAACAGTACAATAAAGCAGTAAAATAATCCTGAGATCCAAAGATCCGAGAAAGTGATGAGAAAACTCCAATTGAAAGCCAAGGAGTAAGAAGCTTGTCCTTCCAACAAAGCAGGGACAAACGTAATGGCGGTTCTGGGGGAACAGTTTCGTCAGGAAAGATTTCTCAGTGACCACTGACTCGCTCAGGTTTCGTCAAGAAACCCTTATGAACGACCGAGTCTGAGGGGCATAGAACGACCAGTTTAAGAGAATGTGCCAATAATTTTTTTATTGGCATTAATTTCCCTCTTATTTGAAAGCCAGGTAAGATTACCCAAAAGTGTTTATTATAGAGGTCAAAGTGTGGACATAAATATATACATAGCACAAATGTGGGTATATATATCACTATCACTAAATGAAAGCCAGTGGCATTATAAATGTATTTGTTTATATTGATTATCACTAAAGGACAAACTGGATACAAAACAAAGGGAAACCTCAGTGTTCAACCATCTAAATGCATACAATACAAATTCAACTACTTGTTTCTTTTATTTACAAAGTTGATATCTCGTCGCAGTGCTGGTATCTTGAACCTCAATGTCTCGCCATGCAAATGGTCTGAAGATCAATAATTATTCACAAAACAGCTTCATCATTATCAGTATGTTGTCATACCATGACATTGTATACATGCTATATGTGATCAGCTCTGCCAAAGCACCATTGAAGCAAGCATTTCTGATCCAGCGATGTTCGCTTGAACATGCAGCAAGCAAAATCATATTTCTGTGCCTGCAAATCATGAGCAAAAAAGGTGGCAGGTGGTGCGAATGTGAACAATATCTTGAGCGTCATTAGTGATTTCTGCCTCCAAGACATCCGAGAATATCTTTAGATCAGAAGCATCAGGGCAGGAAATCTACCTTTTCAAGGGTGTGAAAAGAGCTTGGATAAATGTTTATGAAAAAAAGTATTTGAGTTGCCACTATGTAAGCAATACAAAACAATGCATTGAATGCCTGTTGAAAGAAAATTAAGCAATAGGTTGTTCAATCAGAAGCATTCTGTTCAGGACTTGCTGATACTCAGTGGCACAAAACAGCTTTTGAAGTCTATTGGTACACTTCAACATGCAAACATGGTCGACACTTGGTGAATACATAACAACATGTAACGTTATATAATTTATATTAAGTCATTAAATACTTTCACACATAATAGTAGCTACTTAAATGATTCAATCGCACTTTATCTGTTTTTAGAATTACACTTCGAATTCTATTACACATAGAATGATTTCGGCTTGAAATCTATGGGATAATTCTATGATGATAATTCTATGGGATAATACAGGTTGGTGTTGTGTATTTGTCAAAGCCACTAAGTGGACCATGGCTACATTGGCTAGCCACTGAGTGGGTTTTCCCAGGCACTGGACTATGGCTTACCACTGAGTGGGGTTTTCCAAGCAGCAGACCATGGTTAGCCACTGAGTGGGTTTTCCCAGGCACTGGACCATGGCTTACCACTGAGTGGGGTTTTCCAAGCAGCAGACCATGGCTAGCCACTGAGTGGGTTTTCCTAGGCACTGGACCATGGCTTACCACTGAGTGGAGTTTCCCAAGCAGCAGATCATGGCTGGCCACTGAGTGGGTTTTCCCAGGCACTGGACCATGGCTTGCCACTGAGTTGGTTTTCCCAAGCAGCAGACCATGGCTAGCCACTGAGTGGGTTTTCCCAGGCACTGGACCATGGCTAGCCACTGAGTGGGTTTTCCAAAGCAGTGAACCAGGGCTTGCCACTGAATGGGTTTTCCCAAGCAGCAGACCATGGCTAGCCACTGAGTGGGTTTTCCCAGGCACTGGACCATGGCTAACCACTGAGTGGGTTTTCCCAAGCAGCAGACCATGGCTAGCCACTGAGTGGGTTTTCCAAAGCAGTGGACCAGGGCTTGCCACTGAATGGGTTTTCCCAAGCAGCAGACCATGGCTAGCAACTGAGTGGGTTTTCCAAAGCAGTGGACCATGGCAAGCCACTGAGTGGGATTTACGAGGCAATGGACCAAGACTTGCCACTTAGTGGATTTTCCCAGGCAGTGGACCATGGTTAGTTATTGAATGGGTTTTCCCAGCTAGCCGCTGAGTGGATCCTCTCGGCAGTGAACAGCGTACAGGAGTCGCTCCTTCATCAGCTCCTGACTGGAGTACTGTGGCAGTTTGATCATGAACATACACGTCTCCACTCGTATGTATCTTGTATCTGGCTTTCCTGTTGAATGAGCAACAGAACATACACCTACATGATATAATCAGCAATGCTTGAAATACTCTACATACATCTGGCCACCTCAACGTTATTTCATACTTCATTCTTCCCATACGTGAACTCACCAGGACCATCGGGCGGTGCGATTTTCATAGGGTAGGGAGGCACATGAGCCGTATCAGGCCCTCCATCTCGGCAGGGACAGGTCTGAGGGATCCGCTCCTGGTTACAGGCAAACTTGATGAACTTACAGAGCTCCTGCTGGGAGAAGGACTCGAGCACATTCCAGAAGAACTGGATGTGGGGATCAGTCTCCATCAACCCAACCTGGTACATTGTGTGTGCCTGCAAGGTCAAACGTACAAGGTCGATAATCAAATGTTTTTTTGGCTAATTTTCACATGGCAGCCATAGGCTGTTATGAGCAGAACAGGTAGCCTCACTGCTCTACCAATACCAAGTGTTGTCTTATGCAGGCACATACTTTGAGGAAGTCGAGGTTGACCTCTGGCAGCCCGCAGGTCCTGAGCTCCATGTCGAGGGGAGACATGAGAGAGGCCAGCTGGATCGGGAGGACGGTGGCCATTCCGCTCCGCAGGGCGTCCATCCGGTCCTTGCAGGCCAGCTCTCGCAGGCGCAGTCTCCGGATCTCATCAACATAATGCTGACGGTTCTCCCAACTAGTGACAACCAACAAGCAGCAGAGTTTGGTATACTTAGTACTGGCTATTGTCATCAATACTACAAATACATTACCAGATTTTATAATTTCATCATTGTATTTTCTGTTTCTTTTCAAGTCTGATTAAACAGCCAAGCCCAGAAGTGTTATGATATACTTACGCCACAACAACATTGCGGCCATTTGGGATGAGCTCAACTTCTTCACCAGTAAGGGAGTTGTAAACAAATCTCGGAACTTGGTCGGCAAACATCGTATCTAGCTCAGTCTCACTCTCCATCTGTACACAATATGCATTTGTACAAATACCATACAAGTTACACAGGCACGACAGACATGCCAATATTCAAATGTGGTATGTCACATGCAGTGTTTAGCAACAACAGTACATACCATTTCAAACTTTTTGAGGTAGGAATATGTGATGATATCAGCCTCCTGAAGGTCAGTGATGGGATCCAGCTCATGGCCGACAAGATTCTTCCAAAAGACAGGGAGCAAGTCCAGACCAAAGGGAATGTCTGCTCGAACAGTGACAGCAAACAGCTGGGAATGGAGACAAACAAGTCATGAAAGACAATGCCATGGAATCCACCATAACCGTGCCACTAGGACCAACCAGCCTGTTGAGCAGAAGGTCTTACCTGTCCAAGGAACTGCAGCATTTTCTCCTCTGCATACGACATGTCACCAGGTTTCATGATGAGTTTGCCCCTGTTGCGCTGAGATGCTGAGCTGGGGCAGGGAATGAAGAGGTCCAGGATAGACCCCTCCAGCTCTCTAGCGACCTGCCACAGGAAGTGTCGGAACGACCCACCTAAGGACAGACAGACAGACAGGATCAACTTTTTGAAGTTGGATCAGACAGGAATCAGAGGAGTTCAACCCATGTAGCTACGTAGATATCTGACATACTTGTGCCATGGACCTCTTCCCCGAGGAAGCGGACATTGAATGCGTAGGTTGGGTCTCCACCAGCAGCAAGTCTCACACAGAGCTGACTGGATGAGATCCCAGACAGCTGCTTCAAAGCCTGGCAGAAGTTTGTGTCCATTGGTGGTTTCCGCTCACCTAGGGAGTTGAAATATGTCACTAATAGAACCCTTCCTAATAAGAATTTCATATATCTTGCATACAGAACGAAGGACAACATTCTGAGACCTACCAGCTATATTTTCCAGGGGATCCAAGGTAATCTCTGGTGCTGCCTGATCTGGCTTTCTCAGAGCGGTGGCATTCAGGATTCTGTTGATAATCAGTGTCTTGGTGTCGTAGAAGATCAGACCTCGAGCGTTGGCGAGGAGCATGGCCATGCTGCAGCTGAAGCTGGATTTGATGGCCGGCCGCATGTCCACGAGGGGCAAGAAGAAGCTCTCCAATGTGTTGTTGAGTGACTGCAGCAGGGAGAATCTCAGCCTAATGCTCTCCAGCGGCACTCCCTGCAACACCCCGTAAGTGGCACTGCTTAGTTCAGCCTCACTGATGTAAAGCTCATGTGGGTGTAGGCGTGAAGGGGCAATGGCCAAGTGGTGACAGAGGCGGTTGACATAGTGCACCAAGGCTGTATCCATGTCTAGGTTCCATTGTTCGGACATCTGGTGCGCCTGACCCATGTCAATACATGCACAGCGCTCCAAGTGTAAGTCAAAGCCACAGGCGAATAGGGCTCGCCAGACACCACGCACGTCCTGTTTGATCTGGTCAGTAACGTAGAGCAGGAAACCGTCCAAGGTCAATAGCTTGTCATCGTCACGGGGCGCCTCCTGCTAAGTTAAAGTGATACAGTGTAGTGAAATGACTCTGATTGGGAAACATCCTTATTATGTTATACCTGTCCTTTGGCAACACCATTTTTACCTTGGTTGGTATTTTTGATGCTCCATCACTTGAACTGCTTTCTTTGGAAGATTTCTCAGATGACTCTTTTGGTTTCAATTTTCTTTCACGAGTTGAGGTTCTGAATTAACAACACCAAGAATGCTAGACCTTGACCTTTCACTATGTATATAGGATGTTGGAGAATTAGGAGACATACAAAGATCTAATACCTTGCAGCAGCGGCTCCCATTGCCAGTTTCTCTTTAGAAGAGGATTTTCCTGTCTTCTTCACTGACTTACTTTTTTTGTCAGAGCTACAACCAGCAGAAGAATATACATTTAGAAACTGCATGAAACATTGTAACCACAAAAACTATGGAACAAGTCTGTGTACTTACTCATCCTTGTCGATAACTTTGGGTACTCCATATCTGCGTAGGACGAGAGCGACCTGTTCCGAGAAAGTCTTCTTGCTGGGTTTGATGTTGAGGAAGAAAGCCTGCATGAGGTTTCCCTGAGCCTGCATCATTATCTGCTCCTTGCCGAGACAGATGTACCCAGACTCCTGTCTCGTCTCAACCAGACTCATCCGCTGCTCCGATATGAAACAACTATGGAAGATTTCTGTCAGAGCTATCATGGCAGCGTCCTGGAGCTCAACATGTTCTTTCTTGATGATCAGCTTCTGTAGAAGGTAGTCCTCCAAAGCTACATTTGCTTCAGTGGTCTCTGTCAGCAGGCTTGCATTGACAGGATTTACGGACAGTGTCTCTTCGGGTATGTCGATAACCTCTTCAGGGTCCAAACCTAGGAGTAACTTGTCCTTGCAGAGAGCTTTCCGAATGCTGTCAAGTTTCGCTTTTGATCTTACTTTGAGGATTGCAAATCCTTTCAGCTGCTGCTTGGTCTCCACTTGTTCCTTGACCTGGGAACTTGGATTGTCCATCGGGACTTCAGGAGTTGGCAGTGTGGCTGTTGAGCCTGTTTTAGGCTTGACTTGCTGTGCACTGGGAGTCTTGGCAGGGACTGGGTACAGGGGAACTTGCTCAGTAGGCAAGTAGATCTCATCCTTGAAGAGCCCACCATGTGATCCACAGACACGCCTGACAGCTTTGTCAATGGCAATAGAATCTAGGTTCTTGGGTATTCCTGAAATGACTAGAAGACGCTGGTGGCCACTTGATTCAGCTAGTGACTGTGCTGCATCCACCACTGTATCTGTGATGACGCCTTGTCCAATGGCATCACCGTGGACCATGTAGCGTAGGATTTGGGTCATAGTAAGAGCTCGATGGAACCACAGCATGTCCTCAGGCTTGGAGCTGGGCAGGGATGATGTACTACTGCTACCAGTAGTTGTGCTGGCTGTGCTTGGTGATGCAGCTATGCCATTCCCACTTTGTGGACTAGAGCTCAACGGACTTTCACTCTCACTGAGATGGTGTGGACTTCCACTTCTCTTGGGGGTGGTGCTACCCCTGTCTCTATCTCGTTTGGCTTTCAGCTTTTTTTTTTTGGCTGTACCCATAGGACTGGTGGGGGTTGGAGGTAAGCTGCTGGTAGATGGCTTGCTCTCAAGTGATACTGATGAGGCCCCAGGCATGATGGGGGCAGTGACTTCAGCAATAGCTAGGCACACCTCCATCAGAGAATGGAAGTATGTGGAGAATCGACCTTGGTCTCCGATGCCCAGGCCCATACCTGTCCCAGCCAGGGTGGACCCAGACGGCCAATGTTTGGTCTCCTCTTCATATAACTTCTTCAGTTCTGTGTTCAGCTGCAAAAGCAGGGTGAAAGACGAGGTGAGGTGAGGTCCCAAGACGGGTGGCAGTTTTGAGCCTGGCGAGTTTTTCTCGCTGAGCTGGAGCACTCGTAGCGTCTGAGCCAGCAGGTGAAATATGTACTCCTTGATGAGCGCTGGACTATCAGACCTCCACAGGTAATCGCCCAGCAGCTCAACAATGTGGTAGAGAACTGGGGGAGGAATCACAGTCGAGTCAAAGGTTCTCCAGGGACTGGTCACACTCTCACTAGGTGCAGGTGCTGGGGTGACACTTGGCTCCCCACCAGTGGCTCCCTGGCAACTCTCAGCCTCCGCTGCCTTCCCAAGGTCATGGTCACTGACTCGGTACTCAAAGTTGTGCTGCTGGGAGACGAGTGTCTCTACGTAGGTCATCGCTAGGGAGAACTGTGCTGGCAGTGCGTGAATGGTGACAGTGACCCCTGGGGGAGGAGACACACCCACTCGGACATGGACTAGATCAGCGGGAACTATCACAGGTGCATACTGGTCACTCTGATTGCTGGAAGATGAGGGGTCTCTGGGAAAGCAGACCACCTCCTGTTTGGCACATTGGCCTGTTTTCCTGATGCGGTGGCTCCTGTACGTGAAGACTCGAGCCCAAGGTGACTTGTACAGAGAAGTGCTGGAAGAACATCAATGTTTCAAAAATGTTTTTATCTGAACACATGATAGTGAGTGTTAGAACTAACTTCGAGATAAATTTCTAAACTAAGAATTATTGCACTTACTCTTTCTTTATGGCCTTGGGATCAGCTCTGCACGACACAACTAGGAAGGATGCTCCTGGGAAATGAACATCAGTAGAAATTTTGGTCTCAGACACAGGAAACTCTTCATATGGGAACATCTCAGGAGCAGTCTGAAAGACGAACACAATTCATGTTGACTCAAAGTAGAGTGATTTACCTGAATAATGGCTGTATCTATCGCGAGACACATGTACAATAATTATTGTATCCCCCGAACAAAGTTCGGCGGATACTATGGATTTGGCTTCGTCGTCCGCGTCCGCGTCCGCGTCCGCGCCCGCGTCCGCGTCCGCGTCCGTGTCCGCGTCCGCAGAGATTTTCTTGTGAACGCGCTACAGGCCGCAATTCTCATCCGATCACCATTATTTTTTGCAGGCACATATATAATGGTAAGATCCCGACACCAATCGATTTTGGTTGCCGTGGCAACTGAATTGGTCGTTTGGGGACACATTTTGCATTGAAAACAGCCTGTTTGAGACACATGGCTTGTGAACGCGCTATAGGCCGCAATTCTTACCCGATCACCATTATTTTTCGCAGGCACATATATTATGGTAAGATCCCGACACCAATCGATTTTGGTTGCCGTGGCAACTGAATTGGTCGTTTGGGGACACATTTTGCATTGAAAACAGCCTGTTTGAGACACATGGCTTGTGAACGCTCTACAGATGGCAATTTTTGACGAATCTCGATAATATTTGGAAGTGTTGTTGGGAAGGGCTGTCACACGAAACCAATCGTTTTTTAGAATGATCATATACATATTAATATGTTAACAGCCTAACTTATTACAGAATTTTGAAATATCCATTTTGACATGTACGATCATTCCAATAGCCTGTACAGTGGAAGGTAATGACACTGGTTTCTTGTTCAGAATGGAGAACTGAAGTTTCCAGTGAAAACAGGACAATATTACTGAATAAGTTAACATTAGTTCTATTAGTTAAGTCTATTATTGTCCACAATAAAAATAGTTAAGACGAGAAACGTTTATTATTAAGCTCAACAAGGTAAAGGTTTTGTCCAGTACAAATTTCAGGGGTGTAACTGAATAAGTTAACATTATTTTTAATAGTTAAGTCTATTATTGACCACAATAAAAATAGTTAAGACAAGAAATATTTATTATTAACCTCAACAAGGTAAATGTTTTGTCCAGTACAAATTTCATTGGTGTAACTGAATAAGTTAACATTATTTTCACTAGTTAAGTCTATTATTGACCACAATAAAAATAGTTAAGTCTATTATTGACCACAATAAAAATAGTTAAGATGAGAAATATTTATTATTAAGCTCAACAAGGTGAAAGTATGTCCAGTACAGATTTCATGGGTGTACTGAATAAGTTAACATTATTTTTACTAGTTTAGTCTATTATTGACTACAATAAAAATAGTTAAGACAAGAAATATTTATCATTGGGCTCAACAAGGTAAAGATTCTGTCCAGTAGACATTTTATGTCTGTAACCAAATAAGTTAACATTTTTTTTGCTAGTTAAGTCTATTATTGACCTCAATAAAAATAGTTAAGATGAGAAACAATTATTATTGAGCTCAACAAGGTTAAGGTTTTGTCCGGTAGAAATTTCTGGGTGTAACCGAATAAGTTAACTTTATTTTTACATGTTAAGTCTATAAGTGACGACAATGAAAATAGTTAAGACAAGAAATATTTATTATTGGGCTCAACAAGGTGAAGGCTTTGTCCAGTAGAGATTTTATGGCTGTGACCAAATAAGTCAACATTATTTTTTTGCTAGTTAAGTCTATTATTGATCACAATAGCTTTTTATGAAAACATTGATCAACTTTTACTTTGAATTTCAACTTGAGACCATGTTTGGCTCAAATTATGAGTTAAAATATAACTTATGGTGAAAAATTCGATCTGGCTCCAATTTTGTCATCTTGAAATGCAGTTTTGGTCAACTTTTACTTTGAATTTCAACTTGAAAGCATGTTTGGCACATATTATGAGTCGAAATATAACTTATGGTGAAAAGTTCGATTTGGCTCCATTTTCGTCATCTTGAAATGCAGTTTTGGTCAATTTTTAGTTTGAATTTCAACTTGAAACCAAGTTTGGCACATATTATGAGTTAAAATATAACTTATGATGGAAAGTTCGATCTGGCTCCAATTTCTTCATCTTGAAATGCATTTTTGGTAAACTTTTAGCTTGAATTTCAACTTGAAACCAAGTTTGGCACATATTATGAGTTAAAATATAACTTATGACGAAAAGTTCTATCTGGCTCCAATTTCGTCATCTTGAAATGCAGTTTTGGTCAACTTTTACATTGAATTTCAACTTAATACCAAGTTTGGCACATATTATGAGTTGAAATATAACTCATGGCGAAAAGTTTGATCTGGGTCCAATTTCGTCATCTTAAAATGCAGTTTTGGTAAACTTTTAGTTTGAATTTCAACCTGAAATCAAGTTGGGCAGGTATTATGAGTTAAAATATAGCTCATGACGAAAAGTTTGATCTGGCTCCAATTTTGTCATCTTGAAATGCAGTTTTGATTACCTTTTACTTTGAATTTCAACTTGAAACCATGTTTGGCACATACATGTATTATGGATCGAAATATAACTTATGGTGAGAAGTTCAATCTAGCTCCAATTTTGTCATCTTGAAATGCATTTTTGGTCAAATTTTACTTCGAATTTCAACTTGGAACCAAGCTTGTAAAATATTCTGAGTTGAAATATAAATAGGTGAAAAGATTGATCTATCTGTATTTTCGTTATTTTATCAAACATGTCGAATGGAAATTCATATAAAGAGATTTCAGTGGTGATTTTGAATTCGACCTTCAATAACCTCGGAAAATCAGTGCAGCAATTTTGGTGGGGAAAAGAAAACAGTTGTGACTTGAGATTTAACATTTCTCTGGTAATCTTTTTTAGCCCTTACTCTTGTTTTTCACAATTGACAGTGATATATTTGGGGCAACAGAGATGATAGGGCTACGGGGGATACACCCAAGCGGTCGTAGGCGACCGGAAGCGTCTAGTTATACATGCAGTTCACAAAACAGTCAAAGTGGAACCTCACCTGCAGGCACATGCAGATTTGGTTAGAGAGTTCTATGAGGTAGTCCTCTCCCTGGTTAGCTGCCCTAGCTATGGCCACTCTCAGCTCCTCTTTGAGTGTCTGACAGGAGTGATACAGCAAGTCTGACAGGGAACATGTATGAGGAGCCAAGCACTGCTGGAATGACTGAAAGTACAACACACAAGGATCATCTATACTGCCCAAACAGAGGAAATTAGGCAATCCTCAAATGGACACATGGTCTTGTCTTGTCTTTTACCTCAGTGTTACAGAGCGAGTCGGCCCTGATGCAGCCATGTGCCATGGGTGGAGCCATGAGCTCATTTGAGAGGAGCTGCAGGTTCTCGACGTCCAGCTCCTGGAGCAGAGCAGCACTGGCAGCCATGGAGGAAAGGCTCGGCGTACAGGAGAACTCCATCGCGGGGGTGTTACACTGGGTGATCAGCTCCAGTAGGGCTGACCGACAGTACATCTTGGCCAGCGAGGACTCACACCGCAACAACTCCCTGCCAAGTGAAGTGTCTGAGTGTGTCTATTTCCAGTACTGTGGTGGGAATGTGGTCAATTTACATGTGTCAGACGCCATTCTGATTTACCTATGAATGTGTATGTTTGATGTGTCAAGGATCTGGTTGCCAATGATGGAAGCCTTTCTATATCCTTTTGGAGGTCGCTCCAACATGTCCAGTGGGTACCAATACCTCACTAAAACTCCTTCACTTCTCAGGTATGATTCAACTTGTACCAACTCATTTGGCTTGAAAAATCATGAGAAGGTAAATATGTGTATTGATATGTTGGTATGATATGAATTGATATGTCAGGACTACACAAGTCAAATTTAGAAACATCAAAAGTTAAAGTCAGATAAACTTACTTGGTCCACGTCTAGCACAACTCCAGTCAGACCAAATGTTTTCAGCATGCCACGGACAGCAAACTTTGGAATGACAGTGGTTCCTGATGAGCCCTGCGTCTGCTGGGCACGAATCACAACTGATGTTCCCTTGCGGACTCGCTCGATGGTGAACTTTGCCAGCTCTTCTTTGATGTCATCGATGGTAGGCAAGTGGAGGTCTCTGGGAATTCCACCGTTCTCCTCATACAGGAACTCAACAGTCTGGCGTGCAATATCTGTCATACCTGTTGGTCAAAAGAGGAGTGATTATGATAGGTTTGCCATCAAACAATTGATGGATACACTGGATTTTTCTTCATTGCTTTCCAACTAACCTAGCTGCAAGGCGCCCCTAATCTGTTCCAGTCCGTCCTTGCGCTCAGCCTCATTTCTGAACCGACGCCTGATCGTGGGGAAGACTTTCTGCTCCCAGGCTTTGACCAGCAGAGCGTAGTGATCCTCCACAGGCTCGTCATCGTCCTGGTCGTCGAGGTCTGACTCATCGTCCTGGCTGACCTGCTGATTCCGGGGGTCAGGGCCTGTCATAGGGAAGTTGTCATAGCAGGGCAGCAACTTGTAGTGGATTGATGCCTCACTGTGGTACTCTGCAGCAGGATAAGACATATAAATTGTATTAATGGGTGTAATTCAAAGGAGGAGGAGCATAATTGCTCTGTTAAGCAAACTCGGTTGCTGGTGAATTTGTTTCATCATTTCGACCCCTTCAGCTCACCTTTGAGAGACTTAGGTAAGGACGGCGTCCTGCACGGTGGTCCCGGGGGGGTCTTGAACCCTGCCAAGGCGATGTCGGAGATGGGCGACCCAGAGCTGACTGGTCCCTCACTGTCACTGTCACTGCCCATGTTGAAGGGCAAGGCACCGAATGTGTCCTTGATCTCCTGAGTGATGTCATGGTAATCGTCCACTGAATTCCGGTGTGCCGTTCCATCAGCATACATGAACGGTCGACTGCCAAAGTTTGCTTTGATTTGGGTGTTCTGAAGTTCCAAATTGAGTATGAGGTGTGAAGGTAAATTCTCAACTGAAGAAATTCCAGAGATCAAATCAAAGTTCTTTTAATACCCACCTTCTTCTGTATGTGCACCACAGGGTACATGTTGCCCACCACATCTTCTATGGTGCCATTCAGTCGTCGGCCGTTGTATGTGAAGAACATGGTGCCTTTGACGGTTTGTCCAGAGAGTGCGGGGGAATCCCCCTGCCGTTCCCAGCCAATCCCAGCCACATCTCCTGAGTTCAAAGACACGTCCAGTCGAGCACTGCGCCATTGCAGCAGACTGGATCCATTGTAGTGCACTGCACGACCATTACTGCAAGCAAAGTGAAATCAAAATTGAAACTCTGTCAACATATGACACATTGTTGAACATTGTGATGTTTGATTTTTTCTTACTTGTGGAAGAGGCAGGATCCCACTGGGTTGGTCCAAGCCCCATCCTTCTTCTCAGCTGCTGGCATGAAGCCAAAAGCAAAGATCGGGCCACTTTCCTCTTGAGATTCTCCAAAAGAACAGATCTCTAACTCCCAGTAAAATGATGATGCCTTGAATGAAACAGATGAAATTTCACATGTTTAGAAAGTTTAGCTGCAGACAGAAGCCATTAGTATGAATTTCTGAAATGCCAAGTTAAGTTTACCCAGTGTTTAATACAATGGTTAACGTGATAAATAGCAATGTGTAATAGCTTACTGGTTGTGGAATCGACTGTGAGGCATACACCAGCGTTCCTCGAGGTAGCCCACTACCTGAGCTGGGATCCCCGAGGAAGGTGACACCTGTCAGTCCATTAGAGAAGAGACATGACCGCACCGGGGGGAAGGACCGTGATGTGTTCCACGTAATCTCCTTGACCTGCAGAATTGAAACAGGGGATCATTAGAATGTTCAGATTTACCAATCAGACACCAGTATGTGTGTATTACAAGGCTCTAGTTGGTACACGGACTGGTTTGCTGACGGTCTTGCTGGGAGGCGGCGGAGGCTTAGCACAGTCTCTGTACAGCATTCTCAGTCTATCACATTGCACTTCTGTGACTTGCTGACGATCACCTTGGATGATCAGAATAGCAGTGATTATTGTAGGTTCAGAATGACACAATAAATATATCATACTTTGCATCTGTACTGATTTGATCTACTTACCAGTGTTGCAGTCTTTTGCAAGTGACTTAAGAATGTCTATGGCATCGCTGGACTGCTGGATGAAAGTACTCGCAAAGCCCATGTCCTCGAGATGTGTGGCTAATACCTTACAAGCCCTGAAGAAAAAGAATCAACTGACTCTTCTGAATCATATCAATAACCACTCAAAGTTCCTCTGACAGAAGAACAGAATAGTTGGTACAATGTTTCAGCTTCCATACCTGGTTCTGATTTCAGAAACCACCCTGCAGACTTGGTTGGGCATGGAGAGACCATCAGCGTCTTGGACGGGAAGCGGCTGAGAGAGAGGGGAGGACCCTGTGTCCTGGGGCAGTAGTATCACCTGCAGGGCCGAGACAATCGCCTCGGTGACAGACAGCTGGCACAGGGGCAGCGGCTGTAAACAAAACAAACACAAGCTAACATTGGAAGAGTCTATCACCATGCCATTCTCTGAACAGACTGATAATGAACCCACTAGCATTTGATGAGAAATATTTCATGCATTCACAGACCTCATTCCTTGGAGCATGCAGTCTGCTGACTGGGACCTGGACAGTGTCGGAGTAGCGAGCAGGCTGGAAGTCCTCATCAGTGGGGGGTTGTAGCTCGACAGAGGCCAGACCGGTCACCTCCGAGACACTGACCACCTGGGCTGGCGAGTCCTTCTCCCCTACACCCTTGATCTGAGAGGTGATGTTTTAAAACATGTGAAGATCATACAGTACATATACAAAACAATGTACTTGAACCCATAATGAACCCATAATAGGCTTGCATACAAGTTCAAGATATTTGTTTATAGCACATGTATGCTTGAACATTTGGCTTGGAAATAACTCACCATGACTTCACAGCCAGGTTTGATGGTTTCATCAAAGCCTCCAAGTGCTGCAAATGCTGCATTTGCCAGTTTAGCTAGAATCATGAGTTCCTCCTTGTTACACTGTGGTGCTGCCAGGTCATCCACACAGGGCAGGAGTATTGGTAGCCGTGACAACACTCCAGATATCACCTGGTGCCAGTACAACAACACACATTCAAAATATTGTCAACATCAAATAGATCCATCAGCTTTGCTCCATTTTCAGAATATATCTACCTTCTCAACAGCAGCAGCCCAAGTCTGTGCGGCCTGTGTTTCAGGAGCGGTCAGTAGACAGTGTAGCAAGGCGATGACCTCAGCAGCCATACTGTTTGCCACATGTCCACTGATGAATGGGCGTACAGGGTCAGTTCTGGAATACGACACAAAATTTTAGTCATTACCATTCCTTACAGGTTTTTCATGGATGTTCTGCTTGCTACTATACAAATCATTCACCTGGCCAGTTCTGCATTCTTCTCACGGCATACGACTTCAACAGCCGTCTTCTTCTTGTCGCTGGCAGAGCTGTCAGTTCCTGTGGTGTCCACCGGGGGCGAAGTGCTGACCACTAACCCCATCTGTGCCCACTTGGCAGCCTTACGTAATGCTGCCACTGCATCTTCTGTTGTCACCTCAGCCTTGCCGTTCTGAAGGGGTATGTTAGTGACCAGTTTGAAGTGAATTCGAAAGGATATAACATGTATATATGTACAGCAGATTTGGGTAAATTATGCACTGGAAAAGCATTCTTTGGTTAGAACCTTAGTAAACTGACCTTTGTCATCTCTCTGTCGAGTCGGACTACCTTGTCCATGTTAGCTCCTCCAGCCAGACGGAAGGGACGTGTCTCAGAACTACTGCAATAGCAAAACAGACAAAAGTGATTTACTAATGTATCGTATTCGAGGCAACTTGTGATTGACTGTCATTCATTGTCTGTGGCAATCTCTCCCATACCTGAGCAGGGGCTGTATGACCTCGTGGGACGACTGATCCTCTCGTTTATGGACGAAGACAGACATCCTGCCATCCTGTATGTCCGTGTCATCATTCTTGTCCTTGTCACCATTGTGACTCCCACTGCCTGACTTGTTCACTGAATCTTCTGAAGGTCTTCGACTTGAAATTGTGGGCTGGCCACCTGAATACCCAATCACAACATACAAATCACGATTGAAACTCTTATCTTCACCTTCTCGTAAATGCAAGAAGTGATGTGCACAGTGTAGAGTAGTTTGACTGTAGTAGAACTGACCAGGGACAAGGAAGTCTCCCAGTTTGGCGAGCAACAGACTAGCGACTTTGATTTCCTTGTCGTACATGTCGGGATACTCAGAGCCGAGGTTCAAATCCAGCTCCTGGCCCCAGATAGGGAGCTCCACGCGGTCACAGTCCGAGGTCGTCATCAGAGGTAGGGCAACCTTACACAGCTGCAGGATGATCAGCACCAGCTTCGGGGATGGTCTGTGAATGGTTGGAGATAGACATTCAAATGCAGTGTTAATTGCCTGATATATTTCAGAATACATGTATTTCAAAATCTCAGCCATTGTGATTGGTGTACAATACCTCTGGTCAAGAAGCAGGGACAGCAGTTTGGACACACATCCTGGCTGACTCAAAATTGCCTTGCCCATGCGACTCCTGCAAAACCAGTTATATGTGGTAATCCACAACAAATTTACAACAAGAAATCAGCCGACTTTCATACAAACAATCCAATTTTTTCGTGCCAAATGCAGTTGAGCACATACCTTGACAAGTTATTGAGTAAGGACAGCACCTCCTGTAGAGCTTCGCTACCCGCTGCCTCATTGCCAATGGAACGAGTGGCTCTAGCCAGGTGGTTAGTGAGCAGGGTGGACACCTGTCTAGCCAGCCCTGAGTGCTCTAGCTGGTCTGCCACGGCTCCTTCCTCCTGCTCCCACATGACACACCGGTTGGAGAGGACTTGGAAGCCAGCCCAGGCCATGGAGGCTACCCGCTGTCTCGTGCTCTGGGCCTCGGACGTCGTGCCTTCTGTGCGATGGCTCGTCAGACTGCACAGCTTGTCCAGAAGGTGGACCAGACCAGATCGTACCAAGCACTTCTCCTCTGCCCTGAAAGGTTGAATATCAGGGATTGATGATTTGTATAATGGTCAAAAAATATAATGAAGAGTCCACATGAATGGACACAGGATGATACCTGGTGTGTGGCATCATCCATAATACACAGTAGTCTAATACTGTTACAGCAACAGTGGTCCCCCTTATATAAGAGCACCCTGTATAAAGACATTACCCCATCCATACTGGTGATGATTTTTTCCTAGGGTGCTATGACGACATTAACAGGAAGTTTTAACTTGTTTAAAACCAGTATTTATTACATACCTACCTCTATAATAAACTCTTTGGGTAATCTTACCTTGGCATTCAAAGAAGAGGAGAGAGAAATGAATGTCACAAGAATTTTCTCAAAATTCCTGACATCCATCTCGAACTCGAAATTGAAGGAAATTACTCTCACACATCTCAGATTCCCCGCGGTGTAGATGTGACGTCACACCGGTCATATGATTGACCTTAACCGCCATTAATTTGCCCACCTGGTTAAGGCAGGGGAGGCGGGAGGGAGAATAATCGTGTTTATTATAGAGGTAGGTATGTAATAAATACTGGTTTTAAACAAGTTAAAACTTCCTATTTATTGCCATACCACTACCTCTATAATAAACTCTTTGGGTTATATCAGAATAACCAAAGGAGGTGGGTTTAACCCTCTCCCGGGAATTTCATCACCGATGTGTGAGAGTAGGAAATATCCATTGAAAGTAGTAAATATTGTGTTTTACTTTTAAATTATAATTTTAAGTCGAAAATACATATTTACAGGATATTTACAACTATACCATAATACACGCCTGAATTACCTTCAGATGCATGGAGACGAGCAGGGGCTCTGCAGAGGTGACTTTCCTCTTGCAGAAGAACAAAAATTTCCCTCGCCAAAGAAGAGGAGCAACTCCCCTGGGAGTCGACCTCAGGTGCATCTGTACAGAGGCGTGCTGATCTATTTACAGGTATCTACAGCTGGACTACACGCTCCGCCGCCACCAGTCGTCCAAGCTGGAGGCCGGAGTCATCCTCCCAAGCTAACTCCCTGAGATAGAAAGAAGTGAATGTGTTATGAGATTTCCAGGTACAGGCAGACATGACATCATTCAGAGACACTTTATTTGTAAAGGCAAGTGAAGCCGCGAGAGCCCTCACATCATGCGCTTTGACTCTGAAACCTGTGGATTTTTTCGCCTGTGACTTTTCATAGCAAAATCTAACACACTTCTTGATCCAAGATGAGATCGTAGCAGGACGGATATCATTTGGAAAATCCTTAAGATAGGACACGAAAAGCAAACGCTTGCCGAGATGCAGCTCACGCGTACGATTAACGTAGATGCGGAGGGCTCGCACGGGACAAAGCTTCGCGTCTTCCTCCAGGCCCGGCCCCAGAGAAGGAGTCAGGGCGGGAATGGAAAAGCTCAATAATGGCGTACCTGCTAATTGAGTTTTGGCCAGAAAGGAGGGAATGACTCCGAGGAGAACCGAGGAGCCATCCGACTTCCACTTAACTTTGGAAAAGGACAGAGCGTGAAGCTCACTCCGTCGCTTCCCGGAAGCCAGAGCCAAAAGGAAGACCGTCTTAAACGTCAGCAACTTTAGTGAGGCCCGCTCAAGGGGTTCGAACGGATCTTTTCTTAAGACGTTGAGAACAAGCGATAGATCCCACTCAGGAACCGGGTTCCTAGCTTTCGGTCTTTCGATCTCGAAACTATTAATCAACGCAGTCAAACCTTGATCATGACCAAAATCGATCCCAAGTTTGGGTTTTAGAGTCTTCGCGATAGCCGTACGGTAACCCGCGATCGTGGATGGAGCTCGCCCTTCATTGAACTTTTCGAGAAGAAATTCGGAAATTAGGGGAGCATCGACTCTGAAAGGACTAACCTTCCGGCGACGACACCAAGCACAGAAGGAAGTCCACTTCGATTGGTAGACTGCCAAAGAAGATTTTCGATTTGATCGGGCGATCCTAGCGGACACCTCCCTTGAAAATCCCTTCTTTCGGAAACATCGCTCGACAATATCCAGGCATGAAGCTTCAGACTTGCGGGAGCCTGATGAAACATGCTGGAGCGAGGTTGTTTGAGGAGGTCCCACCGATCCGGAAGCTGACGAGGGAAGTCTACTATCAACTCCAGAAGGTCCGGGAACCACGACCTCTGCGGTAGACACGGAGCAATCAGCAGGAGGCGACACTGGTGAGTCCGAAACTTGGCGATCACCTTGTCCAACAACACCGCTGGGGGGTAAGCATACGCGTACATGCCCTCCCAGGACGTCGACATCGCATCCACTGACATGGCCGTGGGATCGGGAATGGGAGACACAAACGAAGGAAGTTTGTGGTTCCACCGGGTCGCAAACAAATCGACCATCGGCGTGCCCCATAGGCCGCAGAGAGATTGGAATACCCTGGGGGCAAGACTCCACTCCATGGCCTGGACCTGGCCCCTCCGGGAGAGGCGGTCCGCCCAAACATTCATATGACCAGGGATATGCCTCGCGAAAAGCGAAATACCCCGGTCGTGACACCAGAGCAGGAGGTCGATAGCGGCCTGGCACAGCGACTGGGACTTCGTACCGCCCTGCTTGTTGATGTAAGCGACAACGGTGGAGTTGTCGGTGGCCACCAACACAGCCTGATTGAGGAAATGTGTTTCCCAATGCCTGAGAGCCAAGAACACGGCCTCCAGTTCCAACAGGTTTATGTGCCATTCCTGCTGAGACGAAGACCAGGTGCCCGAGACCTCGCTGTCGTCCCAGTGAGCGCCCCAGCCGTCCATACTGGCATCCGTAAATACGTGCCTGGATGGAAGCGGCCGGCGGAATGACGACCCTCGGAGCAGATTGACGGGATCCAGCCACCATTGCAGATGGGAAACGACTTCCGGAGAGACCTGCACGAGCTGGGATCTGTCTCCCGTGACCTGGGACCATTGAGAGTGTAGATGCCGCTGAATAGGCCGCATGTGCAGGCGGCCCAACGGAACTAACTTTTCCGTGGACGCCAGCATCCCGAGAAGGGACTGCCAGCGTCTGGCCGTCTGTGGAATGCGACGAAGGAAGCCTTCTGACAGCACGGATAATTTTGACTGACGATCCAGCGTCGGCAACACAGTCTCTGAGGTAGTCTGATAACGATACCCCAAGAAGACGAAGTCCCGACGCGGTGACAAGTCGGACTTTTTTTGGTTGATTTTGAACCCCATCCGTGAGCATAGATTTACCACAAACTGTGCTTGGACGATCAGCGTTTCGCGACAATGGTGCCGGATTAGCCAATCGTCGAGATATTGGTGGATAAAAATCCCCCGCTTGTGGGCGAGAATCTGGACTTCCCGAGCCACCATGGTGAAAATCCACGGCGCTGTCGATAATCCGAACGGGAGCGCCCGAAACTGCCATACGCGGCCGAGATAGAGAAATCTCAGGTATTTGCGAACTGCAGGTTTCATTGGAATATGGAAATAGGCATCTTTGAGATCGATCGTTACCACCCACGAATCGCGAGGCATGACTGAACGAACTTGCTCCGGCGTTTCCATGGAAAACGTCGGCACTATTAAGAACTTGTTCAACGGAGAAAGATCTATCACTGGTCTCCAACCCCCCGACGCTTTGGGAACCACAAACAACACGCTGTAGAACCCGGGAGTGTCCCCGGGAGCAGGTTCTATCGCTTGTTTCTCGATCATCGCCGTTATCTCCTCGTGGAGAACACGGCGGCGTTCTGGATCGTTTGGAAGAGTGAAACCCCTTGGGACGGGCGATAACGGTGGCAATTTCTCGAATTTCAGGCCGAATCCTCGACGGAGCGTCGAGACGACCCAGGGGCAAGCCCCGAGCCGCTCCCACTCTTTCCAAAACAGAATTAAACAAGCTCCTACGGGCTCGTCTGAGGAAGGAATATCGACCGAAACGAGCTGACCATGCAGCTCTTCTCGACACTCGAGCAAAGGATCCGGCCCGGAATCCGAAGCTATACGTACCCGGTTTCTTTTCCCCTGCGGGCTTGGGAGCCTCTCCGCGTCCTCGGCCTCGGCCACGACCACGGTCTCCTCGGGTGCTGCCGGCAGAGGCCCCGCGAAAGGGCAACCCTGAGGCCCTGCCTCTCGCTCTACCACGGCCACGAGTCGGCTGTTGCTGAGGCTGAGACTGCTGAACTGCAGACTGGGGCTTCTTAAAGGCCGAAACCATCTGTTGTGTGAGGCGTTCCAGAGACTTCGACTGGCTCAGGAGGGCATTGGAAGTAGAGGACTTCGCGGCCTTCTCGTCGGCCTCCTTCTTCACCTCCCGCAACTCCGCAGAACGGTCAGGGAGTAGAAGTGAAGTAGGGGCTCCGGAAGAGGGGATAACGGGGTGGAGAACTCTCATGTCTGTCATGAGCTGGTCCGGAACCTCGAACTTGAGGGATGAGAGGAAGGCGTCACGCCGCCACAACTCGGACACCCAGAGTGAGTGGGAGTCCAGGGCCACCTTGTCACCCACACCTTTGCCAATGGAGGTGACCAATGAAGCGCAGCTCAATAAGGCTTCTGCCAAATCATCCCGGTCGACGTCAGGGTTGTCCAGGACCTGGTCACGGCACTGAAGAATGGCCCGTCTCGTAGCCATCGACAGCCAGTCCATGGCCGAATCCGTGGCCAGCCCCACTCGAAACGTGTGCTGCAGCTCCGCCAAGGCCGCCCATGGGATCTCCACGGCCTTAGGCTCCTTGAAAAAGGCGTAATGGGGGTGATGCCTCCTCAAAGCTGTAGGCTTGTCGTCCAACTCCGACGACGTATAGTAGTCGTTGACAGACGGGCGAGCAGGATACGCGCCAATCGCCGACTTGTTGGACCTGATGGTCTCGTCCATGCGCTCCTGCATGGAGCCGCGAACTCCCTGTGACAGAGGGAACCGTAAGGCGTCCTTCGACGGCCGGGGGTGCTCTATCTCAGAAGAGATCATCGAACGAGCCACCTTCTTGACTGGGGCCGGAGCATGCTCTTCGGGCCACAAACCCGGGAGGACCCTCTTCACAAAATCCAACTTCTCCCCCCAAGAGAGAGGGTCGTCGGACTCGGGCTGGTCCGCCTCCTGGTCCGGGTCCGCCTTACGCTTTCGCGGAAGCGTGAGGCCTGACGGGCCAGGTAACGGCTGGTCAGCCGACTGAGAGACCTGTAGGGAAGGTTCCTCATCTGAAGACGGCTCTTCCCTAAGCAGAGGGGAAGACGGGGGCGGTGGCGGCTGTGGAGGCGTGAACCTCGCCAGAAACTGCTGCCACTGGCCTAACATCTCTTCCCGAAAAGACTGAAGCTCGCCCCTAAGGCGCTGCTCTGACGTCGTGGAAGAGCTCCCCTGGACAGGAACACCGGACGGCTCCGAAGCACGGGAAGACCCTTGGTCCGCCAACTGGGCGAAGGACAACATACCCTGGCTAGAGGCGACGAAACCGGAGGGCAGGGCCGTAAGAGGGGAATCGTCCTTGATATCCTCGGCGATCTGAAACACACAGGGCGAATCAGAAAAAGGAAACTCTGGAAACCGTGGAGACATGGAAACTCCAGGAACCCATGGGTTTGGACGGCTCATGGCCCTTGGCTCCCGGCCCCTACTGGCCACGGCTCCGGTAGCCACGGCCTGGGGTCCAGTAACCGGCGGGAAATCGGGTGCCGGCGGCCGTATCACTGGCGACACGGGCCCGGACCGAAATCCGCCCTGGCTATGGGGTTGAAACCCAGCTCCGGGGGCAGGTGCCCGACCCGGAGGGGGAAACAACACTCTCTGTCCAGAGGGATCCCGGGCGCAGGGAACCGTCGTGAGCCCGACGGAACCGGCAGACCCCGAAACCACACTCGGACACTGAAACCCAGGTCGTTCAGCCAGAGAAGCATGAGAACGAGGGGCCAGTAGAGAGGGAGCCAAAAGTGAGCCACACAAACCCGTAGGTTGTGGGGAAGTTAGGGTGCCGAGAGCCGAACGCGCGGCTCCCGGGACCCGTACCTGGCTGAAAGAAAATGACAATGATAAATCAAAACTTACAGCACAAACAGCATTGGTTAACTGCAAATCTAAACGCCGCTTGCGTTCCTCAGACGCCTTGGGACGCGGCCTGGCGCTATCAGAATCTGACGGGGAAGGGGGAGTAGGGCAACCAGCAAACCTGCGGGCCTGAATCTCCCGTAAGCCTTGAAGACAGAGTTTCCACTCGTCGATGGACCAATCCGCGCATAACTCACAGGTGGCTGAAGGACGGCAATAAACAGTGTCCCTACACTGCCAGCAGGCGTTATGAGCCTCCCACTTAGGAAGGTAGTGTTTGCAAACGATGCACTTCATATCTGAAACATATCAAACATCGAAGTACAAACGGGCGATAATGGGGGAAGGAAAGGGGCCTGGGGAGGCTTTACCATTTCCTCCCAAAAAAATCGCAAATCACTAACTCTAAGCTAGTCTAACAACGAAAGAACGATCTACTGAAGAAAAAGCTGTGCAAGGAACAGCCTAAAGACGATCGTAGACGTGAAGAAATTCGACTTTGAATGCCGAAAGCAAGACTTGCTGCACATCCAACAATGGAGGAGCAAATTAATGGCGGTTAAGGTCAATCATATGACCGGTGTGACGTCACATCTACACCGCGGGGAATCTGAGATGTGTGAGAGTAATTTCCTTCAATTTCGAGTTCGAGATGGATGTCAGGAATTTTGAGAAAATTCTTGTGACATTCATTTCTCTCTCCTCTTCTTTGAATGCCAAGGTAAGATTACCCAAAGAGTTTATTATAGAGGTAGTGGTATGGCAATAAATATGTAAATGAACCCCTCTAATAAGACTCCTCCTTAGATAAGACCTCAATTATGTGGCAGAAGGGTAGATCTTATCTGAGGGGAACCACTGTATTACAGTCTCTATGAGTTGACACAAGATAGTACCTGGTGTATGGTATAATACACAGCAGTCCAATACTATTACAGCAGGAGATTGGGTATCTTGCTGCCAGCTGTACCACCGATGTCATCGTCTCAGCAAAGGCCTCTCGTACGTTGTTGGCAGTCCCACCACAAGTCAACTCATCAACTCTGTAATAAAAGATAAATCATATTCAGCATCACCTAATGTTATTACTCAAGATGTTCAATGTTGTTGGGGGTTTATCATAGAAATCATGCGGAGGTAAAGAGTATTGACCTTGGTCCATGTTGTAGTACAGATGTGACTGCTGCGACTAAATGTGTGGCCCCTCCCACGCGAGTGGCGGCCGTCAGTAGCTCCTTCATGTGGACAAGTGCCTGCTGCCTGGTCGTCCCTCGACGCCATCGAACCCGTGCTGCCGACAAGAAACTCTGGCACGAAACCTGAAACACAAGAGAACAACTCTCATTGCACATAGATCCCTTGTATAACATAACCACCCTACAGATACCAGGGCTGTTCGATATATTACGTGATGTCGGTTTTTCATTTGTTAAATATTGCAATTATCCAGTAGTCGTCAAGGAACACATACAGCTTTGTTTGGATCACTGCCAATGAATGAGAAGAGTTGGTCTATGAGGATGGCCTGAGGTGCTCTGTCCCTTTCTTCTTCCACTAAGTCCTGGAGTATGGAGGCTGGACCTTTTCTGTGAGCTTGCCTTCTTCTGCAAAAAAACCCAATGCATACAAAATGCTACCCAGGGTACGAATTTTGTAAAATTTTGTGAGAATCCTGTTCTCATATACTCCATTATACTGTATGAGAATCAAGGACCATTTTGCGAGAATTGATTCTCGGATTCTCGCCGAAATTCTATTCCTGCTACCTGATTGTAACTGATATTTGTAGCCTTATTTTACATTTGAGACATAATAGCCATTATGAATGATTTGTTTTCAAAATACTTGCTGGACTAACTTTTGCAGCCTGACGATTTCTAGCACACTGTCATCCACAATGCCCTGTATGTCTGATGGAGCAGATATACTTCGAGTGTACAGCCGAGACTTCAGGACTTCTGTGTCAGACTGGATCATTATTCCACCTACAGGAATACAAATCAAATATTTTCCTGAACATTTGGAACTGAGCCTGATTGAACCAGAATACTGTTAACTGTAGCATGGTAATTAAATGCTTACTGCCGAGTGATCCAGGTTTGTGTGTGTCTGGCATGTGTGAGACGGAGCGGATCATGCTGACACCGGCTTCTCCCTCGGGGGCTATGTCCACTTGTAGCAGCAACTCAAGCTTTTCAAGGACGCTTGACACCACAGCCCTGGTCTTCTGAATGGTGCGAGGGGGATCCTCCTTGCTGGCAGGTTCCTGTGATAACTCAGCTTCAAATTTGTCCCTGTAGTGAATAAGTGAGTGTGTGGTACAACAAGCTATATCTCTAATGTTGAGCTGGATTTTATTTTGCAAGGTGACATCTACTGGCAACTATGCAAACCTGAGATCAGATACACATGCATCTAAATCGGTGATGTCCATTTGAATGTCTTTCAAGAAACACAGGATAGCTAGTTCTTTGTTCTTGTTCTGCAAGAGACAGGGAAAGTAAAAGTTATCTATCTTATAACAATGAAAGAAAAGCAGCTGGGATCTCCTTCAAATAGCGAATTTCAGTACATGTACCTCCACAAGATGGTAGTCAAGGAAGAACACATCTTGGAACTGGATGGTCCCCTGTCTGACTTCCTCCACCTCAGTCGTCCACTTCTGCTCCAACTCAGCTATGGTCTGAAAACCACAGGAACCAATCAAGGTCATGCAACTACCAAATAACTAGGAACTAATCATCAACGACAGTTTCCCAGTATTTTGGGAAACTGTCCCAGTATTTTTCCCAAAATTTTGATCTTTTGATAATAAGCAGCACACACCTGGATCTGCCTGATCATGGCGTAGGTGTGTCGATAGACCTCGGACATCAGATCCTTCAGCAGTAAGTACTCTTCAGTCTGGTGTTCATCGTGTGAGGCGAGATCACGGACCGTATCGCCAAGTCCTGCATGCTTGATGGCTGCCGAGACGATACTCTCCTCAAGTATATCTGGCTGGATGGCCTCTCTATCAGATAAAAGTAACGTAACATTCAAGAATGTGATCAGAATCCTAAGCCCACGAATTGAACGTCACCAAGTTTCAACACAATGTTCCAAAGTAAGCCAAAAATCTTTCTGTCTAACATTCAAGTATGCAAGGAAACATATAAGTCAACCAATACAGTGCCACCATTAAGTTAGGGCATCATTTTATCTAGACATTTAGCCGAGAAGCCATGCTCACTTGATGCTAGGCCTGATTGGCGGAGCTTGTTTTTCAGACAGGTCCCTCAGTTTGATGATGATTTCGGTGGGCAATTTGATGCGAGCCAGGCCCCTATGTGGTCCTGGACTGGGGGGTACAGTCAGTTCTGAGGCGTGTCTCCCAGTCTGACCAATGGGGTCCACTGCTGGGCTGTATGGGTCACCCTCCTTGCGCCACACACATCTGAAAACATTCCAGGAAAGATGTAATGGCCACAGGAAACAAGTGATAAGTTTCTATCATGCTTGTTGAATGCCACATGTGGCAAACATCATCCATAGTGCTTTTCATAGGAGTGAATGACAAGAACGACATAATGCCGATCAAAATTGGACATGTGCCAACCTTTGAAGCAGTTTGGACTTGAGGAGATGTTGACAAGCCTCCTCTTCCTTGGTTCTGGTGGGTCCTTGATACAAGAGATGAAGCATGGTGCAGGCAAGCACGGACAGCCCCAAAGCCAGGTCAGGGAGGAACGGCAGACCACTCGATACTTCCTCAGTCGAGTCCTGTAGAGGACAGAATCATTGGCAGATGCAAGGAATACAAGAACACAATATGGTGAGTAAGAACACAGAGTATGCAGACCTTATCACTGGCAATCCCAGAACAAGGTATTATATCATTATGGCCAGTAACAACGTGACAATTACCTGAGCTCGCACAGTCACGAGGAAACCCCACATGGCTTTGTCTGGAGTATTGTGTTCTCTGCCACTCCTCATCTCAAATGATAACGTGACTGTGTCCCCTTCAACCTGGTCACATATACCAATGATTCAGTGCATGAAGTATTTTTTGTATGTAATATTCCTTGGTTATTTTGCCTAAAGAGTGATGACCCTCACCTTTACAAGGTCTTTAGGCCATCCAGAGCCAAGAACACTTCTGCTGCCATAGCCAAATGTGTTGCCTCCGTACTCAGCGACACGTCTTGAGTTTGTGTTAGATCCAGCATATATCACCAGCTGCAATGATGTGTATACAAGCACATCTGATAGCTCAGGTCCCGAACAAACTTCAGCAAATCTCATGTACCTGGGCAATGTATGTATGAATGGACATACTATAAACATCACAAACCTTATCATAGTCATACTGTGATGAGCATCGCGGGTCGAATCGAAGGAAGAGGCAGCGAGCACATGGGATGTGAACAGTCTCCTTGAATTTGTAGTTATCTCTGACTGGGTGAATGGACTCGATACTTTTCCCAGAAGTCCATGGGGCTGGGATTTTCAGTCCAGACAAAAAGCCTTCCTCAGCCTTCTCCTGGATCTCAAGGCTATGTGAGAAATACATTAACAAGTGAACATTTACAATCTTCTGCCACTATTTCCTAAACAATATATTGGTGAAAACCTGAAGAAAGAGTTACCAGTTACTAGACTGCATACTGGGTAAGTTATGTATACCTGTCCATGTTGACCGCTTTGCCAATCAGATCTACAATGTCAGTGTCTTCACTGCTGTTCAAGACATCATCATCCCGAACAGCTTGGACCTGACTCTTCATCAATAGTGACGCCTGTAGTGAGTGTCACTATTCTATATTGTTATCTATATAATCTGTCATCTTTGCTTCAATATTCAGTCCATGTAATGTCTGTTGATGTGTGCATCTTACATGACTGTGGGTTAGTAATAAGTATTAAGACTTTACCAGAATATACATCACAAAACCCACCTGACTAGCCAGTATAACCAGCTGTACGAGTTGTGGCATGAGTCGGTCAGCAATGGATAGGCACCTCATCCTACTGTGGGTCATGGCAGTCAACAGCACAGGGACCAAGTGTCCCAGGATGGTTGCCTTGGAGATCTTCTCCAGGGACTGCAGCCAGTACTCCAAGTCTGGGATGCTGGGGTCATTGATGATCGAGTTACAAATCTCCAGAAGCACCTCTAGAACCTGGAAACATTTCCGCAATGGAGCAAGTGGAGTGAACACATTTACCGTGCACGAATGAAAAGTTTCAAACCTTTAATCGTAGGTGGAAGTCTATGATTATGAGTCACCCTGGCTGCCTGAAAAAAACTTGAGATACAATCTCGTTTTGACTGCATTCTGAATTGGAACTTGCCTCAAAGGCTCCTTTGAAGACATTGGAAGCAAAGGTCAGGATGGTGCCTTGCAAGTAAACTAATTCCTCCTTGACAACATTCTTTGGCACTGGGACACCAGCGACAGAGTCCTGGTCTTCATCGTTGGTGTGGAGCACACACTCTCTCAGCAGATGGCACTGCAATGCCATCAGGTAGCGCAGGCACGGTGATGCCATCTGGGAATGTTATACATGAATACATATCAAGACCTATAAAACGCCTTGTCTTGGGTGCTTTCTTGTTGTTGCTCAAATTATTTTTGTCAACATACGGGAGTAGAAGTGAGAATTTTGTCCAGTTGAGTTTTATCCTTTGTACGACACTGGTGCAGCAAGTCAAACGATTCCTTCACAGCAATCTTTAAGATGTAGCTGACCAGATCATCTGACAACCTGTGGTGAAAAATATCAAAATCAAACCACATTCTGTTCAATGCTATCACTATGAAATTAATCAAAACTATGTCCCATTTGACCATAGGAATGTTCAAGTACCTTAGCTGCAGTTGGTCCTCTGTGTTGAGTATCTGGTTCCTGAGTTGGTCAGCATATTCCACAAGAACCAAATCTCGCAGGTGACCCAAACCTGCCTCCTTATTACCTAAAATCATTCAAACATCAACTGACAGGCACATTCAAGTTTTGTATGAATAAATCGACAGCACAATGATTGACTAGGACCCACTTTCTGAGAGGAGTTTGTGCAGCAAATTCCACCTGTCCTTTGGCTGAGGATACATGTGGTTGAGGCCGACACATATCACATTGCAGACTTCCCTCAATATCGCTCCCTCCTTGGTCTGGTCTTCGGCACTGACACTACGATGCTTCTCCAAGACATCCCAGGCCAGTTTTCTGCACACAAATTATTTGTTTGACAGTTGTATCAAAACAATCTGCAAGTTGTAAATTCAGGAAGAGTTTATATCAGTTAGCAATCAAATATGGTACTGCGTACGTACGCGACTCTGTCGATCAGAGCAGTCATCTTTTGGTCACCTCTGTCAATGCCACTGACTCGGAAAATCAGCTGTGGATAGTAAATCAGAACTTCGCTTAATTTTATCGAGCAACTAGTAGACTCTTTCTATTACAAATATAGAAAAAGTCTTCACAAAACAATTTTAGCAGTACTACCTGTAGCACAACAAGTCCCACAATCAACATCCTTTGTTCGCCGGTTTTTATGGCGTACTCCACGATATCAGCAACCCGTCCAAGGTGTACAACATCGGCCCGGTGATGCAAGAAGTAGCTACCCATGGGCGACGTCAAGATATCATTGTTCAGCTGGTGAAGGCACATGGCTCCAGCATGCTGAAGAATGTGCTGCGCGATCTCCATTGGTTCAACATTGACTGTAGAAATACAATCACAGTTTTACTTTTGAAAAGCATCCATTCCGCATACGGGTGGCAGACTTCTCATATCAAACTCAATCAAAACAGAGCAATGACATTTGAGCCAAGCTTTTTGTTTTCTGAACAGTACAATATAAGACATGCTTTCTCGTACTGGAAGATGGAGTGTTTCTAGCCCTATCAGTAATACTGAGTCGTCTAAGGATGTGACGCCAAGCCTGGTGACCCGGGTTACAGAACTGATCCACACTGTCATTGCTGACCATCCATATCAAGTTGTTTGTCACATCAAAGCACATCCCTAGAAAACAAATATTGATGAGTATGAACAACTTACCACTATTAAAATGAGCCTTGCTAGAATGCATGAGATAATTCATTAGTGGTTTCTTAAAATGTACTAAATGTACATACCTATGCCAAGAACTTGAGACCCCCTTGCCAATGCACATGTAGATGCATCACTCAAGTCTGATCTGCAGTTGAACTGACCATCAGCCATGTCGAAGCACAAGTTCGTAGCCACTGAAAATGGAGAACATACGACATGCCAATAACAACGTCCAAATTACACTAAAGATGATGTTAAATGCTATATAATGTAAACTTACATCTCAAGCTGGCCATGTTGGATCCACTCCCAAACAGAGAACGAGCAGCATTGCTGCTGCTGCCACCTGGGGCTGGTATCAGGAACACGGCAGACGTCCCGTCACAATAAACCGGGGTCTTCAACAGTGACTTCAGCGGAATACCCACCGATGTTGTAGCTGCAAGATATTTTCAACATTAATCTAATGACATGTAATGATGGTTGTTCGCACCATAGCTATACAAACTGGAATTACGTGAAATGGACTTCTCACTATTCACTACTGTTACCTTCTTCCTTTCTCGGGATCTGAGGTTCGGTGCCAGTCAGTGTAACAAGCGTAGCTGCCATGGAAGCAGAGCGATACGGCCTGAGACGAGCCAGTAACGTCTCGTTCAAGGACTTTACAGATCCTTCTTCCTTGCGAAGCAAAAGCACTCGCTCGGCATGAGTGACTAGCTCCTCTTTGTCATTCTTCAAAACAGTGGAAAGTCAGAATGTACAACTCATAAGATGTGTAATATTAACAAGCTGTGGTAAGCTGCATGAGCAGAAGCTAGTTGTGAAATTCTGCTGAACTTTTGAACACTCACATCAAATCTGAACACGTCCAAGAAGACACTCTGCATTTTGGCACTTTTATCACCAGGTAAGCCAGAACACCATATCCATGCAAACGTGTCGCCATCACTGCAGAATCCTACTGTTGTTACAGGGCTGTATGTGTGACAGTCTGCTGGCTTCTTCAATCGCTTCCTCGACTGACAGATTGACAGACAAAATTTGCAAGTTGAATTATTAATTTTTTTTTTGGTAAATTGGATGTGAATTTTAATTTGTAGCTTTCCACAGAGTAATTATCATGATTATTGTCAGTATGCCATCAATTTCTTTCATTTCAAAACAAAGCTATGGTCAATTGGTCATGCCTTCAGTGTAGATGTATCTATGATATCTGCAAGATATTCTGATTCCGATTCTTTATCCAGCTGCACAGGTCTTGATAACAGAACACCGCAGCCATAAGCGACTCGTCCAGCTGGAAACTCCAGATTTCTGACATAGATGTACCCCCTGGAAGATGGTAAATGATAACTGTGTCAATGCATTCAATTCATAACTGTAATATCTCTATATGTTGGGAGTCGGAGTGGTTTAATTCTGAATTTAGTCATACATACCGTAACGTTCCATGCAGTCCAGAGCCAACTTTCACAAGTCCCTTTCCAACAGAATTTGTAGTGTACAGAAACTTGCCACAAGTAGTAACACTGCGACCAATGTCATATTCTGGAACTGGAAAGCAGTAAAATCCAAATTTCCAGATTTTATAGAATTTAATTGAATCCATCAAGAATGTATGAGCTACTAGTCCATAAATGTATACATACACCCTCGACAATCATAGCCAATCCTGAACCCATACATTAGCGCTTGCGAGAGCCTGCGAACCCCCCCCCCCCCCCTCCCCCTTCCCCAAGGAAATTTTATCAGTGATAAACTCTAGATACTGTTCTTTATTCATTGTGATATAAGTGGAACTTACCTTTATCACTTGCTGCAGCAGAAGAACCCCCAGAAGTTGAACCACTGGAACCTGAGGTACTAGCATTGGCTGAGGTCCCAGAGCCACCAGATCCAGAGGCTCCAGATGCAGAGCTCGATTCCTTCTCAGGACCAGAAAGCATATCCTCGAAACCCCAGCAGAGCATGTGTCGGTTACCACACAGAGAGGACGGCTGACTCTGACCACCTTTGGTATCAAGCAGCTTTTCCAGAAGATCACCCACTGGCAGAGGACCTAGGTCTTTCAGGTTCAAGAGTAAATGTGCGGTGTGAATGAACATCTTCAAATGACCCCTGTAAGAGAAAGTAAAGAAACATTACAGTACGTTTGATTGAACTGGCAATTTTATTCCACTTTTATGGGTACACATACGTGGGTCTGATAGCTTGAAATATGTCTTGTAGTTTCATTCATTTTTAAAAAATATCTGTGTTACTGTTCTTCATCATGTTAAGGATGCTTATCAGTCAGGATCCATGCCTTATGAGCAGAATTCTGGTATGTTTTGTTTGGCCTATAACTCTGCAGTTTGGTAATGGATTGCGCTGAAATTTGTTGTGTAGGTTCTATCCACGACTACAATGCTTGTCCAATGGCCATATTGAAGACCCAGTCGATATTCATACAGATCCTGAACGTTATACACCGCCAATCAAATGTAACTTACATAGAAAAGTGACAGCGTTTTAGGGTACAGTTTCTTGACTATGGTTAGTTTACCTTTCATGGAACAATAACCTACTGCCTGTTTTGGAATTTACCTAAACACTTGATGGGAGTTTGATGGTGAAAATAGCATGTTATGTACCATCCGCATTGAAAATACACTGGGCGAAAGAAATTGATTGTCAATCGTACTAATGACGTCTATATCCGTTGGCATTGTAAACTCAACCGCAAACAACATCAAGAATTCAGCGACTCTAATATTTTCTAAGTGCAGTATAGAACCAAAATCACAACAACATCTCACTCCTGAGTACAACGTTCTCGACAGCTGAGCATTGACGGTATTTGCCATACGAATAATCCGCTGATCTGTACTTAGCGCTTCACTGATCAGCGGCACAAGACATTTTTGCGGGATTGCAATAGATATACACATTTGCGCATCCATTTGACATGATTATCGATGGGATACTTAAAATTTAAGGGTAGGTTATTGATCACGGATATGTGCACTCGCTGCAGTTGAGAAACTACACCATGTAATGCTTCGTGTACGCAACGTAAGTTACATTTGTTCGAGCAACATTCAACTCCATTTATATATTAATTTATCAATGAAATCTTCAATCTCTTATTCAAGTCAGCTTCATAGTTATATACAGAATATATATTCCAAATTTCATGTAAGTTTGTTATGAAACGGCCGAGATATGAACCATCATTGCACGTGGTATGAAACCATTGAAATTGCGTGGATCGTGCTCGATACTCAATCTTAACATAGAGCAACATATTTGCTAGATCTGCATGACACTAAGTTTGCGGTGGCATTTAGTGTTTGATACTACATGACACTAAGTTTGCGGTAGCATTTAGTGTTTGATACCTTGCACATGCCAATGCAACAAATGCAGTTGCTGCGTTTTCTTTCTTCAAAACAATCTTTGTGTCCGAGCCATCAGCTTCTGGTGGTTTCTCCCCCAGCCAACTTGCCAACAAATTTTCCAGGCCATTCAAACAATCTACTGGTTCTTTCGACAAACTCAGAGGAGCACAGTCACGAAGGCAATTGACAAGTAAATCTGCTGTTATCGTACACAGTTGTGGATCAAATTTGCTCTGTGACTGCAGCAGTGGCAAGACAAGCAGAACACTAATACGTGTAGAAAATGGAGCCTGTTCTGGCTCTTTCCACAAATTATGCTTTTTTAGCAAGGCGAGGGTCTCTTCTTGTGATGTGCTATCTCTGTCATTTTGTTCTTCGAACGCAAGGTGTTGTTGTGCATTCCAGAATCCACGCAGTGCATTCAGTCTGTATTCCAGCAAGCGTGAATACGCGTTGTTCTGCGTGCCGCATACATTCATCAATTTTTCACTGAGTTCTGTGGGACTTTTTGAGTCGAAGGACACTACTTCGTGATCACTTTCTGATGTAGTGTTCACATCGTATGGCAAGTCAATCAAGTCAGTGACTCGTATCAAACCATCATGAAGGAACAAAGTGTCTTCAGTGACAGCGAGCCACTGAGACCTGTCCTGATTATTCCCTGACATTTCTACAGTTCACTGCACTTGAGGCTACCGCATGCGAAACATAATTCGAAAACGTGCATTGTCAAGCGCAATTTTTGCAATGTTTATGTTCATCACAAATTTCAGAAATGACCTCAAACGATAAGTATGGCGAACATAGCAATTGACCAATCAAATGCGTCGTTGCATAATGTCTATGACAAGCTCATTTCCGGTCTTCTGTCAAACAGCAAAAATGTGGATTTTAGCTGAAAAAATTGAGCTGAAATATGTTTATACAAGCCAGACATTAAAAAATTATCATGATTTAACATGGAATGCCAGAAAAAAATCTTATATTTGTTTTTTTAAACATATTGGGGATAGTTAGTACAATTTAACGCGCGTGTCATTCGTAATCCCAGATGGTCTAGTGGTTAGGATCCGGCGCTCTCACCGCCGTGGCCGGGGTTCGATTCCCCGTCTGGGAGAAGTGATTTTTTTTCTTTCACTTATTTCTTTTTCCCTTCATTATTTTCCATTCTCGCCTAGTATTTTTCGTTCATTCATATTCGCAATTTAATTAGAAAAAAAAATATTTGATTTTAAATTTGAGAAATATACGGAGCCCCTGAGGTGACATACCGAAAATAAATTTATTAATCCCAAGAGACGAATTGCCCTGCGAGTTGTGGTCTACTTCAAAATTTAAATCGGAAATTTCTGAGGATTCGCTCATTGTAGATGCACGAAACTTCATAAACTATTTCTATATGCCATGTAGAAGATTAATATTTTATAATTTGACAGAAATAAATGTGTATATCCCCCAAATATGGATATTAACAACAATAATTTCAGGTACATCCTGCACAAAAATTACCAAAGTATTCATGCCAAAAATATACTCACCCTGTACAATGGGCATCCTGCTATAGCGCCCGAATCTTTTTTGGCATGAATACTATTTCAATTTTTGTGCAAGATATACCTGAAAATATTGTCATTAATATCCATATTTTGATAATATGAATATTTTTCTTCGTCAAATTATATCATGAAATCATCTACACGGCATATAGAAATAGTTTGAGAAGTTTCATGCTTCTACAATGAGCGGATTTTCGGAAATTTCAAACATAAATTTTGAAGTAAACCAAAACTCACGATTCATTTCTTCACTTGGGCTGCCCCTTAACAATCGTGCGCACGGTTTACCAATCCGTGCATACGAATTACCAAACCGTGCGCACTAACTGACAAGAAATGTCGTCACAGGGGCCAAGAGAATAGCACCTCCTGCAGATGAACATTCGCATCTAGGGGTAATGCACGCCATCATGTGGCGGTTCAGGTGATACCCGTACTGATCTCGGATCGGAAGAGATGGGAATCTTTAACACGCGCAAAACATTGCACCCTGCCAGACTCCATGCAGTTCGGGGCCCACCTAGGGCCGCAGCCGTTTAGCTGGTGGCTGCTCCGATGCAGGTCGCTGAGACCTGGCCAGACCAGACTGCAGTGCACTGCACATGTTGTCTCACGCGTGCACTCGATGCGCACTGGGCTTTAGGCTCGCCCGCTCACAGGGCTTTGTCCGAGAGCTTTTCTACCTTGCTACCTTGTTTCCACAGTAATTTGAGTTCCCTGGATGGCGGTGTCGACTCTTCGGACGATGGCCCGGACGAAGTACTGGTAAGTTTCTGCAATCCTGTGGCGCCTCCGGACTGTTTGCACCCATTTCTGGTAGGTCTTTGGACCAATCCGGAGGGAGATGTGTCGTCTACACAGCCGCCCGAAGGGGCCTGCGCCTTGGCACTAACTTGCCATCCTCCTGACTGGGGAGACAGGGCGCCACCGTTGGGGGTCGAGGACATTGCACGCTGGAGGCGCCTCCGCCTCTTCTTGTCGGGGGGCAGACGTCTCGGCACTGGACTCATACGCCAGCATTAGCGGCGTCGGCTTCGCCTCTATCTGCTTATGCACAATCTGCTTCACCTTGTGGCAAGACGTCTTGGACACGGGCATGACAAAGCCCTGCTGTCCAACATCATCATCCGAAGGTGCTCCAGTTCCCTGTGGGTCAATAGAGGACTGGGCCGTGGCTTGTTCAGCCTAGACCCAGTCGTACCAACTCGTGTATTGACCCTTAGCAGTCGGGCCTTGCTTGCTCTACAGACCTACGGAGAACTCGGTCAGATGTCTCATCCGGACAGCCGTGGCCATCCGAACTCGGACGAGTTCCCTCATCTAGCCCTTAACCCTTAACAATCGTGCGCACGGTTTACCAATCCGTGCATACGAATTACCAAACTGTGCGCACTAACTGACAAGAAATGTCGTCACAGGGGCCAAGAGAATAGCACCTCCTGCAGATGAACATTCGCATCTAGGGGTAATGCACGCCATCATGTGGCGGTTCAGGTGATACCCGTACTGATCTCGGATCGGAAGAGATGGGAATCTTTGGCATACCACGCGCAAAACATTGCACCCTGCCAGACTCCATGCAGTTCGGGGCCCACCTAGGGCCGCAGCTGTTTAGCTGGTGGCTGCTCCGATGCAGGTCGCTGAGACCTGGCCGGACCAGACTGCAGTGCACTGCACATGTTGTCTCACGCGTGCACTCGATGCGCACTGGGCTTTAGGCTCGCCCGCTCACAGGGCTTTGTCCGAGAGCTTTTCTACCTTGCTACCTTGTTTCCACAGTAATTTGAGTTCCCTGGATGGCGGTGTCGACTCTTCGGACGATGGCCCGGACGAAGTACTGGTAAGTTTCTGCAATCCTGTGGCGCCTCCGGACTGTTTGCACCCATTTCTGGTAGGTCTTTAGACCAATCCGGAGGGAGATGTGTCGTCTACACAGCCGCCCGAAGGGGCCTGCGCCTTGGCACTAACTTGCCATCCTCCTGACTGGGGAGACAGGGCGCCGCCGTTGGGGGTCGAGGACATTGCACGCTGGAGGCGCCTCCGCTTCTTCTTGTCGGGGGGCAGACGTCTCGGCACTGGACTCATACGCCAGCATTAGCGGCGTCGGCTTCGCCTCTATCTGCTTATGCACAATCTGCTTCACCTTGCGGCAAGACGTCTTGGACACGGGCATGACAAAGCCCTGCTGTCCAACATCATCATCCGAAGGTGCTCCAGTTCCCTGTGGGTCAATAGAGGACTGGGCCGTGGCTTGTTCAGCCTAGACCCAGTCGTACCAACTCGTGTATTGACCCTTAGCAGTCGGGCCTTGCTTGCTCTACAGACCTACGGAGAACTCGGTCAGATGTCTCATCCGGACAGCCGTGGCCATCCGAACTCGGACGAGTTCCCTCATCTAGCCCTTAACCCTTAACAATCGTGCGCACGGTTTACCAATCCGTGCATACGAATTACCAAACCGTGCGCACTAACTGACAAGAAATGTCGTCACAGGGGCCAAGAGAATAGCACCTCCTGCAGATGAACATTCGCATCTAGGGGTAATGCACGCCATCATGTGGCGGTTCAGGTGATACCCGTACTGATCTCGGATCGGAAGAGATGGGAATCTTTGGCATACCACGCGCAAAACATTGCACCCTGCCAGACTCCATGCAGTTTGGGGCCCACCTAGGGCCGCAGCCGTTTAGCTGGTGGCTGCTCCGATGCAGGTCGCTGAGACCTGGCCGGACCAGACTGCAGTGCACTGCACATGTTGTCTCACGCGTGCACTCGATGCGCACTGGGCTTTAGGCTCGCCCGCTCACAGGGCTTTGTCCGAGAGCTTTTCTACCTTGCTACCTTGTTTCCACAGTAATTTGAGTTCCCTGGATGGCGGTGTCGACTCTTCGGACGATGGCCCGGACGAAGTACTGGTAAGTTTCTGCAATCCTGTGGCGCCTCCGGACTGTTTGCACCCATTTCTGGTAGGTCTTTGGACCAATCCGGAGGGAGATGTGTCGTCTACACAGCCGCCCGAAGGGGCCTGCGCCTTGGCACTAACTTGCCATCCTCCTGACTGGGGAGACAGGGCGCCGCCGTTGGGGGTCGAGGACATTGCACGCTGGAGGCGCCTCCGCTTCTTCTTGTCGGGGGGCAGACGTCTCGGCACTGGACTCATACGCCAGCATTAGCGGCGTCGGCTTCGCCTCTATCTGCTTATGCACAATCTGCTTCACCTTGCGGCAAGACGTCTTGGACACGGGCATGACAAAGCCCTGCTGTCCAACATCATCATCCGAAGGTGCTCCAGTTCCCTGTGGGTCAATAGAGGACTGGGCCGTGGCTTGTTCAGCCTAGACCCAGTCGTACCAACTCGTGTATTGACCCTTAGCAGTCGGGCCTTGCTTGCTCTACAGACCTACGGAGAACTCGGTCAGATGTCTCATCCGGACAGCCGTGGCCATCCGAACTCGGACGAGTTCCCTCATCTAGCTGAAGAGACGCAAGAGTATCAGAGCGTATAGCAGCTGCTGAGCTCCACTGTCATCGAGCCCAACACCTGTAGCGAGATTAACACCTGTAGTAGATTCCGATTTGTCATGTAGGTGTCCTGTCGCTCCATCAACCGCCCATATCGATCACCAGGTTGAAGAGCCACTTTTGGGGGTATAGCATATCAGCCCTGTACTCTCGGCATCACTACCGGAGCTGGAATCACATCCAGTAGAGTCAACTTCGGACACAGCTGACTGGCCGTGGTTCAAAGTACGAGTTCATCCCGAGCGCAAGTGATCGCTCATCCACAAACTTTCCTCGCTTTCCCTCCCCATCAGACTGCTCTGATGTATTATATTATTCCATAAAAATTAGCCCAAGGGTTAGGATAGGTTACCGGACAATTTTGGATTCAAGCATTGCAAGTGACATATATGACTTTGAGATTTACCAATCAAGGTCATCTTTGTCTGTAGAGGCCAATTTACACATGTCAGGTCAGGCAAGGTTGTGAGATTTGGATTTCATGGTCATATATAAGGCCAAATTCAAGGTCTCCAAGAGATGTGCTATAAATACATGACTTCTTGTTAGCTTATACACAATCCTAACCTGTATGTGCAAGTGTTTAAGCCTCGGTGACTAATTTACATATTTCACATCAGACATTTAGCACTCAAAATCATCTGAGGTCAAGGTCAAGGTCATCATCAGTTAAGCTCTATCTACAAGCATTTCATCTGTAGAGGCAAATCTGTGCATTTTTTTACCCCCAAAATGGCTGTTTTGACCTTTCAAGGTCATCAAAGGTCAAATTCAAGGTCACCACACAAGTCGCCATATATGACTTCCCATTTGAAAGTGCCAATTTCTAAGCTCTATCTTCAAGCGTTCTATGAGTACAGTCCTGGCAGCTCCCATCATGAAATAAAGTGCGGAAATTTTTTTTCAAAGGGTGAAAAAAAAAATTGTCTAGAAATGGCCCAAAATGGATAGTAATGCGATTTGGGCCAGAAGAATTTTTTTTGTTGACTTGTCGAAAATTCAAAATGGCCGCCATACGCAGACCGGCGATTCAAGGGCAACCAAACTTATAAACATCACAGAGGTACATAACTAGAATCTTTTGAAACAAAAATCTCATCAGACAGTTTTTGAGAAAATGGCCACCAAAGTTCAAAATTGACCGTTTCACGACGAAAACGGCCGCCATTTTGAAAAAAATTAAAAAATCAAAAAACTAAAAAATACCTCCTCAAATTATTTTAAGGTATCTTTTCCCAAATTTTCAGAAAGATTGGACCGTAAACTTTAAAGATAAAAATGTGGACGGACGACGACGACGACGACGGACGGACGGACGGACAAACGGACGGACGGACGGACGGACGACAGACGCAACGCCACGGCAATAAGTTATCGGACCATAGGTTCGGTAACCTAAAAAGTGCAGCAATTCTACACACACAGCATGTACGTGCATCTCCGTGGAAACTTCTGTTCCCTGTCTAAAAAATTAGGCCAAGGGCCAAAGATAGGTTACCGGACAATACATGTGTATATGTTTAATATTTTAGATGTTGGTCGTGTCACTGGTTAAATTTAGGGTCAAGAGAATAGTCAGCATGTATAATATTAAGCATATATCATGTCCACAGTTGATTGTTACGCTGTAAATTCAATAAACAGAGAGATATTAGCAATTTTGTCCTGTGGCCTTGAAAATGAAGGCAAAGGTCAAATTCAAGGTCATCAGAATATTTGGAGTATAACATTTCCTATATGTCCTTCATTGATTCCCACACTATGAAGTCAATAAGTGATATTTTAGCCATTTTGTTCTGTCACCGTGAAGATCAGGTCAAAGGAAACTTGAAAATAAGGTCATTTGTCAAGTCGAGGTCACGAGAATATTCAGCATATATCATTTGGAGTTTGACCACAATTGATTCCTAAGCTGTAAAGTTGATAAAAAGTGATATATTAGTCATTTCGTCCTGTGCCCTTGAAATTTAGGTCAACGGTCAAATTGAAGGTCATGAGAATAATCTGTATATATAATTTCTATATGTTCATAATTGATTCCTAAGCCGTAAAGTCAGAAGCGAGATATTAGCCATTTTGTCCTGTGACCTTGATGTTCATAATATGTTCATAATTGATTCCTAAGCCGTAAAGTCAGAAGCGAGATATTAGCCATTTTGTCCTGTGACCTTGAAACTTCAGTCAAAGGTCAAATTCTAGGTCATGACAATATTCAGAATATAACATTTCCTATATGTTCACAATTGATTCTTAAGCTGTAAAATCAATAAGAAGCGAGATATTAGCCATTTTGTGCTCTTGACCTTGAAAATGAGGTCAGAAGTCAAATTCAAGGTCACGAGAATATTCAGCTTATATCATTTCCTATATGTCCACAATTGATTCCTAAGCTATAAAATCGATGAAAAGTGAGATATTAGCCATTTTGTCCTGTGACCTTGATATTGAGGTCAAAGGTCAACTTCAAGGTCATGACAATAATCTGCATATATCATTTCCTATATGTTCATAACTGATTCTTAAGCTGTAAAGTCGATAACAAGCGAGATATTAGTCATTTTGTCCTGTGACCTTGAAAATGAGGTCAAAGGTCAAATTAAAGGTCATCAGAATATTCAGCATATATCATTTCCTATATGTCCACAATTGATCCCTAAGCTGTAAAGTCAATAATAAGCGAGATATAAGCCATTTTGTGCTCTGACCTTGAAATTGAGGTCAGATGTCAAATTCAAGGTCACGAGAATATTCAGCATATATCATTTCCTATATGTCCACAATTAATTCCTAGTGTCTAATCTCAATATTAAGTGAGATATTTGGCATAATGTGTCCCATTACAAAACATAGGAGAATTTAACATGGAAAAGTCCATTTGGGCCGAGTTTGGGCCAAAATGGCCCACTTCGAGCGATTCAAGCGCAACGAAACTTATACACATCATAGGAGTACATATGAGGAGTGTTATGTATCAAAAAGAAAAAAAGTTACTGAACAGATTTTGAGAAAATGGCCGCCAAAGTCCAAAATCAGGCATTTTTCGTCGAAAACGGCCGTCATTTTGAAAAAAATGTGAAAATCAAAAAACTAAAAAATACCTCCTTCTTGAATTATTTTTGAGCATTTTTGTGCAAAATTTAAGAAAAATTCGCCTGTAAACAAAAAAGATAAAAATGTGGACGACGGACGACGACGACGGACGACGGACGACAGACGACGGACGCAACGCCATGCCAATAGGTTATCGGACCATAGGTTCGGTAACCTAAAATAGCATACTGCGACAAACGGATTCCGCCGGCTTCTGCAGGCTCATACATATACAACCATGTCCACACGGTGGCTCCTAGAATTCCATGTACACGGGTGGCCAAAATTTGTAAGGCCTTCCCAGGGGATCCTGCAACACTAATCAGTACTATTTTTTGTCACTGACTGGTGGTCAGTTACAAGAAAAAATCACTACAGCGGATAGAGATCATATTCAGATTGAAAGTAGCCGACGACTTGTGGATGGAACAAATATAATCAGTCGAAAGCAACAATAAAATAAAATATTATCACGCTCCGAAATTTTGTCTTAGGTCACGGCGTTCTACCACTGCCAACATGTACACGACCTCTAGTACCCCTCTTGTGAGAGCAAAAATCTCCTGATTTTAAACTCTCTGTTGCACCAGGGAGGAAAGTTTTAAAAAGATTTGCGACATTAATCGAGAAAGAACAAAATTTCCCATGGAGTTGACACATGCTTATGGTTTCAATAATCCGCCCATAAATGAAATATGGGTTAATAAATAAAATCAGTCCTCAAAATCGAAAGTACGCTTACAATGAGAACGCGTATGCCCCCTGCAGCCTTAGACACTGTGCGCCCTGTGGGCGTTGATCAGACGCCCACCAGCGAACACAGCATACAGAAAAGACACTGGGCATAGCTACGTTCAAACCAAGATCCACAAATCGACTAAGAGAGTGCGATTCATTAGATTCAAACGAGAAGCCGACATGTCCATAACCAGAAGGTTAGGGGGCAGAGCCCTGCAATGCCGGCGCCCAATCTAAAGAACACTAAATATGATGAAATCAATTGCCGGCAGTCATCCGGAACTGCCCTCGGACGAAGTCCAGCCCCAGACAACCACACTAAACGGGACTTAGAAATATTATGATAGGGATTAAAACCACATAGAATGCTGTTAGAGGAGGGAAGGGTTTCCGTCCTGTTTGGATCGCATATAGGCGTAACCAATCCAGACTAACTAAACGTCACCCAATTGCCATGGTCGAGCCGCATGTGTAGACCGCAACCAGAACCATTGAAATAAAGGTGAAAAGTTGTTTCCTACCATTAGAAACACTTAAACTACTATAACCTTTTTTACAATAGTGGCGCACGGATGATGACACACTAGAGCATGTCACCTAAAAGTGTCCGGAGCGCCTGCGTCTCGCATCTCAGACGTTAGTGCTAGAAACTACAGGAGGATGGATGCGTGGTGGTGGCGCTACGACACAAAGTGCCCAACCCTCACTGCAGACCACCACAAAGTAGTGGTTGCGGCGTTAAACAGTCCGGACCCCTAGGGAGCTACCTAAAATCCATCCTTGGGGTGATACATGTAGATAGATACCACACCCGCGTCCGCCAAGCGGAACATCAGTCTCACCCGTACCCCATCAGTGCACGTATTTCACAACATGGTTGCACCTGTTTCACTGCATCCGGAGGTTCCATGGGTACCTTCAGACCAGTGGGTATGGCCGGAGGCAGGTCATGCAAACTCTCCTCCGACGACTCGGCATATATGTTCTTCCAGGACAAGATGTATCCAAGATTGGAACGTCATCCGGCTCTGCATACTGAATGAGTGGATCCAGAATGAACTTCAGGTCATTGATATGAACAACCAGGATTCTGTCAGGATCGAAATCGTGGTGAATCCGTACAGGTTAGGTGCCGCCTGTACATGCCTGTAACTACAAGGGTAACCTCCGACCCGGAGTCTACTAGGAAACGCACCAGCTCACCCCGAATGTCAGGGGCAAATGCCAGCACGCGTCCTGCACTTGGGCACACACAAAGTGACTCGATTGAGAGACCTTTATCGCAAACGCTGCATTGATTGCCTCCTGCATCAACCATTTCTTGTGGGTAGCCAGTGCATACTTAATGCAGTATGGCTGCCCATCGTTGAATTGGTCAAACAGTGTGAGCTCAAGCCTCGTCAAATTCAACTTCGGGAAGGCTTTTTGTCTGAGTACACGGAGCGCGAAAGCGTAGTATGTGGTTGACTCGGTCGGAAGTCGGAAGCCAGTCTGAACTCCTCCACCCCCTGTTCGCGGCACAGCGGTAAATCAAATCTTGACGTTATCGGTTTTAAATTCTTGACGTTATGCACAAAATTCTTGACGTTAGGCGCGAAATTCTTGACGATATAATTTTGTAGCCACAGAAAGGATCATTCAGCACGTTTAATACTGAAATAAACCTGATATGGAACAATTCATATCGTGATAGTTATGCGCACAGTACGCAGATACTATATATCTTGATATGTAGTCCAACTGTGGATTCAAGCACTGTAAGTAATATACAATGAGCGTTCGAGTGTTAACTCTAAATATTGTTCTCCAGCTCTTGAAAAGGCGCAAAAAAGGTCAATAAGAATATGTAATGACTATTTGATTCATCAGTAATTTGTACAATGATGTTACATGCGGAAAAAGTGGTTATTAATAGGGAAACCTACGCATCCCCAATTTTGCACAGCGCTAAATTATCGACGTTATGATTACACAAGTTAATCATGCTTGACGTTATATCACCGAGAAGTTCGTCATGCTTGACGATATTGGTTTTTATTGATTTAAAGAAAAAACATGTTTATAAAAGAAAGAAAAATGTAATTATAGTATTAAATGTATTATTGATAAGTATTTAGTATATGTTGACGGTTAACTTGTTATAAAGCGTCATGGTGCTACATAAACAACCATGTACTCATTCCATGGCCTATAAATCTATATGTACGCAACAGAAATGTTTTTCCCAGTGTGAAGAAAGTCCTTTAGGGTATATGTGATTGACTGATGGTCGTTGATATCACCCTATGTGTATTGTTTTGTTTTGTTTTCCGACGTCTCCGACGACTCTTCTAGATTCAGCATAGGCCTACATTGGTGTAGATTTCGCGAATTTGCAATAAAAGCCAGACATTCCGGTAATCTCATACAAATATACTGTTAATATTAATGTCTTAAATTTGGTGACAAAATTGGGTGATGTTTTAATTTAGTTTTCGGCTGGTATGCGACAGTTCCTTTATGTATTCTCCTGCCAGTTATTTATTTCGGACCTCTCCAAGTATACTAGTAATCAATTTGCGTTGTATAACTACGCCAACAAAGTTAAAACTAAAAATGTGTTGTATTGCAACGATGGACAGTGATACATTGGTTTTGAGCAGGAGTTTAGTAGGATGTCTTTTTTAACAGAATTGCCAACGGCTACGAAAGCTCAGGGCCAAAAACCAGTTTTATGTTGTATATGTTATCTTAGAATGTGTCAGGATGTTTATTTCTTGCATGTTGTAATACGTCATAAATATTTCAATTTTTTTTTACATATGTAGCATCGTATATTTGTCATCTCGACTATCTGCAAGAGGAAACCACTGTTTCATTCAATTTTACTACTTAATCATGCCTCAAATATAATGACAAAAATTTCTAACATGGCTTTCAATAACGTCAAGCATGACGAACTAACGTCAATAATACCGAACTTATCATTTTCGGTGGAAAACGACTGACAGGTATGTTTAATTCAACATATCGGCTTTGAATCTTTCAATGCTTAATCATAAATGAGCTGCCAATATACTAAAGCTCATTTCCAGTACATAGCTGATTCATTGCATGGAAATAAATTGCATTTAGTACATTCGGATAAGTGCAAGGCACGATCTTCAACTTTTTCACATCTCAGCACCTGATTGGGATGCCATAATGCTTCGTCTAACTCATAAATCGAATATATAGTCACCCTCTTACTTATTACCTGAACAAAATTAGATAATTTATGCTGAGATCGCGATAGAACAAAACATAAACAAAGATATCGTTAAGAATTTCGCGCATAACGTCAAGAATTTTGCGCATAACGTCAAGAATTTAGAACCGATAACGTCAAAAATTTACTTACCGCTGTGCCGCGAACAGGGGGTGTCCTCGTACATCCGAGTATTTACCATGCGAACAGTAGCCACAGTTGCTCAGCAAGTTGAACAGTAGCCACAGTTGCCGGCCCAGGCAGAATACTTGATACATGACCTGGAGGGCCTTCCCCTCCAGGCTCCCTGCGAGGATGTATCCAGCTTCGCTGGGAGTCCGTCCCAGCATTGTTGCCATTGAACCGCTTCTGCCAAGCAGACTGGTCCGGCTTCTGGGGTAGCTCCTGGGTATCAGAGCCGGAGTCTGTGGCGTGAGATGAGGCAGCCCATGCTCCATCCCCACCCACAGAAGGACCCAACGAAGTCAGTCTATACACGTGGACATGAACAGGCAACTACTGTGCTGCCTAGGTATACGCACCTGAGTCCCCACTGGCCCCAATGAATAGGGTATGGTCGAGGTGGATCTACGGGACAGGAACTGAATGACAGGGGCATAGATGCCGCTTCCAGTCTTCTGAAGTCCAAGTTCCCTGACTTTAGAAGCCTTCAGTCGACCCTGGTTGTTGGGAACAAAGAGTTGTGTGACACTTTCCCGCCGCCCATACAAGAACTGAACGTTCAGTTTCTGCACCAGCCCACAAGACATCACTGGACCACGGCCTCTGTTCGTGATGGCGATCTAACTTTGCACGACAGCCTTCAGTCTTCGGACCTCGCAAGCGAAACAGCAAGCGTCATCAGCAACATATATACGGGGATGTCGAACATTACATTACCAGGGATGTTACCCAACAACGCGGCTCTGTGGACTGTGGTCTCTTCGCCATCGCTTATGTTACTTCCCTGTGCTACGTCGTGAATCCTGAGGATTACAGACTCCAACAGTCCGAAATGCGTCGACACTTCATGGACTGTTTTCAGCAACAGGAATTGACACCATTCCCCGGAACGAGGAAGCGCCAGCGCAAGCCACTAGTTAGGCGGGAACTATGACATGTGTGCATGGATGATATGATATAGATGGAATAATATAGATGGATATTTGTGTTATTAATATTTTGCTGTCTAATTTAGTTACATGTGCATTAGTAAATTGAACATTCGTGTTAATGATGTGTTAACATTTTGCTGATGTCGCTGATTGAATAAATGCGAAACATATCCATGACATGGTTGCCTTCCTACACTGTTTAACAAATAACTCTATACCATAAACACTAATTGCAATCAAGCCTATGGGGTGCAGTTTATCGCAGTCTCTCAAAGGCTGCAGGCCATGGGGTGTAAAATATCGCAGCGATATTTTGTACCCCTATTGAAGATCAAAGGAGGGGTGCAATATTACTTTTTCACATTACACCAGCGTAGCTCGGGGCCGAAGCGGTGGGTTGCCAGCCAGTTCCCAGTGCACTGGTTGAGGCAGGGTAACCGGACTAGTTGACCACGGAGCCCACTACTGGAGCAGTGGATGCCATAGCCAGTGTGGTTCCCCCAAGTCTTGGTGTAGGTGCGGGTCCTACAGGTTTGGCCACAGGCATGTACAGGCTTGAGAGGGTCAGGGGTCGGGCCGGCGGATCGGCCGAAGGCATCCCCGGGCTGTAAGGGATCGTAGGCGTGGCGGGCTTACTGTGCCTTCATCAAGCACTATCTGTATCAACCACCGCTCCACGGAGGATTGCTGCTATGGAGAGGGTGAGTGTGCTCTACGATATGCACTACTGGATGGGGGCCAGCTCTTTGAGCAAGTCAGTGAGCTGATTCACCACATCCTTGATGGACTGACTGACATTGCGCCCAGGGGTCCTCAAATAGACCGGCCCGGACGGCGAAGGAAGCCAATACATTCCCTGCCTGTCCCCGATTGCCGGCACCTGCGGTGAATGGAATATATCCCAGCTGAGGTCCTGCCCAGACAGGGGAAGGTGAGGGGTATATCCGTCTCCAGAACCTCCAGCCATTCCCTGGTTCCCTAGCAGCAACCTTTGTTGCAACCCCACAGGGTTTGACTCGATGTCCGTAGACGGATTTGAGGACACGCCGGACATCTCTGCGGACTCGGAAAGGTCCTGCAGGTCATCCAGATGGCCTTCCGCATGGTTGGAGCCATCACGGACCGACTCACCGCCGGTTTTGGAGCACGTCCGGGTGACGATACTATCCCGATTGCTCATATCTTGAATTTTGTCCCGGAGGAGAGAGACAGTACCCCAGGGACGAAGACGAATGCGTGCTCGTCTGCAGTGGAACACTGTCGGACTAATCCAGGTCATGGCACCAATGTAACGTTTGAAGCCCGCTACCTAGGGCGCAAGCACCCCGCATTGCGCAAGGTCATGGCGGGCACTGTAATTACTTAACTATGACCTGGTACTAGTCCGCCGGACAGGATCTAGCCCGATACATAACATCAGAAATACATGATTATGTAGCCCGGTGTGTTGAGTCCGCGAGCCATTGGATTGGCATTCCGGAACACGTGCGCGTGTTGCTGGCCAGCCTTGCCGACGGTCCACCAAGGATAGCTCAGTGGTCTGCCAGAGCCTGTATGCACCATCCCAGGGCAAGAGACTACCAATCCAGGGTGTGTGAGCACCCGGATCAAAGTATCCCCCCTACTGGGCCCCCAATTGGAATTGTTCCCGGAGTCCTAGGACCCTCTAGCCAAAATGAGGGGAACAGGAGCACATGGCCTTGCTACACCGTCGTCCTTCCACATTAGCAGCTCTGAGACAAAACTCAAATAAACCAAAACTGGCAGGCTGTATTTATAGCAGCCAGCCCACGAGAACCAGGGTGTGACATCATGACCAAAGAAACAGTGCATTGGATCGATAGATGACATACGTCTCCAGGGAGATGCGAGCTTCGAACGTGAAACAGCCAGAATATGGGGCATGGAAAAGGCCAACTACCTATCGCGATCTTTGGGCAAAATCACCATGAAGTGAAATCCATTTTGAATAAATTGTGTACAAATATTTCTCGTTTTATAGTACATTGTATTCTCTCTTTACAGAAGCATTCAAAATTTTAAGAATGATTCTTTTGCACCAGGACTGAGCCGTCAAGCTTTCTGATGTCATAAACTCAAACCATATTAGTCATCTTAATTTATATAACATATCACTACACTATGAGTTACCATGAGCTTCAGACCCCAATACGACGGGAAATCTGCCTGAAGTCACCACATCCCATGTGGTCGCAGGCCGAGTGGGATATGCTGACTGAAGGTAGATATCATGCCGTAATACTAATAGGGTCTGAAGTCCATGGTAACGATTTTATCATTGGATTATATGGAACGCTCCACCTGTCATTCCGTATTACCCGCCTGAAGCTCATGGTACAGAAAATATTGTGAGGTTGCATCACAGTTTTCCAAATATGGTGTGTTATTGTCAGGGAAATCAGGATCGCAAATTTCCAGCAATCTGATGATAAATGTACATAACTACATAACAACTTTCAAGCTAGCCCATTATGATTTTTTTTGTTAATTAAACTTTTTTCATTTAACTTTTATATACCGGTATCCAGATATTGTCCATAGTTAGGTGTGGCTGCTTCAAGTTATAACAGCACATATCTCATTGAATCATACTAGTTTACAACAAAGAAGAATTAATGCTAGTATATACATATATTCTCATTTTTATTAAACATGTACAGTACACTAATATTGAATTCAAGATGAACTTGGATCTGTTGTAGCATCTTCAGACTGTTTTTTGCTGGCCTCTTCCAACTGTTTTGTCTCCATAGCAATCTCAGCTTCTTCTTTCTCAAGGGTTTCCTGTAACTTGGATTCAATTTCAGGGGGAATCTCAACAGATGTGAGAGTTTCCATGCCAGATTCTGGATCATCAGCTATGATGATGGAGATTGTATTCCGGATAGCGACTGAGCAGGCTGGGTCTGTCTCCCATTTGTCAAGCTCCCTCAGGATGACATAGGCATTCTTTGCTCGAATAAATTCTCTGCCACGTTGTGTTGCCAACAGCTGTGGACATGAAGAATCCATAATTATTACAATACAAATGTATGCCAACTTACTTGATTTAAGACATACCAGATCAATTCTGAATATCTCATGGCAACATCAACTGCATATAAATGTATTCAAACATTAAAATGGTTATATTACAAATATATCTATATCGGGGTTAGATAAATGACAAATACATACTTGATGAATTGCTTCAACTAGCATTTTGCGAATGTCCGGATCAGATTCCCTCTGTTTGTCAGGCTCCAAGTATTGCAGGTCCTCTGGCAGCTTCTCCATGTCATCATCATCAAACTCTTCAGGCCCAGCCAGTGGCAGTAACAACCTGGGCAGGATGTCAACGCTGTCCCCCAACAACCATTCATGGTAGTCTGAAACACAGCAAAGCAAATCTTTTTGCACATGTATGATTCTATGATGGCAATACTATAAGTTATCATGAGCTTCTTACCCCAATACGGCGTGATATCTGCATATCTTCATGAAGGTCGCAGGCCGAGTGGGATATGCTGACTGAAGGCAGATATCATGCTGTATTAGGGTCTGAAGTCCATGACGATTTTATCAAATCCGATGATAAATATTACACTGGTGTGTAATCTAATCGGCTGTAAACATTATCGAATATAAATCTTCAATTGACTGCTCTTTTTTGCAACTACCAAGGTTCAATGGAAACTGTCTTCCTTTTCATGTCAAAAGTGGAGTTGTACTCTACCTGTTTCAAAACAGCAGTTGCGCAGGGTACCTATGATACCACCTCTGCGTACGAGTGACTCCTTGTATTGTGTATATGGCAGAAGTCTCTGTATAACACATCTCTTTTTATCGAGGATATAAAACCTTGCTTCCCTTGTTTGTGTTAGATTGGACAGGAATGGTCCCAGGTAGTGCAAGCCACAAGATTTGTTGAAATCAACTGTGCAGAACACTTGGATGATCTTGTCGAAGCCAACTTCATCTCTGTTTGTCACAATGGTTCTGACAGTTTGCTCTGCACACTGTTCCCATCGCGAAAGATTTGAAAGCAGCATGCATGCAATATCAGCATGGACACTATCAGGCCTCAACACATACTTCAAGGTGTCCAGCAAGAAATCAGAATGAGTTGCCAAGTTGATCAGGTCCCTTGAGACAGGTTCAGTTGTTGTCAAGTTAACAAGTGCTAAGTATGCATCTTTTGAAATTGCAGTGACACTGTCAGAGAGAATCGATACAATGGCATCAAGGTATTTTGTGTTGCTTGCAATGAAACTCTGTCCGTCAGCAGTGCCGGTGAGCCCCAGGAAATATTGCATGGAGATTGATCGTACATCCGCCCTTGCTGATAGGCTTAGAAAAGGTAACACTTCTTTGTCCACTTGTTCTGCATTCACAGATGACATCTTGAACCCAGTTTCCTGAATAAAATAAAATAGACAAAACAAACTTTAAGTATATCCCATGCAGAATGAATAGTAGCATTATTTTTATAAGATTAATCAAGCACATTACATAAATCTATAAAAGGTTGTTTGAAAACATTAAAATGGTGTTGTTATTTCAAGAGACTGCATAAAGACGTCTTTTGCATGGTTGAACCCAGAGCCGTCTAGTAAGAGAGTCGTGACAATGTCCGTTCGAGATTTGTCCAAAAGAAGCTTTGCATCGGCTGACATGACCTTTCAGCTCGAGATATTCATGGTATCAATGTAGCTTTGTGTGGGGTATTGTTGTTTTCCGTAAAAACGTGATTTGGACAAAAAAATGGCGTCTACCACATCATTGTCGCAACTCTCTTACTAGACGGCTAATGGAAATGGTTTGATCAGCAGATCAAAAGATAATGGCAACGGATGGCAACATCTCAAAATTTACGAGCCATCCATCCTAAATTCGTCGAATTCCCAAATACGCCAACAGCATTTTTGAGCTCTTTTATGTCCTTCAAAAGGACTACCCGGGCTCCGGCCGCAGCCGGGGTGCGGCCGCTATATAAACGTATAGATATAGTGTGGCGGTCACACCTCGGCTGCGCTATTTGTGGACTGGCTGCGGCCGCCTATACAAATCAATATAAGATGCCGGCGCCTTGCTTGGTGCCCGCCTACAGCTTGGTACTAGTCCAAGCAAAAAAACGGTCACCGAACGGCCTGAAAACCCGGGATTTTCGTGTTGGGCCAATATCTCATGAAAATCAGTGTGTATGTGCCAATAAATGTGTCAGAGCCATGGGTGACCCTCAGAGCCATTCTATGGAAACATTTTGAGTAGTCTAAGTAGGATTCAGTTGATATATTTTCCAGTTTAATATCGAAATATGAGAGATTTCTGGCAACCTTTACCTGGGTCCGCGAACTGCTCTCAAGCACGATTTTTTTTTATAATTCTTGTTTTTATGTGTGGAAAATTTTATCCTTGATGGTAAATATGCCTCTGGCAGTAGATTTGGTCAGCTATTTCAGGTAAATAATATTACCTGCAACAATATATATATCAATTTACTGACGATGGTTATATCACTGACTTAGAAAGTTGCCAGATATCTCCCGGATTTGACTATGCAAACTCAAAATATACCAAATATAATTTAATATATACACCTGTAGACCATCCAGATGATTCCATTGAATGGATATGAAGTTATTTCATGGCTCTGACACATCTGTTGGCACACACACACACTGTTAAAGTGTATTTCATGACAAATTGATCCAACACGAAAATCCCGGGTTTTCAGGCCGTTCGGTAGCCGTTTTTTTGCATGGACCAGTACCAAGCTGTAAGCGGGAATCGAGCAAGCCGGCGCCAAACGTGGTGAATGGTTGATTGATTAACTGTTTGTTTTAAAACAGTCTGATGATTCTCATAATTTTGACACGCCAGTATAAGCGTGACATGAAGATCTAATTAAAATTATCAACATTTATTAATTGCCGTTAATATTAATGCCCAATAGTCTCAAGTAACTCAAGATTTAATATCGAGCTGTAGCACAAACTTTTAGAAATGTACAAATCACGCCGCCCAAGCAGACATCACAATGGTGTGCGGCACATCATATTGTGTGTTAAAACCACGTGCTAGCACCTCACAATGTGTATACAAGACATCACAATGTGTGTGCATATTTGTTCTGTCTTTTGTCTAGCGGCCGCACCCCGGCTCCAACAAGCGACCGCACCCCGGCTATAACACGGGGGCCGTACCCCGTCTGCGGCCGGAGCCCGTATACCCCCTTCAAAACACCCATTACAATCGTTATTCGATAGTCCGGTATCAGGACTATTTACCATCATTTTGTTTTTCACAAAGACAGCTTCTATGCGTTGCTAATATGCAGTTGGCGAACTTAGGGATGCGGCGAATTTAGGACGGATGGCTCGTATATACTTCCTACGAATAGCAAATTTTCACTTCACAACACAACCATACCCTATTATCGCTCAGGGTTGATCACGAAATTCGTTCTAAAACAAGCATATGGTTAGTCTCGTTTATTTCTCCTCACATAACATGTCTGGAACATTATTAAATCTTGAACATATGCAATATATCATAATATTTTAATTCTTACCGAATAAAAATGTTAAAATGAAAAACCGGCCCAAAACACGGGATAAATTATATAAATGAATTCTCGTTTTATGACAACAAATAATCAGTCAAGGGAGGTATAATTTTCACAATGCCACGTGTCTGCTGCTGATGATGACGAAAGGGATGATGATGTTATTTGTTTAAAGCGCTTATTCAGAAACCTGCTTAAAGCGCTTCACAATTATTACCCCCGATATATGGCCAGGGATCACTATCCGACTCCTTTGGGTCCATAGACAATCACCTATGTCAAAAACTTGGAGACTTGGTCGTACTCTCGACGACTTGCAACGAAAACTTCTATATGACTGAGCTACAGATCGAATCATAGCTAGACATCAAGGTCTAAAGGCCTTGGAGGCAATTCAGGGTGATGCATGAAAAAAAACGAAATGCTTCTTATACGTTTGTCTAAGAAATCAACGAAAACGAAAAATGCAGACTTGGCAAAAAAAATTCAGGTCAAGGTCAAAGTTTATTCCTAGAACCCCTCAGATATGTTTGTCTAGGACCACAAGTCTGAAAATAATGTCCATTTCGCACTACTACGCACTGTTCCCGAGATATCGATGAAAATAAAAAATGACGACTCAGCAAAAAATTTAATTCGCTCTACTATGCACCATTTCCGAGATATCGATGAAAACGAAAAATGCTGACTCAGCGAAAAAATTTCAGGTCAGGTCAGAGGTCATCCATAATACCCCTTAGACATATTTGTCTAGGGTGACGAGTCTGAATTTAATGTCTGTTTCGCTCTACGAAGCTCCATTTCCGAGATATTGATGAAAACGAAAAATGCCGACTAAGCGAAAAATTTTAAGGTCGAGGTCAAAGGTCATCCCTAATACCCTTAAGAGATGATTGTCTAGGATGACGAGTCCGAAAATAACATCCGTTTCGCTCTAAGAGGCACCGTTTCCGAGATATCGAAGAAAACGAGGAAATCAGCGAAAAAAATTAAGGTCAAGGTAAAAGGTCATCCATAATACCCCTTAGACTTGTTTGTCTAGGGCAACGAGTCCGAAAATAACATCTGTTTTGCTATACGATGCACTGTTCATGCAGGAAGCCTCAAGGATGACTCAGCTAATATCATTTCGAGCTCTAGGTCAAAGGCTGTTCGACGGATTGGCCTCCGAATAAATAGGCTTCTTCTCTGGTGATATATGAACCTCCATGCAGAGTTCCACAGTGATCGTCAAAATAATTTTTGAGTTATCGTGCGGAAACCAGAAACATTAATTTCTTCCTCACTCACCTCACGGACCCAGGAGCCAGCTCAAAAACCATAGGCTTCTTCTGCACAACATTTCTGACCAGTTGAAAATTTGGCAAAGATACATCGAAGCAGACTGAAGTTATCGTGCGGAAACCAAAAAGTGAAAAAAGAAAAAAAGAAAAAAAATTTTTTTTTGACAAAACCATAAAGGCATTAATGCTGAAATGCCTTAATTATGCACTCAACAGCGTGCGTTCAACAGCTCCCAGCAAAAGGCCCTGTCTTCTGCAACTCAGCAGGCACAGAGGGTTTGTCCCAAGACACAGTGTTGGTCGCTACTACATTCGGAGTCAATTTCCCTCATGTGGGGGTCGATGCTGGGGTGCTGGAGGCCCTGGCCGTAAAGAGGGGCGTCTCTGGCGTGGCTCAGGCATATTTCCTCGATAACCACTAGCCCATAACTGCTCCAACAGGTCCGGACACTGAAGCCATGCAGGAGGCCTGAAAAGCTCTTCCCCGTGGATCCTAGGGCAATGGACTATTATAGTTTGTGATTTTAGCCCCCAAACTGACCCTACTCTTGACAACTGGCGAAAATTTCTATATGTCTGAGCTCCAGATCGACTCTTAATATGCACTCAGCAGCATGCTCTCAACAGCTCCCAGCAGAAGGCCTTGTTTCCAGCAACTCAACAGGCACAGAGGATCTGTCACCGGACACAGTGTTGGTCGCTAATACATTCGGAGCCAATTTCCCTCACCTGGGGGTCGACCTGGTGTCCTGGAGGACCTGGCTGAGCTCCAGATCAACTCTTGATATGCACTCGATAGCATGCAATCAACAACTCCCAGCATAAGGCCCTGTCTTCAACATCCAACATTCAGTGTCTGAATATTAGCAGCGAAAACTTATATTATACTCTTGTGAGCACCAGATCAAAACTTTGTGCTCTCTCCAAGCACTCCCAGCAAAACGCCCAGAATGCATGGTATCACTTGCTATTATATTCTGCTGGCGGATTCCAATGGGTAGTTAGATGCAACAATAGGGCACAAGTCCAGCCAGTTTTGTTTTGGCACCACAGTGTCTCGTCCAAGAAGTTGTCTCCTCAGTCGGAGTCGTCGGATCACTTATTGTCAGAGTTCATATCCGAGTTTGGTCTTGTCAACAATAAATTTATTTCCACAGCGCAATAAAATTTGAGTTTCCTGGCCACCTCCTGGCAAGCGGAAATGGGCATTCAACGTTACGTACAGCATCAATTTTACGATGACCTAACTGTCTCCTGGACCATCCAGGACATGCGCAGACAACAAAATGGAGTTTGGTCATCGTAAAATCAATGCTGTACGTAATGATGAATGGTCATTTTCTAGGAGGTGGTCAGAACACTCGAATTTGATAGCACTGTGGAAATAAATTTATTGTATGCAATCTGTTTGAGTGATCGACACAGTAATGGTGTCGTTTTGCCCAAAAACGAATAATCTTTCTCACAAAACAATGAGTGCCTTTATTGTCAAGCTTCATTGAACATATTGTGTAAACATGTACTTTGTTCCACGAATCTCAGTAGACATGTGCTCCCCTGGTACATCCTAAACATCAGATGGAAACACAACAAAGATACTTTCTATGTTATGGAAATCGAAATTCAGACTATTACCAGCAACATCTCCCTCTCTTCAGATTTAGTTAAACATTAGCCACAAATCACTTTACAAAGTTATTCAGCCATGATGGTTCCTTTGTTGTTGTTCTAGGTCGCTCTCTTGGTTGGCACTCCTGATCCTGATTTGGGTCTTGAGTTTCCGGCATCGGGTTGCTGCATCTGTGGGGATGATGTTGGAATGCTTTCTTGTGTCTGGCCATCATCATGCTCAATGGGTGATCTGTCTGCTTGAGGACGAATATGCACTCGGTTTCGTCAGTACACACCCCCTTATTGTCCCGTGATCCTGAAAGATCTTTCACTGTGCTGTGAGTCAAATAATTCTGATAATAGACAGACTGCCCAACACTCAGTGGCTGTTGTGTATGGGCCTGTTTATCATAATGTCTCTTGATACTGTCCTGTCTCTTGGCCCATTTGTCATTCATGTTCACCAAGGCGGGAATCTGAGCTTCAATCCATGATGGAATGACTGAACGAGTTTCCCTTCCGAACATTTGTTGAGCAGGGCTAAGTCTGGTGTTTTGCCTTGGTGTGTTCATAAGCTCCAGGTAGGCAAGGTGTCAGTCCCATCAGTCAGTGCTTTCTTTATCAAGTTCTTCATGGCTCTTACACCGGCCTCTCAGTCTGCTTTGATGCTTGACTGAGGAAATCCGGGTGAAGTCATATACTCTGATTGATTAATATGGTGCATTTGCTCGGTTTTGTAGCGGTGCAATTTTCCAAATCAACATGTTTGATTTGGAGAATACACCCCTATGTGTCTTCAGTTCTAAAATTACAATAATACATCGAATCCTGATGCATGTGAACCTGACCGATTCCGCGAATATGCTCAGCTTCTCTAGATCCTGTTTTGGACTGAAATTCAACATTGGGGTAGATAGCCAACTTCTTCAATTTTTGAGATAGAAGTCCGAAATTTGGTACAAAATTGCTGTTTGACTCCCATGTACATGTAAAGTGTGCAAAATAACATAACGACAAGTATAACGCCATGTTTTAGAAAACATGGCAGAAAAAAACCCGGCCCTTTTATGTGTACGTGTTTCCCATGGACTCACAAAACTGAATTCAATACACAATCAACACATATATATGAATAACTCACAACAATAGTTGTACAGTTCATATAAAAAGTCACACAATCAGTCATAAGTAAATGAAACAGGAAATCGTGTACACCCTCAGCCAACTTATCTCCCCCAAGTCCACTTAGATGTACGGTATCCTTGCCAGATCGCCAGTGCCAGTCTTTGGACCTAGCCGTCGGCAGCTCTGTTAAAAACATCCTACTAAATTCCTGCTCCATAAGTCGCCCAAGAATCTGGAAACTATCTTCTAGTTTAAAATCTCACATTCCCAATATGCCCCAAAACATCACCATAGGTTTAAATATTCACATAGAGGCGGCAGGATTTGATGAATATAGGCCTAAAGTGTATGTGTACAGCCGTATTACAATGGATAGATGTCTAACCGTTCCTGCACAGGCCCTAGGCATATGTACAAAATTCCAAAGCAGGGCTCATATAAAACTGGAATAAAGGTTATACCTATTGCCGGGTTTTTAAGTACCCGTGGTCGAAAGCACGGATTCGTCACGGCTTCGTTATGGCGGTCTTGGCTATTAAAGGCGATCGCGCTTGTGAAGCAACAAAATTTCTCATGCTTCAGTTTTGTTATGCTACACGCTTGATCGCCCCATGAAAAATGGCCTAACAGGCCTAATGCAACTGTAATAATTCGAAAAGATAATTTTAAACTATTCTCTGAAATGCTTACACCTAATGTATCACTGTCTGTCGCTGCAATACAACATATTCTTAGTGATTACTTGTTGGCGTAGTGATATAACGCAGTGATTATATCTGGGGCGGTTCAAATATGAGAAGTTCCAAAATAACCGGCAGGAGAATCGGTAATTGCACTTGCGAATACCAGCCGAAAACTAATTTGAAACAGCACTTCTCATTGTCATTCAAATTCTTATTGTTAGTACAGTGATATTAGCAGTGTTTTTAAATCAGTTTAGCGGAATTTATCGGCTTTTATTGCAAATTCGCGAAACCAACACCAATGTATGCTGAATCTAAGAGAGTCGTCCGAGAGAGTCGGAAGACAGGAGATACATAGGGTGAGGTCAACGACAATCACATATACCCGGCCCTGAGAATTGTGGATCACCATTCGTGTTGACAGCTAATGGGATTCCGAACCTCGATAATTGTTTTTTGAAACGTAGCATTGTGAGCATTATCACAGGTGTAGCTGTGGTTGAGTTCAAGAGATTAACTTCCATGAAGTTTGATAGGTAATCTATTGTCAGCAGGAAGGTTCTGCCCTTGATTTCAAACAGATCAATGCCCATCTTCGACCACGGGGTTTTGCTAATTGTGTGCTGTTTCAGTGGCTCTTTAGCATTGGCTGGTTTGTTTTCCTGACAAGTTCAACATAAGTCTGCTAGCTGTTTCACTTCTTTTGACATTCCAGGCCAAAAAACTGTGGCCCGAGCCCACCTCATCATGCTGTTGAATCCAAGGTGTGCTGCATGTACAGTCTTTTTTTGATGTTCAGACATGCTGGTATGATGATCCTTTCGCCCCTTCAGGAGTAGCCTATTGTGGTGGTTGAGTGTCTGAATGAAGTCAAACTAACAGCGTAGTTTTTCCAGCATGTCTGATCTGAATGCTGGCCAATCTTTCACAATGAAGTCCAGGAGCTGCCTCATGTCACGATCTGCCTCAGTGGCTTCCTTGATTTCTTGCATCCTCTTATCTGGAACATCTGTAATTTCAAAAGCCATAATTCTTGCTTCATCAGATGTGGACAGACATGCTGGACTAAGTGCGTCAGCCAGGTGGAGTAACTTCCCAGGAATGTACTGAAATTCCATATCATAGCGGTTGAGTGCTTGTAGCCTCCTTGGTGCCTGACTCAGAGGTTTCTTGAGGATTGACTGCAGCCTGTGGTCATTATGGACGAATACCTTTTTCCCTGAAAGTGGACTGGTCAAAATGTTCCAGGCCAAACACCAGAGCCAGAGTCTTTTTCGATTTGGGCCCAGTTTTTCTTGTTTGGTGCCAGAGCTCTTGAGGTAAATTCAATGGGTCGGCCGTATCCTGTATGAGTACATCACCCAAACCATAATGACTACTGTCCATTTGTAGAGTGAGCTCCTTGTTTTCGTCAACACGTTTTGATGGTTTCCAATGCCTGTGCACAGTTCAGGGGCGGGTAAGGGGGGGGGGGGGTCCTGACTAGAAGAAATCCTAGAAGAAATTAATCCTAGAAGAAAAAAACAGAAGAAGAGAGGGAGAAAAAGAAGAGAGGGAGAGAGAGAAAGATGCAGACACTCTGTTCAATCATAATCTTTTCCCGCCTCAGTTAGCCATCTAGCCTATGCCTAGGGCATATATGTAGTGTCACTGCGACAGAGACAACACTGATTTGAAACACTTGGTAATGGTTATTTTATCACGGGGTTAATTTGGGTGGTAATAAAAGCCACAGGTTAAAGCATTCCAACAGCATTCCAACCCACAGATGCAGCAACCCGACTCAGGAGACTCGATGCCGGAAACTCAAGACCCAAATCAGGATCAGGAGTGCCAACTAAGGGTTTTGAGGCACCAGACAGCATTCCGAGCAGTGAGATGATTTGATGATTTTGGAAACAAGAAAATGCAGCAAACTGCGGAAGACGACATTAGAGCTTGAGCACATCATCAGCACCACGACAGCTGAATGTATCTTACACAACGTTACCCACCCCCCCCCCCCACCCCCAAAGAAAAAAAGAAGCCATAATTTTATCCCCTACATGATTCCAATTCATTTCCGTATACCAGGATGAAAAACATGGCCTACTTCATTCATATTACTGATAAGTAACATTTATTCTAAAACCAATCAATGGAACAGATACGCCTGAACCTCATTAAAATATCCTCAAAACATTGGGAATTATGAGGAATATCTGCATCTGATATCATCAGATATAGCCTACCACATGCCTTTACTGGGCAAATTAAAATACCAGTTAAGACTTTGAAATCCAACACAGAACAGAACACCAGCTTAATTGTCATTTTATAAAATACGTCAAATTACGGTAAATGTAGCCGTGGCATCGCAGACGAATCGTTGTGTTTACTTCATAACGCCTAAAATGTCCACACGCAGATGCCCACATGCACCAATACGAATTGCTGAACAGAAATTGTGTTCCAAAATACGCGTGATTGTGGTAAAATTTGCTTTGCATTCTGGGAACGTCAATTTTCATCGGCTCCGCCATTTTGGCACGTTTTTAGATAATTTGAACATTTTACGTAGTTTTCTCAAACCTAGCACATCGATTCATGCCTGATATATCTGTGGAATAGTCAAAGTTTCCCATCAATTCGAGAGATTTTATGTCAAGGACGAAGAAAATCCTCATTTGAAGTAGGTATCTAAACGTTTACATGCCAAAACGTGCGTCGATAGGTTGGCGTGAAACCTCCATAAAAAAAGTCAGCACATAGACATGTGGAGAGTTGGGGCCCCCAACGCTCTAATGTCAAAAATATCATGCGTAGCTAGAGTATCGTTAATGAAAGTTTGAACGCGATTTATCATTCCCAATGTTGGATGCGAAAATAATTGCTCCCGCGCTGGCAGGCGACGTCCGCCATGATGAATTCAAGTTTGAAGTTAACGCCGTAAAAAAAAAACATTTGTTGTGTCTGTCTTAACCAGTTAACAGGTTAATAAGAGTTGATCGAGATCCATTTCGCTTTTTAAATTTCTGGGCGTATGATCGGGATCTAGATCTATCAACCGTATCGTAATATCTCGAGCCACTCGATGTCGACGATGATGTCGATTGTCATCTGCACACTGACAGTGACACTGTCACTGCCACACTATAGATGCTTTGCAAGTGACGTCATAACGTTTTTCTTCTCTATTTATGACGCCATACTGGACGGCAAAATTCCCAGTGAAATCACAATAGAACCAACAAACACTGGACGTTGTACATGATTTTGCCGTCCAGTGTGACGTCACAGCAAAGGCTTTGCCAAAGCATCTATACTCTGATTTTTTCTAACTTGTTTACACCAGTTTTTGACGATATCTTTGCGATGATAAATGGTATCGTTCTGTAACTTGGCATACTTCACTTCGAAGACAAACGGCAATTTTCTACCAAATTTCAGACTTCTATCGCAATAATTGAAGAAGCTAGCAATCTACCCCAATGTTAAATTTCAGCCAAAAACGGGATCTCGAGAATCTGAGTTTATTCGAGGATTTCATCCTGTGAACATCTATCAGGAATCGGAGTATTGTTGTAATTTTAGACCAGAAGACACATTGGGGGTGTAATCTACACAAACATGTTGATTCTGAAAGATTGCACCACTACAAAACCAAGCAAATGCGCAAAATTGTGTGCGGACCCAGAAATCAAATGACAGGGCTAAATTTAACATTGGGGTAGATTGCCATCTTTTTCAATTTTCTTGATAGAAGTCTCAAATGTGGTAGGGAATCGCCGTTTGACTCTCCTGAAGGTGAAGTATGCCAAGTTATAGAACGATAGCATTTAGCATCGCAAAAATATCAGCGAAAAACTGTGTAAACGAGTTAGAAAAATCAGAGTATAGTGTACTTGTACAGCGCATAACCTGATAACACAGTACTTTTCGTCACCTTTCCGTTTTCGTCAGGTGGTCTTCATATGTTGTTTTCAATGTTTTAACAAAACTAACACGTCAAAGGTGTCATTTAATTTTCACTCATTTGCATCAAAACAGTCTTTGTCGTCTGCAATACAGCTGTATATCTGATAAATAATGAATGAGGCAAAGTATTTATACAATTTATTTATACAAAGTATGTATCAGTATATATTATTGCCAACTGTGATGAGCGCTTGTCATTGCATTCCACTTATATCCTTTCTGACAAGCCACCATTATTGTAATTATGATTGCCGCAATTCATCTTCAACATTAACTCATTCACTGCCACGATAATTTTTGGGTTTCAAGGCCTGTGTGCCACATTAATTTTAGAAAATATGAAAAATTCCCGATTTTAGAAGTTATCATTTTTATTCCAAGATCAATAATAACACAACCATCTTTTGATAATCAGCACAAAATAAGACTGATTTCTTGACAACAACAACAATATTCCAAGTATCAGCTCTTGCTATTTTCACATACTGTTTTCAATATATAGGGCATTACTCAGAATTGATGAAAATTCACTCAAATAATTCGGAAAACAACAAGTAATTGTCAGAAATATGTCTGAATTCGTTCATATTGTCAACAAAAACGAAGTACAAGCTATCTAGGCAGTGCTAGAGGCGCCACCTATCGAATGGAAGATATTTAATAAACGAAACTGAAACCAGGTTTTTCCATGTGGGGAATCCCCCCAGGCAAGATATCTCGTCGCCGGCACACATATCGTGACGTTTAGGCGACGAGATAACTCGTCGCCGGCAGTGAATGAGTTAAGAGGCTCAATCCAGATTTGTACAATTATGTAGATCACCAACAAATATGTCAACTAAACCATTCCATAGTTGAGGCAGTTTATGCTATGCTGCCGCCTGACAAATACTGGAAGTAGTTCATGTTTGTTCCAGTCCAGTGACATGGATTTTGTTTGTTCTAATCTCTCAAGATTATCAATGTCATATTGGCATGTTGAGTGTTTACATACTTTGTATATGTATTTCGAAAGATATATTTATTGTTCCATGGACAAAGTAAATTTTGATAGTTTCAATATGGTCATTATATTGCTGTGTGTGCTGGTGGTAGGGTGATCGTTGCTTATGCTTGTCCCTCTACTAGCTCGTACACTATGCAATGTATGGATATTACAACATTAAATTCGAAAAAGTCACAGGGTGCTGTTTGTTCGTAAATTTTTTTTAAATTTCTAATTTCGTAAAATAAAAAGAAATATTTGTTTGCAATTTTTGTACATATCATTATTATCAAATATAGGAACATCAGTAGCGTGATGGTCATCTGAAATTTTTGTCATCTGGAGCTACAGTTTCTGAAGGTGCACAACATCTAGCGAACAGTTACCATGGAAACACCTCCTCCCCTACCCACAGAGGAGCCGCCTAAGGCTCCGTCTCCACCACCACCATCAATACAAGCGTCCAATCAGAGCACTAACAGGTTGGACTTTGCCAATGATGATGGTGGACCTTTGGTCACCGATGATGATGAATCACCACCTGCTAAGAGACTCAAGCTGAATGAGTTGGATGTCTCAGACACAGAGCTGGATGTAGATCAAGATATGGAAGGCACAGACGCCTTGCTAGGCTCTGGTCTTGCCTTGGATCTCCTCGAAGAAGGAGAAATCTCCGATTCAGAATCTGTACTTAGTCGAAATGGGTCATTAGTGTTATTGAAATCTCGTCAGTCAGAGCAACAAAAGCCAGAGGATGTTCCCAGTACGGAGTCAGATGAGGGCCCACTCAGTCTCAACCCTGACAACAACAGTCAGAGTCAGCTGCAGGAAGATAGCAGCTCACAGACTCATAATGTGAAGTCATCAGTACAGGTCACAGATAAGTCAAAATCCATGACCAAATGCCCAGTTAGCGTTACAAAAGATAGCAATTCACCAAATAAACAAGATAAGGTCCCATCAACTGCCACGAAGATTGACACACCAAGCGATGATGAAAATGACGAGGATAATGACGAAGATGAGCGACTTCTGGAGAAGGCCGTCAAACCCATACTGACGGACGATCGAGATCTGACCCTGAAACCGTCCATTCCAAGTCAGGCTCAGGTTTGATAGCTGCATTTTAATTGCCATTCTTCCAAGCCAACTCTACCATGAATTCTTCAAAAATAGTTCATCAATCATCATATCATAAACTGATAACCTAATAAGGTCAAATAACCTCGTTGACACTATTATGTTTACACTATTATGAGTCATTTTTATCAGACTGTACTCTATAAATGATAAATGCATGCTTCGTGTTGTATATACATGTACATAGCAATCACATGTCAAAGAAATCCTACTGCCCAATCACAGGAGGAGTTTGAGATCATTGACGACGTGGAGTCAGACTTAGATGATGGCGGGGATTTCCCAGATAACAGCGACCTTGACAGCGATGACCTTCTCTATGACGAGGATGAGATCGATGCTCTGCTGGACGAGGAGATGGCGAAGAATGGCTCAGTCAAGGTCAAGGACGAGGAGGGTGATGAAGCGAGCGACAAACACGCAGCTGTCCCGCTACAGAAGGAAAAGGTCGTTCTCGTCGGTAAGTGTTTGTGCTTCATCGTGTATTTGCTGGTTTTTTGCAGAGGGAAATAAAAAAATGATTTTGAGGAACAATTGCTGTTTTCCGATTATATTTCACCATAATGACAATGTGATAAAGGAGCAACAATTCTTCCCTTGCAGAAAAAGGCCATGACCCCTTTGAGATCTTGCCAGAAGGTTGGCTGGTAGTGACACACAACAGTGGTATGCCAGTCTACCTGCACAAGAGCTCTAGAGTGTGCACTCTGTCCAGACCATACTTCCTGGGACCTGGTAGTGCTAGGGTAGGTACTAGGATGGTCCTCTTTGAATCTATCATAACAATTTGAATATTGACACTTGTACATCAGAATGAACACTTCCAGGTAGTGAACTTTTCGGCCTGGGCCCTTGGCTCACTAATGAGAGGTTTAAATTTACATGGTTTTCGGTACTGTTTACAAAAACAAAGATTTTGTGGCAGGTCATTAATGTTCAATAATTGCTTGTCGATGATAACATTTTGTTCTTTTTGCAGAAACATGACATTCCAATCAGTGCAATTCCTTGCCTGCAGTACAAGAGAGCTGTAGAAAAAGGTCACACGTCTCGCATCACATTTTCTTTGATCCCTTGAGCAAATATTTCAGATAATATTTTAGAGACTTATTGCTTTTCCAAACTATGCATGTGTTCGAGTCGTGTCTCACCGACTCATACCATTGTAGGTGAAGAGGCTGTGGTGGAAAATGGTTGCCCAGAGGCCGGGCAGGTAGACAGGGACAATACCACATCACCAATGAAGGTGGAGGTCCCCAAGGCTGAGCCAGAGAAGGACGGGGGAGCAGGCGATGATCCAGCCGTACCCAACCTGGGAGTCCGCGTGGAGACTGCCGAGGATCACGAGAAACAAAATAGTCTTGGTAGTCATTTTGAGTAGAATGTCCGATTTGATTTCAAGAGGATGTGGTTGTATTACCGTATTTATTCAATTAGTTCGAACACTCTAATAATTCGAACACCAAAAATTATTCAAGAAAATAATTTTCAAATTGACTCGTTTAGTTCGAACAGTCAAATTTACGATCGAAATTTCGATTGAAACAACGAACGAAATCAACTTGTCAGCTGCCAAAACATACGACTCGCCAGGTGGCAGCACTACGAAATGAGTAATCAGCGATATATTCGCCAGGTGGCAGTGATCGCGATTAGGATTCCAATGCTAGGGTATATCGTTTTCACGAAAGGCGGCGCTCCAGCACCTGTCTTTCACACAATTCGTCCTTTGCATTCTGGGATACCGAAAATAGTTCCAACATGGATGCCTCTATGAATCGAAATAAATTTGAATGTTTGGGATATTTTGTTACTGACAGGACATATTGTCGAAAACTATACAATTTTTTAAGAGATTGTGATAGAATAACTTAAGTAGCGGTGTCCGTGGCAATTTTTAGTGCCTCTGAAAAATCCATGGCCGAGTCATGACTGTCGGGTCGACCCCTGTCCAGCCCTGGGTCGACCCATGCAAAACAAGAAAGCACGTGCTCGTGTTTACAAAACGCGCATTAATACGGACTATTTTGTTACCGCGCATTGACACTGTCCCCTGATTCAGGGGACCAGAGAATCGGTTATTACAAAGACGGGTGCTTCAGAGTCCTGTCTGGTGGACAAAACGAGGGTATATGACAAAAAGCGCGGACCTCATAGTGCCAGGCGGTTTGCGGGCATTGAAGATTTTCCGAGTCGAGTGACTCCATTGCACTTGCAATATGACTAGAATCTAGCATCAATGCGAGATTATAAATTACAGTTACCCGGCGATTTAGCAGCCAGTTATTCAAGTTTTTTTTTAAATGCTAGTTGTCTGCAGTTAACCTATCAATCGTACCGGCCCTAACCAACCAGCACGAGCGGCATCTGTCAACTCGCGAAGGCCTATCTGCCATGGCATGATCGATCTGGGTTTGGGATTTTTTTTCCTTTTGACGGACGATTTTATCGTGAATCTAATAATTCGAACATTTCAAAATTTAATTATTTTTAGCTGTTCGAACTAATTGAATAAATACGGTAATGTTGATTCCAGAAACTGTTCCGAGTGAGAGGAGTGATGTGGCTTTGCAAGGAAATGTTTTGTTGTTTCGGGTTGTGTAGGTCCTGATGAAGTGAGGACATACTGCGAGTCATTATTCCAGTTCAAATCAATCACAGTCAAACGCTTCAAGTAAGTGGCGTTCTCTTTGGAAGCATACTTGGCTTTTGTGTTTTACATTTGGAAGTATAAATCCGACTTTCAATGTGTCATGGATATGTGTGTCCTTTCCATACAGAACATGGAAAGACCGACGACAGCATAACAATATGATGAAGAAAATAGCAAGACCAGCATTGGTATGTGCACTTGCGGAGCAGAGTTAGTTACATTTTGAAAAACCAGTGGACCATGATTCAATTCTAATATGTGTGACGGAATAGCGGAGTTCTTCGGGCGGCTATTACGCCCACTGATCGAATAGTTCGATGTATGTTGTGCGTTAACACACCAACAGTAAGTCTGACGTAAATTTCAATAATATCCGAGTTTATTGGGATGATTTTGGTCCGATGTATGATCACTCTCTCTCGCTCAATCGTAATCCCCACAATAGTCCGAAGTATTGAATAGTCCAATATGAATTTGATAACTTCTAATAACAATATTTGGCGTAGTACCTCTCAATCCAACTTCTTACTACAACAGCCTAGAATCAAGTGTGGGAAAGCGCGGGGCTAAGTCTATGATGTGTGTGGGTTTTCCCGCGTAATGTGGCAGGTGTTCATGTAAATGGCGGGAAAGTGATGTCATGTCTGTGTGGGCGGAGTCATGTGTCTGGAAATGTGGTGATTGGAGGGAATGTAGGAAGTGATAGCATGAGCGGTGTTGTTTACATGTAGATGTGGTGCGAGGACGGTGTGTGCCCGGTGACGTAAGGTAAGTAAGTATGAAGTCATGTGATGAATCTGTGCCGTGTATGTCGAGTGGGAGAATGTGTCAGGGACGGGTTTCGGGCCATAACAGTCATAAATATTCTACATATGTGTCCACAAAGTCTGCGTGATCCGATTGTAATCATGAGAATGTTACTGTTTTCTAGCCGTCCAATACCAAGTTGATCCGGTGTGCCTTACCTTCAGACAAGGACAACAAAGTCAGCAAACGCAAAGGTCTTTACAAAGTTTATATTAATCTGAAAACATTCAAACTGAAATATTCAAATGAAATTCATTCATGACTTGATATTGAAATAAAATTCATACATGACTTGCCTAAATAAATTGGGATAAAAGCTACAATTCAGATTTTTCACCCATGACAGAGTTCGTCCTGAACCCGGCGGGGAAGTCGGACATCTGCATCCTTCATGAGTACGTCCAACAGGCACTGAGAGTCCAGCCTCGGTACGTCTTTGAAGAACTGGCTAACTCCCAGACGCCCTTCAGTGCCACCATCATGATAGAGGGGGAGAAGTACGGTACAGGCTTCTCCAGCAGCAAGAAGGGAGCCAAGCTAGAAGCGGGTTGGTTCATTTGTTCTTCCCCTCCCTCAGAAACCCATCAGAGAAACAAATTCTCATTGATTTCTGCCTTCAGTTAATGCCTGATCCAATTTAGGTGTGAGTCAAAAGAGAATTTTATGTACGTGTGTTATGTGACACTGTTTTAATTCCAGCCAAGCAAACCCTGGCCATACTGATTCCAGAGATCAACAAACTCAAAAATGAAGAGAAAGAAGATGCCCCCGCAACCGATTTCTCAGTATGGTTCCCATTTCTGTAACACTATGATTTTGCTTGATGTGTACATGTCTAATGTTCATGCATCTGACAAACTCATCAAATTCCATATTTATGGCCAATATCAGTGCTAATATAAATACATACTCGATTTGTTTTCATGAAAGTATTTTGTTCCAGCTGTTTGATACAATCAAGATCGAGGATCCTCGTGTAACTGAGCTGTGTATCAAAGCCGGACAACCGGGCCCATTCCAAGTGCTATGTGAATGTCTCAAACGGTGTGATCTCTTAACTTTTCAGTAAACTATGTTAGTGTCTGGTATTTAGAATGCATTTAAAATGTACATTGTATAATAATTGATATACACTGGTGGGAACTCTTGACTTTCCAGTTAAGTATCTTAGTTTCGGGTGTTTACGACGCATTCACGATGTATAGTACTTGATATGCATTCTTCCTCAGAAATTATGGTGTAGGTGACACACATGTCCATATGGAGATGAAGGCTCTCAAACATCAGAAAAGCGAGTTCATCATGAAAGTCGGGAAGCATGAAGCCAGGGCATGTATCCATTCGAGATGCTCTTCAAAGCCTAGTCTTGGACATTTTGCCATTTGTGTGCTGGAGATCTTAGAAATGATGAAACTAAAACTGTGGTATCTGGTTTTCTTTCTTGTACAGGTCGTTTGTAAGAACAAGAGAGAGGGAAAGCAGCAGGCTGCACAATCAATCCTACAGGTACTTAGTTACTCACAGTCCAAGACTTCATTCTACAAAACCAACACAGATAGGGAGCATAGTCTCTCATATCGGTTAAATTTTACTGAGTGGAAACATGGTCCTAGTGGTTTGTTGTTTCTCTGAACAGAAAATGCATCCACATATCCACACCTGGGGATCTCTACTGCGGCTCTACGACAGGTCAACTCTTGCCAAGGTAGCGGGGACTGGGCTTAATTACTAGGCCACTGAAATATCGTCAACTGTTCGTGAATACATGTAGAATGTTCTGGTTTTCTGGCAGTTTTTGCATAAGTCCAAATACCTTTAGGTTATGTACCACAGCAGTGGATACTCAATGTTTCACAAACAGTTGTAGTGTTTCAATGATTTAGATTGTAAGATTGTTCTTGTTTTGCAGTTTGAACATGTTGAAATAATCCGAACGAACTTATTAAGAGATGTGTTTTTGTTCGAGTTATCAGTTGCTTCGGCCTATCTTTCCCGCCTTTATCAAAATGTTATTGTTGAGGTAATACTTTATAAATAAAAATCCAAATATTTTTCTTGGTATATCAATATGTACCGGGTATGTGCACTTGTATCGCAAACAAATTGAATTCGTCTGGCTAATAGTATGAATTTCTGTATGGAGATGTGTTAATATGCATACTGAGCAAAATGATTGTGAATTGTCCGTACAACAGGAATACATAATGAGAGACTCATTACGTGTTTCTGCCGTACAACATATCAGAAACATTCATTGTTTGTGAATTATATTAAGTTGTAAATATGCTGTGCTGCTGAGATGCCTTCGAAACCTGTCCAAGTCAACATTTGTGGAAGATGAGCAAAACTCAGGTTTGTATGAACTGGCACACACTGAATGCATGAGTTGGAGGTGTTACATTGACCATCTGTCCAAGTGTACTACATTGTACATGTCTTCCTGTGGATGTTGAAAGGTTTTAAAACTGTTTAGGTTGCCCAGCTGCATGCATTTGTTCAGGATTTCATTAAGTTGAAGTATTTAAGATTCCCCACTAATAATGTTTGTACTTTTCATGGTTCCAATATTTAATAGTTAAGGAGGATATAATGAGTTATAATGTGTATAGTCTTTCCCTTGAAATGGTAATAGGGATGGTGATAGTTCTCATCATTATGGTTTAGTTTGAAATCTAAAATCCGGTGTGGGTACCAAAATCATCTCAATATTATTACAGGTATCTAAAATTGACATTGATTTCGAATACATTCCATTTCAGAGCGTAATTTAATTTTCTTTTCACAGTTGAGCAAACAACAGCGTGAGGCAACACCAGCATACTGTGACTGTTTGGTACACTCCAAGGCTCGCATTTGTTTCGGTACCATTGAAAACCTGCAAAGTGGGGACGCCATTTGCTGCGTTGATGAAAAGACGCCAACAGATTCCAAAGCAGTTCAGTGTGGGACAGAGGCTGGTGTAGATGTTAAAGATGGGATGACACAAACAGGTCCAGAGTCAGCTCTAGGGGAAGCTGATGACCTGACCACAGTCGATATGATGATAGATCCTGTTAGTCCTGCCCAAGACACACCAAGTACACTAGTGAAGGGAGTTGATTCCTTTCCTGTGTCAGCAGAGTGGGTTACCCAGAAGAAGGCCAACACTGAAATCCAGTCACAACCAGCAACAGAAGAAGAGTCACCTTCTGAGTGCAACTTCAAGTGGCGCCATAGCACCACGCAAACAGAGTGGGAAGGGAAAAGCATGTTCCACAAAGCGACACAGTTCCCTGACGTGACATATTCAACTGATGACAAGCCCACGATCATCAGCCCAACAAAGCCCGAATCCATATGCAAGCAGTTCACGGGCCCTATCAAGGGGGCTGCCAACATATCATCCGGATCGTACCAGTGTGTGGCCGTTCGTTCTGGATCAGGGATCATCATTGGGACAGCACCACTGCGCCCAGGAGGAGCCAACAAGCTCAGGGACGAAGAATCACCATCCGCCTCCCAGACCTCAGTCCCAGAGAAACCAATGGTCTCTCCCACCATCCCACGTCAGAGAACATGCAGCACATCGTCGGACAAAGCCAGCGATATCACCTATAAGAGTGACGACACTCCCAAAGCAAGTCCCAAATCAACGGTTTCTGAAAACCAGGAATCTAAACAGCCATCAAAGCCAGCACAGCAGACGACACAGGCACAGACCATTCCTGTCATGATACCACCAAACCAGCCAGCCGTGTTCCCATTCCAAGGTGCACCGATGGCCCAGTACAACATGCCGAGCTACCTACCCGGGGGGTACATGATGAGCTATGTACAGCCGCCCCCGGGAGTCATGACCCCGTACATGACCTACGGAGTACCGCAGCAACAACCCCCGCCCGGCTCAAACCCTCCACCGTATCCATGGCCAGGCCAGTAGTCAAACGCTAGTGACAGCTTGGAAGTATGTACTCACACGTAACATCAACTAAACACAGGGTTGTGTCTCTGTTCTGTTGTTTTCTTGTATCCAGTTCAGCCTGTGACAGTTCAGAATTTGTGTTGCACTACTGAAATTCAGATATCTGTCATAAGTGTGTGTTCTTAGGTAAACTTTGATTGTTTTACAGTTTTTATGAATGTTACCGGTATTCATGTCATAGACTTGACACTAAACTTTTATGTTTTTACGTTGAAAATTTTACATTTTAAGTTGTTGAATGCCCATACATGTAGTTTTATTTGTGCATGAAGATATCCACTTGACCATGAAATGGCCCTATTTTGTCTTTCGTACATTGTTGATGCTGAGAAGTTATAAAATAATATCCCTTGACAAGTTGAAAAGTGGTTCAATGCATTTCAAGTTCTTTCATATTTGTTGTGTCAGGTTTGACTTTGCACTCTAAATACATGTCTAAGTTAACTATTACCTGAATGTTTCTCAATTTGTCAAATTTGATTTGTTTGGAGTTTGTGATGTTAGACATCAAATATTATTTGTGTTGTGTTATATTCGATCTAGTCATAAACACACTCAACACCTCGTCATCTTTTAGAGTAAGGTGAATAAAATTGTGAGAATTTTGAGGTGTGTTCACTTGTTGAAACTACGATAGGTTTGGACACCGGTAAGTGTGAACTAAAATGCGGGATAATACTCACTGTAACAGTCACAGAAGCCCTCGGGGCCAGGGTGCAGATTACGGTGAATCACTGTAAATTAATATTCAGTTCGAGTTGTGGTTAATTTATCCAGAATTGTGGTTCAAAATTGTGACATGTGGGCTTTGAAGAAGAGGTATGCTGGTTTCTTGAATAAACAATTTAAGCAAAGATCAAGTTCTCAGGTTTGCGAATTTGGACAGGTAAGTAGAAAGTAAGGAAATTTGGGTTACAAACTGCAAAGCAAGAACAGTATGCATGCACATCGAACTGATTTTGCAAAATGAAAATTTAATAACTGAGACCTGAACCGTCATTAATATTTGTTTTTCATTTCAGCAAAATCGTGAGACAGAAAGTGTCATTGATCTCCAAGTGAAATCTAAGTCGATGCCGAACAAAGCTATATTGAATAAACTGAAGGAAGAAATGAGGAAACTCCATTCTAAACAGGTTTGGTTTTGTACAATTTGTCCAAGTAAAAAATACTGCTTGCTCATTATTCATTTTGTTGGAACTTGTAAACTAAATTCCACTCCAGAAGCTCTGGATTATCTTCTAGTATTGATGTTTTGACAATGTTTTTTCTTGAGGATGGTCAACTTCTGTGCAGTAAATCAAACCTTTTGATATGAAATCTGAGTGTTTCTTTTGCAGAATGAGGTGCAGTCCAGTATTAAGGGTCGTATTCAACTTCCGGCTGCGATGGACGTGACCTCGACAAACTTGGGCAGTGTGGTTCTATGACCTTGGCACCTGCTTAATCCAATTCCAACTTCTACGATTCGTGCTATCGAGATTTCTTTCGTGCTTAACATCAAATGTTTGTGTCCTCGTTTAATTCTGTCACCTAACATTTTGAACTTGGATGTTGTCGTTGTGGGTTGATCAAAAGTGGATATCTTTTTCTAGTACATGAAGCACCATGGAAAATTTGTCGTAAGTGTCTTATAGTCAGCTGTGCAATCAGAATTCCACCACAATTACTTGATTACTTAGGGATTAGTTGATTACTGATTATTTAATCATGAATTGGTGCTTCAAGACAAGTCATTCACAGACTCGATACCAGCATTTATGTATCACATTGTCAAATGTCACAGTGCATTTTCTGAGATTTTCCATTTTTGTAGTCATCACTGTAGTATTTTCTGTTCGCATTCCTATATTACGATTTTGTGAATACGAATCATGAATTTTCTCATCAAAATTGTGTGATTACAGCAGTATCCAGAGCCTGTCTGTAGTTTTAATGACTTTTTGCATGGGTGTGTGTTATTTTACCGACTGTGTTGGCTAAATGAGCAAGAAATGCTTGTTGGAATTTGGTAAACCAATAAGTTATTTGGGTGGTACGAAGACGAAGAGTACTATTTATCTCACATATAAGAAGTGCCAGGCAAAAAGAAAATTGTCCTTGTTAATAGTTTTGTTCGAGCATATCACCTCTCACACATGCCAGTTCAGCTTACAAGTATAAGTAATCTCTGTAGGTTTACACTTTTTATAAGTATTTTTGTATGAAGAGGTGTACTGCATGGTGACCAATTGAACTGCATGCATCCATCATTACAGTGGCAATGTCAATGAGGCCATACGAATGTGTATATTATATGCTACCTGCTCCAGTCCAGATTGAGCTTTGGAGAATTGTTGATCGTGATGAAAATATTGTGAGTCTGTACTTGATACAAAATATGTGGAAAGCAATAACAAAAAAAAAATACCAGTCAGCATCACTAGTCAATGTGAGTTTTTTTTCACGAACAGTTCCACATTTTGCATGCAGACACTTGAATACATTCCTTGTGAAGGCTACAAATCTCTTTCTGTCAAATTCATTTAGAGAATTGAAATAAAGGAGGAAGACGACTCAACAGAACTAATTTATTTGCCACACGTTACTGTGGATATCATGTAAACTCCATTGTGGATGATGTGTTGTGCCCTGATAATGGCTTCTCACCAATAAAAAACTGTCATACCTCTATCACTGTTTTGTCAGCTGCTAATAGAACCCACATCTACATTATTCGGAGCTTAAGAACATCACTTACCGAGTATGAACACCTAGGTCACTTGAGGTCTAGTTCAAGGTAACAAAATGCACCACTGACTAGAATGACCTGAGGTCAGGTTCAAGGTCACCAAATGATGCAACTTGAAATGGTCTTGTATATATGACTTGTTCCATAGTAAACCAAGGTTTATACAGAAAAAGCATACACCAAATATTCAAGTTGCATTTTGTTGCACGCAGGTCACAGTTTGTAATGTTAGGTTGCAGTTTATAAGTGGTAGGTCGTATGTCGCTGTTTATAGCTCGCAGGTCATATGTCCATACCAGTTCATTGCTCCAAGGTCGCATGTCGTGATCGAGATACCATAATTTCCAGCAAAAAAAAAGAGATTATTATCTATCTAGAAGTGTTTTAAGAGTTTACTCTGTACACCTCCCATTATGAAAGAAAAATTGGGTGAAATTTCAAGTCCAAAAAATTTTTCAAAAGGGCAAAAAAAGAAAATATTTTTTTTTGGCTGGGAATCACTCAAAACAAATAATGACTTGATTTGGGACAAGAAATTTTTTTTTCACCGACTCGGCAAAAAATCAAAAGGCCGCCACGTGAGAACCCATTATTCGAGCGCAACAAAACTTATACCTGACCCAAAGGTACATATTTCTTTTGGACAAAATTATCAAAATTGTCTGAACAGTTTTTGGGAAAATAGCCCCGAATGTCAGAAATTTACGGAAGCGTATTTGTTATCAAGTGTGTAAAAATTTGTATCTCGTACGTACGACTTAGTAAGTCGTACGTAGGAGTTAATAAGTCGTACGTACGAGTTAATAAGTCGTATGTACGAGTTAATAAGTCATACGTACGACTTATTAAGTCATATGTACGACTTATTAAGTCATACATACGACTTATCAACTCGTACAGATGACTTATTAACTCGTACGTACAACTTATTATCTCGTACGTACGACTTAGTAAGTCGTACTTATGACATACTAAGTCATACGTACAAGTTATTAAGTCGTACATACGAGTTGATAAGTCGTACATACGACTTAGTAAGTCGTATGTATGAGATATAACTCATACGTACGAAATAAGAACTTTCACGCACTTGATAGCAATACTACGGAAGCGTATTGCTATCAAGTGTGTAAAAATCTGTATCTTGTACGTACGACTTACTAACTCGTACGTTTGACTTATTAACTCGTACATACGACTTATTAACTCGTATGTACGACTTATTAAGTCATACGTACGACTTATTAGGTCATATGTACGACTTACTAAATCATATGTACGACTTACTAAATCATATGTACGACTTATTAACTCGTATGTACGACTTGTTAACTCGTACGTACGAGTTAGCAAGTCGTTCTTATGAGATACTAAGTCATACGTACGAGTTATTAAGTCGTACATACGAGTTATTAAGTCGTACATACGAGATAATATTTTTTACACCCTTGATAGCAATACGCTTCCGTACAATACGCTTCTGTAGTGAAACGTATTGTTATCAAGTGTGTAAAAAAATGTATCTCGTACGTACGACTTATATCTCGTATGTACGACTTAATAACTCGTACGTATGACTTAATAACTTGTATGTACGACTTAATAACTCGTACGTATGGCTTGGTATCTCATAAGTACGACTTACTAACTCGTACGTACGAGTTATTAAGTCGTACGTACAGGTTAATAAGTCATACGTATGAGTTAATAAGTCGTATTTACGAGTTACTAAGTTGTACGTAAGAGATACTAAGTCGTACGTACGGGTTAACAAGTCGTACGTAAGAGTTAATAAGTCGTACGTACGAGTTATTAAGTCGTACGTACGAGTTACTAAGTCGTACGTACGAGATATAAGTCGTACGTACGAGATAACATTTTTTACACCCTTGATAGCAATACGCTTCCGTAGAAATTGGCCAATTTTGACCAAAACATGCCATTTTGACCTTTCAAGGTCATTGACGATCAAATTCAAGGTGACCACTGCAACCGCAATATATGATTTTCCATTCGAATTTGCCAGCATTTGAGCTCTATCTTGAAGTGTTCTAGGAGTTTACTCTATACAGCTCCCATTAATATGGAGATTTTTTTGTTAAAAATTTTCAAAAGGGCAAAAAAAAATCACTCTAAATAATGATTTGATTTGGGATTAAAAAAAATGTTTTTCGCCGACCCGTCAAAAAATCAAAATGGCCGCCACGTGCAGACCGGCGATGAAACTTATACACGTCACAGAGGTATATGGGGGAAACCTTTTGAAACAAAAATCTCAAAAGTGGTCAGACAGTTTTTGAGGAAATGGACGCTAAAGTCCAAAATTGGAAAGATTTGAAAGTCCAAAATCAGAAAGATTCAATAAACATAACGCGACGCCAAGGCAATAGGTTATTGGACCAAAGGTCCTGTAACCTAAAACGTGTGTTCGGCAACATTTATGTTGACAATAGATTTGGAGATCAGTGTAACAAGTTATATTTTGGAAATTCAGTATTTGTGCAGTTCTCATATGATCTGCCGGTAAGCTAAAGCACCCTTGGTGCTATGTTTATCTTTAAAGTTTACGGTCGAATCTTCATGAAATTTTGCACAAAAATATCTAAATATATTTCCAGATTTTTTTAAAAAAAAATTCAAGTTTTTTTATTTTTGCAATTTTTTTCAAAATGACGGCCATTTCGATGAAAACGGCCAATTTTTTTTTACTTTGACAGTCATTTTCTCAAAATTATTATTATTAATATTATTATTACACCGTGTTTTCTAAAGCGCACATTCCAATGTTGCACTTTGCGCTGTACAAGGTCCAAAAACCAACAACAACATTAAAACCGAGAAAAAATACAGTTGGGTACATGTACTGATAACTTTTTTTTCTAATTTATGGATAAGACTCCCCTTATATATACCTATGTGATGTGTATAACTTTTGTTGACGTTGAATCGCCGTTCTACACGTGGCGGCAATTTTGATTTTTTTTGACGGGTCAGTAAAAAAATTCTTTGGTCCCAAATCGCATTTCTATCCATTTTAGACCAAAAAAAATTAACCTTTTGAACAATATTTTGGACTTTCGGTACCTTTTAGGTCATAATGGGAGCTGCCGCAACTGCACTCCTAGAACGTCTGAAGATAGAGCTTACATTAGATATTTGCACTTTCAAGGGGAAGTCATATGGCAATTTGGGTGGTGACCTTAAATTTGACCTTCGATTACCTTGAAAGGTCAAAACAGCCATTTTGAGGTAAATGATGGCCAGATTTGCCTCTACAGGTGAAATGCTTATAGACATAGCTTATGTTTGGATTATGAGCATTACGGAAGTCGTATTTGGCACAACCAATGATGACCTTGAGCTTGACCTTGGATGACCTTGAGTGCTAAATGTCTGGGATGGAATGTGTAAATTGGCCTAAAGGCTTTAAGCGTTTAAAAGGTTAAAAGTAATATCTCACTTATTATTGAGATCAGAGATTTGGAATCAATTGTGAACATATAGGAAATAATATATTGACCTTCGTCATACGACAAAATGGCTATTATTGCCTTTATAGTTTGGGAATCAATTGTGGAGATATGGGAAACCTTTGACCACATTTTTTAGGTCAGAGCACAAAATGGCAAATATATCGCTTATTATCATTTTTTTTCAGTTTAGGAATCGATCAATTGTGCACATATAGTTAATGATATATGCTGAACGTACTCATGACCTTGAAGTTGACCTTTGACGTTATTATCAAGATCAGAGCACAAAACGGCTGATATCTCGCTTATTATCGACTTTACAGCTTAGGAATAAATTGTGAACATATAAGAAATGATATATGTTGAATATTCTCATGCCCTTGAATTTGAGCTTTGACCTAATTTTCACGGTCACAGGACAAAATGGCTAATATCTTGTTTATTATCGACATTACAATTTGAGCATCAATTGTTGACACGCAGGAAATGAGATATACCAAATATTCTGATGATCTTCAATTCGTCATTTGAATTCATTTTCAAGGTCACCTGAGAAAATTACCATTTTCTCTCTCATTTACAACTTAACAATCAATTGTGGACATATACATTGATATAGGAAATGATATCTGTATATGCTAAATATTCTTGTGACCTTGACCTTGACTTATGACCTTATTTTCAAAGTCACGGAACAAAATGGCTAATATATTGAACATACATCGATCGGGACTTGAAATTTGATGTGTTTATAGACAGGTGACGTTTATATGAAGGTGGAGCTTAGATCAGGTTTGACTGTATATTGTCCGTTAACCTATCTGAGCCCTTGGGCTAATTTTTCAAAAATTATGTACAAGCGTGTTATTTCAGGCCATTTGTATGTGTGCATATATATGGCAGACCTTGATTCGCTCAAAAGGCCAGAAATGTAGGTCCAAAAGGGATCAACATGCACAAATTGGCTTCTGGTGACATAGCGCATCTAAACAAAGCTTAGATGTGTATCATGGGTATATATAGTAAGCCATATATGGACATCTTCTGGTGACCTTGAAAGTGACCTCAGGTGGCTTTGAATTGTGAACTTCAAGGTGATGTCAGACCTTAAATGTGCAAATTAGCTTGTCCAAACTTTAATCTTGTACATAGAGCTTGGGAATGTGCGTATTATGAGCGCATAGGAAGTCATGTATGATGGATCTGCTGGTGACTTTGATCTTGATCTCCAGGTCAACATGAAATGTGTAAATTGTCATCTGTAGACAGAACAGCTTGTTTATGATGACTATGTTTGTATTGTGAGCATATAGGAAGTCACATATGTTGATGACCTTGAAGTTGATCTTAGAAGTGTTTGATCTACAGGTTACGTTTGACCTTAAAAACATTAATTGGCCTCCGCAGACAGAATGCATGCATATGAGGCGTAGGCTCGTATTATGATCCTATAGGAAGTCATATTATGCTGATCGTTTGATTAACTTGAACTTGACCCCAGATGACATTGGTGTATCTCATGGTCACATTGGACATGAAGCAATTAAGGTAACCTTTGCAGACATAATGATGACATATATATCTCATGGTTGTATTCCGGGCGTATAGGGAATCATACATGGTGGATTTGGTGGTGACTTTGAACTTGACCTCAAACTACTGTCAACAATATACATTTGATCTAAGCATAGAAATATACTATATTTCAATGAAGTCTGTCGTTGAACTACATCACCATTGGTATTATGTTTTTTTTTTTTACGTTGGTTCAGCGCTGCATAACTTCTTGTTCATTTAAAAGAATATCCGATAATGGTAATGTCAATAGCTACACTATTATGTTTTGTTAATGTGATTCAAATATTTTATCTAAATATTATACAATAGGTTTATCATCGGCTGTGAGACTGCCGTGTGCGTTCGGTTGTGCATTGTTCCCAAACAGGATTATTTATGGCCCGACACTCTCCAATTTGGTGATGCGGAAGCGAGAACGTTATTTACGACTTTAGATGGTGATTTCTTCTCAATCTTCTATCAGTTCTTTTTAACGCTGAATTTCACATCCCAAGGTCAATGTTCTGTGTATAACTGTTTCAAACGGCAGCTAGTTGTGGAAAAAAAAATACAAAGGGTTACTTTTGGGCCAGCTTTTCAAGCCATGTATCTACATGTAATATATAAACCAATTACATTGCACTTTTTACACGGATAGAATATATCTGTCCTCGTCGCTGGTAACCTATGCTTGTTCCATGCTTTGCAAATGATATATTTGATTGTGACAGCCATTGCTAACGTTTGGTATCATCAAGTGAAACTTTGTTTACAAGGATGGCGTGTTATAAAGGACACCATGGACTCTCTTCAATAGAATGTCCCTGACGTCCAGTACTGTTAATAATGCCAAGGTCTGAATATGCGACACTTTGTGTTTACAGATCATGACATCTCCACAAAATAGATGTATTTGTCGTACATTCTAATGCCTTCTTGAACAACTTTCCATCCTTAGTAGTATATAGAACGCGTATAGCGAGGCACGAGAAGGTACGATGGTCGATGGACTCACTTTCCGTGTTGTTTGTTGAAGTTTTTGACATCTTTGGTCGAGGCTGTTCACAAAACGAATATAAAATATGTACTTTTATGTTTTCGAACCGTTGCGATCAACATCGAATTGGGCTGAAATTCCTCTATGTTTGGGTTGAAGTTCCTCTCGACCGAGCACGACGCTTCAACTGTACACTATCTAGTATTACGTGTGACAACAAATAATTGATTATCGAAGCACGCCGCTTTGTTTACTGTTCATGCTTAAATGTCCAATTTGGAAATACGAATAATAAAATTGATCATTTTATTCGATTATTACTCCGGCTATTAACAAAAATATATACATGTATCTCAATGAAACTGTTTATCACTTGCAAAGCATCAACACTATATTCATGAATTTGAACATTCACGAGTTCATATTACCCATTTATATCGAGTCTATATGATTATGATCCATATGAACTTAAAATAGAAATTCTTCTTAAAACAAGTCACACTTAGACTATTCTTATTATTTTCATTTCAAAAGCCTGCAGAGGACTGAAAACGTTTGGACAAGGTACTACACATACATGTAGTAGTATTCATTAACTGAACGTTGGCCCATGCCTACAAATGTATAGAGTCCTATACGTGTACCTGGCTCAGACTTAGCACATGACTCACTTTCCAACAACCCCTAATGACACATACAGTCCTCGTATGGGTCAAGAGATACATCATTCACAACAGCGCCTCAAAAGAGGAACACAAGACTTCAGGTCAACAAAAATAATTGGACCTAAACGATCTCAAGCGCGCAGACATCACTGGCCGTGCCTTTGACACCGACGTTAAAATCTCCCACGATAATGACATACATGTATTTGATAAATGGAGGCAAGATGGACAACAACTTGTCACGCCCAAAGTACACAAACACCGAGATTCCCCCAGAGAAACTGTCCACTCGATACTCATAATCGCCTCCCGAGGGACACAAAATACAGTATTTATTTACAACAATTTTTATATCGCTCCGAGGACTTTTACGTACACACCTGTAAAAGTGTTGTTAGCAGCAAGTTGTGTCAATAGATTTTTTGCCACGTTTATAAAAGATGGATGTAACTAGCCTCCATTTTTATTGATTTATTGTGCATGTGACGCGAATACAAGCAATTGAAGCTATTTGGAAGCCCAGTGTCACTTCACTTCTCAATGCCAATCTCATAAAGCATGACCATATTCAATGTGGTATTTTGATAGTTCTGGTGTACAGATTCGAGAGCATTCTGTTTTAAATGAATCAGGCAGCCGCACTGAATACCTCAATGCCAACGTGAAATGGTCTCTGATAAATATAGGAAAAAAGAATGGAAATTTAGAATGCACAAATAAAGCACTCTCGTCTGTGCAGTGTTGCGACGTGGTTCTTTGAACAGCAGGACCACTGAATTCACTCAACTGAGAAATCAGTTTTTGTACCATGTGCTTTTTCTCCCTCTCTATACTTCAGTCATAATATGTTGAATCATGCAAACACGGTATCACGATGTGAGTGGTGGTCGGCCGCCGAGTGGGGACAGAGATTCGAGGACGGGGGACGCCGGCTAGGCACACGCGGGATCGATAAAGTACGTCCCGGCAGGCCGACGGGAGCAGCAAATGACCTGCTTCAGGTGCTCGATTTGACAACACGACCGTGTCGTGAACGCTAAAGCGACGTTCTCTCGGAGCCCCCAAGGGGTCACGCCAAAATTACGCACATTTTGATGGATAATTTGGCCGTGTTCGTGTGACATGAATGGTCGTGGCTTTCTCACGGATAGCAGGCAGAGAAACTACCTTTACCTGGCCACCTTACAGTAAGTGTACGTGGGACATTCCTCTTTACCTGTTGTTTGGGGCGTGCAATCAGAAATGGGGCGAGAGACGAAGCAAACAGAGCTTCGAAAAACGTCCACAGAATCAAAAGACCGTGTATTGCTTGAGAGAATCAAATGACTCGTCAAATGTTCTCCTAAAATGACCCATTTCGAACGCCTGAACTTGAGCAAACTCCAAGCATTTCAGGCGTTTATAGTCTCGTGAAATAAATAATAGAAAGGGGTTTTATACCAAGTGTTTACAGTTCGTATCTAAATGTCAAATGTAAATAATGGAATACTGAAGTACGTTGTCAAAAAGAAATCTATTATCAGTTATTCAGTCAGTTTTTTTTATAGATACGTGTGCGTGCTGCTTTATATTAGGTACCACATCATCTGACGAAGTAACTTTTATGGTGATTAGAACACGCTGGGCTCCAATTGTTGTGTCACGTTTTTGTCGAATTCCATGAATAATTTGGCCTCTTGACCATTTGTATAATTAGGTGAAACGTTCATGTGGCGACATAAATAATTCATTCTTGCTGCTCACCTGTTCATTTAGGTACATGTATATGGAAGGGCGTGAGGGATTCTTACAAGTAGATGTCTACATGCAACATTATAGGATACTACATTTAGGCCTATGTATCATTATAAGATATATATCTACTAAGGAACATTAACCATATCCCAATTTTTTCACTATTGTTTACAAGGTTGCCAGATTCCGTCAATATCTTACATTGCATTACTAAATTGTTTCACAATGTTTTCCAGGCACGATACCAAGAATGAAGACACGGATTGATTTTATGCAGATTTGATTCGGGGGACATCTGTTCACACCATTGACAATTACCGTTGGCAGTTTGTTATCTGACCGTGACGCCATCTCGGGACTTCTTCACAAGTGACAACTCACCCAAAGGTCTCGACTCGATAAAGAGACCGAATCGATAGCGCTACAGTTATTTTTCGCTGCATGGGCAATGCACTCATGATAAGTTCGTTTTATAGAAATGACGAAGCCTCTTTGAAGTCTGTTGACAGTCCATTGCCAAAATGCGGCTCTCCGTGGGATATCTGCATCTATCAGCACGGTCTAGGTGACACCACACGCCGAATCTCACCAGTCACCGGTGTCCTGACTTCGAGGATAACACAGGAAATATTTTTGATGAAGAATAATAAGAAAATAACAGTGAAAAACTTCACGACAAGTCTCCATGAAACAGTTGCCGGTTTGTTTCGCCAGTCAAGTATATAGTCACACTTTGGAGGGCACTTTGGCAGAGAGCCTAACCTCACAACACACTTACATATAGCGTGGTTTGTCGTGCAACACTGAACAAGTGGGCGTCGGGTAAAAATCCCAATAAATTTCCTTTTAAAAACAACACATTCTACAAAGATTTGGTTGATGCTGTAATTCGCCGCTGTCATTTTATCGCGATGGGTAAGAGCCAATCCCGTGAAGAGGAAGTCATGCAGGAGGCATACGTGGTGCATGGGGCGCCTGGGGTCTACGACTTGGAAGGGCTGCGGGCTGCCGAGCGCAAAAACTTCGTGCTACAGCCGGCCCCGGTGATTCATCCCGAGCCGCTAGCGCTGGGCAGGCGCCGATCGCGCAGTCTCTACTCGCTGCACAGCAACGACACCATGGCTTCGTCCAAGTGGAAAGCCGGATTCTCTGCCAAAGATCTTCTGGAGAAGAAAGTCTACTACCTCGGGCGATTCCAGACGCAGGCCATGACTAAGACGGCCTTGGGCAACTTGCGGACTGTCATAAGGCAGTCAAAGATGAAGAAAACAAAGATAAAAATGTCACCTCTGGGGATCACATTCGGGACTAAAACTGGAGGTGTGCTCACACAGGATAAAGTGGCTCATCGTTTCTTGGATATTCAACTTATGGAACTACTGGAACCTGACAGCATGAACAAAGATGTTCTCCTTTGTGTTTCGCGAGTTAACAACAGCATCAGCATCCCGAGTGGGAATACAGATGTGATATACACACAGAACTACGAGATCAACGCATTCTACATGGAACCAAGGGACGCCATTGCCTTTCAATATGCTTTCAATGACTTCAAGCGGAGGGATCCCCTTGTTGCTGTAGAGAACGACCGAGGAAGTGTGATCCGGACCAGGTCTACAAGCACCGTGGCCCGGGATGTGGTAGACAGTGGTCCGCCAAAATGGACGAGTGCTGTCCCCGACCCGAGGAGCTGGGTGGTCTCCAGACGTGACGAACGTGATATCCGGGTGGGCAATGTGGATACCTACAAACAGAGCAGGAATACCGCCTACGTGGTGGACAACACCATCGACAGACGGAGGATCAACTCCTTCCACAGTCATGACACCAACAAGCCGTCTTCACCCAGGTATGTCTATGATGGAGCTCTGACAAATGAGAGGCGCACCAAACACAGACACACGGCCACTACCGCAGACATGCCGGGAGCCTCCGGACCGGTGTCACCCTCCGGAGTCCACAGTCTCACCACGAAGGTGTACTTCGACGACAACGACGGACCAGCAATGGCTGACGTTGAGTGTCAGGTGAAGCCCAAGACATCAACAAAGAAGAATGAGGGTGGGAATACGACAGTGGAGAGTTCAACAACGATTGAGAAACATTCCAAGTCGTCTTCGGCGTCCAGTCATCAACAAGGACGAAGCAGCAAGAATCGAAACGAGTCGGTGAAACGACGAATTAAAGACCTATCCAAGGAAATGGAGAAACTAAAATCGATGGTTGATTCAAGTGATGACGAAGTACATACATTGAATGCACAAGTCGACAGCAGTTCAAGCAGTAGTGAGTCCGTGGTCCGAGCTAATGGAACACTGAAGCGGTCAGGAGACTCGCGTATGGATACACACGCTGGCACCATCAACACAAAAGCTGGAGTCGTGGACGTTGTGGTGGAGAACAACGCACCGAAAACAGCCACAAAACAGAGACAGTACACCAAGACGACGGCCGAGGTTCGACGTACGACTAACGGCCGCGTAGACGCTCATGCTGGCACCATCAACACCAAGGCTGGCACTGTCGATGTCGTCGTCGACTCGAGGAATGCAGCAAAGGACAGACATCTAAGCAGAAGTTCTGAACCTGCAATCCGATCAAATCACTCTGGGCAGCGACTGCTTTCGCAGAGTTCCTCGAACTATTCGACTAACACCCGAAACCGTACACAGACGCGAGTCTCACGGACAAATGGTAGTACTTCTGGCACTGGTGAGCGCATTGTTTATTATCGCCCAGTGACGCCAGAGCCCGCACTCACTTGGATCCCGGAGACCTCGAGTGCTGTTCACGCGAGGTCCCGATCAACTGAACCTCCCAGAACAGGCACTAAGATGCGACAGGCCGCGTGGGTATACCAGTGAAGTGCCTTCCAGTGACAAAATGTTTGGAAATTGTGGATAAAGCGTCTGTCTGAGAGACTGGAGAAGTGTCGCTAGTTGAAGCGCCATCGACACTGTTCAATGGGATAGAAAGTGATTACACTGTTGTGCAGAAGACACATCGGTTTTTGTTTTCTACCAAAATAGCTGGTTTCCAACTGGGGCCAGTGTTCGACACGGTGAGACAAGTGGGCTTTGTCGACAAGAGCAACACCGACAAATACAAGCAACAATCGTTCTAAATGGAGTGGTGACTCATACAAACGTCCTACATGTACATATCTATATATTGTGTAATCCATATTTTTGTTGACAATAAACAATGGTGCTAAGTATGCATAACAAAATAGAAATCTGAATGACACATTCACCCGTCATCCACTTTACCTTTTACCTAACTAGATCACCATATTTTATATAACATGTGTTCGCTTACATTATAATATGTATGCATATACCGTTTTATTAGTTATTAAATATGTTTACCAAAACTTTTGATGATTTGTTAGATGCTATTGTGTGTCTCCTAACCAATATTTCGTATTTGCACTAAAATTTGTCATAATATGCCCTACCGGTAATATAACTACTTTGAGTCACACATGCGGCTTGTATACGACCATTAACATTTTATTTCATAAAACACTTGACACCAGATGTTGTGAAATTGCCACATCCATTACAGTTCAATGCGCTAGGTAAATACCAGCTGCAGGCGACAGCGTCATAGCCAGAATCTACCTGCTACAACTGATCACTAATTGCATTGAAATTCCCCTGATAAAAGCCAGACATTAAATGTATCGATGCAATATGCACGCTAATAACATTGATTTCGGTGTGAGCACATGTTTGTAAATCTGCAAGGATTTATGCACATCCGATATTGTGAGCTGTTATTGTCACTAATTCTAGCATTGTAATCGGGGATTAGAAGAGATTTACCCGCGGGGCCCAACCACTTCGTTACATCAATTATTGATATTGATCAATTATGACTCACTGTACCCTGATGAGAACGTTCTTGTTACATTAGCAGAAAATCAGACAACTTGCAGCAATTAGAGACACGTAGGTAAAATATGTTATGTTGTGGCTTTTTATAACCATATGGAAACACGACAACCTATGATTGTATTATATCAACTGTTTGCTCTATTCCGACTATAACTAGTTTTACATCCAATATTTAACAATATGTTAACTAAGATGTTATCAGAAGGGGAGATCATCGCGTTCCATATTGCAGTTCCAGTAGGACGTACATAACATAGATATTCAACAGATGGCACCGGCATTACCATAAATGGAGACCGTGTCGCATCTATGCCGGAATGTGGATAGATTTCTGCCTGATAATACAACAGCCCGAGAATAATGAAACCCACAGACCTCAAATTCATAGGTGTCGCATGAAATGAACGATATGCTGTGGCTCCAATGGAGTTGTTTTGGCTATTTGGATCGGAGAGATACACTGTAAACGTTTCGAAATTGTGAAATATGGCCTGTTAAAGTTCACAGCATGCAATTAGATTTACGCCCATGTCCTCTGGTCATCACTTGCATGAATATGTTCGTCGTCCCGCTTGCGTCCAAATGTACAGAGTCTATAACAGTACACATCGGTGCGTGATACTGACGTGAAAGGTATGCACTTCTTTGGACACCTTTGGAAGTTCAAGATGTCATTATACAGATATAAAATGTCTTTAACTGGTCGTTTCAAGGCCAGTGTATTTTGTTCAGTCATTTCTTTGATCAGTGTACCCCAAGAGGCCACAAAATCTCAAAAACCAACATACCATTGCATTATTTCAATCGAACTTGGCGTCCTCATTTCCCCCGAAGAAAAGTTCATTTGCATGCTAAAGTCACCCGACTTTTGGCATTACGGTATTATGAAACTGAAGAAAATGAAAAAAAAAAATTGCTGAATTCCAATCACTAAATATCCATACAAAAATGTTCCCCATGAAAATGAAGAAAATTGAATGACAATTGGAAAGATACATTGTATTGGAGTATCAGCCATATTCTTTTAAGCAATATATTTTTATCTTTATTTCCTGATTCGGTAGTCATGTTCATTTTGACAAAACTATTCAGACAGGCATTAGGTAGACAGTACATGTGTGTATATTGTTACAACTGCCTCCAGCTATTGCTATTTAATACGTGACACATATCTTCGAAATAGTTCCCTTACGCAAATATGGATTTTCTTCTATCTTTTTTTTTTCACACGAACATGGAAAAAGTTCCGAACAAGACATCATTTGTAGATCGTGACACCCCCCCCCCCCCCCCCCCCGAATTGCACACAATTGCAACAGGAAGGCCCAGAAAACTAGCGTTGCATATTTCTACAGCTTGTTGACATACAATTTCCGATTCCTTGGGCACTCACGAAAAAAAACAGGTGTTGTTGGCCGACAGCCAAACTTGGTTGTATACTAGTGCTAATTCGAGCTTTACATTATCCATCTCTTATAGCAATATGATACGTGTGCACCGAAATCCCGAACCAAGCTTTATATATAATTCACATATTCATTGTAAATATAATTGCATATGATTTATACAGTGTAGGTATGCCTATGATACCGGTATATGTCTATGGTGTAGGTATATGAAAATAGAAAAGTCGTCAGGTTTTTATTAACTCGGCGAGATACAATTTTAATGTGTGTACAATGATAGATATATCCATTTGTTGATTAGGGCAATAATTGACTGGAAATTATTTCAGATTTGCACACACTTGTCATGTTTTTAGTACGGGTAATCAAAATACTCATAGAGAAAATGTGAATTAGAGTTGGGCCAGTATTGCCCTGCAGAAGTCAGGGAGATCGTTCGGTATCCTGGACGATATCAGATTCCCATCCACAACTACAGGCGAATCCTCGTAAATTGCACTGAAAAGGGAATGAATAATGCCGTTAGATAACAAGATAGAACGATCTACGGTAGGTAATGTGCCGCCACAAAGTCACTGTGACCTACTTCAGCTAATGCCGTATAATCGAATTCAATAATGCTTCATAATTGAATGGGCATGAACACAGTGGCATGAAACTCATCAGCCGTGCGTAATACCCATAAGAATGTTGTTTACAATATATGCTTGAATGTTACATACAGGCACATAGAGTGTGAATGCTATTGTATGTTATATGGTATGGTAAATTCATACCCTGCGTTTTCAATGTCGTCTTTGATAGCACAGAAGCATGTCATTCGTCGTCCTTGGATGCACTTGGCTGAGCAGAGCATCCACCCCCCGTGACAGATCGCGGCTACGGGCTTGGTACCTGGCGACACCCAGCGAGAGGTCAGCAACGTGTGCGGTTATAGAACACTGTCATGGTACATGTAGTATAGCGTTAGCTACATCATAACGCATTTCGTATGGATATAAGTTATACTGCAAATGTAGCTACAGACAGCAGTGGCTTTGAACCCATCACGATTGTAACTTGTACCTGTAAAAGTTCATTAATATTCTGAGCATTTCAAAGCAATTCTTTGAGTTCTAGGCATTCTGAATTACCCTGAATCAGAAAAAAACACAACGTATTTCTGCCTGAATATAATAGGCCTACATACGTATGGATTTTATTTTGCATCGGCATAATGACGAGAATCAACAGTAACTGCTTTCAGGGCCCAAATAAGTTAACTGCTTAAATCGTCTGGTTCCCTATTAGGAGTACACATTCATAAGCATACTTGTGTTTACACGTGGGTGAAGGCCGTTGGATCTGTTTCCATTGTTATCTCTTGATTTCATAGAGAACATGTGGTGTAGTTAATAATTCTAGTTCTTGACATGACCACGGAGTATCCTTAACAAATCATAACGTGTATTTTGTGGTTGTAAACACCTACCCAAACAGTCATACCAGATCCAGGTATACTCTTACTAAGTTTGGAAGTCGCAATATACTATTTAGTTCGCCAATAAAGGCATAGGCGTACATCAAACAAATGCATGAGCCTATAAACACCACCTGGATACAATGTGTCTCATCTCCAGTCTCCAATTTATGGGCAATATGAAATATTGTAAACCTCAATATACTAGTAGGCTAAAGGTTCAACTTTCTAAAGTACATAGTATTGCTGAAGTAAAACACAGCAATAAAGGCCCACACACAGCTAAAGTGAAATGTCTCCTTTTTTGTTTTATTGTTGCCTTAGTTTACTTTTAGTCTGTCTCACCGTCCTTGACCATATCACGAACGAGATCAACAAAGCGTGCGTCCCTCCTCAAGTAGTCCGGGCACCAGCCGCCAGGAATGACCAACCCGTCCAGATCCTGCACACACCGGGGACATAGACATGTATACAATGTAGGAATATAATAGGACTCCCACATCGATTCCAGTCACACATAACTATTATTCTATTGAATACCTGTGCCGTTACTTGTGAGATATCAACATCAGCTTTGCAGGGATAACTGCGCTTTGAAGTGTACGATTTTCCAGCTTCTGGAGCAATGGTAATGGGAGTGTGACCCGCTTCTCTCAATCGTAATAGGGGGTACCAAACCTGAACATCATTCACCCGAATATAAAAACTATTTTTAGACCTGTATGGCATCATATTTTATGAGGTAATTATGGAGCTGGTGTTTGAGAGTACTTGAGATATAGGCCTACAATACACTTTAGTTGACATGCTCAAAGTTTGTAGATAAAGAGTGTAAAGAAGCACATAGTCATTACCTCTAGATCCTCATAATTGTACTCTAGTAATATTCCAATCTTCTTAGCCATCTTCTGAAAGAGATTAGTCGGTAAATATTATTGTATTCTTCTGCATGTAAATAACCTATGGTTGTGGGACATGCAGAAAAGGACCCTAGTCTCCGAAGATCGCGTAATCGGTTACCTAGGGTGGAGATTTTCTCATAAAGTTAACCAACAAAAGTTGACCCACAAAACATGAAACGTACGCAGGCCTACTTGTTCTGGTAAAAGGGACATCCCGAGTTCCACGTTTAAACCCACGTTTATTTAATCGTGCCTCCGTACGACTAAATTCACGTTTATGAAAGGGAGCCTCATTATTTCATACCTCAGTGGATACCAGATAATCGCCATGTACACTATGGCAGAGTCATACAAAACAAATTGATTCGTGTTATAGTAATACTTTAATCTTTTTTATTCTTCAACGAAATGAAAAAATAAGTATCTAAAATTAACCCAGGGGCTAATAAAGGTTACAGGAGAAATGTATATTGTTGTTACAAATTTAGCATCGAGTGTCACTGTAAAAAAAAAAACTAACCGCTCCCTTTGGGGTTAGTTGTAAATATGTAAACAATACAATGAATGCTCCCTCAGTCCGCCTAGTTTCTTGTATTTATGTATAATTTGCAATAAACTGCTCATGTATATGTGTTATACTTAGATGCAGCGTATCTTTAGTGACACTTTGGTACCATTTCCATATCCTATTATGCAATATAAGCGACACTATCAGGGAAAAACTGGAGCATTTTCAAACGTAATTTTCGACGCCAGGTGGCGCCATTTTGCTATATAAACAACAACTTCAAACTAGGATTGTAGACTTACTAGTGTGTATTTTTAGGTTTCATATACACTAAAGTGTAGCATTTTACATGCGGATTCATATGATATAAATATTACTACTGTTCATAGTGTGTAGTGAAATAATTGTTAAGCCCAGTTGAAATCACGTGATTCCCTGGCCCTGGCTATATAAGCCCAGCAGCACAAGGCGAAGGGGCAGTCGCTCATTTGGGTGCTTAGTGTTCCTTGCCTCGGCTTGTTCACCTTGCAACATTTGAAAGCTCAACACTACTCTACTCTACTACAGCCACGGTGTAAGTCAATATTAATTGTTTTATGGTGCTCAGTACCCTGGCAATGATTTTCCTCGGGGAAATGCTTTGCCCCAGTGGTTTGGCTGCATTTACACTTTCGTGACTTGTCATTTTTTTTATGAAGTTACAAGGGCTAGTAACTGGATTTTAAATCTAGTGCATTGCTTTACATGGTTCTGCTTTGCTCTAGAACGTATATTATTAATATTATGAAGCCATGATGATACTATTACCCGTTTTACCTGTTTTACACACCACATGGTTTACATGCATTGTTGAATAAATTACATTGTTGTTTGAACATATTACCCTTTTGTTTTATTCCATGTGTCCGAGGCTCGTTCTTCTCACACACATTTCAGTACATATACTTATGCTCAGACAAGGTGCCAAATAACCTGTGGCACGCTACAGAATTCTGGTGGCAGCGGTGGGATCTTACTTTTTGTTAGATCCTGATACGAATCCTGACTCGGCTTGAGCATTTGTTGTGTATTGATAGGAATAATTCAATAGTGGTTGTACAATGGCATCTGGCCGTGATTTGCTGGAGGGGCCGGATCCTGAAATTACATTTAACCACAATGCAGCCAGATTGAGACAAATTGACGAGATTTTGGCACATTACCAGAGGGAGAGAAGACACATCCAGGGGCTTGTTCAACCAGGTCCTCAGTCTTCTGAGCAAGACGAGCTTACACAGCCTTGGGTCCGACCGGCTAGTCAGGCTAGGTCCTTGATGTCCGCTGGTGATGAGAATCTCATTAGTTTTGATTGTCCCAATCATGATGTTCCTGTATCGGTGCCCTTGTTGTCATCCTCATATCCTGGGTATGGGGAAAGGCGTACAAGTGGGCAGCAGCCACAAATCACTCCACCTCCAGTTTCCAGGGAACAAGCCGACCCGAAGGCATCAATGTTGAATGGTATGGGGCAACAAATTGTCATGAGGCCCCCAGTCACAACTACAACAAGTATTATCTCGCCAATCCCTCGAATGGCTACCCATCCCGGCAGCCATATGGGATTACATCAGCACCAACATCTCCAAATGACCCCGGGCAATGACGTCACTGGAGCATTCCGGCCTGTACACCCCATGCAGCCAAGAGTAATGTCTGCCCAAGTGCACTCTGGGCAACAACAAGTGAATCAGGCACTACCCCTGAATGCCGCCGGGCCAGTGATGAGTGGGACATCAGTAACACTGCGGATCCCTGCAGTCAGTCCGCACTGGGCAACCAACCACATTGTGCCTAGCGAGCCCCTTGTGATCCCGACTTCACAGGGACGATACATGTCTCCAGGTTCACATCTTGTACCAAAGCCCCCTGGACATAGGCATATTCCTGCTTTTGCTCCACGGCGAGGCAAGGACAAGAAGCCAGCAGATTTCGATGGAAAGTCCAGTTGGAGGGACTACCTGACCCACTTCGAGATGATCGCTGAGCTCAATCAGTGGGATGCTGCTATGAAAGCCATGGAGTTGGCCACCTGCTTCAGGGGAACAGCACAAGGTGTTCTCACCGACTTGACCCCCGAGGGCAGACGAAATTATGCACAACTTATTGGAGCTCTGGGCAGCCGTTTTGAGCCTGACCATCAGTCAGAAGTGTATCGAGCTCAGATGAAGACCCGACAACGTCGTCATGGGGAGGCCCTGACAGAGCTGGCTCAAGATGTACGGCGCCTAGTTAGGAAGGCCTATCCGACAGCTACCGCTGAAATCCGGGAATCCCTTTGTCGTGACTGCTTCGTTGATGCCCTCAATGATCCAGAACTTGAGTGGTCTGTGTACCAGGGGAGGCCACAAACGACAGAGAAGGCACTCCATTTGGCGCTAGAATATGAGGCCTTCCAGAAAGGAAAGAAACGTCGAAATGCTCCTGTGCATCATGTGGTTGAAGAGCTATCCACTGATGGCCAAGACAGGCAGATGGCCCTATTAGAAAAGATGAGTGACAGATTGGCACGAGTTGAAGAGCAGAGTCGCCAACATCACAAGCACAAAAGGCTGAGAACTCGGAAAGGGAAGAAGCCTGGACCAGAGATAGTATGCTTCCGTTGCGAAAAACCAGGTCACATGGTCCGTGATTGCCCAGAGAAGAAGATCCAAAATAAATCTGCAACTGGTGCATCCTCTCAACAAAACCAGGAGCCCCAGCAATCGGGAAACGGAATGCGGCTGGAAAAGAGGGCTCCGAACCAGTCGTAGGCAACTTGGAGCCCGAGATATTGTGCCAGTACAATGGAGAACCTCCATGTTCAGGGAATGATTGCCTGTTTCTTGGGGTGGAGTTATGTGGTGTCCAGCTAAATAGTCTCATTGACACTGGAGCAACATCATCAATAATTCACCCAAGTAAACTAGAGATAATCCCTGAGGATGCCAGGCCTTCGATTGATGACCCAACTTTACGGAACCCGACTCTGAGATTAGCTGATGGCAGGCTAAAACGTTCTTATGGACCAATTCCATTGAAGCTGATGGTGGGTGGACAAACCATAGAACACCCAACCTTGGTGGCGGAGATTGATGTTCCTCTCATCCTGGGGATGGACTTTTTGAGGCGTAATGGGGGCGTCATTAACACTGAGAAGCATGTTCTGTCCCTGAATGGGCTGGAGTATCAGTGCCAAACAGAAGAGGCCGCACTGTCAGAGTGTCGCCTGGTACTGCGGGAGACTGGGGTCATCCCTGCATTGTCGGAGAAAACATTGCTTGCTCGTGTTATTGGACAACCTGGGTACACAGACGCCATTGTGGAGCCCAACCCGGCTTGGATGAACAGTTGTCAAGTCATGGTGGCAAAACTAGTGGTTGATCCTACAAGTGGCATGGTCCCGCTAAGGGTGGCAAACCTGAGTGACCAGCCTGTAACAGTTTATGAGAGGAGCTTCGCTGCAAAATGTTCACCAGCAGAAACGATCGAGCCTCTGAATCAGGTCGAGGAGGGAGATGAACGCCTATGCCACCTGAATGGTTCCCAGAACCTGCCCCTGCATCTGCAGCCATTGTTGGAGGGGATGACAGAAAACCTAGCCCCTGAAGAGCTCACTGATGCCGTAGGTCTACTGAGTAGACATGCAGCTGTTTTCTCGGAATCCAAAGAGGACCTGGGCCGAACAGATTTGGTGGAACACAAGATAAAGACGACCAATGTTCACCCAGTCAAACAGCGTCCCCGTAGGTTTCCTGCTTCCCTTCGGAAAGAAGCTCAAGCAGAAGTTGAGAGAATGGCAAAGCAGGGTATTATTGAACCCTCAAACAGCCCGTGGGCCTCACCAGTAGTACTGGTGAGAAAGAAAGATGGTAGTCTCCGCTTTTGCATTGACTATCGCAAGGTGAATGATGTTACCATCAAAGACAGTTACCCCCTGCCACGAGTAGATGACTGCCTTGATGCACTCAGGGGTTCACGGTGGTTTTCCACTCTCGACTTGGCCAGTGGCTATTGGCAAGTTGCCATGGATAAGGAAGATGCCGAAAAGACAGCATTCTGCACAAGTGGAGGTGGCCTCTGGCAGTTCAAGGTGTTACCATTTGGACTGGCCTCAGCACCAGCCACCTTCGAGAGGCTTATGGAAAGGGTTCTACATGGACTGCACTGGGAAACATGCCTCGTCTATTTAGACGATATAATTGTGTATGCAGAAGACTTCCCAACTCACCTAAAGCGATTGGATGAAGTCCTTGGGAGAATCGGCAAAGCCGGACTCAAGGTTGCACCATCAAAATGCCAGTTGTGGAAGCAGGAGGTCAACTTCCTGGGGCATGTTGTGTCACCAGCAGGCATCTCGACAGATCCCATGAAAGTTGAGGCTGTGGCCAGTTGGCCTCGACCCCAGTCAGTAAGGGATGTGCGAAGTTATCTGGGACTTTGCTCATATTACCGCAAGTTCGTGAAAAATTTTGCAACTATTGCAAAGCCTTTGCACCAGTTAACTGAGCTCGAAAGAGACTTTGATTGGGACAATCAGTGTCAACAGGCATTTGATACACTGAAAACAGCCCTCACTACAGCCCCTGTGCTGTGCTATCCAATGCTGGATAAGCCATTTGTGTTGGACACAGATGCCAGTGGGGTGGGCTTGGGTGCAGTCTTGAGCCAGATCTGTGAAGGTCAAGAACGAGTTGTGGCATATTACAGTCGAACGCTGACCAAAGAAGAGCGGCGGTACTGTGTGACTAGGAGGGAACTCCTTGCTATTGTGGCTGCGGTGAAGCATTTCCATATGTATGTCTATGGAATTGAGACAACCGTGCGAACTGACCATGGAGCCCTGAGGTGGCTCCTAAACTTCAAGAATCCAGAAGGTCAAATGGCAAGATGGCTGCAAACGCTGAACACCTATCCACTCCAGATCAAGCACCGTGCCGGCCGTGTGCATGGCAATGCTGATGCTCTTTCTAGACGGCCATGTATCAGTGACTGTAAGCACTGTGAGCGTCAAGAGAACAAAGAAGTCGAGAAAACAGGAAAGGGTATACATCTCAGGGCCATATCAGCAAGGACCCCGATTGGGAATATAGCTACCGAGAATCATTGGGTGGAGCCATGGACAACAGATGAACTGAAGTCATGGCAAGCAGAAGATAGTTATCTGTCTAAAGTCCTTGCTTGGGTGAAAGCAGGAAAACGCCCTACTTGGACTGATGTGCGTCATGAAAGCTCTGAAATCCGAACATATTGGGCAATGTGGGAGCAGCTAACCTTGGACAAAGGTGTGCTATATCGGCAGTGCCCAAAAGAGGGAGAAAACCAAATGCTCCTTCGGTTTCTCTGTCCAGACACCCTACGACCGAAAATTCTGCAAGCCTTGCATGACTCAAAGCTTGCCGGCCACCTTGGTATCACAAAGACGCTGCACAATATACGGCAACGAGTGTGGTGGCCTGGTATGAAGAGTGACGTGGAGTCGTGGGTGAGACATTGTGATGTCTGTCAGCGAAGGAATGCACAGACGGGGCCTCAGCGGTCAAAGCTGCAATCCGATCCAGTTGGAGCTCCAATGGACAGGATGGCTATGGACATCCTTAGCATCCCCATGGTTTCTGATGGTGGTAACTGTTGCATCTTGGTTGTTTGTGATTACTTCACCAAGTGGGCAGAGGCATTCGCTCTTCCAGACCACCGTGCAGTGACTGTAGCAGAAAAACTGGTGACAGAAGTATTCTTGAGGTTGGGCACACCAAGAATTCTCCACTCGGATCAGGGCCCAGAATTCCAGTCGGAGGTTCTTGGGCACCTATGCCGTCTGATGGAGATCACAAAGACCCGCACCTGCCCTTATAGACCACAATCAGATGGGCTCGTGGAGCGACTGAATCGGACCCTCTTAGCCATGCTTTCAAAATTTTGCTCTGAAAACCAAGACGACTGGGATGTCCAACTGCCATATCTAATGTGTGCATACCGGGCCACCATGTCTGAAAGCACTGGCTTTAGCCCGAATCGTCTAATGCTTGGTCGAGATGTTAGTCTGCCAATTGACTTGATGTTCCCATCAGCTGGGACTGATAAGGAGCCATGTCCAGTGTACTTTGTGGAGAGTCTGAGAAACCAGATGAAGTCGGCCTTCGAAATGGCCTGACGACAACTAAAGGGGGCAGCTATCAGACAGAAGCTCCATTATGACAAGAGGGCGCAAACCAGGCAATTCAAGGTTGGCGACTGGGTACTTCGCAAATACCCCCCACAGCAAACGAACAAACTGAATTTGCCGTTTGTTGGTCCATACCTGGTTATCAAGAAGCTGGGAGAGGTGACATATTTGTGCCAGAAAAACAAAAGCACAGACCCCATTGCTCTGCACATTGACCACCTCAAGATATATCACTCTAAGACTCTTCAGAGTTGGCTTCCAGCTCAAGAACGCAGCACTCGTGATTGCGGAGTGCAGTGTGATGAAAATGACAGGGCTACCATGAGTGAATCAGAAAACTCTGCATCAAACCAGCCACCTCAACGTCGCGTTCGTCGCTCGGATAGACAAATAAGAGCACCCAAACGATTTGGGTGGAGCTCTGATTCAGATTTCTAATCATCCGGCGTGTAAGCCAAACATCTGTTTCAGGACAACAGAGGCAGCAATGAACATGTTGTTGTTTTGAGCCTTCTCAGGTTGAGCTGATACGGCAGTCAGAACAGCACTTAGGGAATTATATCGCAGCAAGTTTCAGCTTTTAGGACGAACGTCTTAATACTGTTTTCTTGTTGCAGATGTTCAAATGTCCCCAGTGCCCCAAAACCTGCAATACAGATATGGGACTACAACACCATATCAAGGATGCCCATGGACCTCGTGAAACCTGCCCCAACTGCAGCTTCCAGTGCCCAGCCCAGCATCGCAAGCTGATGATCAAACACCAGGAGAGGTGCACAGGTACGAGGGCCACAACAGACTCGCCACCCAAATCGAAAAAGCGATGGTCCAAGTTCCGCCGTGAGGCACACCAGGAGCTTGCAACTCCATCGGAGGACTCCGACAACACGGAATTCCTCGTATATCAGCCCCTGTCACCTTTGTCAGACCGCGAGGGTTCCAGGACACCGGAACACATCACCACCCCGGGACGGAACATGGTGAAGTCCAAGGTGGTGGTGCCACCTACCACGAAGCGCCGTAGAGACGACCCCCAGGATCCTCGGGCTGATAAGAAGCCGCGACCTGGACCTTCACCAGAAGGAGGAGCACCCCGACCAGACAAGCGAGACACGATGCAGCAATCAGAGAGGCGAGCTGCACAAGACACCAAGCCTCCTGGACCGAGGACAACTCCCCGACTACTACGGAGGGGTGACTGGCAGCTGCCTCGTCGCCCACTGCCCTGGGATCCACGCACGTTCCTGCAGGGTGCGCCTAGTTCGGGAATGGATGGACCAGCAGCCCGAGAACTCCGCCGAATCCACAGGCAAGCCCGACGACTTCCCCTTGATCGGCAGGAGATCCACTTCGCCGAGAGTGTTACTGCTGTGACCCGCACGGAGAAAGCCACCCTGCCAGATGGAACAGTCTATGAGATTCAGTCGACATGGGTGCCGGCGCCACGCGTTACGGACCAACCAATCTTGTGAGGACTCCAGAGATGTGCCTCGTAGGACTGCTTGTGTACATAATGACTCAAAACCACATGGTTTAATACTTTCCTTTGTTCATATAGGTGTGTAATTTTGATGTAATGTTCGGGACGAACAGGTTTTAAACAGGGGGTAGTGTTACAAATTTAGCATCGAGTGTCACTGTAAAAAAAAAAACTAACCGCTCCCTTTGGGGTTAGTTGTAAATATGTAAACAATACAATGAATGCTCCCTCAGTCCGCCTAGTTTCTTGTATTTATGTATAATTTGCAATAAACTGCTCATGTATATGTGCTATACTTAGATGCAGCGTATCTTTAGTGACACTTTGGTACCATTTCCATATCCTATTATGCAATATAAGCGACACTATCAGGGAAAAACTGGAGCATTTTCAAACGTAATTTTCGACGCCAGGTGGCGCCATTTTGCTATATAAACAACAACTTCAAACTAGGATTGTAGACTTACTAGTGTGTATTTTTAGGTTTCATATACACTAAAGTGTAGCATTTTACATGCGGATTCATATGATATAAATATTACTACTGTTCATAGTGTGTAGTGAAATAATTGTTAAGCCCAGTTGAAATCACGTGATTCCCTGGCCCTGGCTATATAAGCCCAGCAGCACAAGGCGAAGGGGCAGTCGCTCATTTGGGTGCTTAGTGTTCCTTGCCTCGGCTTGTTCACCTTGCAACATTTGAAAGCTCAACACTACTCTACTCTACTACAGCCACGGTGTAAGTCAATATTAATTGTTTTATGGTGCTCAGTACCCTGGCAATGATTTTCCTCGGGGAAATGCTTTGCCCCAGTGGTTTGGCTGCATTTACACTTTCGTGACTTGTCATTTTCATTTTATGAAGTTACAAGGGCTAGTAACTGGATTTTAAATCTAGTGCATTGCTTTACATGGTTCTGCTTTGCTCTAGAACGTATATTATTAATATTATGAAGCCATGATGATACTATTACCCGTTTTACCTGTTTTACACACCACATGGTTTACATGCATTGCTGAATAAATTACATTGTTGTTTGAACATATTACCCTTTTGTTTTATTCCATGTGTCCGAGGCTCGTTCTTCTCACACACATTTCAGTACATATACTTATGCTCAGACAAGGTGCCAAATAACCTGTGGCACGCTACATTGTTAAGTGACAACTGTTTTCCCACCAAAATTGACTTCCCATATGGATGTGTCAATATTTAAAATCGACCGTGAAGTATACCAGGAGTATACCGGTTTCCATACAACTCACATTATGAAGGAAAAAGTGGATGTAAGTTGTCAAATTCCCCCCCCCCCCAAAAAAAAATTGTTTTTACGTTGGGGGGGGGGGGGGGGGGGGACATTTACTAAGATTTAATAAAATATTTTCATCAATTTGATCAAATTGGGTAAAATCAGATTCGTCGCCGAGCACACACCGGCGATTTGAGGGAAACGAAACCTATAGGCCTACACATGATGAGAGTACACAAGGAGAGTCCTATGCCTTATGAAAAAGTTATCAGGTAGATTTTGATAGAATAGCCTCTAAATTCTAGAACCTGGCATTTTTCAACAAAAATGGAGGCCATTTTGAGAACAAAAATAGGAAAAGCAAATTCTAAAAAAAAAACTTTACTTATTTTCTTTCCCAATATTTTTCCCCAAATTTTCATAGGTTCACCCATAAACTTCAACGACAACAATGTAGATGACGGCTAGATGCACGACAGATGAAACGCCAATAAAAACGGCGGCGAAAAACATCGAATTGATAAAATGAAAAAAAATTCAAATAAAATTTGATAAGTATTTTGGTCTGTGTCACCGTCCTCCTTGTATACTTTCCTCATCGGACAGTACTTACCCAAGAGACACAGAATAACAACAAATAACTTTTTTGTTTATTGCTATTGCCGGTATACTTGTTCAATATAGTGTATACAACTGTAATTGGGTACAAACAATATGTTAAACCTTGACATAGAACATGACAAGATGCTATGCTTTTCTCATACATAACACGTATGCTATACATACATGTAATTGAATAAAGAATATAGAGTGATTATGTTCACCATAAAGATATTCTGATGTATAGTTATGCATACCACAAGTAATGAATGCAATTGAAGAAACGTCACTAGTATGTGAATGTGGAAATGAACGACCCCCTAAACGTGGATTTAGTCGTACGTAGACACGAATAAATATACGTGGGTTTAAACGTGAAACTCCGGATGTCCCTATTAGTAGTCATTTTGCGTGCACGTGGAATGTCAAGCAGTACACAATAAAATCGTATTTACAAACAAATATGCACAGCACTGAATTATTGTATTAAAGTAGTATAATCTTTCGAAATTCGGTATAAATCAATTGGCTAGCATGGTTATCTATCACAGTGATCTCATCGATTCGCCTCAGACTATTACGGTTTAGCAAAAACTTTTCCTTTGATTTGCACGGAAGATGCTATTCTGGAAAAGGAATACCTCTGCTGCTCTAACAGCTTGGAGGCTGATTTGTGGTCCGAGTTTGGCAATATGGCGGGGGCAGAATTGCAAATGGCGGGCGAATTGGTGCTCCCTCATTTTCGTCGAAATATGGGAATGTACCAGTCATCAGTTGTACCCTGATGTCACAAGATGTATATCTTGAGCGCAGAGTCACTACTGTTTGGAAATTTGTAGTGTTTGATGTATATTTCCGCCGAATCGCATCATCTTTATTTTTTATCAAATACCGAAAATAACAGAACACATTTGATTCAAAACCATATTCCGTTTTCTTGGTAGAGATCTTGATAGACGCAACAGAATCAAATTAAATATTTGAGGTTTCATAAGTATATTACACCATACATATACGATTCTAAAGTGATTGGGCTGTTTATTTTTCAGACTTGTGATTTCCGATTTTTGAGCAAAGGTGTTATGTGGCTCCATCAACCGCCCATATCGGTCACCAGGTTGAAGAGCCACTTGGGGGGCTAGCTTTGTTGGAGCTAGTTTTATGTATACATTTACCCTCCTCAATTTCACTGGTAAATGAGAATTTAACAATTTCAACGAACATTTTGGTGCAAGCCATAGATGTATGTAGGACTACATCTTCGACAGATATATCCTCTAATACAAGTGACAGGCCCTGCTTCAATGCAATGCTAAAATTACCTGGTATCATAACCGTTACCTGATGCCGGTTTCGAAACTGATACTCTTGTTGGTAACACCGTATACAATCGATGCATTAGATAGCGGATGTGATATGTAGATCACACACCTGCACCGTATTAAGGGGCCGGTCATTATTTATCGGGTGGGGGGGGTTGGATGGATTTCCCGAGAAATGAGTTTTCAAAGTTTGACCCCCCCCCCCCACCGATATTGAAAAACAATGTATGACCCCCCCCCCCCCCCCCACCAAGATAAAAAATAAAAGTGTGACCTCCCCCCCCCCCCCCCCAATCCCCAAGTACATATACAAGGCCATACTACGCAATTGATGACAATTATAAGGAACCAGTATGATATCTAAATGCTATTTTTACACTTCATTCACATCTCTATTAAAACATTTGTGACTTTTGTCGCAATTTCTTTTTCTTATAACGTGTGGATATTATGAATTTGTGCCATTACAACTGATTTAGTTATTATTTGTGGGCATATTATATCGGTATGGTAATGACAGCCTCCGAGTGAACTCCATCCTGGACTGGTACTTTCCCGACCTTGAATCAAATCTGTGTTGGCTCCATGATAGTTCATGCTCCGAACGTGGGTATTATCCCACTTTCGGAGCATGAACTAGCTCCATGATGGGTTCATAATGTTCCGTGATGATCCGCGATTGTCTAGCAATGTCCTGGCCACCAAGAAAGTCAGGTAAATCAGATTCACTATATCGTCATCCGGGACGATCCAAGACTATATTCGCAATCCTGGATGGAAATGTCCATATTTTGTTCATGGTGGTCCAGGACAGTCCTGAGCTCATCGAGGATTATCCTCAGTGGCCTAGGTTCCTGAGTTGGCAACGTGTTGAGTGGAAAATCGGTCTGTGATTTTGACATGCTGGTCATTGGATGTTATGGCATGTTGGTCAGCATGGTATGGGCCGGGTGATCGATTGTTAGTCTGTGACAGTGCCCTGAATGTTGAATATCCTGACTGGCACCCTATTCAGCTTCAGTGCTGCTGTGTTCTACGAAAGGTCCATAGTTGATCCGTGGTGACAGTGTTTCAGTCTGTGGGTGATGAGCGGTTGTCGATTCACGACATCTCCTGATTTTGGGTGTTCCTGGATGGTCCTTTCTAGGATCAAATTTTGGCGGAACTATAGTTTCACTGATAATGTGACAAAAGGATGGTTTCCACATGCTGTATACTCCAGTGAATCATCAGTCCAGGTTGAGTGGATTGTTTTCACCCAATTCACTATTTCAATATAAAATTTTCCTCAAATTAACTAAAATTCGAACTCCGACCCCCCCCCCCCCCCCAGTTCCATTGAAAATAAAAGTATGACCCCCCCAATAATGTTGAAAATGAAAGTGTGACCCCCCCCCCCCCAGTTTTTACCCCCCCCCCCCACCTGATAAATAATGACCGGCCCCTAAAGCATCCTTATAACTGATGTGTCTAGACAGTGTTAAATGAGTGCGTTCCCAATATTATTAATTATCTTTGAGTGAATTTGGTTTCATTTCCGTAAATATAGTAGGGAACTACCTTTAAATATTCATGCAGTTGATGGCAACTTGACCAGCATTGGATGGCTTCCTGTGCATTGATAAACAATGCGGGAATATTTTATTCAATTTTCGGCTACGTGTGGCTGTGTGTTCCATCGATATTTTGATAATTTAGAGAGCAATTGTTGTCCTATAACACTGTCTAACCGACTCGAACATAATGAGCCTACCAACCACCTGTCTTTAAAAACTGGTTTGGCTAATTTTCCAACTTGAATTTTTGTGAAATAGCATATCGCGTCGTATGCATATATCGCGTCATATATTATATTGATATGTAGGCTACATGCCAACCAAGCATAGCCTATGCCTTTGTATCGGTTGATAACGCGATCTGCATAGCGCAAATATCAAATATTGATGATTTGATATTTGAGTTATGCAGATCGCGTTAATAATGAACTAGTATATGATGCTGGTATGATATCTTCAAGTGATCTCAACAATTATGAACGAGCTATTGCATACATGGAGTGAGCCCATCAACAAAGTCTCTTTTGAAGGTGTGGGAATTACAAAGGATCAGGGTGAAAACTGAAAGGTGTATTCAATAGTTTAATGGAGCAAACACACGGTCAGGTTGGTTTTAGCTCCGCTATGCCGAATGGCTGCGGAGCTTCTGGCCGGCGATACCGTGTTGTCCGGCGTCAGTCCGTCTAGCTGTGAGGGTCATTGAGGATTTCCTTTGTTTTTGTGGAGAGGGAAAGTGCATGGCATGCGCGACTGATTAATGATCGCTTCTGCATATCCCAACTACTGGTCACCATCTTACCAAAAAAGGTCAAATGACAATAAAATTGTTTCACACAACATCGGGTCATATATCCAGGAAATCAAGACAATCCACCTTGTTTTGAGCTTGATAGATCTATGTGGGAGTGGAAGTGTTTTTAACATCTATCTACCCCCCTCTCTCCCCCTCGTATTCAGGATGTTTACACATAAATTTCAGTCGCGCCATGGCACGAAATGGAACCAAAATTCACAGATACTCAGCATTGACACCATTGGGATCCATACCAGCATAAACACTAAAATCATGTCTGTACCCACAATAGAAGCTGAGTTATGGCCCCAAATAAAACATTTTTTTTTTTCATTTTCTACGACGACCATTTTGAAAAAAAAAAAAACCCTGAAAATCATATTGCCAGAATGGGCCTCTGAACATATACCTTTTATTCAGTAGTATTATAAGAATTGAAAAAAAACCAACTACTTTGGTTTCAGAAGATCATAGGGGTGGGGGGCTGGGGCACCTGCGTGTAGGCACACCTATTGTACATGCCCGACTGATTAGGGTATGTAATAATTCATCATATTCATACTTACGTTTGTTTCAGGTAAACTTTGTCACCACCAAATTTCCAACAAAGGTAAAGAAGCAACACAATTTTAATAACACTTTTAACAAGAATTAATCACACTGCCCCATGCTTCAAAGCTTATATATATTTTGCCTTACAGGTCCCTAATATATATGTCGAAACATGTATTTATTCATCATATGTGTACACCGACAAAGTGTTTGTTTTTGGCACATTATATCAAAAGGCATCGACCTAGAAGTTTTAATATCATTTCGACCATTTATAGATTGTTCCAGTTGCATAGAAACATGATTGAACGAAATATGTAGAAAATTCTTACAATTTGCACCCTTATCGTACATGTACATTTAGGGTGAGTGTTTGGTTTTCGATCTTGTGCTGGGTATTCAGTCGCTTGTTCATTTATTTTCGTTGATTTGTGTCAAGGGACACCCTAGTCAGACAGCCAGATAGCTAAACCCTGCACCGGCTGATATACATGTATTGTTTTCTCACTGGATTCTTTGACTTTGAGATCTTTACATTGAATACCAGCCGGATTTCAAGCGGATATCTTTGAGCATTTCTAGAAATCCAAGATGGCCGCCAAGATGGCTGCCAGTCGATGGCTGTTGCATGGAAAATACAACTTTTTAACTATTGGTCTTAGAATCAATTGTAATACCACTTTTCAGCTGATTTTAGGATGACCAATCCATTTTTAACTTACCGATAAGCCATTAATATCGTGGTTTTTCGTCCGTCGTCCGTCCGGGTCTGTAACTTTTTTTTCTGGCATGATGAATTTCCCCATAAATTTGTCGGAACATACGTTAGGCCAATATCTAAAGACGTTTTCTAAATTTTTTTTGATTGAATCGTTTTTGCCGATTTGGTGGCCATTTTCGACGAAAAATTGCCAATTTTTGGGCTTTGGTTGCCTTTTTCTCAAAAACTGTCAGATCAGTTTTGAGATTTTTGTTTCAAAACATTCCTCTCATGTACCTCTATGACGTGCATAAGTTTCGTTGCCCTTGAATCGCCGGTCTGTGTGTGGCGGCCGTTTTGATTTTTTGACGGATCGGCGTGAACATTTTTTTTTGGTCCCAAATCGAGTCAATATTCGTTTTGAGCCATTTCCAGCAAAGAAAATTTTTTTTTTTGACTATTGAAAAATTTTTTGGACTTAAATTTCACTCAATTTTTCCTTCATAATGGAAGCTTTCCGGGGTAAACTCATGGAACACTTCAAGATAGAGCCTAAGTATTGGCACATTCAAACGGGATATGTTTGAATGGTGACATTGAATATGATCTTCAATGACCTTGGAAGGTCAAAATGAACTTTTTTTTTGTCGAAGGAAATAATGATTTTTGTCTTTGGCGGCCATTTTTAGGTTACCGAACCTATGGTCCGATAACCTATTGGCATGGCGTTGTGTCCGTCGTCCGTCGTCGTCGTCGTCGTCGTCGTCGTCCACATTTTTATCTTTTTTGTTTACGGGCGAATTTCTCTGAAATTTTGCACAAAAATACTTAAAAATAATTCAAGAAGGAGGTATTTTTTAGTTTTTTGATTTTCGCATTTTTCTCAAAATGGCGGCTGTTTTCTACGAAAAATGCCTGATTTTGGACTTTGGTGGCCATTTTCTCAAAATCGGTTCGGTAACTTTTTTTCTTTTTGATACATAACACTCCTCATATGTACTCCTATGATGTCTATAAATTTCGTTGCGCTTGAATCGCTCGAAGTGGGCCATTTTGGCCCAAACTCGGCCCAAATGGGACTTTCCCATGTTAAATTCTCCTATGCTTTATAATGGGACACATTATACCTAATATCTCACTCAATATTGAGATTAGAGACTAGGAATCAATTGTGGACATATAGGGAATGATATATGCTGAATATTCTCGTGACCTTGAATTTGACCTCTAATCTCAATTTCAAGGTCAGAGCACAAAATGGCTGATATCTCGCTTATTATCGACTCTAGAGCTTAGGAATCAATTGTGGACATATAGGAAATGATATACAGTGGTCCCCCTCAGATAAGACCTACCCTTCTGCCACAAAATTAAGGTCTTATCTAAGGGGATGTCTTATTAGAGGGGTTCATTTACATGTTAAAGTCATTCTAGCGCCACAAGAAAAAGTCTTTACAGAGGGGGAAGTTTTTCTTGAGGGGGGGGGGGGGAGTTTATCTGAGGGGTACCACTGTATGCTGAATATTCTGATGACCCTGGATTTGACCTTTGACCCCATTTTCAAGGTCATAGGACACAATGGCTAATATCTCGCTTGTTATTGACTTTACAGCTTAGGAATCACAGGACACAGGACAAAATAGCTAATATCTCACTTATTATCGACTCTACAGCTTAGGAATCAATTGTGGACCTATAGGAAATGATATATGCTGAATATTCTGATGACCTTGAATTTGACCTTTGACCCCATTTTCAAGGTCATAGGACAAAATGGCTAATATCTCGCTTGTTATCGACTTTACAGCTTAGGAATCAGTTATGAACATATAGGAAATGATATGTGCAGATTATTGTCATGACCTTGAATTTGAATTTTGACCTCATTTTCAAGGTCACAGGACAAAATGGCTAATATCTCACTTATTATCGATTTTACAGCTTAGGAATCAATTGTGGACATATAGGAAATGATATATGCTGAATATTCTCGTGACCTTGAATTTGACCTCTGACCTCATTTTCAAGGTCCAAGGACAAACTGGCTCATATCTTGCTCCTCTACTGACTGTTTGGCTTGGGAATCAATTGTGGACATATAGAAAATGATATACACTGAATATTTTGATGACCTTGAATTTGACCTTTGCCTTCATTTTCAAGGCCACAGCACAAAATTGCTAATATCTCTTTGATTACTGAATTTACAGCTTAGCAATCAACTGTGGACATGATATATGCTCAATATTATATATACTGAATATTCTCTTGACCTTTAATTTAGCCAGTGACCTGGCTAACATCTTGTTCATTGTCAATTAGCGTTGATAATGCACTTCGCGCTGTAGCAGTCACGTTTGATGAGCTTGAGTAGAATGGCAGGTGCTAGGGGCAGGGTGGAGGGGCGGGGCTTGTCCAGAGGAACGATGACCTGGAACGCTCTACAATCAGAACGGTGCCACCCATGCTCTCTTGGGGCGAGAACAGGTGGATTTGTCTGAGGAAATATTGCCCGGTGACAACTGTCAAGTGACCTTTTACAATAAAAGTTCTTCTTTTTGTTTCCGTATTTTTTGTCGGTCTGTCTCGGTCAGGTTTGCTCTACTGAACAATTGCTGCGAAACCTGAAAAGGCACTCATCAGCCATTGCTCAAGTTGACTATCCATGATTCCAACATGATTGCAATGGTACATTAGACCAAGTAGCAGACAATAGAAATATACAGATTGAACTTTATTCTAATCTCTCTGGTATTATCAACTGTTTGTTCTTGGTTCGTATTAAAGGCACATCTAAAATAACTGGATTTCAATAAATAACTGATCACCAGAAGCAGTTGAAACTACTTGGTGGGCTGTGTGGGATGATTTCTAGATATGAACAATGTTAAAAAAAAATTAGGTACATGAAAATATGTGTTTAAAACAATTTGAAGACGGCCATTAGTGACAAATGTGAGATGTGTTTAAAAGTAAGTTCATTCGACACCCAACACTACGAACTCATCTTGCCCACCTTGCCGACTAGTTTGGATATTCGGATCATATGTACTCCTTCAATCATATATTATCAGTCACAGTTATCAGTATCCTTGTATTTATGTTTTCTCATAAAGCTACAGCAGTTCCATGGTGTCATCAGCTTCTTCTTGGCCTCATATTGAAAACTAGACGTCAAGGCCTAAAGATGCCTTGGAGGCATTTCGGTGTTGAAACTAATTTATGATATTAATAACATGTTTACCATGGGCTCTACGACACACTGTTTCAAAGATATCGACGAAAACGAAAAAAGCAGACTCCGCAGAAAAATTCAAGGTCAAGATCAAAGTTCATCCTTAATACCCATCAGACATGTTTGTCTAGGGCAACGAGTCCGATTCACTCTATGACGCACCGTTTCCGAGATATCGACGAAAACGAAAAATGCCGACTCGGGAGAAAAATTTCAGTTCAAGGTCAAAGTTCATCCATAATACCCCTCTGACATGCCGACTCGGCAGAAAAACTCAAGGTCAAGGTCAAAGGTCATCCTTAATACCCTTTAGAATGTTTGTCTAGGGCGAGGAATCCGAAAATAACGTCCGTTTCGCTCTACGACGCACCGTTCCGACATATTGGCGACAAGAAAATACAGCTAACTGTGAGAGTCGACATTAGAGCTCGAGCACACCATCAGTACCCTAGACAGCGGAATGTATTCTACTCAACGTAACCCCCCCCCCTCCAAATAAAAATGCTACCATAATGATATCCTCCCCTAAATGATTCCAATTCATTCCCGTATATTATGATGGAAGCATAGGCCTACTTCATTCATATTTTTCTAATAAGTAAACATTCATTTTGAACTCAATGAAACAGATACTCCTGCTAAAATGGTATTGAACCTTAATGAAATATCCTTAAAAATATTTTAAACTATGAGGAATATCTGCATCTGATATCATGATAATTAACATATATGCCCACTGGGCTAATGAAAAGACCAGTTTAAACTATAAAGGATTTTCTGAAGGCTTCGCAAACCAAACACCTTGACATATAAAATACGTCAAATTATGGTAAATGTAGTTCGCTTCATAAGACCGAGGAATGCCACACGGCACACGCAAGCTTACATGGATGCTGCACAGGAGATTGTGTGCTCCAAAATACGCGTCATTGCGGTAAAATTTGCTTTGCATTCTGGGAACGTCAATTTCCATTGGCTCCGCCATTTTGACGTTTTCCAAACAATCTCAGCATTTTGCGTAATTTTCTCAAACCTAACACATCGATTTATGCATTATACATGTGTGGAATATTCAAAGTTTACCATCAATTCGAGAGATTTCATGTCAAGGACGAAGAAAATTCTCATTTGAAGTAGGTTTCTAAACGTTTACATGCCAAAACGGGCGTCGATAGGTTGGCATGAAACCTCCATGAAAAAGTCAGCACATAGACATGTAGAGGGTTGGGGGCTTCGCCCCCAACGCTCTAATGTCAAAAACGAAAAATGCCGACTCGGCAGAAAAACACAAGGTCAAGGTCAAAGGTCATCCTAAATACCCCTTTGACATGTTTGTCTAGGACGACGAGTCCGAAAATAACGTCCGTTTCGCTCTACGACGCACCGTTTCCGAGATATGCAGGAAACCTCAAGGATGACTTGGCGAAAACTCTTTCGACCTCTAGGTCAAAGGTCGTTTGACAGATTGATCCCAAAATCAATAGGGTTTTTCCCTGTTGATATATGAACCTCCATATTGCCTCCATATTGCCTGCAGCCATTGCCTACATACTTTTTGAGTTATCGTGCGGAAACAAAGTCCAAAAAACGACATTGATTTCATTATCACGGACCTCACGGACCTTGGATCCGGATGAAAAACAATAGGGTTCTTCCACATAATATGTCTGACCAATGCTGAAAATTTGGCGGAGATACATCGAGGCAAACTAAAGTTATCGGTCGGGAACCAAAACGGCGGAAAAAAAAAAGAAATAAAAAATACTGCTAAAACCATCAAGGCATTTCTTTCGAGTGATTCAAGGCACTCCATCCTATACATGTACACAGTATCAAGAACCCCAAGTCCCCAATTAGCATGTTTTGAAACGAAAATCTCAAATCTATCAGATAGTTTTCGAGAAAACAGCCGAAAACTGAATTCCATCCTATACATGTACACAGTATCAAGAACCCCAAGTCCCCAATTAGCATGTTTTGAAACGAAAATCTCAAATCTATCAGATAGTTTTCGAGAAAACAGCCGAAAACTGAATTCTGGATATTTTTGTTGGGAAAATGGCATTGAGCATATTTCCTCGAAAGTGGCTGACAGTTTGAAGAAATTGCGAAAATCAAAGCTAAAAATACCTCCCATGTGAAATATGTTCGGTAATTTTTGTGCAAAATATCGAAAAGATTTGAACGTAAACTTTAAAGATAAAAATGTGCATGACTGGGTGCAGACGGACGACAGACGGACGGGTGAACGGAACGGACATACGGGCTCAGCCCATGTTAAATTTTCTATCTAACTTTCCGAAATGAGCCCCATAAGTTGGAAAAAACTCCTAAACTGAACTTTTGGTATAAACCATGGTTGGTGGCTTTTAGGCCCTTATTTTCAGGCTTTTAGCCCCTAAGCCCTGGATGTTCGCCCGCGTAGATGGCCATATGACAGACACAACACCAGGACAATAGGTTATCAGACAGTAGATCTGGTAACCTAAAAATTTAGACGGACGACGACGGATGCAACACGATGCCAATAGGTCATCGGACCAAGGCATGTTAACCCAAAAAATTAGCCCAAGGACTAAGATGGGTTACCGGACAATATATAATACCTATTTTGTCCCGTGGCCTTGAAAATAAGGTCACGGTCAAATTTAAGGTCATGAGAGTATTCGGCATATATGATTTCCTATACATTCACAACTGCTTACTAAGCTGCAAATTTAGTAATAAGACAAATATTAGTCATTATGTCCTGTGACATTGAAAATGAAATCAAAAGTCAAAATTTGTAAATTTTATAATAAACAAGATATTAGCTAAGTTGTCCTGTGAGACCTTGAAAATGAGGTCAAAGGTCAAATTCAAGGTCACGACAATATTAAGCATATTGTCTCTGTAAGTCACTGTTTCACAGAATCTGTGCAGTTGATTCTCCGACTAGAAATCTGTGTCTGTATATGTTGGAAAAATACATCACCGATAACACTCTATTTCCAGGTTCGCTGTTATATCGTATTGTTAATTTGGGTGTTTCACCTATATCTCTGATGTTAAATATACCCACATGTAATCCATGTCAAACTGCCAATGTGAGTACGAACTGTATTGGTCTCGCCGATTCCCTGAATTACCTATTACTTAATGATAACTATGTCAAACCATGGTCCTCCGAATACAATTTGGTCAAACTGTTAACCATGTCATTTTGATCACTGTCATTGGTTTTACATGTATGTATGTCCCCGTCTGTATTGTTCTATTGTATGTTTTATTGCATGTTTTACATTACGTCATAATTTGTCATTTCTCCCATGGGGAGGTTGAATAAATAAATAAATAATAATAATAATATATCATTTCCTATATGTCCACAATTTATTCTCAAGTTGTAAAGTCGATGATAAGCGAGATATTAGTCATTTTCTTCCAAAGGGGTGAATGAGGTCAAAGGTCAAATCCAGGGTCATCACAACATTCGAACTATATCATTTCCTATATGTCCACAATTGATTCCTAAGCTGTAAAGTCGATAATGAGCGAGATATCAGCCATTTTGTAACTTTTTGCAAGGAAATCCAACCTCCTGGACACAGAGACAATGAAATTGCTTGCCAATGCACTGGTTTGACTATGCCAGTTCGTCTTGGTATAGTGGTACAACGGTTAAATTTAAACAAAGGTTGCCCAAAATAAGCTGATCCGTGTAATTCTCAAATTACCACCTAAAACCCACCTCGATCACAGTCATTTTAAAAAATTAAACTGGTTGCCTGTGGAAAAGAGAGTAGCACAGTTAAAACTAAGCCATATACACATAATATTGAACAATCTAGCTCCTTCCTATTTGTCCAACCATTTTACACTTGTACACAACAGTCATAACATCCGCACTCGTTCTAGTCACATGTCTCTAGTTGTTCCACGTTTCAATTTTTTAGTTGGTAAAAGTTCTTTTATGTATTCTGGTGCATTGGAATGGAACAGACTCCCAGTCGGGACACAGTCTATTTTAGATAGATCTCATTTTAAGAGCAAAGTTAAATCCTTTTTATTACATCAGGTGCTATCTCAAGAGTCTGATATATATGTATGTAGTAATTTTAGCGACTGTAACTCCCGTCCCTCCCGCGCACTACACATTTCCACAACAAACATTCATTCTACATGACTTACATACAGGACAAGTACACACTATACGATCACAAGCATAAACTCCATGTAGTCATGGTTACACACACAGGTCAAACCACGCACCTGCGGCCCCGCTAGTTCAGTACACTCGGCCCCGTTTACTCGACCTTGACCTTCACATGCACTGACTTCTAAACATAGAACTTGACATACATACTCCACACATCACGTGCACAGATACAGGCATTACAAGTATTGACACGAGCCGGGGAAACCCACTTTCCCGGTGACATCAACGCATTGCTGCATACATTCGACCAATCACAACACCGCTTACACTTGGCGGGAAATTACACAAGCACATGATCCCTCGGCCCCAGTTATCTGCGCAGAAGAGTAGTAGAAATCCCAGTGACAGGACGTGTAAAATAGAGCTCCTGTAAAGACTGTCGATATTAATATACGAACTAAATACAAGTGATATATAAACTGTTGGATATATGTGCAAGATATATAAAGGACTATAATAATAGGATAGTCGACTGGGAAATCACCGGACAGTAGGTGAGAGTGCGGCCCTAATTGTGAGCGAGTGTGCCATCGGAACTTATCGCCACAATAAACAGTTAAATTGAAACTGCCGGCTTTATTGAATCACACGACGACCCAGTTAAATCGGCTTGATATCGGCCGTGAACGATATTCTTCACATTGGTGCCGTGACCAGGATCTGAGCTAGTCTCGGATTATCGACCCAGACCTGACCGGCATTGATGGCATTGGCCCCGGGAGCCTCCCGCGGTGAGCCACTCGACCCCACGGATGATGAAGTGACGATCAATCCGAATCCGGCCTTCCGACCTTCCGGCCCTCGCTCAGTTGCCATGAGCGATACGGTTCCACTGTCACAGGAGCAACAACCGTCCGGCCTTTTCGACTCCATCGGCGACCATTCGACCCTGAGATCGTCTTCGCCGCCCACCGATCTGGTGCAGGAGTTCCTAGACGAAGACCCGCTCGCGCCGTCACATACAGTAAGTGACATTTTGCGTGCACACGCTAGAGCGTACTCGGCCACGCCGGCTAGAGCGACCCAGAAAAGTGACTTTGCCAACAGAAACTATACGCGCTCACGTCAAAGAGCGAGCGTAGATCGTGATATCGACCCAGAACAATTAGCAGTGAACGTTCGGCCGGTAACCATAGATACGTCAATGGTTACGCACCCACCAAGTAACTCTCGGATACGACAGTGGGTTTGTCAGTCTGACAATGTTCCGGAACCGACCCCGCCGAACGCTTATTCGGCCAATCGACCCCTGGCGCCGCCCATGACGCCGAGACAACACGACCCCGCGCCAGAAATGTACTCACGCATACCGACCGAGCCAACGGTGGTAGAGTACACACGACCCAGCCAGGCGGGAGCGACATCCGAAGACATCCTGGTGACGACCGCTACCCGGATCGCGACGCCTCCACGACAACAACGACCCAGCGACACGATGACGGAATCTTGCGCCATCATGTGACAAGCGCGACCCCGACAAGCACCCTCGACATCAAGTCGCCGACCCTGCGACCCCGACACGCCGACTTCCGACACCCGCGCTTCCGCGCCGACCACGCACCGACCATCGCCGACTACCGGAGAACAACCGCGCTTCGATCCGTCACAAGATCAAGTTGTGTCTGCTCCGGCAGAAAGTGTTGTGCCAATGATCGGACCTCCGATCTCACAATCAGTCGGAAACACCAACGGATATGGTGTACCGCCATTCGGATACCCTGGCGCAACAAGCGGTGTTCCAAATGGAGTAGCTGTCGGATACTATTCACCGCATGTCGGCTACGTGAACCCACCGCCCGGATATGGTGGCGTTCCCAGCGTGATAGCTGACACCGGCTATCATGGTACACAACCCGGATTAGTGTACCATGGTGTATGCCCAGATGGATCGGTATACCGATATCCACCACCGGCTGTATTCCCACCCTCAGTCGGGATACCATGGGTGACGCCTCCATACAGTCAACCGGCCCCCGCTGCACAAGCACCACACGACCCCAGTCACACGACGGCACCACCCGCCGCATTGCTCGCCATCTCCGCGACGACAGCACCGACCGTCCCCGCTAACGCGACCCAGATCGGCCCAGATACAACGGCTCCAGCGACTTCGGCTGTTCCGACTCCGACGGCCACTGCAGCGACTACATCAGTTGCGGTGAGTGTTGATACGCCCACGCCACAGAGACTCACGTCTGAGCCCCAAACGTTGGCTACGGCTAAAATGGCTCAATGGCGTGCGACCTTCAAGGAGGGCAATCTCACCCAATACATTCGGAGTTTCGAACAATTTACCGCGGCTTTCACTTACTCCGACCTCAACAAGACGACGACCTTCCGGAGCATGCTGCGCGGCCGCGCTGAAGCGCTAGCTCTAAATATCCCGGTCGCGACTCCCTGGGAGGAGTTCCGTCGCCAACTTCTAGAGGGCTGGGAACTCAAGCCTCGTCGACAGTCCAAACGGGACGATTTTCCGTTCCTCAAGCGGGAACGAAAAGAGGACGCGGAACACTACATGGAGCGACTCCAAGCCCTGGCGGAGCAAGTGTTCGATGACGTTACGCCAGCGTCGCGGCAACGAACTGTAATTGCACAATTCGTTAACGGCCAATCCGACCCCATTGCCGATAAACTGTGCGCTCTCACTTTTAACAGTTACAGTGAGGCACTTACGGCCGTTCTCAAAGTAGAGAGTCGTCAGCAGAGGACAGCCAGAGATCGACACCGAGGCACGCGACGTGCTGACATTTCCGCAAGCGGATACGCGGAAGACGACCCTGTTAATGAAGAACTGTCTTGTGCCATGGGACAAGTCACTCAGGGGGAAACACTAACCCCAGAGCAAGTAGCGGCCTACTACGACCCCGTGGACAGTGACACTACCGGCCTACAAGGTTGCGACGAACATTCAGTGCCGGCCTGCTCACGCGAGTGGGTGGCTGAAGCTTTCCAGTGCGTCCTTAGTGACGAGAATGGACTATGTGAGGAAACGGCTATCTTTTCTGTCCTGCGAACAACGGCCCCGATGAAAGGTGATCGACCCCCGCAACCCGGACGACCCATGGTTTGCTTCTTTTGTAAGAAGCCCGGACATCGCTGGATGCGGTGCTTTCGGCTTAAAGATGTGCTAGTACGTAACGGCATGAAACCGCTAGCATTTCGGCCTAATGGTCCCGGTACTGACAGAAGGACAGCTCAAGTGTTGTCAGTACCTAAGCAAACCGGTAATCAAACTAAACCGGCCCCACCAACACCTCCGACCCTGTCGTCAAACCAGTAGGGGAAGGTGCTGAGGAGCAAGGGCCTTCCAGACAACAGGACAACGTTCCCCGCTCCACACCCGCGGTTGTCACAACTACTGTACCGGTAACGACACCCATAACGACCCCGCAGCCGGCCCAGCCCACACCTCAACTCCTTGAAGGGGTGTGTACAAAATGTCAAGCTCCGACCCCGAAACCGGCCTCTTTTCATGAAGGGGTGTCCGCACCGCGACCACAACGGCCACCACGTGGAAACCGTCGTCCTGAAGGGGTGTCACCCCCGACCGCCAACGGCACCGGAACGGACAGCATGTCCGAGATTGAGTGGATCTCCGACGACGGAGGATTCTACGCCTTTCCGAGTGGACCGGAATCCAAACTGCCGCCTCTTCACACACTATTCAGGCCGCCGCCAGACGACCCCGAAATTCCGGCTGTCATCAACAACTCCAGCGCCACCAATCACAAATGCTGGAAGTTGCCGGTACACGTCGGAAACAAGACGATAAAGGCTGTACTCGACTCCGTAGCGCAGATCTCCCTGCTCCGACGCGATCAGCTACGTCACGTCCCCGCCGACCAGCGACATTTGCGATCTACTTCGGCTATTATTCGTGACGTCACTGGACAGTCAAGCCCGATCGATGGACTGATCGATCTTTCAATACAGGTCGGAACCAACCATATGGTCGTAACCTTTTGTGTGGCTGACATACATGACGACATGATTCTCGGCATGAACTTTTTCCGGCAAGCTCACGCTGTAGTGAATTACGGTGAAGGGACGATACAGGTATACAAGGAGATCCTGTTCGCACATAAAGACATTGAGGCCAATGTTGTCAGAATGGCCGTGCGACGAGCTATTACCGTCCCCGCACGCAGCGAAGCAATAGTGGAGCTGGTCCCGACTTCCCGAGTCCGAGTTCGACAACACCCGAGGATAGTCCAGCCACTTACGACCTTTCCCGAGGAAACCGACCTCATCATGGGGAGAACACTTACGACCCTGAATCGGCAGTGCGTAAAGGTGTCGGTAGTCAATCCAGCAGATACCGGCATTACGCTCACCCGTTCCGACCCTGTCGCCATAGCAAGCCCTGTCGAAAGTGTCGTCGGAGCTCTGCCACGACCTGGAGAGGAGCCCGACCCGGCCACGGTAGACGCCAGTCACTACCGCGATTTACCGCCACATCTACAAGAAATGGTGGCCGGAACAGCATCGGCGTTGCGCCAACCTGGTTCACCAATACCAGGACACATTCATGCACCCAGACGGCCAACTGGGACGGACCCAAGTCGTTCAGCATAGGATCGACACCGGCAACTCGGCCCCGATTCGACAACGACAGCGACGCGTCCCTCAGGCGCAGCAAAGCATCATCGACGAGGAGGTCGACAAGATGCTCCGCTTGGGGTGTATTGAGCCATCAGACTCGCCCTGGAGCGCACAGGTAGTGCTCGTGCGGAAGAAGAACGGACAAGTACGCTTCTGTGTCGACTATCGGCTCCTGAATGATGTCACCCGCAAGGACTCGTATCCCTTGCCCAACATTCAGGACACTCATGACGCCCTGGCAGGCGCCAACTACTTCTCAGCCCTAGACCTGGCCTCCGGCTACTGGCAGGTCGAAGTCGACCCCAGCGACAGACCCAAGACTGCCTTCGCCATAAGGAAGGGACTTTATCAGTTTAAGGTCATGCCATTCGGCCTTAGCAACGCCCCGGCAACCTTCGAACGGCTTATGGAAACCATACTCCGTGGTTACTTGTGGACCCGGTGTATGTGCTATCTCGACGACGTGATAGCTTACGGCAGAACATTCGATCAGGCACTCGCAAACCTGGAAGCGGTCCTGGATCGAATCAGATCGGCAGGCCTGAAACTTCAGCCCAAGAAGTGTGAGTTGTTCCAACGGGAAATCTTGTACTTAGGGTTCATAGTGAGCGGCCAAGGAATCCGAGTCGACCCCAACAAAGTTAAAGCCATCAGAGAATGGCCGACCCCGTGCGAGATCACCGACGTCAGAGCTTTCCTTGGTTTCGCCAACTACCACAGGCGATTCATCAAGGACTACGCTGAGATCGCTGAACCTCTCGTAGCGCTTACCCGAGGTGAATGTCATTTCACTTGGGGACCGGCCCAGCGACGAGCTTTCCAGCGACTCCGCGACGCCCTCATCAAGGCGCCTAAGCTCGCTCATCCGACCCAGAATCCGGACGACTACTTCATCCTCGACACGGATGCAAGCGGCTTTGCTGTGGGAGGTGCCCTCTCACAAAGGGTTAACGGGAAGGAGATCCCCATCGGGTTCGCCAGCAAAACCCTTTCCCGGACCCAGCGGAATTATTGCACCACCTATCGGGAACTACTGGCAGTAGTTGAGATGGTGCAACACTATCGGCACTACCTCTGGGGTAGGAAATTCCTCCTCCGGACCGACCATAGCTCGCTGAGGTGGCTGAAAAACTACAGCGACGCTGACGGCATGCTCGCTAGGTGGCTCGCCAAGCTACAGCAGTATGACTTTCGGATAGAGCATCGACCCGGAAAACTACACGGTAACGCCGACGGCTTGTCACGGTGCCACAGTTGTAAACACCAAGACTGTCCCGGACGACTCGTCACACCTCCGACCTACCCAGAAACAAGTTCCGGAGAACTTCCAGTTCGTCGGATAACTGTTGTTCCGACCCAGACAAGGGCAGACCTCCTGGACAGTGATTCAATAACATCACCGGTCTTGCCCCAGCTAGTTTCGGCACGCCAAGTTGTTCGAGTCCGTGCTTTGGACGCCACACTTGATGGACAAAAGTGGCTTTCGGACTTTTCGACCCAGGACATTGTCGCGGCACAGCAAGCCGACCCCAGCGTCGGAAAAGTGCGGCAATGGATGTTAGCCGGCACCAAGCCCGACTCTAGAGAAGTCGCCCGCCAAGGAGAGGAGGTAAAGACACTTGTTTCCCGCTGGAACCTCCTGGCGCTACAAGACGGAGTGCTGGTTCGACATATAAAACCCGACCCTGCCGGACGGCCTGTGGTGCAAACTGTGCTCCCCGTAGCACTCAGGACACAAGTTCTGCACCAACTACACGACCTGAAGATTGTCGGACATCTCGGCATACAGCGTACCATTGAGAGAGTCAGGCGCCGATTCTACTGGCCCGGCTTGGCGCTGGACGTCGCCCGCTGGTGTGCCCGCTGCCCGCAATGTGTGACCCGCAAGGGTAAACCGGCCCCAAAAAGATCGCCCTGACACAGCTACCGACAGGAGCGCCGTTCGACAGAATAGCGATGGACATCCTCGACACCCACAAGATCACGGGAAGAGGCCATCGGTATGTACTAGTCGTGTCGGACTACTTTACGAAGTACACTGACGCTTTTCCGCTACGGCGACATACGGCCAAAAATGTTGCCGACACCCTGGTAAATCGGTGGATAGTCTACCACGGTGTCCCCAAGGCGATCCATAGCGATCAAGGTACTGAGTTTGAGTCGTCCCTGTTCCGGCATGTTGTGCGTCTACTGGGCGCTAAGAAGATTCGTACGACCCCATACCGACCCCAGAGCGACGGCCAAGTTGAGCGATTCAACAGGACATTGCTAAACATGCTGAGTGCGTTCGTCAGCGATCGTGCAAACGATTGGGACTTGCACTTGCCATATGTGTTAATGGCCTATCGAACCTCAGTACACTCGTCCACGGGATGCACCCCGCATCTGATGGTGTATGGACATGAGTGTAACTTGCCAGTCGACCTCATGTTTCCGACTTACGACCCTGAGCCTCTACCTCCGTGTGGTCCGGAGTATGTGGAGTATTTGCGGCAAGCCATCAGGACGGCCCACGGTTTCGCCCAAGACCATCTTGAGAAAGCGGCGATTCGGCAAAAGATGGGTTATGACGCCCACGCAAAACCACGACCCCAGTTTCAACCAGGCGAACTGGTCCGGTATTATTATCTGCCACTCACGCAGAATAATAAGTTCGCTCGGCCCTGGACTGGTCCCTGGAGGATCATCGACCGTGTAACCGAGGTTGATTACCGAATAGCCCTGGTTTCCAACCCTCGGAACACTTGCGTTGTTCATCTGGATGTGCTCAAGCCATACGAAGGTGACAACCAAGCGGCCCACATCTATTCCGACCCTGTACGACCCGCGTCGCCGTCAAGCAAGTCCGACCCAGAACAGTCACCCGACCCCATGGGACTTCTCAAGGAGTTCTATTACCCTTGGGAGGTAACAGTCCAAGATCGACATACTGATTCAGACCAAACAGCAGAGTCTGATTCGCCAACGACCCAGGATCGTCAATCGCGATCTCCGACTTCATCCGGCTCAAGTCGACATCGGCAACGGAAAAGATCACACAGATCAAGTTCCGACACTCCAAAACCGACACGCAAGACACGCAGGCAAAAGCCTGTGTTATCTTCCGACCCTGAGACAAGCGAGGCTACGCCCCCGCCTGCACGACCAAATCGACCCAAACGCAACACACGCAAACCGGCCCGCTACAGATAACCCCGGCCTTGTTATCTGATTGATATCATTGATGATGAATTATGCATGTCTAATGGACTATGATATCATGTCTTTCCCAATAACAATATATTATATTACAATAACAATATATGCATTTAATATGTACAAGATGTCAGTGAGGCAAATTCGATATATACACACTAGAGATGATATTATAATTATGATGCTGGTGGAAAATTGGTTGCATTATGATATGTGTTTCGACCCCGTATAACATGTACCATTGATCAAAGCGTATGTTACGCAATGACTAAGATTATCATGTAAAGCTTCAATCCATGTGCCAGCCGAAGAGGATAAAAACCAGTCACACCGTGAGTAAGGCCACTTAGTTGTCGAAGAGGTGATAGTGTGATTCGTTCCGGAGTATGCGTCGACAGAGCCTCTACTCACTCCATGTAATATTCGGAGGAACGGCCCAGTGGTACGGGAACCAGTCACTACATAGCTATCATACCAAGATGCGGCCTGTCACCAAATTCATCACCCAAAATATAAGCGCCGCGGTGTGACCGACCCAGTTCATTGCAATTTCGACCCCTACAATATTTGCGGCCCCGTCGTCCTGTGAACTGGCTGAAAATGAATGGAACGATGTCCGCCCCTGTGAGTGATTGATATTCATATCTCAGTCTTTAATAACTGTGTGTCGTCTGTGAAACAGCGATTCGACCCCGTAGTTTATTGTGCGCTAATTTGTGGGAGAAGGAACGATAGACTGATTAGCTCACAAGGCACGCACGAGCGCTAATAAACATTTTAGCTGTTTACAGCACCCACATGAAATCTCCCCTGATAAAGACAATAGTGAGTCGTCGGGCAAAAAGAGCCCAGTAATTCGAACAGTCGACTAGTATAAATAGACAATGATTCGGAACGAGTTATCCAGGGGACGGCAGATGGACATACGGAAATCTGGACAGTGTGAGGACACCCCTACTGTCGTAATGGACTGACCCAAGAGGTCAGAGAAGGATCGCTCTGCGTTTCCTTGACGACGGCCCCGCCTTGCTGTGTGTACGCTTGGAACAATGATACATAGCGTAAAGACGTTTTCTATACAGATAGAGAGCGCCCCCCGACCCAGTTCTAAGAATCGAGATGCTGTCAGCATCTTTGTGTACGGCAGTGAAGATTAGCGGCAATCAGGTCACTTGTGCCTGAGACTTTGAAGGAGAAGGACAGTACTAAAGTTTCGGATATCAGAATACGGACTATTGATTACAAAAACTGTGATAATCGTGTATAATTGTCGGCCTATAAACTGTGACATTGTATAAATCCTGGTCACAAGACTTTGGAGTTAATTCGGCTTTGATTATCGGCATTTGAACTAGGCCGGTTTTGAAGAAATCCGGACTCTGTTACAACCAGCCTAGTCAATACTTAGGAGTATCTCGACTCTAATTTCGGCCCGTCAGCATGGCTGACAAACCCGGAGACGACCGGGAAAATCGCGACCCAGGTGAAAATCGGCCCCGCACGGTCAAGTTGGACGGCGATAACATCACCGTCCAAGTAGTCGACACCGGGGATGAATCGGATCATCCCATAATCGTCCCCGACAATGAATCCTCGTCCGGCCCCGACTCGCAGCCTGAGCAGCTCGACCCAGTCACGCTCAGCGACACGGCAAGTGGATCAGAGACCGGCGCTCGACCCAAAACAGTACGGGATAAGTTGGCGCAAAGAGGAGTGCGCCACACGCCTAGCCCGACCCAGGACGATCCCTTTTCGACCGACCCCGAGCGCTTCCGCCTACTCGAGGAAGGCGGGAGTATTGTCCGCCAAGCTATTGAGGCCCGGAAAGCAGTCGAGGAGGCTCAACAAGCGTCCGCTGCAGCTCGGCAGCCTAGCTCGGCTCCACAGGCGATCGCCCCGATCGCGCCGGCCCCGACATCACCTGCAACCAGTCCTACAGTTGTTCGGCCCAAGGTAACGCGCTCGCCCACCAAGCGCGCATATACCAACATGAAGAGGAGACCCTGAGACAAGCGAGGCTACGCCCCCGCCTGCACGACCAAATCGACCCAAACGCAACACACGCAAACCGGCCCGCTACAGATAACCCCGGCCTTGTTATCTGATTGATATCATTGATGATGAATTATGCATGTCTAATGGACTATGATATCATGTCTTTCCCAATAACAATATATTATATTACAATAACAATATATGCATTTAATATGTACAAGATGTCAGTGAGGCAAATTCGATATATACACACTAGAGATGATATTATAATTATGATGCTGGTGGAAAATTGGTTGCATTATGATATGTGTTTCGACCCCGTATAACATGTACCATTGATCAAAGCGTATGTTACGCAATGACTAAGATTATCATGTAAAGCTTCAATCCATGTGCCAGCCGAAGAGGATAAAAACCAGTCACACCGTGAGTAAGGCCACTTAGTTGTCGAAGAGGTGATAGTGTGATTCGTTCCGGAGTATGCGTCGACAGAGCCTCTACTCACTCCATGTAATATTCGGAGGAACGGCCCAGTGGTACGGGAACCAGTCACTACATAGCTATCATACCAAGATGCGGCCTGTCACCAAATTCATCACCCAAAATATAAGCGCCGCGGTGTGACCGACCCAGTTCATTGCAATTTCGACCCCTACAATATTTGCGGCCCCGTCGTCCTGTGAACTGGCTGAAAATGAATGGAACGATGTCCGCCCCTGTGAGTGATTGATATTCATATCTCAGTCTTTAATAACTGTGTGTCGTCTGTGAAACAGCGATTCGACCCCGTAGTTTATTGTGCGCTAATTTGTGGGAGAAGGAACGATAGACTGATTAGCTCACAAGGCACGCACGAGCGCTAATAAACATTTTAGCTGTTTACAGCACCCACATGAAATCTCCCCTGATAAAGACAATAGTGAGTCGTCGGGCAAAAAGAGCCCAGTAATTCGAACAGTCGACTAGTATAAATAGACAATGATTCGGAACGAGTTATCCAGGGGACGGCAGATGGACATACGGAAATCTGGACAGTGTGAGGACACCCCTACTGTCGTAATGGACTGACCCAAGAGGTCAGAGAAGGATCGCTCTGCGTTTCCTTGACGACGGCCCCGCCTTGCTGTGTGTACGCTTGGAACAATGATACATAGCGTAAAGACGTTTTCTATACAGATAGAGAGCGCCCCCCGACCCAGTTCTAAGAATCGAGATGCTGTCAGCATCTTTGTGTACGGCAGTGAAGATTAGCGGCAATCAGGTCACTTGTGCCTGAGACTTTGAAGGAGAAGGACAGTACTAAAGTTTCGGATATCAGAATACGGACTATTGATTACAAAAACTGTGATAATCGTGTATAATTGTCGGCCTATAAACTGTGACATTGTATAAATCCTGGTCACAAGACTTTGGAGTTAATTCGGCTTTGATTATCGGCATTTGAACTAGGCCGGTTTTGAAGAAATCCGGACTCTGTTACAACCAGCCTAGTCAATACTTAGGAGTATCTCGACTCTAATTTCGGCCCGTCAGCATGGCTGACAAACCCGGAGACGACCGGGAAAATCGCGACCCAGGTGAAAATCGGCCCCGCACGGTCAAGTTGGACGGCGATAACATCACCGTCCAAGTAGTCGACACCGGGGATGAATCGGATCATCCCATAATCGTCCCCGACAATGAATCCTCGTCCGGCCCCGACTCGCAGCCTGAGCAGCTCGACCCAGTCACGCTCAGCGACACGGCAAGTGGATCAGAGACCGGCGCTCGACCCAAAACAGTACGGGATAAGTTGGCGCAAAGAGGAGTGCGCCACACGCCTAGCCCGACCCAGGACGATCCCTTTTCGACCGACCCCGAGCGCTTCCGCCTACTCGAGGAAGGCGGGAGTATTGTCCGCCAAGCTATTGAGGCCCGGAAAGCAGTCGAGGAGGCTCAACAAGCGTCCGCTGCAGCTCGGCAGCCTAGCTCGGCTCCACAGGCGATCGCCCCGATCGCGCCGGCCCCGACATCACCTGCAACCAGTCCTACAGTTGTTCGGCCCAAGGTAACGCGCTCGCCCACCAAGCGCGCATATACCAACATGAAGAGGAGACAGGGCACAGGTGGCGGCTCCACTTCAAGCGATTCGTCCCGGAGCAGCTCCGGATCTTCGGCCCCGATTTCGACATTCCGCCGACAAGTAGCGGAACTGATGGCGTTGGTACCACCACCGATGACGCCATACGGTACTCGGCCAATCGACAGGACTCAGGTTCCACTCAGCAGACGGAACCGAAGTGCAGGTTATGGACACGTCCACAACTTTGACGAGCCGTCAACCCTGTCAGAGAGTAACAACCTGACACTGGCCCCGCTTCAGCGTGGAGACGGACAATACGCGTGTCCGTTCTGCATTGGTGAGGAGGAAGGAGATGGAGAGCGACAGTGGTCTACCATGCCACGTCGGGGACCCTTCCGTTCGACCCAGACGCTAGACGCGCATATTCTAGCATATCATTTCCCGTTCCTGCGATTTTTCGTATGTCCGGCTCGTGACGGCTTCATCACCCTGGCCCAGGAGGAGATGTTCCAGCATCTTTCGCATTCGACCCCGCTACATGTCACGTCCTTCCCATTCTATTATGAAGGAAGACTCAGCCGAATCCCAATTATCGGCCCCCTCGAGTTCCGGCTAATATTCCCATCTTCCGGAGGGATGTCAACACCGTCTTGACTTTTGGGATCTGGCATATGGCCCCGGAACTTTTCGACCAGTACCCACCAAATTCGGCCCCGGAAGTCCAACAGGTTCTCCGTCGCCTGGAGTACAATCGGGCGACGATGCCAGCAGACGAAGTTCGGCTCGCTCGCATGGGGAGCGATATCGAGACCATGAACACGTGGGTACGTGTCCGTCGACCCAGCACCATATTTTTCACCCGGCCCATTACATACCAGACCACTTCGGTAAGGATGGCTGAAGAGGTTCCGGTGACGGCCCCAACGACGACGGCTTCCAGCGGATCCACGACATTCGCGGCCGTCGTGTCTTCGACGACGGTATCCTCGGCTACCACGACGTCAAGTTCGACCCCGACGCGAACCCGACCTTCGGATGTCATCCCACGGCGGATGATAGTGGAACGACCCACGGCCTCTAATGTGACCGATTACAGGGTCCGAGAGGGACTAGTTCCCCCGCCAGAGGAGTTCCCACCTTTGGAGAAGAAGCCCGCGGAGCCCAGGTTGACTCCCGCTCGGACGACCCAACCTCCCAGTGAGGAACCCGACCGGCCGCCTCCTCTAAGGGAGATCACGACGGATTCGCCCGAACCCTCGACCCCAGTAGATCCACCGGCCCCGAGAGAGTCGACCACACCGTCCAGGAGGATGGTGTAGGCTACCCCGCTGCCTCCTTACCTCACGGAGGATGTGTCACCGGCATTGTCCGTGCCGACTCAAGGAACCGATCACGATCGACCTCGGCTCAAGATTGACGACCCCGGACAGTTGGAATCTCTCCATCGAGATTTGGACGAGTTTCTCCCCTTGCACGGATCGGGAGAATTTGCCGCCGACTACCAATTCTTGCGGCAACATGGGAGCCGGCTGTCGACACGAACATTGCCCGGCCTACAGGCCCTGCCAGGCCAAAATCCGACCCTGCAAAACCCCATTCGGGACGAGGACGCCCGGAGGCTTCCAAACTTGATCGGCCATCACGACGACTTCTGGATCGATCGCATGAATCAAGTTATGCACAGTGCCGACCCCTTGCTCTTGCCTTCGGAAGCGGAAGAGCATCTTCCAACTGTGGCACTGGCGCGAGCCGACGACATGGCCCAGCAGCACCTACAACTCATTCGGCGAGAGTACGTGTCGGCCATGGACCACCACATCCGGCAAGCCGAATACAACGGCCTTTCAGTGGGCTTCGCCATGGGTTCGCTACATGAGCGTCACCGACCCACGTTTCCGGACGACATGGCGGAGGAGAATCGACGCCTGCGCGCTAGAGTCACGCAGCTCGAGGGTCAAGTGACGGATCTTCGGCAGGAGGTCGAACAACTCCGTACTACTTCGACCCCGACCGAACCACAAGCTACGGCTTCATCGACCCCATCCACAGCGGCCATTCCGGAGGACCTCTTGGCGACCATCGTCGCCATATTGCCAAAGCTCCCTCCGGACGAACAACTCACCTTGATGCGTCAGGCATCTCCTGCGTGAACGGGAGGGAAAGTAAATACGACCCCGAACTGTTCGGCCCCTTTGATGCGGCCCCGAGTGACCAAACAATTCTGGTCACGGCATATATATATTGTAAATAGTTGTACATAGATATTATCCTAGTCACGGCATTTCGTTTTTATACATGTGATTTAGTTAAGTTCATTCTATATTTTATTTCAGTTCAATAGACTCTTAAAGTTTTAGTTCCGTTTCGCTTTGGAACGTCGAGGAGTTTTGTTTATCATTCCATATCAAACATTCCATTCTTCATCGGTCATTGTTATGAATGTATTTGTATATGTATCATCGTAGAGACTGCTGACGGACTGACTGCTGACGTTTATTTTGACGGTTAGGAATTTTTATTGTATGAAGTGTTTTCTCATTTCGCGCGGCGTGTGTGTGTGAGTGTTTTTGGGTTTGACCTTTAGGACTTTTTAGCTTTTTATTGTTTAGTTTTTGGCGACGGTAGGGTCCGGGGAGGGTAATTCCGAGGGCGTAGAATTAATGAAGGGGTGTTATGTAGTAATTTTAGCGACTGTAACTCCCGTCCCTCCCGCGCACTACACATTTCCACAACAAACATTCATTCTACATGACTTACATACAGGACAAGTACACACTATACGATCACAAGCATAAACTCCATGTAGTCATGGTTACACACACAGGTCAAACAACGCACCTGCGGCCCCGCTAGTTCAGTACACTCGGCCCCGTTTACTCGACCTTGACCTTCACATGCACTGACTTCTAAACATAGAACTTGACACACATACTCCACACATCACGTGCACAGATACAGGCATTACAAGTATTGACACGAGCCGGGGAAACCCACTTTCCCGGTGACATCAACGCATTGCAGCATACATTCGACCAATCACAACACCGCTTACACTTGGCGGGAAATTACACAAGCACATGATCCCTCGGCCCCAGTTATCTGCGCAGAAGAGTAGTAGAAATCCCAGTGACAGGACGTGTAAAATAGAGCTCCTGTAAAGACTGTCGATATTAATATACGAACTAAATACAAGTGATATATAAACTGTTGGATATATGTGCAAGATATATAAAGGACTATAATAATAGGATATTCGACTGGGAAATCACCGGACAGTAGGTGAGAGTGCGGCCCTAATTGTGAGCGAGTGTGCCATCGGAACTTATCGCCACAATAAACAGTTAAATTGAAACTGCCGGCTTTATTGAATCACACGACGACCCAGTTAAATCGGCTTGATATCGGCCGTGAACGATATTCTTCACATGTATATTAGTTTTATATTCCTGTTTTCAAATATCAGTATTGTTAATTATTTTTTTAAGTTAGTCATTGTTTGTCTTTTCTACTTTTTTCATTTATATCCTGTTTATGCCCTTGTCATTTTTGTTTCTTTTATACATATGGGACCGCAATGGAATTAAGTCTTTTGACTTTTTGCGCTATCCCAGGTAAACATTCATGTGTTATATACTATATGTACTTCTATCATATTTTTATATTGTACATGTGTTTACCGAATAAACTCAAAAAATCAAAATATGGGACCAGTCGAGAACATGAATATGGCCGCCACACGCAGACCGGCGATTCAGGGGCAACGAAACTTATACACATCACAGAGGTATATGAGGGCAATGTTTTGAAAAAAAAATCTCAAAACTGTCTGGACAGTTTTGGAGAAAATGGCGCCAAAGTCAGAAATTGACTGTTTTTCGTCGAAAATGACCGCCATTTTGAAAAAAAAATGCGAAAATAAAAAAAAACTAAGAAATACGCCCTTTTTGAATTATTTTTAGGCATTTTTGTGCAAAATTTCAGAAAGATTGACCCGTAAGCTTTAAAGATAAAAATGTGGACGAACGACGCCGACGACGCCGACGACGGACGACGGACGCAACGCCATGCCAATAGGTTATCGGACCATTGGTCCGGTAACCTAAAAATGGTTGGCAGCCATCTTGGGTATCACCTCGTTCTTTACCTCAAATTGAAAATTGAACCTCACAAATGAATTGGTCATCCTAAAAGCTGCTGAAAAGGTGGCACTACAATCATTGTTTCTAGGACCACTAAATAAAAAGTTGTATTTTTTAGGCAGTCGGTGGCCATCTTGGATATCACTTTGTTTGTTTGTGTTTTTATCTCAAATTAAAAAAAAAATGACCCCACCAATGGATTGGTCATCCTAAAATTAGCTGAAAAAGAGGTACTACAATTGAATCTAGGGCCAGTAGTTAAACAGTTGCATTTTCTACGCAGTGGTTTTCAGTCTGTGGCCATCTTGGATATCACGTTGTTCTTGACCTCAAATTGAGAAGTCATCCTCAAGAATGGATTGGTCATCCTAAAATCAGCTGAAAAAGTGGTACTACAATTGAATTTAGGACCAATAGTTGTAAAGTTGTATTTTCTAGGCAGTGGTTTTCGGTCGGCGGCCATCTTGGCGGCCATCTTAGATTTCTCGAATTGCTCAAGAATGTCCGCTTGATATCCGGTTGATATTCAATGAAGGTGTCCTAAGGTAATAAAATCCACTGAGAAAAATAATATATCAGTCGGTGCAGGGTGGGGCCTAAAAATCAGCTTTGGCTGCCTGACTACACACTTAGAAGTGTAAATATCAATTGAACCATGTAGGCATTGTTTTGGTGGCATATAAATATGATAGAATGAATTGTGCAAAACACACGAATTTCAGTGAAAAATTCGGCAGAAAAGATGGAAGGTCTTAAAAACTGTCAAATTCTCAGCTCGTGCCAAATTTTCCAGCTTGTCATCAACCATATTCAGTACCTAGGGACCCTAAAGATCAATTTTATCGATGTGGACAATACCGCCGGTTTAGGTAACTCCTCAAACATAGCTCTTTTCAGCTATCTGCTGCTCCACTAGTACGTCCGTCCAGTCGTGCAAACTTCCGGGGTTTAGGGGCTTTAAAAAAGCTAAAAAAAATAGCCCCTAAACCCACGACTTATGACCAAAAATGTGTTTAGGGGCTTAATTTGTTGATAAGGGGCTTACATCGTCCGTCCGTCATCGTCAACTTTTGCTATCTTTATAATTTACGGTCGAATCTATGAAATTTTCAAAAAATGTCTAAAAATATTTCAACAGGGATGTATTTTTTATTTTATATTTTATTTTCACATTTCTTTTTAAAATGACGGCCGTTTTGGACAAAAAAACGGTCGGTTTTGGACTTTGGCGGCCGCTTTCTGGAAACTGTCTTATCAGTTTTGAGATTTTTGTTTCAAAACATTCCTCTTATCTGCTTATATACCTTTGTGACGTGTATGATTTTCGTTGCCCTCGAATCGCCGGTGTCCGTGTGGCAGCCGTTTTTATTTTTCGACGGGTCGGCAAATAATCGTTTTGTCCCAAATCAAGTCAGTATTCGTTTCAAGCCATGATTTCCAGCCAAAAAAAATTTTCTCCTTTGAATAAAAATTGGACTTTTCGATTAACAGTTGATTAACAAACAAAAGGCAATAGCTCTCATTCAACTTAATTTTTTAAATAGTGCTTTAATCAGGCTTTTTATGTAATACAATATCGACAGTGAATAAACCTGCAGATATGTAAGCCGCCTACGTGATTAATGAAATAAACATATATATATATACCGCGTGTGCTTATTGTGTCGAACGCGGGCCCACCAATAACATCATCTGACCCTCGAAAATATTATGCTTTCAATTCCCATATCGCTGTTTCTAGCGACGTTGACGTGTGTACGCGCAGACGTTTGTACGAGTGACGTTTGTGAGTACGCTTTCGTCATCACCAAACGTCGCACGATGACGTACTCGAGCGGTTGTAATACGTATAACGTGGAGCTGAACGGCACCGACCTCCAGGTCGTCGAGAACAGCTTTCACAAACAACTCAACGATCCATTCATTGGCAGCTTCGTGGACGCCGATGACGTCATTACGGCTGATGGCTACAGACGTGATGTCATCACAATTAACGACCAGTTCCCAGGACCTACTATTGAAGTCATGCACAACGCGCAGGTAGGATCATAATATTTTTGTATATATCTATCAGTATACGAAGCATTATCACTTAAACTGTATTTTTTTGCCTACATTTAACCATGGAACTGTATCTGATCCCCTACTCAGATACAAAATAGGTCGTCACATCAGTATCGTAACCACATTATCAAATCATAGCGTTGACTTCGTTACATGTAGGCTATGTGTATATGTGTCTGTCTTTCATTCCTATATGTAGGGGCTTACATTATGTACATTAATCACGATTCGAGATGATATGAGCACCCATATCATGTCGGTAAATATCATATTATGATAAAGGAACCCGTATACTTATATCGGGTAAATTTAGGGGCGTGAATATAATAATTAGAAAAGTCAACATTAGTCTAATACTTGTTGCAAATAATTGTGTCATGGTATAACATAACCAATGGAGGCAAATTGCGTAAGAGCAAACACATTGCAGGATCGATAAGGTTTAGCTCCATGGAATTTGACAATTTGATTACATGTACACTCGAATGTATATCAATATCAATATTGAAAACATACGGTATGAATAATGGCACCACAATCTCCGATGCATTGCGCAAAGGTATCTAACTTTTAATACAGAGATAGGCCTATGCGAATTCTCGTTCAATATGATTGTTGAATATCGATAACCGTTTATGAAACAATCCATTCGATTGCCAAATGTACCATCTTAGTTACCGAATATCAAATAAGCATGTATTCACCTATATGCAATTCTCGCTGAACGCTTCAGATCGTGGTGCACGTAGACAACCAGTTGGTGCTTGAAGCGACGACGATCCACTGGCATGGCCTGCACGCGCGGGACGCCCCATGGATGGACGGCGTGGCGTACGTCACCCAGTGTCCCATCCTGCCCCGCCAGAAGTTCACGTACCGCCTGCAGGCCGACCCACCCGGCACCCACTGGTACCACTCGCACTTCAACGGTCAGCGACTGGACGGGCTCTTTGGCTTGTTGGTCGTCCACCGAGGCCCGCCGAGACTCCCAGCCTTCGGAGTCATGGTCATCGACTGGATCCACTCGGACGTCAGCGCTCTCTACGTGCAGGGCCCCTACGCAATGTTTAGAATAGGTACTGGGGAGGACTCGACCCATTACCGAACCATGGGCTACATGGCGGACAACAATGAGGTAACTATTCTGGGATATCGTTCAGTATTGATAAATGGCAAAGGCCGGTATCAAGAGAAACCGGCGCCACTGGAAACATTCTCGTTCGCCTCCGGCCAGAAATATACATTTCGCGTGGCACATACCGGAGCAGAATTCCATCTGGAAATTTCAATAGATGGGCACAAGCTTGACGTGGTGGGAACAGACAGTTGTGAACTTGTTCCAGTGAGCGTGGATTCCGTCGTTTTCAATCCAGGGGAAGCTTTCACCTTCCAAGTTGAAGCTACCCAGCAAAGTGGTAAATTTTGGTTCCGTGCCAAAACCTTAAGAAAAGGTGAAGGACCATATCCAACACAAGACAATGTAACTGAAGAAGGTTTAGCGATCATACGCTACACTAACTTACAGGAACCTCTTGGCAGAGATCCTAATTCAGAAAGACAAGTCTGCACTACCTCGGAGCCATGTAGGATACTAAACTGTCCGTTCCGTCTGTTCCCTGTAGATTCAGGCAAGACGTGCATATCGATATCGGACATTCGAACGAACTTGCCCGAGGACTGGATTAATGAAGCATACGGGCTCAACAACAAAGATGAGGAAGTAGAGGAGATATTTCTGAATTTTGCCCTGCCTGGATCAGTGAACGGACGCAGGCACCTGGATCCTAGAGTACCAATATACCAGGCAGACGCTGCCAAATACACCACACCATGTGACCCATCCCAGTGCGAGAGAACCTGGTGTATATGCACCAACATCCTTGAACTGCCCTACAATCAAACCATTCAGCTTGTGATGTCGTCTTTTACACCCGGGCGAAAATTCATGGCTCATCACAGCATCCATCTTCACGGACATGATTTCGCAGTACTCAAGGTGGGATACGCAGAACAGAACGATACGACTGGGTTTTGGTCTAATCCCAACCGAGACATTGTCTGTACCAGCGAAAACCGCGCCCTTTGCTCCACGAGAGAGTGGAGGAATGGAGTTCGACCGCACATGAACAAGCACCAACCCCGATTAAGGACACTATCATTGTCCCGTCCCGGGGTTACACGGTCGTCCGGTTCAAGACGGACAACCCGGGCTTCTGGGCACTGCACTGTCACCAGGAGTTACACATAATGGAAGGCATGGCGATGGTCGTTAACGAGGCACCGGCCCAACACAAGAAATTACCTCGGGACTTTCCAACTTGCGGAGACTTCAGCGTTGACGTAAATGAAGCCACTGATGACAGACTCAACCACGATTACAATACGAGAAACTTGACCATGAGAGACCCCAATTTCAAAGGTAGATCCATGTCTATTCTCAAGACATCTCGCTCAGAAATCACGTACTTTTTTACCTTTGACTCCTTCGATTCTTGTCATAATATCATAAATACTTTCAGGGGCAATGGAGTCAAATAAGCACATGGAGCTTGGTCGGCTTGTGCTTCCTGTTTGTCTGTGTAGGAGTTCTTCTGGTCGTGTTACCACTGGTCGTGCTACGTAAAAAGGGACGTACACAGTTTGAAGCTCACCAGTTTGTGATAAAGAACTGAAATAAAAAGGAAAGCCACTTGTTTTGTTGGTAAAACAGACGAAATATGTATGAGACGCAAAGTGAACACTGATATATAGATGCACAGTCATCGAATAATAATTCAGCATATTCTGTCATGGATAGTTTTGTTATCTTTATGCTATTGATGAATATGTGAACTGCTTTTTTTTGTCATAGATCCAGTGATCGAGAAACCCAGAATAGCTGTCATGCGCAGATAAACCATTCCAAAGCAGCACATTTTTTTTTATTAGATGATGACATCCGAATTGCAGAATTGGGCGTTTTCCAACGATAACGGCTGCCATTCTGGAAAATGAACCAAAAATAAAGTTATCCCGAGGGTTACAGAGGTTACTTGAGAAATTTAGTGTCAAACCACAAAGTCCAAAATGGTCGTTTTCTTGGCCATTTTATAACATTTTAACGTAGTCCGCTACAAACAGTGAGGTAACGAAGAGTCAAAATTTAAAAGTTATTTCTTGAATATCATCTCTTCAAAATGACCTAATTTTATAGAGTGACTGATCAGCATTTTAATACTAAAAATAAAATAGGGGGTCAGCTCGTTTCTTTGACATATTCGAACATAATCACAACCATTTACCTAAAATGGCATGAATTATGGCATTCTTGCACATTTTTTCGTCCATATTCACATCTTGCATCATGTTTTCCATGCGAACGGATACGGTGACCCCCTATTTTCTTTTCAGTTTTAGGATACTGATCAGTTACTCTATAAAATGTGTCAGTTCGAAGTTATAGATTATGTTGATACATTTATTTATTTAAAAATTACTCTTTTACCCCCTCCTCTCACTGTTTGGAGCAGACTACCTTAAGGTCACAAAAGTTCAAATTCAAGGTCACTACTGAGATCGCCACATATGACTGCTCACCTGAATGTGCCAATAGCTACTAATGAGCTTTATTTTGAAGCATTATAGAATGAAGGAAAAGTCTTATCGAAAAATCTAAATGGCTATACACTTCACAAGGGTAGGCCTACGCCACATGATAGAGAGCATAAATAGCAAAATTGTCTGAACAAATTTAAATGAAATGGTAAGTCTTACGTTTTTCTCAGAAAATGCATGTGAAAGAGACTAAAAATTTCTTGACCTTGAACCACTCTCGAGTATCCCCATTTCGCCCACAAACTTGGAGATGTTGGTGGACAAAGTCGGACGCAGTGCCCTGTCATTCGGGCCATAAACTCGGTAACTTAATTGATTAAAATCAGCCAAAGGGTTAAGAAAGTTTACCGGAGAAATTTGCAGTGTAATATGTCAGTGTTACATCATAACAATTACCACTCAAGGTCATCTTAGTTCAAGTTCAAGGTCACCTAAAGATCTACCATATATGTATTGCTTTATGTTCATAATACAGACCTGAGCTCTATATGCAATTGTTTTGTATGCAGAGTTCAATTTATACATTTCAGGTGGTCAAATATGACCTTGTCATTTACCAGTCAAGGTCATCTGGGGTCAACTTCAGAAAGATCCACCATATATTTTACAACTTGCTCAAAATTCAAACCAGGCTTTGTCCATAGCCGTTTTGTATGCAGAGTCCAATTTACACAACTCAGGCCAGAAGTGACTTTCGGATATACCACTTAAAAATCATAGGAGGTCAACTTCAAGGCCGCCAAAATATCCGCCATATATATGCCTTCCTGTAATATGTTCATATCACGCACCTATGCTCTATCTACAACCGTTGTGAATGCAGCGTCCAATTTACACATTTCAGGTCAGATGTCACCTTCGGATTTACTACTCAAGGTCATCTGAGGTCAACTTCAAGACTATCCAAATATCCGCAATACATGGCAGATCTGACCTTATGATTTACCACTCAATATCATCTGAGGTCAAATTCAAGCCTACCGAAAGATCCGCAATATTTGACTTCCTGTACGTTCATAATACAAACCTAAGCTGTACCTGCCGTCTCGTATGTAGATGTCAAAGTCACATTTCAGTTTGAACGTGACCAAAAATTGGCAATTTAGGCCATTTTCGCCTACTTTTCGATCGATTCAAGGCCTACCATCTTCATTCATCACACATATGGCCAAAATTGTCATGCCTATGCAAAATTAGAATCAAATTTACTGTACAAATATTGAGAAAATGGCCGCCAGAGTGAAAATGCCATTTCGATGGCATATTTCATCGAAAATGGCCACCATTTTGAAAAAAAAAATACAGACTCGAAAAACTAAAAAAAAAACTTCTGGAAACAATTTTAGGTATTTTTGTGCAGAATTTCACAAAAATTCGACGGTTAACTTTAAAGATGAAAATGTGAACAGACGACGAACGGACGACGAATGCAACGTCGTGCCAATAGTTTATAGGACCATAGGTTCGGTATTGATTGTGAAATCAAAATTGACTTTGAGAAAATTACCAACGAAGTCCAAACAAGTCCATCTTCCGACCAAAAAATTTTGATCTTTCAAGGTCATCGAAGATCAAACTGAGGGTCAGGACACAAAACTCCACATATGACTTCCTATTTGGAAGCGCAAATATGTAAGCTCTATCTTCATACCTTCTAGAAGTAAAATGTGTACCAGCTCCCATTATGAAGGAAAATGTGGCTAAATTTTTACAAAATGTTTTTCCAAAGTGCAAAATCGGTCACCAAAAAATTATCATTTATAAACAAATTGCAAAAAAATCTGGAATTAATTTTAGTTATTTTTGTGCAACATTTCAGAAAAATTTGAGCGTAAACTCTAAAGATAAAGAAATTAGCCCCAAGGGCTAAGAAAGGTTACCGGACAATTATACATGTTTTATAATTTAGATATTAGCAATTTTGTCCCGTTACCTTGAACTGGTTAAATTCAAGGTCACGAGTATATTCAGCATCTATCATTTCGGATATGATTCTGAGTGAGCAGAATAAATATATGCCCATTGCTCTTCGCTGCTTATAAGCGTAAATGAAAGCCGAGACTCGGGGACAAAACTTTATGGAAGTAGGCCTACATGTTATTTACAGTAACCTATATCAATGGACCAGGGACATCACTCGTTGAATGTCTCCCACTTCGAATAAAAGGATGAGAGGAACACGTACATGTATACTACACTAGTATACTTACAATGTCTGTCGTGTACATGACAATATAAGCAGATAAGTATATACCGGTTCAGCCATCAATCACTATCATGCATGCCGAGCGATGGAATCTTTTGAACCGCAGTCCGCTGTGCCACCTTTCGTATCTCTTGGACAAGTTCATCCCGCTCTGGTACATGAGGACCATCTACAAAACATATCTGCGAGGGAAGCCTGAAAACGTTCAAGTATTCGCGGAGGACTCGTCTATCACCGGAACACTAGGCCTGGTAGGCCAGCTTGATATTCGCTGGGAGTCTAGGAGACGGACTCGTGGTACCTGATGAATATCCAAGGCAACACGACACGATCCCGGACGCCAATGATATAGACGCCTTGGAGAAGGAAAGTCGAGGATATGATGTCGATATAGCGTACGTGAGACCCGATATGGTTGCTGGATATGAAGGCAGTCGGGCAGCGTACATAATCGATTCACTCCACACGAGGCCTGGGTATTTTTGGCTGCGTGCTGGTGCTAAAGGTCCCCATATCAAATCCAGCTACCTGACGGACAGCCTGGCAATGAGAATGACTTTTGATGGGACTTGAGCACTCAGCCCCGGGCCCCGCTTTGACCACGTCGCTCAGTGCCTGGGAGGCTGGGACGTGGACCATGTCGGCACGGGAGTGTGCCTGGACTGGCCGCGGGAGGCCGAGGGCTGGTTGACTCACCCTTCTTCATCGGGATGGCTATCGTCCTCCATGCGAGAGAATATCGCTTCAAAGGGGTGCAATTTCGTTGCCAAAGCACACCGGCTGAGCGAAGATGCCACATTGGAGTTTCGATTCTCGTTGGTAGTCGCCACTAAAAAGATAATAGACAAAATAAACCCCAGACAGCGACAGTGCTACGTCCTCTTCAAGACCTTGTTGAAACACACTGTGCTGCCAATTAGTTCAGCTCCTACTGTCTCAAAACGGTATTTCTGTGGTCGCTGGAGAAGATTCTCTCACACGAATGGAATCATCCACTCAATGGTCTGGCCACTTGTCTACTTACTCTCTTGGATGACCTTGTCCATGGCTTAATTGAAGGCAACATCAGGCAATATTTCATGACGGAGTGCAACTTGATCGAACACTTATCCAGGCAAAAGTTGAAGAACAACATCCGACAGATAGTCACCTTGAGGAGAGATATATCGGATGCGGTCTTGGAATACGATGACCGTTACTTCACCAGGGGCCTTTTGTATTTCCAAATATCCGATGTATTTCAAGCTTTACTGAGCACAGCGCGTGAACCAAATCAAAGCATGAAGGATTGTCTAGAAATACATATTGGCTTAAACTTCAGGTATCTCACAGAATGTTTGAATGGCCACATGTTGTACGGAACTCTAAATATCATCAAGGAAATCCAGATGTTGGCGCTGATAAATGACCCAAACAACGTGACATTGTCTCTAACGCAGTTCATGCAATATTTGGGGACAGGAAATCAGGCGAAATTATTGGACTTTTAGCTGCTCTTTGTGAGATGATCTATTACGAAAGTCAACCAGACGAACGTGATACCGAAGTTATCCTTCTAAATGACATGAGGATGGCATTATCCCATAAACAATTGTATGGGTCGACTTTTTTCTACTTTGCTTTCTTTCTCATGACACGAGGGTACACGGATGAAGCCATTGTGATCTTGAAAAGAGCCCTGTCTGTGAATAAAACCAAGGATATTGTAGTCTTCGAATTCTTCTTCATGATGAAGGATCACCTGGACACCATCCTGAAGCACCTCCTGTATACACGAGCCTATCTCTCGGTACCCGCACATATCCTCGCGTACTATCTTCTCATCCAAATCTACAAACAATCTGGCAAACTGCAGGAAGCTGAATCTCTCCTGAACGATTTCTCGAAGGACTGCGAGAGATGCTACGCTGTGTATGGGGTGGTGCACTGTCACCTTCTCTTCGCCTGGAGTTGCATGAGTATCGGGAGATACTGGGAGGCTGCCGATGCATTTGCCAAAAATATAACACTGTCAGAAGCGTCCCGGAAAGACAACACGGTCAAAATGCTGCCGACTTCTGGCTTTGTATCATCTCGGGCGCGTTTGTTAGACAGGCTCAGAATGAAACCGTTTCCATACACACAAGTTGTAATGACGATAACAAACGATATATTAGCCATTTTGTTCTGTGACTTTGAAGTGAGATCAAAGGTCAAATTCAAGGTCATGACAATATCCAGCATAATATAGCATTTACTATATTTTCACAATAATTCCTACAAGTGAGCTTTAAAGTATCCCATTATAAAGCATAGACTTTAACATGGGAAAGTCACATTTGGGCCAAAATGACCCACTTCGAGCGATTTCGAGCATCAAAATATTCGGGATACATCATTTCCTATATGTACACAATTTATTTCCAGTCTGTAAAGTCGATAATAAGCGATATATTAGCCATTTTGTGATCTTACTTTGAAACTGATTTCCTATATTCACAATTAATACCAACTATGAAGTCGCCAACTATGACGTCGGCAAGAAGCCATTTTGTCCTATATATATATATTCGTTTATTCATCAGATACATCTGATACATTACAAGGAAATGAAATTTACATTATGATGACATGAAAAGAAAAATACACGAGTTACAAATAGAAAAGCGGAAGGAACAATGATGATTTACTCATAGACTGGAGGCCAAACCTGCAAAAGGTCGTTATTTTGAGAGTTAGTATGCACGGAGACACCCATTGGCGAATGTGGTATCGTTGAAAAGCTTAAGACCTAAGGGTCACATTTTGACATATCCCGCCTTTTGGGACAGGGGCGGTCACCATGGAAACGGGCTCGGAAGGTCAATGACCTCAAATTTAATCAAGTGTCCTGCTCGGCGCCCGGAATGGCGTAACATTTCACTGAAAGTGCTCCTTCAAAAGAATGGTTCAACCGATTGGGTTTAATTTTGGAACATAGACATATGCTGGTACTAGGTATGTGTTGGTGGAGTGAACCCAATGAGGTGTCAAGAATGGAGGTCCCGGGGGTCGGGATCACCACCCCCTGGAGTTCGCCCTTTCTCCAAATAATGACAAAAGTGTGATTTGGGGTTCAAAAAGTTTGTTTGTTGAAGAGACCAAGCAATATAAAAGTTATTAAATGGCACCATTCAAGGGCAAGACCAGTTAGGATTGCAATGATACCAGCATCACTTGTGGGTGGGGCCGGTTGCCATGGCAACAGACGTTACAAATGGTAGGCGTCGGGACCATTTTTCACCCAAAAATGGCAAGAATATCGGGGTTTAGGCTGTATAAAAGTGTTAACGATCGAAGACATGGCTATATGAGGCTACCATTATTGTCATAGATGAACATAATATGGGACACGGATATGCTGATAGCACCGTGGCCTCAGGGTGGGGTTCGTTTCCATGACAACAGGTCTACTTTCCCATAAAAAAATGGCAAAAATAATGAAGATTTGGTTGCTTGAAAGTGTTGATATTTAAAGACAGATCAACGATCTTGTCTCATATGGTACACACGTGGTACAGATACGGAATGCTACCTCTGTGGCGTCTGGGTGAGGCTCGTTGCCATGACAACAGACGTTTCTGATGGTAGGCGTCGGGTCTATTTTGGTAGGCGTCGGGTCCGAAAATGGCAAGAATTACGGGGTTCAGGCTGTTTAAAAGTGTTAATGGTCTAAGACATGGCTATATGAGGTTACCATCTTTGTCATAGATGAACAAATTATGGAACACGGACATAGCAGCTGTTGCACCTGAGTGAAAAAAGAAGATTGTGCTGCTTTTAGTGGTTTAAGACAGATCAACGATCTTGTCTTAGATACAACACACGTGGGACAGGGACGGGATGTTACCACTGTTGCACCTGAGTGAAGCTCGTTGCTATGGCAACAGAGGTTTCTATTGGTAGGCGCCGAGTCTTTTTTTTCACCCAAAAATGGCAAGAATTACGGGGTTCAAGCTGATTAAATTTATTAAGGGTCGAAGACATGGCTATATGAAGCCATCATCTTTGTCATATATATATATATATATACACAATATGGGATACAGACATGCTGGTAGCACCGTGGCCTCATCGTGGGGCTTGTTTCTATGGCAACAGGTCTATTTTCCCATAAAAATTGGAAAATATTGAAGATTGGGTGTTTAAAGTGCCAATGGTTATAGACAGATCAACGACCTTGTCTCAGATAAAACACCCAAGGGACAGGGACGATATGCTACCACTATGGCCCTGGGTGGGGCCCGTTGCCATGACAACAGTCTTAACCATCCGTCTCAGTTCTATTTTTTGCACAAAAATGGCCAAGGTGGAAGAATGGCCATGGTCGACGAATGGGTGGCGCCCCTAGTGAGTAAATTGTGCAAATAACCGTTTGTTATGTGGTCTATGTATTGAATATTTCTTCATCATATAGCATGTCATCACTTGTCATGCCGTTTATTAGTGCATTGGGGTTGTAAAAGCAAATAACAGAAGCCGTTTTGAAAAAAAAACTATCAAAACATTGTGCAGCGTGGTGTTGAAACCAATGGTTGGCGAGCGCACAAACTATAGGGGTTGGTTTGTTCAAACGGCATTCTGAATCTATCCGGTCAACACCAAATACACATTGTTTCCATTTATATACGATATTCCATGTAATTAGCCAATTTTTGAGGGAATTCATCACAAAATATTCGACTGGAAACAGTTTTATACGGATTATGTGGTGTCAAATACAATAACTAACGCCTAAAAGACTGAAAGTCAGGTTGTTTTCGAGGCTACTACGAATAAACAGATGTTTTAGTAATTATCAAAGTTCTGGGAAGTTCCTTGGAATCGATCATTTTTTTATGCCAAAAAATAAATCATTTTTACAATGATGAGTACATATTACTCGAATCCTGTGGATGCATTGCAATGACAGGTGGAACTGATATCTTCATAATATATTTGATGAAAGCTAATAACATATTTTATTATTCAAATAGGAAAGAAATACAAGGCATACAAGACTCAACAACATATCCACATTGATTTTCAATACCCAGCAGTCGGTTGAACATGTCGTTGAAAAGGATTTTAGTAAATGTCCAACAATCTGGTTGAAAATTCACCATGCCATTTCAAAATATAATATTCCATGAACCAAATGGTCAATTTTCTTCAAATTTCACATTTTGGTCACTAAGGTCGATAGCAACAAACTCAAATTTGGAAAATATCTATGGAAGCAAATATTTAGCCCCAAAGGTCATCATTGGCCTTGAAATTGTCAATAGATAAATAGCCAGAATTCGGTAAGAATGAAGTTCATTACATACAGTTGTAAATGATAAGTTTACAAAGAACAATATTTTACATTCAAGTAATTTCACTGCAATTCCTGTTAATTATTTGTTTCTATTGTGAACCAGTTTTCTACAGCTGATAGTCAGATTCAATTCATATGACTTAAGGTACTCCGCTCCAAACAGTGAGGGAAGGGGATCAAAGGTTTTTTTGAAATAACTACCTGTATCAACATAATCTAGAGCTTCAAAATGATATACTTTATGGAGTAACTGTTCAGCATCCTAATACTGAAAAGAAAATAGAGGGTCACCGTATCCGTTCGCATGGAAAATATGATGTAGGATGTGAATATGGACAAAAAAATGTGCAAAAATGCCAGAATTTATGTCATTTTAGGTAAATATGTGTGATTTTGATCGAATATGTAGAAGAAACGAGCACGGTGACCCCCTATTTTCTTTTCAGTATTAGGATGCTGATCATTTACTCTATAAAATAATGTCCTTTTGAAGGGATAATATTCAAGAAATGACTTTTAAATTTTGACTCTCCGTTACCTCACTGTTTGTAGTGGACTACGTTAATGGATTTTTGAGTACAGGACCGATTTTACATTTCTGAGCGATAAAGTTTATCGAACAAGTAATCATACTTCGGTGCCCCTGATAGGACATGACGACATGACTACGTCGTTTGTACGAAGTACTACTCCGTTTGCAAGATGTAGTAAGTCCTTTGCAAGAAGTAATACTTCGTTTGCACAAATTACCAAGTTTTTCGCACGTTTGCACAATTCCTGACACAGATTCGGAGCCTAAGTTGTGTGATCATTTTGGTAACTTCTTCAGCAACAAAATTGCTAAGAATACATCAACGTTTTCTGATGATCTCCCAGACTGCAGAATAGTGACAATCTGATCACGTGCAAACTCGAGAACTTCAAAAGGCTAACATCAGACGAAGTCAGTAACATCATCAAATCTTCACTATCGAGATCATCGCGAAGTGATCTATCCCAACTTGGCCGGTGAAAAAAATGTCAGGAGGTTTTGCTGTCCTTGATAACTGCAATTGTGAACTCCTCGCTCTGCGGTGGTGTATTTTCGTCTCCACTCAAGCGAGCCTTGATCGCACCCATTTTGAGAAAAAAAACATGGGTCTGACACCGAAGAACTGTCAAACTATAGACCGGAATCGAACCTTCCATTGCCATCTAAAATCATTGAAAGGCAACCGACGAACAGTTACGACAGTACACCGTGTCTGGTCTCGAGGAAGCACTCTATTCAGCATACCAGTGGCACAACAGCACGGAGACTGCATTGGCCAATGCACACACCGATTTGTTACAGGCAGATGACCAGCGTCAGGTGGGGCTGCTAATATTTATTGACTTATCAGCAGCCTTTGATACTGTTTATCACATCCAGCTCCTGTCAAGGCTTCTTCCGACTACAACATCAGAGGAGCTACCCTTTCCCGGTTTGAACCCTATCTTTCCAACCGTACACAAACAGTATGTATGAGCGGCACGATCGGAACTAGCAGCGACTTGGTGATCACCACAGGGATAAGTGTTAGGCCCTCGTCTGTTTACATTGTACAGAGCTTCACTCGGTGCGTTGATCAGAAACGGCGGAATATTCTATCATCTATATAAGGATGACTAGCAATTATACACCACGTGTCATCATGATGATATCCCTTGGATTACTGCGTCAGTCTGATATCTTCTTGGATGTCCTCAAATCCGTTTGAACTGAACCAGTCTAAAACGGACATCGTTCTACTGGCCTCCAGGTAAACCATCGCACGTGTGCCTGATGCACAAACTCTTTGAAATTCGTGTTGGTGACTCTATCATACAGCAATCCCCCGAAGTTATGAACCTTGGTGTGCTAATGGACAGTGAGATGACTATGGTCCACAGGTCAAATCTACTTGCCGATCGACCATGATCCATCTGCGTCATCTGGGCAAAATCAGACCTAAATTATATCAGGAATCTGCAAGCAGCTTGGCTTTTTCACTAGTTACCTGCAGGCTTGATATCAACAACTCTCTTTATTACGGTATTGGCAAGGGTCACTTGAACCTTTTGCCAAAGGTGCAAAACACTGACCAATAGTCTGACCAATAACCCACATTATCATTATACACATTTACATTTTTAAACATTTCATTTACATCAAGATATATATTGCATAATAAATGAGCTGATTATACCCATACCCCTTTCCCGTTCAAGCCATGGCCATATAGATTAACGAACATGCATGGATATAAAGGAAAAGAGTATCAATAATATACTAGTAGACCATCCAGTCTACACTTCCATCACAGACCTATATCGCAAATTTACAAAGTCCGTAGAGTAGGGTTGCAGCATTGATGTGCAACAGTGTGTGGACAACTAGACCTATTGCCATGGAAATAGGTCGTGCGAACGAAGTAGTTTTTTTTCGTCATGTCCTATCAGGGGCACCGGAGTATGATTATTTGGTCTATAAATTTTATCGTTTACAATTGTAAAATAGGTCCTGTACTCAATAATCGATTTAGTCATATGAATTGAATCTGACTATCAGGTTTACACAACTGGTTCACAATAGAAACAAATACTTAAAACTTATTGCAGTGAAATTGCGCTGAATGTGCAATATTGTTCTTTGTGAATTTATCGTTTACAACTGTAAGTAATAAATTTTATTCCAACTGATTATACTGGCCATTTAGCCACTAACAATTTTAAACAGCCCGAACTTCATCTTTTTCTTGCCATTTTGTGCCAGAAAAAGATATGGCACGGATGGTTAATACTCCCTGTTGCCTTGGCAACGAGGCCAACCCAAGGGCCACAGTGGTAGCATCCCGTCCCTGTCCCACGTGTGTTTTATCTGAATCATGTCGTTGATCTGTCTTTGACCATTGGCACTTTGAACAACCCCCTCTTCAATATTTCCCAAGTTTTATTAGAAAATAGACCTATTGCCATGTAGCCCCACCCTTAGGCCACGGTGCTATCAGCACGTCCGTGTCCCATACTATGTTCATCTATGACAAAGTTAGTAGCCCTAAATAGCCATATCTTCGACCATCAATAAATTTGATCAGCCTGAACCCCGTAATTCTTGCCATTTTTGGGTGAAAAAAGACCCGACACCCACCAATAGAAACCTCTGTTGCCATGGCAACGAGCTTCACTCAGGTGCAACAGTGGTAGCATCTCGTCCCTGTTTCACGTGTGTTGTATTTGAGACACGTTCGTTGAGCTGTGTCAATCATTTACACTTTGAAGTAGCCCAATCTTCAATATTTTTGACATTTTCATGTGGGAAAAATAGACCTGTTGCCATGGAAACAAGCCCCACCTGAGGCCACAGTGCTATCAGCACGTCCGTGTCCCATAATTCGTTCATCTATGACAAAGATGGTAACCTCATATAGCCATGTCATTAACACTTCTGAACAGCCTGAACCCCGTAATTCTTGCCATTTTCGGGTGAAAACTAGACCCGACGCCTACCATTAGAAACGTTTGTTGTCATGGCAACGAACCTCATCCAGGGACCACAGAGGTAGCATTCCGTATATGTCCCACGTGTGTTTTATCTGAGACAAGATCGTTGATCTGTCTTCAAATATCAACACTTTAAAGCAACCAAATCTTCATTATTTTTGCCATATTTCATGGAAAAATAGACCTGTTGCCATGGAAACGAGCCTCACCCTGAGGCCACGGTGCTATCAGCATGTCCGTGTCCCATATTATGTTCATCTATGACAATGATGATAGCCTCATATAGCCATGTCTTCGATCGTTAACACTTTTATACAGCCTAAACCCCGATATTCTTGCCATTTTTGGGTGAAAAATGGTCCCGACGCCTACCATTTGTAACGTATGTTGCCATGGCAACCGGCCCCACCCACAAGTGATGCTGGTATCATTGCAATCCTAACTGGTCTTGCCCTTGAATGGTGCTATTTAATAACTTTTATATTGCTCGGTCTCTTGAACAAACAAACTTTTGAACCCCAAATCACACTTTTGTCATTATTTGGACAAGGGGCGAACTCCAGGGGGTGGTGTTCCCGACCCTAGGGGCCTCCATTCTTGACACCTCATTGGGCTCACTCCGCCAACACATACCTAGTACCAGCATCTGTCTAAGTTCCAAAATTAAACCCAATCGGTTGAACCATTCTTTCGAAGGAGCACTTTCAGTGATATGTTATGTCATTCCGGGTGCCTAGCAGGACGCTTGATTGAATTTGAGGTCATTGACCTTCCGAGCCCGTTTCCATGGTGACCGCCCCTGTCCCAAAAGACGGGATATGTCAAAATGTGACCCTTAGGTCTTAAGCTTTCCAACGATACCACATTCGCCAATGGGTGTCTCCGTGCAAACCAAATTCCCAAAAACCGGATTTGGCCCCCGGTCTATCAGTGCATAGGCTGTATAACATGAACTCCATTTCTTCTTTCTTTAAGCTATCATAAGATGCATGGTCTCTCATAGACAGTAATTCACGTCTTGATTTAGCTGGCTTGATTGGAACATTGACAAGGTCACTTTTGTCAAGATTATAAAAAGCACACAGCTCATTAATGTTTTTGGATAAATTGGTGTTACTACCATGTAATGCTAAATTATAAGCAGTTTTCACATACATATTCCGACTATTACATAGTTGACGGACGAACCGCGCGAGCCGTCGATATAATTGTTGCTTCACATCTAGATCTGCACAAATCAAATGAAGTAGGTTACAGTGCGTATTGTAGGGCAAATTGAATAGTTTCCTTATACATTTTATGACATTGAAAAATTAAGTCAAAGGTCAAATTCAAGGTCACGAGAATATTCAGCATATATCATTTCATATATGCACACAATCGATTCCTGATCTCTATTCTCAAGATTAAATGAGAAATGAGAGTGTCCCATTATAAAGCATAGAATTTAACATGGGAAAGTCACATTTGGGCCAAAATGGCCCACTTCGAGCGATTCAAAGGCATCGAAACAGAAACACATCAATTGGTACTGATCGTTTTTCATAAAAAATGGCCGCCATTTTGAAAACAATTGCGAAAAAAAACCCCTCCCTCTTGAAATATTTTTAGTCAATTTTGTGCAAAATTTCCAGAATGATTCGTTCGTGAAATTTGAAGATAAAAATGTAGACGGACGACGGCTCAACACCATGGCAAAAGGTTAATGTGGACAGCGACAGAAGTGCGGACGCCGGACGTAACGCCATGCCAATAATTTGAATCGGACCATGGAGTCTTTAACCTAAAGCATACATCCCTCTTGAAGTATGTTCAGTATTTTTGCTCAAATATTCAGGAAGAATCGAAACTTAAGATATTAATTTGAAGAGATGACGAATGACTCAACTCTAGCCAATAGAATTTTTAATCCGCTGAGACGGACAAGCACGAAACGTCGTATAAACCAACACACTAATACGGTCATTATGACATATATACTGAATGTACTACACGGCTGACAAATACTTCCCTTAGTGGTTCTATTGTCAATAACCTCTGATGGAGTCTCCGCGCTCTATGAGGCATCTCTAAACCAGCCGATCGCAGCGCATAAACGGGACATTGTACATAGAACTGCATATCCTTGTACCTTTTTTCTGTATATATATATGCATGTTCATACAATGCAAACAAACGTGTGTTTATTCTTCTTGTCACTGTCTCTGGGGTTTTGACGTACTTGAGCAATACAATCCATTAAATTATAGCAACTCGTACTAGCAACAATTGCTTAGATTCCAGTCACACTGTATGACGCTAATTGAAATCTAAAAAAAAAGTCATTTCGCGTCCATTCAGTCAAAACGGGTCGTGGTCGTGGTTCATCACCGCCGCTTATCCATGGCTATCTCGGACCGATTTAGGGTCTTAATATAGTTCTGTAATGGCTCTCAGTGTCGGTTATGCAATTCAGAATTCAATTGCCGTAGACGACAGTGGCCCGACTGTTCAGTGGCAGAGGATGTCTCCGTCCTGTGTGACTGGGGTATTATTTTCAATCACGGCCACCACTTCGCCATGCTTAGTGGCAGGGCTTCATTTCAAGGTCACTCAATTTCATACCTGGCTTCACAAATAATTGGTACCTTGGAAAAGGAAAAATAAACTCCTGGTCAAGTCCGTGGAATTGTATTATAAAATATATTAAAATATATTACTCCCTCACCCATTTTATATCGTAGACCTAAAACAGTGTTTTTTTTCAAGTGTATGTTTCGTCTACTGGTGTAGCCAAAAGATTTGTACGGACTGAAAGAAGATTCATGCACGACTGGCTTTATCACATTTCATATAATGAATCCACTGTGTATTGTGTCATGTACATTGTATATGTCTACTGCATTCGCATATATATAAATGTACTTTTTATGCACATTTTGTATATATGGTTCCCTACATAATGCGTACACATTTGTGCAAAATATATTGTGAAAACTATTATGAACTATAGATGTTCGTGAAAATATATGTGAAAACTGTTTAAACTTTTGTTGCGTTAAAATATATGCAAGTACAAAATATATAAATAAATTAAGTATGTGATATTTCTGCACTATTCGCACACATTTTATGCAAACGTTTGTGCACACAAAATCTCAAGAACAAATTTCTGGTTTATTAATTCTTAAAAGATCACGGGTTCACATATTTTATACACAAATTATTTAAACATTTAGCACGAAATACTGAGTTTGGCTTTTCGTTGTATTCATTTTCTTTATTCTTTTCATGTCATGTTCCGAGTCAGTGGATTGAAGTGACATTCATTACCATCAAACAAGAATCTTATAATGACAGAGTACAAATGTATATAGACTAGAGTATTGGACAAATACGGCATATAAACATCCAACGAAGAACAAACATGAGAGCACTTGATCCCAGATGTGGACAAATCACCGTTGCTACCAAACTCGATATATTTTTCAAGTATATGAACACTATTTGATCTTTATATCTTCGTGTCAGTAAGACTGTTTGACAAACACACGAAAAATAAGCACACAAAAAACAGACTCAGTCGACATAAAAATGAAATTAATTTAGTCGATTCGTCTTGTTCGGAATTGAGGCCCAGGATATGGTTTATATTTTGGACACATGAATACCGATTCAAATTGAAAATAAAAATTGAACGTCATATGAATCCAATATATTAGATAGCTTTTTATGTTTTGTAGAACAATTGAAATATAGTACATACAGAAATACTTTCCCGATCGGTTTGCAAATTTCAGAAATTCCCTTGTATCGTTGAATATGACAGGTTTTAATTAAGGATGCTTGAGTTGGTGTCCAGCTAAGATATGAACCAATCACCGAGGAGACAGTGCAAGCGCCAAACAGAGCTATTCACTGGAGAATGAATAGGACAAAATAGGACATGCAGGACCAGTGCATAGGGGCTCTTGACCTCTGGTTACCTGTAGGGTCGACAGGTCAACAACGTCCAAGCTTTTTTTTTTGCCTAGACAGAAAAGATTGGTCTTGGAATTGGCAAGTAAATATGAATTCACAATGTAAATTGATCGACATGACTGATATAGTTGTAATGAACCAAGACGCAATTATAAATTTATATAATGTATTTTTGAGAGAGTTCATGGACGTTTATTTCGTAACCATAAAGCACGAGGTTACATAACAGAATTTCCCAAAAAAAAAACTGAAATGAATTTGTTGTGAAATTTAAATAAATTACTTCAAAATTTTATATCAGCTCTCATTTACGTAGGTCTACTTTTATTTTATTTTGAGTCGGTTTCCCTCTTTCTCCATGCTGTCCACTATCTTAACATCTTTATTATCAAGTGAGAGGTTTTTTAAAAACGTTATTGTGAAGTAGAAATCAATTAACAGAGCTAGGAGCTTGTATTTCCTGCGCACGAGGCATGGCACGTAGGCTCAATACATGCACTTGACCCCTGTGCCAATGTCAAGAGACGACATACACGCACCATGCAAGGAGCTGGGGGTGACCCGTCATATTTCCATTCATATTTATATAAGGTGGCGACAGAGGTGTGAGATTTGATTTCGCACCAGAACAACGCAAAGGCACATCCATGAAGACGCAGGAGAAAATGGATCGGAATTGATGAGCGGAAAATTGGTTTTGAATAACGAACAAATAGAGATCTACGACTTATATATCAGAAAGAAAAGTTTATGAAAAGCGTTCTAGTTCCAGAAAAAATGAATTCCCTGGTTCTTTTTGGGGTTTCCCTCGTGCTTATGGCATTATCGACTGACGCTTGCATGGACGGTACGTCCACCGTTTGTGAGTTCAATTTTGTACTCAGACGATGGCGTACCATGACGTACACTGCGCCTAACGGTCAGGCGTACCGCGTCGGGCTCAACGGCACGCGGCTACAAGTCGTCGAGAACTCGTACCATCGGAAGGTGGACGAGGACTACATAGGAACGTTTCTGGACGTCGATGACGTCATCACGGCTGATGGGGTGGTGCGCGACATTATCACTATTAACGACCAGTTCCCGGGACCAACGCTGCACGTGATGGCGGGTGACACGGTTAGTAAAATTTTCTTGTTTGCATTTCCAAAAAAAAAAAAATCATTTGGAGAGTGTCTATAGATACCTATTGCTTAATATCACTCCTTATTTTGGAAGCGTGTTAGCCTGTTAGGTGTATAGAAGCCTATGAAAGGTCACTCAATGTGACAAATGTCACTGAGCTGTCTCCGGACAAGGAATATCATGTACTTTCGACCATTTCATCTTCAGAAAAACACCAACAGTCTGAGAAAAAAGTTGACAGTAGGAATTTTGTCGGACTTCAAATATCAGATATAATGTCAAATCATTTGCTTTCCCAAGTAGGCTACAGCGGTACATGTACACCCGAGAAGGGTGTGTAGGAATAATCTGATTGATATGCCCATATGCATTTTAATTCATACGGCGTAATTATATCGTAACGCTGAGAAATATAATATCCTAAACGACAGAGAAATAAATCATCTTTTGGACAATATATTGTCAAAAACTTCGAATCGTGTTGTTTACACAAAAGTTGAATTATTTTTCTCTCCGTACATCACTCAGTACTCAGTAAGATATTTGCCTCTGGAGAGAGATTGAGCCACTAGACTATTATGCGCACACTCTGAAAACCAAGCGGTGACATTTTTTGATACGCAGTGTTATGCGGGTGTGTTATTTTCATGACAACACAACCCGTTATCATTATTTAGGTTTATAGATTAGGTGTTGAAAAAATTTGCTTGGTGTTAATATCTTATAAAACGTTTGTTTTTAGCGTACAGAGACAAATCTTAGGCTATATCATATACATCCATGGAAAAAGACTGCTTATAGAAATTACTCAATAAGTTACCGGTTGTCAAAGTATTCGGGAAAGAGTAGGGTGGAACGAGGGACTTACATGTACTTGTACATGAATGACTAATTCGAGATTGATAGACAGTTCAGGAAATAAACTCCACTTTTGGTACTATGTTCCGCAGGTGGTTGTACACGTGTACAACTTGATGCTGTTCGAGACGGCGACGATTCACTGGCACGGCATGAAACTCCAGGACAACCCGTGGATGGACGGCGTGCCCCATGTCACCCAGTGTCCCATCGAGCCGCGCAAGAAGTTCACCTACCGCTTCAAGGCCGAGCCTCACGGCACGCACTGGTACCACAGCCACCTGAGCGTGCAGCACGTCGACGGTCTCTATGGTCTGCTGGTCATCCACCCCAGGATCCCGACCCTGACGGAGTTCACCGTCAGCTTGAACGAATGGTACCATGATGACGCCATCACTATGCAGATGCAGTATCCCTGGAGCAATGAGAAAAACGGTCCCGGCGACATGAATAATCACATCACGGAGAGGGACTACCGCTTCGACGGTGTTCACGCCTCTGTCATTGTCTTTAAATCAGCACTGTTCAACGGGCGAGGTCGCTTTGGTGACGCACCCCTGCCGCTGGAGACGTTCACGTTCACGACCGGAGATCGGCACTACTTTCGTTTGGCTCACACGGGATCTGACTATGCCTTCCAAGTTTCGATCGATGGTCACATGATTGATGTTGTGGCCGTCGACGGAGAAGACATAATCCCCATCAGGGTCCACGCCTTTATCATACTCGTCGGCGAGACCTTGGACTTTGAGGTCGTGGCTGACCAGCCGCCGGAGAGATACTGGATGAGAGCCGTCACGCTCCGTCACGGCGCCGGTATGACACCTGTCGCCGACGGAATCATCAGAGAGACCCGAGCTATCGTGTCCTACGCCGAAGCCCAAGGGAATAATGATCCAACATCACAGCAAAGCCCGTGCACGGAGCAGAACCCTTGCGATGTGTTCAACTGTCCCTTTGGACACACCCCGCCTAGCTTCCACACGAACTGCATTCCGATGACCGACGCGAGGTCTCGTATGAATCCCACGGACCTGGCTCGAGAGTATGGCCTCAACGATCCGGATGAGGACGTGGTCGAGGTGTTCTTCAACTTCGCCTTCTTCACGACCGGGCCCAGGATTGCCTTGACGGCGTCAGCTCGAGTCTTTGACCCCAGCAGGGCTCCGCTCTACTCGAGAGACGTCCTCGACTATATCACCCCCTGTGACGAGGAGACATGCGACCGTGAGGGCTGCCAATGTACTAACATCTTTGACCTGCCCTACAACAAAACCATTCAACTGGTGATGACCAACATGGCTCCAGGACACTTCCTAGTGGCCAACCACGCTATGCACTTGCACAGCCACCAGTTTGCCGTCATGAAAATAGGCTTCGGGCCGCAGGACCCAGTCACTGGTGTTTACAACGGCACGCACCCGGACCTCGCTTGCCACAACGAACAAAAGCTCTTATGCACGAAGCCTGGCTGGGCGGGACAGCGACCCGTCCTGAACAGGGTCAGCCCGCCGCTGAAGAACACGGTGACCGTCCCAGCACGGGGCTACACCGTCGTGCGATTCCGCTCCACCACTCCGGGATACTGGCTGCTGCACTGCCACATGACGCAGCATGCCCTAGGTGGCATGACCTTGGTGCTCAACGAGGCGCCGGGACACCATCCCCCGCCGCCGCCCGACTTCCCCACATGCAGGGATTTCGCCTGGAACGAGAGAGACTACGAGGACTACATGGCTGAGGCCGTGAGGGTCCGAGAGGGAAGGTCTCCACTGCCGGCTCCCGGAGTCAACCAGACCTCACACACTGTACCACCACACGAACACCATGACCACGACGGTACGCCAATAAATATTTGATCATATAGAGTAGGCTCTTTGACTATGGTGATACAGTTGAAATGTGATAGCTTACATTAGAAACCTGTAAGAGATACTTTTATGGGCTTCTGCCTACATGTGATGGACAACATGAAAGAAGTTCATTACGCTCTCATGCTCTGATTTGTAACAAACGTTTATCCAATGTCCTCAATTTCTACTTCGCTTGCAGATGACGTGGATAACGATGACGATAAGGTGTCGGTGAGCTTCAGTTTGGCCGTCGGCCTCGTCTTCGCTTTCATCCTGCTGGGAGCGCTACTCCCCCTCATCGCGGTCGCCGTGTACGCCTGCTGTACCAACAGAACCAGGGGAATGTCGGGCAAAAACTAACGCCTGGAATCATGAAGACAACTGGGACTATAATACCCCGTTAAAAAACGAATAGAAATGTTTTTTCCTACAATTGATTTCGTACAGCTGTATTTCCAACTGAGATTGAATTTGGCCTCATACGCTATACGTACTGCTATTTTGACCTCCAAGTCATACCTCTTTTGGCTAGGTTTATACGCACTTATTTGATCAAAACAAGATTATATTCATTCACAGTTTTATGAATATTATATGATGTCGGATCTGCTATAATAGCCGTCTATTGCATATGAAAGTATATATTCGCATTTATCCTAGAAATTGCAATTATCGTTTTTTAATGCGATTCCGATATATGACAAGACAAAAGTATTTTCAGATTAATTTTTGATTGATCGGCCTATACGTCTTTCAAGATGCTGTTCACAAAAATTGCAAGCATATGAAAGTATACAGCCACATTTTCATCAAATCGAAAATCTAAGGCACACTAAAGTGCTTTTTTCCTTAATTGAGGGGGCGTCTGGCCCCATGTTACATTGGTCTTATGTATTTCTGACTACATGTACGTGGTATATGTGATTGTGCATAGAATTATGTCATTTTCTGAATTTGTGATCTCTGTGAATATATTTGATATGTGTAAGTACATGTACATAGGGTAACCGTTAGTAGGTAGCTGGGCCATGGATTCTGGTTCAGAACGAGGAATTGGAGAACAAACCTTATATATTTTATATACAATGTAATATAGCGTAGATTATACATGCAAGTATATGAACAATAAATTCTACAATCCATTTGTGACATAGGCCTATGATACGACTTGTGAAAACAATAAATAATATAGCAACATTTTGACTTTAATTTTACAGGTATATATTCACGTACATGTTACATTCGTGAATTTACAACATATATAACCAATCCGTAGCGACAAGTTAGTATATTGTCTATTGTCGTTGAAGCGAAGACGGGATTATATATCGAGTAGGATTATCGGTTGAAGTAAAAGCATCGCACCTGAGAGCGAAGAAAAATTAGCAAAAGGGCTATGGAGGGTTACCGGAGAAATGTATGATTTAGCCACAACTGTTTTTGCTACTACCAAAATTGCTATTTTTAACTTTCAAGTTCATCGAAGATCAAATTCAATATTACCACTGGAATCACTATAATATATGACTTCTCATTTGCCCAATATTCAAGCTCTATCTCAAAGTATTCTACGGATTTCCTGCATACACCTCCCTACAAAGGTGGATGAACGTTTTAAAGAGTGTTTGTTTTTTATGGCAAAAAGCACATTTGTGGAAATGGCTCAAAATTAATAGTGGCCTAATTTTGGTCCTACGCAGACCAGTGAATCAAGGTTTAAAAATCTCATACACTTCTCAAGGTTACATCTGAAGAGCCCTATGCATAAATTCGAAGATGTTCGCCAGAGTGCTGAAATGGGCGTTTTATGACGGAAATGGCTGTCTTGATCTTTCAAGGACATCGAAGGTCAAATACAGGAACATCACTGAAACCGCCATATATTCCTACTTGAAAGTGCCAATATTGAGTCTTTATTACGAAGGAAGAAGTGGATGAATTTTTTCTCAAAAGAATTTTCATCGGCTTTTTTTTTGCTGGAAATGGTTCAAAACAAATATTGACTTGACTTCGGAACAATTTTTTTTTCGTCGGCCTGTCGGAAAATCAAAATGTCCACCAAGGGCATACCGGCGATTTAAAGGCAAAAAAACTTATACACATCACAAGGTACATGAGGGGAATCTTAATGCAAGGTATTGAATGTCGCAACAGATTTTGAGGAAATGGTTGCCAAAGTCCAAATTTGGGCATTTTTTTGACGAAAATGACCATTAAAAAAAGCAAAAACTAAAAAAACCTGAAAAATATTTCCCTCTCGAAATATTTCTAGGTATATTTTCACAATTTTCAAGGAAGAAAATATTGACGTGACGTGACGAACGCTCGGACGGCCAGACACAACGTCATGCCAATAAGTTATCGGACCGGTCCATAGGGACGGTAACCTGAAAAGGGAAATCGACAAGTATAACATAAAACAAATACATATACGATACTATGTTTATTTGATATAACTGCAGGTAGCCTATATGCTTCGATGTCACCAACAAACAACACTCATTCTAATCAATGAATTGCGCGAGGTCCTTTTCAGAACCAAATGGGTTTTTCATGTTATAGGCCTAGGCAATACACATATGAACATTGATAAAATACATGTCTGGACCTACCCCGGGCTTATCAGACATAAAATCACAATTGTAAACTAATATGATATTGAACGGACTGTTCCGAGGAAGTCGATCAATGCCTTGTCACATGCAGCTAGGCGTCAGACTGTCCCTGTTATATCAACCATTCAGCCCTGCCCGATGATAATTTATGAGATGACGATTTCCAGCTAGGTGTAGATATAGTGGGCAATGGTGTGCGTCCATTTACGCCATACGTCCCACGTCCCATTTGTATAATCGATAAGTCATGCGTCCCGATCAAACAATGGCTTTCTATATCAGCTTCCGATTGTCTGAGACTTCGTGCATGGAATTGGGATCATGATATGGTCATGAATAATGAACCCGCTAGAATATTATATTTTCACTTACACTTATAAATACTTATGAATAACTACCTATACTGAAAATGACGAGTATTTCCCCCCATATGCGTCTTGTACAGCATTGTTAAAATTGAAATATTACAATTACTCAATATGATACATCGTTCTTTTCAACACAAGTAATATCTATACATGTGTATAGATACACTCAGTGTCAGAACAGAAGCATCAGACCGTGCTTATAGATAGATATCTTAATGGACGAGCGACCCTCTAGTTGCCATCGTGGGGAATAGGGGACGTTAGGGAGGGTTTTAATTATTCAGGCCGATCGTTAACGTTGATGTCACAACAGCTTTGGTTCTTACATATTGATTGTCTATGGGCCTCTGCAAATACACTGGTCGGGATACGGCTCGTGCGAAGACGATATTCGGGAGGCAATATTGGTCGCCTCATGCACATGGCAAATTCACGAGCTACATGTACTGGTGATAAAAAACGTTATATATTTTCTAAAGTAATAACCAAATTATACGGATAATTACTTTTTGTCACAATTGCTATACATTAGCAATGGAAAGTTTGTGAAAGAAAGAAGAGGACTGTTTATTTCGTGTCTAGATTTAGTCTAGATCGCAGGAGACAGTTTCCACACCACGTATTGGTTTGCACGCTGTGCAAAATTGTCTCCCACTTCGTGCACCTGCAGAGACACCTCGTGATCTGGCGGAATTCCACCACTGTATCCATCAACAACATATAACGTAAAAGGAGCACTTGATCATTGGTTAGGCAACCGTTGTCGTGTTATTTCATGTAAATGAGTGTAAAAGGATTCAACATTATTACCTGGAATATAGCAAAAAACAACCAACGCGATGGGAAAGAGTAAGTATTAGGCCTATAGTGAACAATTATTGATGAAACTATATGTATCTGCATGTAGGTTGCTGTGTCATCACGAATTGTAACGCATTGTTATGTGAATTACATACATTACAACGTAGAACACCACAAACTACCATTGAATATCGGTCTAAATAAATATTTTAGAAGGGAAATCAGAAACGAAAGACAAATCCGAAGCAGTCGACAAGCCAGAGGAATCTCCAGGAACTTCGAAAGATCCAGATGAGAAACCCGATAAGAAATCGAAGAAAAAGAAGCAACCAAAAGAAGAGAAAGAAGACAAAATTTCGTCACCAACAGAACCTGCAGAAGATCCACCCAAAGAGAAACCCGACGATCAAGACACCAAGAAGAAAAAGAAGAAACCTAAAGACGAAAAGAAAGAGGAAGCTCCGGGTACAGATCATAATCAACAACCTGACAAACCCACTGCTGATGAGGACAAGGCTTCCAGCAAGAAAAAGAAAGACAAAAAAGAAAAGAAAGAAAAAGAAGAAAAGAAAGCAAAAGAAGACGTCGCCATCGCTGCTGAAGAAAATACTCCCAAGAAGAAAAAAGAGAAAAAGAGCAAGGAAGAACAATCACCTGCTGAGGTTGAAAAAACTAAAGACTCGAAAGAGAAAGATGTAGAAGAGAAACCCACCGTTGTTGGAGGAGAAAAAGACAAAGGTACTAAAAAGAAAGACAAGAAAGATAAAAACAAGAAACTGGAAGAAAAAGAACCTGAAAAAGACAGTTTCCCAGACAAACCAGTAGAGAAACCCAGTAGAGAACCAGACAAACCAGTAAAGAAACCCAGAGAAGATCCTCCAGAGTCGAAGGAGGATAAAAAGAAAAAGAAGAAAAGCAAAGAAAAGGAGGAAAACAAAAAGGAGGAAGAGAAGCGGGTTGAGGTTCATGAAAATGAAACCAAACAGGAGAAACCAGCTGACAACGAGAAGAAGGAAGCTGACAACAAAAATAAAGATGTTGACAACAAGGACGACAAGAAGAATAAAGAGAATACGAAGAAGAAGAAAGACACGGATGAAAACAAACCGGCAGAAGTAGCAATTATGGCCGAACAACCCGCGAAGAAAGACACCAAGAAGCGCGCCAAGAACACAAAAGTCAAAGCAGAGGCCAGTGATCCCGAGATTGTCAATGCCGTCAGTGTCGACAGGGATACTGATGTGTGAGTAGACAGTACATTTCTAAGGTCATCGACGAATATTGCAATGGCAAGATTCAATGATGCAAAACGATAATTATGTATGTATCAATGCCATCCAGGCCGATGCTGACAGAGGCTCAGTACCAGAAAATGTTGGAGCTTGCCGCTGTCTTCAGTCGAATCAAGAAAACAACAAAGAAACACAACACCATGATCGGTGAAAACAACGAAGCTCTATCAACGGTAAATCGTTCGGTATTTTATTAATCTAAATATACTTGTATGTGAGGCATGATCCTGCAGTAACAATAGGTTCCATTTCATGTCGTTGCGTTTCAGGTCGAAGATGGTCTCGTTAATCTGGAGCGAATCAACAGTCCTACGCAACTAGTCTGGCGGATTACAGACTTCAAGAAGCGTTTCACTGACGCACAGAATGGCTTGAACAAAGTGTTGTACAGCCCTGAGCTTGAGACTCACAGATACGGGTACAAGATGGCACTCAGTTTGTGTCCCAATGGGGACGGGAAAGGTGAAGCTGTCATTGAAGAACATAGCGAATTGTTTCAAATTGTTTGTCACCAGTAGCTTATATGTATAATCATAAGATTACACATGTGGATTGTCTGTTCGTTTCAATCTTCAATAGGCGCGGGGAGCCACATGTCCCTGTTCTTCTCGATCCTGCGTGGGGACTTCGATGAGCTGCTGCCCTGGCCGTTCAACTGCCACCTGCGCTTCACCATCATGGACCAGAACCCAGACAAAAAGACGGCCAAGAACCATATCGTCGGCACCTTCGTCCCCAACACTACATCAAACAACATGGTCTTCCTCGACCAACCCAAGTCATTCAGGAACCCCAGTCTAGGTAGCTATTTCGGATGGCTTAATTGTTTTGTGATTTTAAATGCACTGTTGCAAATGTAGAACAGACATAAGCTGTTCTAACTCGTAATAAAGCAGACTTAAATGTTTCTCCGCGCAAGTTCTGAAATGTAAAATTCGAGGTATGTACAAAACCAGATCGATCATTAATAACATTTTCTGTACGATTTCCCAGGTCTGCCCCGGTTTGCGTCGCTCAATGACATCTGGTCTGAGAACAATAAGTATGTTCTCGAGGATACTCTCTTCCTCAAAGTGGAGATCAACCTGAAAGATCTGGTGACACGACTCGACTGACCGTGAAATCAAGGAGTCCACAATTGATCACAATCTTATGACACGGGGAAAATACGCAATTGTTCATGAACTGCACTTGCCTTTTATATATACCTTGTACATACTCACGAATTATTGCCACTTTATATCATTACAAATAAACGTTGACAAAATTGTTTAAACTGCTGATATTGGTTGAGATCGCCTGTGATATACTTTTGAATAAAGTTTCATTTTGAAAGACCAAGCTTGCATAATATTATATTTGTTAATTTGAACATCCATGCTTGAAACCGATCGCACTAGGCCTACACTTGGATTTATCATACGTGTATCCAGATCTACATTCTTCGAGAACCCGTGGCTTATCATACGTAGAAAATACGTAGAAAATTATATATGCTATATTTATACGACTGTACATCAGTGTGCAGTAACAAGATTATAACTGATATTCTCTTTCTGAAGTATCAAGTGGATCCACCCCGGTACACGATGGGTCTTGAAACAAAATATTTCGAGGTATTTGGCATTACACTTACGTATTTAGGTAAACATGTAGGCTGTAAGCATACACATATGACCATGTCAATGGCTATAGGCCTACCAGCCAGGAATCAACAAATCATAACGCGTCATCATAATGTGTGTCATAACGCATGTAGAATATAACGTTGTTGATACGTAAACCGTCAGTGCAATATAGTGATCATAACGAATTGATGATAATAGTGAAATTTCACATGATCCAAAATCTATGTGTTGTAGATTGTAGTGCTGCAGAGGTGTATGCTATAGAATCAAAACCCACACAGGTTAACCCTCTAATCAATGATTTTATTTGCATGTCTATATATAATTTTTTTAAATATTGGACAAGCATTTGTATTACTCGTTAAAACAAAATGAGATAAGTTATCCAGTTCTAATTAACAAATTACCTTTATTGCCCAAACTTGTGTGTACATTTTACACAAATGAGCACAACACAAAGGTCTTGACCATAATAAGCCTCCCGGTACTGCAAACGATAAGCAATATGATAACCACTTCAGTGATTACATTTGGTTGACTGCATTGCTTGCAAAATAGTATACAAATATATCTGTGCAATCTCAAAGAAATCTAACAAAAATGGCTGTGAATTTTGTGCCATGTAATAACAGCAAAGATAATATAACTGATGCTCTGAATACCAGTGGTTTTACAGATGCAATGATACAAAATGATGAACCAACTGTGTAACTTCTGTATTTATGATGTAACAGAAATACATAAGACCCCTATGTATTTTGGCTTGTAGTAACACCAACCATTCCACACTTGAACAGTGCACCAAACTGAGGTTCTTGCTCAACATGGTGTTATATTGATATACAAAACGAGTATTTACATAGGATTCCATACTATCCAATTGATAAGTAGTATATTCATGACTAGTATATGTTTAGAGATGGACCGTTTTATTTGCGATCCATACATCATCCACCGTACACTTGTGACTATGATGCTTACATTCGACATTTAATAATGAACAAACATGTAAAACATGAACTTGCTTTATGGACAACACACCTTGTTACCCGAACTCTGCTATCCCAGATGGCAAAAATTCTCTTCACTTCTCTGACATTATCCGGTTGCATTATATTTAGCACCGTTCCAGGACGTTTTATCATCATGCAACCATGAAAGCAGGCTGGCTCCTTGTATCATCAATTATTCATTTCAATTTGAGCAATAGAACATGCATGTACGTAATATACACGAACCAGTGATAAGGGTATTGCTTAATTGATGTTAATCTGATGTATCCGACATCATATTGATATTGCAATTGGTAAATGTGGACGGACAATGACAATATCTTGGGAGCACGCTATTGAACAGCCGCTATCATGCAAATGCTGAGAAAAAGTAATTGTGCATTCGGTTCATACACAACATTTTGCCTGTAATCAACAACTGTCTAACGATCTCTATTCTATATTCTAAATGTGAAATTCTTCAACAAAACTCTGATTTAAACACAGATTTTCTCAACATATTGACCACCTGATCCAATCAATTGTCAAACTCGAAACATATAGGTGCATACATTTTGAGTGATCAAAATGAGAACACACACTGCCAGTTGTACAAATGGTTCATGTAAAAATACATCTGGATACAAATAGATATTGTATTATGTACAAAACGTTTTTTTTTTCACACAATGCAAGTTAAGATGCAAATGAAGCACTGTATACCATATTTACTAGTATGACAGTGTATGTGTATATGTTTACAGATGGACCATTACAGTGTACATGAACGCTCGTTCTCATATTCATAATTCTGATAGAACCATGAACCACACACGGCTATTGACAACCTTTCTCACACAGCCTCTGTGTGGGTGGCTTGTGCTACGTTGGCCTGGCAACATGCTGGGGGCTCAGGCTGGGGTCTCCTGCCACGGAAGTTGTCGTGGTGATGTCAGATATAATCATCTGTGCTATCTGCAGAGCCATCTGTTCCTGATCCTGTGGACAACCACATCAATGTAGGAACAGTTAATTAGTGGTATAATTTAGTGACGGTTTATGTGGAATTAGTAACTTCATTGCAGTGGCTTCTATTTTGGTATATCTTCAGCTTGGATATTTACCTTTTCCTTCTCCTTTTTCTTCTTGAAGAATGACCCTCCTGAAATATCATTAATAGAAACATTTATGAGTAGATTTGTTTACCTGTACTTGGTATGACCAGGTATTTAGTGTCTCAGGTGCTTAGTATCTCATTGACAAATGTAAATTTACCTTTCTTCCTTTTGTCCTGGTCTGGCTCCGGGTCGAACTCTGAGATAAATCTGCCAAAGTCATCCACCTTCCCAAAACTCATATTCCTAAGAAAACAAATGGAAAATTTGTACTCACTGAACACATCGATGTGATCTCAAATACTCTTAAGCTCTTTCTATGATATAGTTTTAGTGTCACTGATTTATCAAACCCACCCCGCCTGTCCACGCTGCCACAGGGAGTCAGGGTTGAAGAGCGTCTCGTCTATCCTCATGTCGTCGTTGATCTTGTTGATGGCTTTCTTAATGCGCTGTCCGCTGGTGTCGGCCGCTAGCAGCGTGTTCCTGCTGCTGATGCCGACGTTCTCGCTTCCCGTGCTGTGTGAGCCGAAGCTCTTCTCGCTGCTTGCGTCGCTCTCTGGTAAACATTGATAGTTGGTGAGAATTTAAGTACAGATACACGAACAACAGGATACCAGCACTGTTACTACATGTATATATGAGTCGGGTATATCAATAAAGTTGACTTTAAATGTTTTGGTCATATTTTCCTCATGCAGCAAGTTGTTGTGTACACGTATATCATACGATGGTACCTGTGCGTTTGCGCCGTACAGGAGGCAAGTCTTGTGCGGTCTGTACTGTAGATATCAGGTCTGACAGGTACTTGTAGTACAGGTCACTCTGTAGATACTGCTGCAGGTATACCTGGATAAAATGCACATTTATTGATTAATTTTCAATTTGACACTTGACGTTTTGAGCAGTTCTCACTTGATATGTGAATTCAGAGATAAATATCTGGTATTTCAAACAAAAACTTCATATGCTGAATGTTGACTGGTAAGGTACAGTACCAGTACTTCGGGCAGGCAACAGACCTTATCCATTGTTGTCAAGATGATCTGTTTGGGTATGTCGAAGCAGTCCGGCAGAGGTCCTTCCTCCCGACAGATGTTACCTTCCACTTGGAAACGGATTTCATCGGAGAATCCAAGAGGCTGCTTGGCTTGCAGTGAGAAATACCTGATGGGTGAAATGGCATGATAATGTATTTCCTCAGACCAGTTATTGGTATGTACCTTGTACATGTAAATTCATTCATGGTGTATTAAGATCTCAAAATACAATACGAATATCTGGCAACCATAGAAATTTGTTCAGACACCAAAAGATTTCTCCGAAACATTTCAAAGGAATACTGTCGAAAAATTTGACTTCGTATCAGAGGAGTAACTACTTACTTTTCGTAGATGACCATGGCATCGTTCTGTGCCTGCTGGGGGTCGTACTGGCCCTGCTGGGAGGTCAGGTGCTGCTGGAAGCTGTCCAACTCCAGCCAACACTGCAGCAGAGTCATCACCTTCTCCTGCTCCATGTACTGGTCAGGGGAGACAGGGACAGCATGGTCAATGCTGAGCAATATTGTGAACGTTATGATGACACCAGTGAAATGTGGTAAAACACTATGACTCATACAATATAGCAGTATTGATGGAAAACAGAAGACTAGTTTATCAACACAGTTTTTGACATTGAACTCACCTCCATGAAGTAGACTATCGCAGATTCATTGTAGAGTATGTCTGAGAGTAGAACACTTGACGTGGTCAGAACGTCGACCTGATGTTTACAGTGGAACTCTGACTGCATGAAGTCCTCATAGTACCTTGGAAATGTATTGTATTAGATTTACCGGTATGTAAATTTTTGAAAAGTCATTATCATGTACACCACATGTAACAATATTATTATCAACCATACTACATGTATTCAAATGTGACTTATTTCAGCATAGAATTTGCACATGTACGAACATTAAACTCACTCTTTATTGATGAATTCTAGGATGAATTCCTGGCAGGGAACGAAGCACTGAGGGTCGACCTGGCCATCCTCCCGGCAGATCTTACCTGCGAGTTCAATTAGGATTTACATGCAACAAAGTGCTGTACATGTACATTCTGATTCTTGACAGAATTACACATGCTAATAGCATATAATACTGGTAGCAATCAATTTCACATCCAATTGATGTCATGTGGCTACTTACTTATACATGTATTGCGGAGCTTATCACTGATGCCGATATCGGACGGTGCATCTTTTGAAATGTACTGAGAGTAGATTCTTACAGCATCCCTCTCAATGCCTGTAAAGAATACAACAATATAAGATGGGAATACAAAGCTTGCAGTTTTAATAATAAAGATCTATGATCTTCATGGCCTAAACTCATGTGCTTACATATCGATATATATGTTCCAGTACATACTTTTCCTCAGTTTGTCCACCAAGTTTTTCTTGGTGCCAGCGCTGACTTCTGTGGCGTCAGACATGGATACTGTGGAACTGTCCATTTGCTCTTCTGAAGGTGATGGAAGTGATCCGTTGGTTCCTACGGATGCATTCTTCGTCTCTACATCGTCAAGACTGCTAGCAGTGCTGGACTCTGTTCCTGAGTGTGGGGTGTTGCTTGAGCTCAGATCGCCATGGTTACTATCACTGGCCATGGGTGGGGGTCCTGGAGACAGGGTGGACGTGGAGGTTTGGATGGATGCTGCAGGAATGGGCTGTTGCTGTGGAGATGAGGTTGCCTGGCAACTATCTACATGTCTACTATCACATGTTGCACTACTGGGACTGTTTGGGGGATCACAATTACTGGTGGTGGACGTGGACGATGGTTCACATTTGGCAACAATGACTTCAGATGATGATTGTCTTCTCTCACAACTTTCTCGTGGGTGCGACAGACCAGAGATATCCTCGCCGGGGTGTTCACTAACCACAGGCAACCCAGTTTCCGACGAGTTCCCGCACCTCGAGGTCACATTCCCGTCACTGCACCCCCCGAGCTGTTTCACATCCCCAGCTATGGTATCCTCCACTGTCACTCCGCCCCCCTCAGCGAGAGTTCCTGCGGATGATATTGACGCAACGCTCTCACACGCTGACGCCGTTGAGCCACTGCGATGGTGTCCGGCGCTGGCCTGCTGTTGCTGGGTCTGGAGGCGGCTCCAGGTGGTCGCCTGGAAGCTCTGCGCGTCCAGCCAGAACTGGAGCAGGTGGCCCGCGCGGCGACTCCGTAGGTACTGCAGCAGGCACTGGGTGGCGCCACCGTCATGCATGATCTCCGGGAACGTCTTAGACAGTCGTGACGTTGCTGGCAGAGTGGACAATGTGTCTGAACCTGAGAGTATAGAAATATTGCTTGTGATTTCTTTGAACATATTAAAAGTAATCACTGCTGACAAATGGCTATGTGGTCTTGACCTTATTGGTTGAAATTTGAAACTACATGTACACATATACATGTATAAGTACATGTGTATCTAATAAACTATCTATCGCTACTTCTTCATCTTTGGATCTATACTGACCTTCATACTGAGCCACGAGCCCTGCCGCATGTGTCCTGTTGCCTGGAAGACCATGTGTTGGTGACTGGTACACATCTGTAACATACGAAATCAATAGAAAACCTGTAGTCAAGCAGTGGAACGAAAAAAACATCAACACTGTCAGACACGGCCATCTGCAAGAGATTACGACCTAGAAAATAAAATCATTTAAAAAAAGCAACCTATTTTTACAAATGGAATGAGAATCCAGAGCAACCTCTTGGTTGTAACATTTTTGTGAATGACATATTCTGTAATTTTGTGAATGAACAGCATTGCTTCATGGTCTGCTTTGGTATGAGTTGCAAAAGTATCGCAATGGTAACACTTTACCAGTACATGTAAGTGCAATGACAATGTATGCCTATTTTTAATTTGTGAGATATTCCATCCGTATGTTTATTCAAAATAGTGTACTGATACACACATCATATCTTTGTGCTATACAATGTCATGTATGCTGCAAATGCAATAAATGTATCTGATATTTAGAGTAGTTATTAGATATCTGATGGGTCTGACATACATATGCATGTATCATGTGTGTGATAGAGTAACCATGGTAACCAAAGTAGCTACTGGTAAGCAGGAGGGCATGTTCGTTCACATGTGACATACAGTATATGGGTGTGGCAGTATGAAGGTCTATTTTTTCTGCATGTATTATGTAGCAAGTCAAATACTGGAGACAACATTCATGTTAATCTATAAACATGATACATTGCATCTGAGTACAGTGGAATTGTTTGATTGATCATCAACATTATCAATTATCATTACCAAAAACATGTCTCATTGTAAGTACACTGGTACATGACCAAATGTGATTACATGTGCATGTATAATACCATTATTCCCTGCCCTCTATTGAATTTAGAGATTTTCAGGCTCAGACTAAAAACCCATCCATCACTCTGCTCTTGGACAGACATAAAAAGCCTAGAGAAAATCCATGCACATGGGCGTCCATCGACATAACCTGAGACATGTGGTGCAATTCACACTCGGAAAGATCTGAAATACAATGCCGTAAAAGGTGAACCAGATAACATGGAAGACAGGACCAGGGGGGATAGAGTGTTAATGGATTGCGTTGCCTCACATCTTGTACCTTGGGAGTGCCACATCTTAGAGCCATCTCGTCCTTCTTCCTCGTTGTCCTCCTCCTCCTCCTCGTCTCCAGTCTCCTCGTCCACCTCACCAGCCCGGTGGTGGAAATATTGGTGGCGTCCCCACGATAACGGCTCTGGTCGCCCCTCGGCCTCGGCGAGGACGTCAGCCTCGGTAACCAGGAGGTAGTCTCCTCGGAGACTCGGCAAAAACTCCTCGAGGTCGCTGATCTCCGCATGCAGCCAGTTGTCGCGGTAGTAGTCGCTGAGATACTTCGCCGGGGACGACGGGGGTGACCGGCCCGTGGGGTGGCGCTGGGACCTGTGGGACCCACATTTTCGTTGTCGACGGCCAGCGGGAGGGTCGTCCTCTACACCCAGGGGGTCACCTTGCATCACCGTCTCGATGAAGAGCATTGTGTGAGTGTGGGCCTGTGGGGTGGGACAATTTGGCGGTGGAGGTCGGGGTCTTAATCAGCAGCCAAATTGGCCGGACGTGGGAGAAACGTGGAGAAGACTTTAAGTGCCCCGTGATGTAACGACCGGGCAAATCGTGGCAGGGATGAGCTACTCCAGGGTTTTATTGTTTTTCTCTTTTGCCGCTTCCTTTTGTTGTGGACTTTACAACGGGAGAGGAAGACATTGATCAGACCTTCAATAAATCAGCATATTGATTCCCGCTGCAAACACGCTGCAGACACGCCAAAGTCACTTCCTTCTTCCTGCAGTTACTCAATATTTTCCCTGCAGACGGTGGTATTTTTATTGCTGAACAAACCCAATTCAAATGTTTGTTGTCAGCAAATAGTTGGAAAAGGCTGCCCAGTCAATTAACATTTGTCAATCGATGGTTCTAGCTTACCAAATGTTCGAGACTGGCATATTTAAACTTCACTCGTTTGACAAATCAGTACTGGCATCTTTGGTGCCATGGCAACGAACAGCTGTCGGCTAAATCCGTAGAACTGACATTGCGATTCTCAAGGCCCACATCACATGTATGAACTGGATTCTTCACCGATGCCACATTGGCCGCCTCTCAATCTTCAACCAATATTTTAACGTTGCTACTCCATTTACTTGCAGCGGACACAAATGTATTTACATCCAAAGCTTATGATCCCTGAATGGTTTTATCAGTTTGGTCCCGATTATGGACCGTTGGACATATTGTAGATCGTTCATGCCCTTCTACATCCAATATTTCTCCCAGTCATACAGTCCGCTTGAACGCATATGCACTTGCTGGTCCACTTCAATCATTCATATTCTCCCATTCTGCTGACATAAAACTTGGGAGAAGTATTTTGCCTGTTTTCAAAACATGCATCACTGCTAATGTCCTCCCATCTTCAACCAATACATCAAAGCCAAAGCAATATCAAATGGGTCTTGCATCAAATATTTCCTTCGTCGAGGCATTTGCAACTAACTTTGCAGCTTATCTTCAATATTCCACAAGTGCCGCAATCATCAGTGAAAATTTGCTCTCTCGCTACACTGACAGACTCCAAACTCTCAAGGGGCAATCGGGAGATAAATCCGCTCTGATGATGATATTCCAACAGTGGTGCAAATCCGTCTCGCGGAATCTTCCAGGGCGACAACTGCGAGGTCGCGATACCTGTCCAAACTGGCAGTGCGGGGGAAAAGCCGACCTAGGCCATGTTGTCGGAATCAAGCGAGACCAGTCACTTTTCCGTCTGTCTGCGCACGTCTTGGGCCCACTTTGCGTGAAAGTCCCAAGGGCTCGGGGACGGACGAAAGTCAGCATGCTCCGTGAAGCGTAGAAATCCCATACTGGAACAATGGGTTATCGATCATGACAGGCAGATTTATGGAGCTTCGCCATTGGTCGCCTGAGCCTGCAATCTGTGGCGGCGTTGGTTGGAGTCCATCAAAGGCTGCATGGGGTCGGTGCGGGAAGTCTGGAATGGAGATGGAGGGGGGGGGGGGGTAGGAGGACAGGGGCAGATCACCCTCCCAAGCAGAGATTTAATCTGCCATACACAGGAAGCAGCGAATGCAATTACCAACTTGCAAAGAATTCTATTAAGTTCTCGCCCGGCAAAAGCCAGCAGAAGTGCCATCAGCACCGGGGACTCCGGCAAATAACGCTCTTGTTGACTGACAATGAACGTCACAAAATAGTTTACTTTGGCGAAGCGTCATCCACAATCCCATGGACTTGCCACAGTGCAACAGTCTTGGCACCGAACAGCCAACTCTAGGTGTGAATATATTCTGGAAATGTCATGCTATTTTCATGTACAATGTACATGAAATATCCCATCAAGTCATGTACCCATGTACCTTAGTCCTATACAGCTATTACAGGATGGGCAGAGAGACACTAATATACCGGTATTACAAGTGAAATTGAGCCAAAGACCCTCATACATCAATGTACATGTAAATACACTGAATTCTACATATGTAATATACATAAATCATGAAATAGCACTAACAGCTCTGAGCTTTGGCAACAATGGGCTCTGGAAAAATATCCAGGACATTGGCAATCTCATTACTATAGATCTGCCTCTAAGTGGTCAGACCGTAACTAAATCAGCAGTCACAAATCCTGAATTATTGACAAGTTTCCTCTCCAGTGCACATTCCGCACAAAGACATAATATCCACTACTTCTGCTCCTTGGCTTCTTTCCGGATTTTATCCAATCTGCGTGAAAGCCACCATGCTACATGTACATGTATAACAGTGTGGGTGCCAATAGCAGATGATTTACAATGATATCGTCTGCTACAGCATATTGAAGTAGATTGCAAATGGCAATTGTGAATAGTACATGTATGTTACTTTGTAAATGTACCATACGGTAAGTACCACATACATGTACTTGTATTCGTACATTCACCATTTACTGTACCGAGTATGTACAAAATATACCATCATTACATGTTCATGAATAATGAATTGTACCTCCTAATCGCATTTGCATGTCAACGAATATGACAAATATACATGTACAATTATATATAGTAGCGCATAGTGTACATCGATTAGCAGTTTTCTGTATATGAAGAACAAACGATGTATCGATCAGTGACTTCGCGACATCTTCCTTCATTTGAGGTGTTCTCTCCTCCTGCTTTCTGAGCATCGCTGAGTTGTTCACAGGAACAAGCACGTTGTCGTTGTTAAAAGGTAGTTCTCAGCTGTAGTGTCCTTACCCCTCATCAACTTTTATGTTCTTTCGGCCTTTCCATACCAGCTAAAAACTACTTCTGCCTCGTGGCCTCAGTGGCAAAGCCCACAATCCACCATTATTTATTTTTCCTCTATGAAGCAGGCAGTGGAGGCGACAGGCGCCCGACCCTTTCAGTGATGGAGTGAATAATTTTTAACATCGCATTTATTTTGTCACATATGAACTGTAATTTTGTCGACTGTCTGATGAAGGCGATTCCATTTGCACTGATCGATCGAGAGCTAAATACTGCAAAAACAACAATCAATATTGCAGCGATCACTCAATTAATATAATTCTGGCGTGAAAGGAGAGTGAGATATGAAGATTTATCTTTTCCCCACCACAGCGTAATTTCATTGCAATCAATAATATTTCTAAATAGCAAGGAATGATGCATTACATAAAATTTCACATCTATAGAAAGTTAAGCAGCTGATTAGTTACGGCATCTCTGTATCTGTATTGAAAGCAATAGCACATTATATTAGTGTTTCCTTCATCATGCTCATGTATATTTATAAACTGATATTGAACAATTGAAGTTACTCAGAATATATATTTATAAAAATTTTAGACTTTTTAAAACTTGGGTAAAAGATCTCTTGGAATTCATCATACTACCCTATCATACATCTACTAATATAGTGATCACATGTCTTGTACTAGTGTTTCAAATTCTATATTTATGAATATTGCATTTTCGTTCTGATTGTCCAATGCTTAGGTTTTCCTGAATCACATGAAGCCTCATAACTCGTGGGTCACTGATCATTTAGACCATAAATAGGAAGCCAATTGAGAAGACATGACTGCAGGCAAATAGTGATGAGATTGTGTGCAAATAGCCCCTTTGGGAGCCCCTCATCAAAGTGTGTTGACATAATTGGTTAAAACAGCTGGCCCAAAGCTGTGCTGCTTAATACGGCAATGATGTTAAACAGTGTCGCCAAACAGACCATCTCCACAATAATGTTAACACGATTTAATGATGATAACAATGATAACTGATATCTGGAAGCTAAACAGAACTGGATAGTTTTACAATGTACATGGTACCCAATGGCTAAACTATTAAACATTTGTGTTCTTTTTGTGATTGCAAATGACATGCATGTATATATGGATGGATGTTCAAATGAAAAGACTGTACACATGGTACAAGCCAACTCCACGAAAGCCTATTATGAACATGCTTTTCCCATTGAAGTAATCAATAAATGCTTTACAATAGCGTTCTACTTGAAAGTGTAAATGGCTACATGTAATGCAATTTTTGCATGGGGGGGGGGGGGGGGGGGAAGGGGAATAGGGAACTGTACCAGTATTGTGTATACCGGTACATAAATATCTGAGAAGTTGATTCTTGCGCTGGTAGGAATGTCCATCATTTTAACTCATCGAATAGGCCTATATACATGACGTACAGTATCAACTTTGCAAAACTTCACCAATATTCTAACATGTCAGACTTACATGTGGCATTCGGAATGTGTAACTACAGTAGCCTTTTGGCATTACTTTTAAATGCCAGCCCAGTATTGTTCCAGCACTGTTCAATGCCAGCATTCCATCTCGCAGGCATGCTGGCCTCATCACGATCATATTGCAAGCCAGAGTTGTGATCATCACACTGGCAAGCAATTAGCACACTTCACACACAATACTGTATTGCGTTGAAGACCGCCTGTTGTGTGATCATTTGCTGAGTCATCCACGCTGGTTCTAGTCATAGATATCCCATAATTTAGTTAACATTCCAGAGCGTTTTGTTGCGTTGAACGCGCTACTGTTGAAATTTTTGCAACGTCGGTACTGTAGAAATATATATCCCACGATGACAACATACAATAAGAACATGTAATAAGTAAAGGAACAATTTCAGATGTTGTTTTTATTTATTCTTCAGGACGGTATGGGATGAAAGGGAAGGGGTTGATTTGATCTGATGGACTGATTCCTGAAAAATCAAGTTATCAGACGAAAACAGAAAATGGATATTGAGTAATGACCTATATTCATGAGTGCGAATCAATCAGAAAACTACCAGCTCGAGATGAGAACACATCAGTGGAACTCCAAAAAGGATGATGAAAGTCAGAATCAAGCACAATATCACCATTAGGGGCATGAGCAATCAAAGTATAACATCAAACTACGATAAAATGGCTGACACATATCGCAGACCGACACATACCAATAGATATAAAATCCAAGGTCACACTGTCCGAGCATTTTACATCCATGAAGCAAATGTTGGAAGAAGATGATTCCACACAATCTCAACATTAATACTTGAAATATACATCTGATCACGTCTGAAGCGAAGCATGATTCGGAGCTGTAGGGATCCTGATCACAGTGAATGGTCCCATAATCTGCTGCTGATTGTCGCTAGATACTTGACATTGTATGGGAGCCATTGCAAGGAAATTCTGTCTGATTGTCACTTTTCTGGCTGAATAAGATGCTGAAACAGCTGAACTGACACAAGTCGGATTGTCAATTGTAGGAATCAACCCGACAGGTAAGATATTGTCACATGAAGTACCATCTCAATGACTGATTATCAAAGGTTTGTTGATGTACGGGAATACAATGGTCATGTAAAGTCAACTTTCAACATAGAGTATTTTTTTTCGGCATACATGTACTGCAAGTGTAATTTTACTAATTTGTGAAATGATATTCAATGATTCAAGATCCGATATTGTAATTTCACTCTCAAATCTTAATATAATAATGTTAGTAAATTGGTGATTTAATGTCTTTGGAATCCAGGTATTTTATCATGCAATTGTACAGGCAAATTTATCCATATCCTAATACTAAACTGCTGTGAACATGATGAAGCTGAGGATAAAATACATGGACACACATGTCGCTATATATTCTAGCATGCTGAAGCCAGAGCCTTAGGTACATGTATGCAGAAATACATATTTCTGATGTCTGTCAGTGGGAGGATGCTCTGGTGTACTGGTATTTACAATGACAGTGTGTGGCTACCGTTCATGTACATATACATGTAATGGGTGTGTCCTCAAACTCTATCCAAACAAACCTCTGCTCTACATGTAACAAACGAACCAGCATCCTGTATCCATGATATCTGCATGATCTACAATATATTAGGACAGGAGCTACTTACAACAGCTATATGCACGGCCAGTAGTGTGGATACTCAGGCTGCCAAATTTAATGTAGAAAATTGGGCAAATATGCATGCCCGTCCATAGTAATACTTTCTTTTATGGCTTGACACCCACATGATAGCTGTCGTGACTTCTCAGTGACCTCGATCCATTCTTCCGGATACACAGGTATGAGTACATGTACATGTACATACATGCCGCAATATACTAGTACTTACTGTTCTCACTGGCATCCCATTCATGGATCATTGGCCTAGTTCTTTCCCTGATGCCTCCAAGGAGATAATTCTCACATTTCAAGCAATTGCATCTATTTAGCATATCATGCATACAAATACAATGTACCTACATGTACACACTTGCAAGGATCAGAGACTTGGATACGACTGATACTCTATGTAGTATGTACATGGGTAAGTCCGTACAATACACCTAGAGACTTCAGGAACAATATCAATATCACATCACTATCTTCACTTGGTAGACTGCAGCCAATCAGCTGACTTCCCGCCACAAGTTGGTCGCCTTTTTTCTGACCCACGTGGCTTCTACACTGTAACTGACTGTGCATGTTTGTCTGTCTGTTTTCCTGCTGCACAGAGTTGGCAGATTCAGCAGATTTCGCAAGTGAAATCTCAAGTTATCTGTAATTTGACAAACTTTGCTGGCAGGATTGAATATATCATAAATTGACACATACATTGGGATTGGGAAATACCAAAACAACCAGGTAGGTCATTTAAAGCACATGGCACAAAGATTATAGATGATAAACCACTAATCTTTCAGGCATGGTACAGACTACAGACACTGGGCACATGTTTTAGCTAAAGGTGTGTCTCTTCCACATTGTGCATCATAGCAATTAAGTTACTACATAAACCAATTAATCTGGAAACGGAGTCACAAAAATATCCAGATGTAGCCAGATGAATTATTACAACAAGCATGAACATGTGCATTCATATTCATGTCCCTGTATTTTTGTGTGCATATTTTCACACATGGGGGCCACTGACGATCAATTTTCATAAAAAAAATATTGATTCGCAAATCGCAATACTGGAATTTTGGAACACAAGGTGTCCCAAAACTGCACCTGATGTAATTTTTATTTGATTCTCATTTGAATTCTTCTATATGTTATGGCATCATGTCATGATCATTTTCTATGGTGGAAAACTATTAGGTAATCATGCATGCTAATGACAATTCAGCTATTGATAAACCACATACACAATGCAACACTGTATGCTACATGTAAATGTATGTACCTGTGAAATCTGAAACAGCCACTGTTCCATTGTCATCAGAACACAATATACATGTATAACTCTATATACCGGTAGGTGAGGAATGTCAAAAAAGATATATGTAAGTTGTACAGTGTATATACATCATGTCTATGTTTTATGTAAGCTGGTATGTGGGCTTCTAGATCTCTGCATCCTATGTGTCCGTGGATGTACAATGGACAGGTGACCTGATGAGGATGAAGATAACAATCCTCAGGAAATGAAGAATCTTCAGCAAACACGAAGCTACACCCAATATTTTTTCTCTCTCTCCAGTCAATAAGCGTAGATTGCTACTATGTGAGTTTCGCTCCTCAATCTCTTGTGACTTGACGGATGATTCTTCTAGACAGACTGATGACCCTTGATCCATGAGTTTTATAATTGTCTCAGGTATTCGCTGTTATTTCTGTCACTAGAAAGCAGCCAGGTACACAATGGTACTGAGTTCTATCTGACTGGTAACACCATCATCCCCCTCCCCCACTACATCCCACAGAAGCTAAAGTGAGATATTGCAGTCCATTTAGAACAACAGACAGTCAGTGATGTTTTTGAGGTGAGTCACTTCTCATGATATCCGGCGTTGTGAAGACGCGGGAGGTGGTGGCTCGGTGAAATTACATGTTTGAGAGCAACATGTACATGTTCACATTTTCTGTATAATACATGAATAGGTGATCAATCATTCATCCAAATAAATATGCATAGAATCAAATGAACACCCAATATTATGTGATAAGAATTTCTAACCACTGTCGCCAAATACATACACGATACATGACATGTGCACATAGATAGCACATCTAAGTCATTGCCATCTGTTCCCCTTGTGACAACACCCCCCCCCCCCCCCCTCCCTGTCCCCAATCCCCAGTCCCACGGACCAATCCCTGGCGTTAATCCCATGCATCTGCTGATTCTTTTCACCCCACATCAAAGATATTATCTGTGAGTTTAAGCAACAAATCCCAGGCAGCATGTGCCAGATCATGTTTTCACAGCACACAAAAACCGATAGGACATCGGCAAGGGCTGGAACTGGGTGTGCGCAGTAACCTTCGCCATCTGTACGCAGCAGGAGGAACTGTGCTCGCTGGGAAATACCGAGTCTATTTCCGGGGTTTTCTTCTGAGAGGAACAAATCGCAATTTACTGCATTATGGAGTCAGCTAGTAAGAAGACAAGTGGTGGGAGGTGTCCATTGTGGGTTTCCAATTCATAACTCCAAACAATCGCTTCCAGGGTCCTGTAGTAGGTTATTTACATGTAAGTTATAGTGTGATGAATGATGATCTATTCAGTCATCACTTTGACAGTTTGAATTGTACAAAGTCATTGCATGGGAATTCCAACTTTTATCTATATCTACATGTACAATATGCCAAATTTTTCTCTTTCTATGTAATGTATCTCTGCTGCCAGGAAGTGCTGCATACATGTATGATGCCATCAGTAATCAGACTATAATACCTATTTATATAATGCTGATAAACAGATAGACTTCCAATGTCCGACTGATATGTGTAGCCAGAAACAGAGTATAACTCATGTTCCGTGTTTGTTTGGGTAGTATGCAAAAATATTCAGGAGCTGTCACCGTGTTCTAGTTTCTACAAGTGTTATGACAACACAAACTGTCAGTGTTATTGCTGCAATTTATCAATCTTGAAGAGAGTCCTGTCAAACACAAGCTCCCTGTCTGATCATGCTGACTCCGGTGATGTTCTTAGGTTCTAATTGATCTGAGCACTGTGAATGGGGTCATTATGATATCATAATTAACGTGAGAAGACATCAAGATACATCACACCCATATTCATGATATCATAACAATGAAGAAATATGGACATTTAGATGAAGTGTTAAAAAGTATGATGTCCTGTCAGATGTACTAGTATGTTAGAGACAGTGAGATTCATGTACAAGTGTGAGCACATTAATGACAATGCTCAATGCGGTGAGATGAACCAGAAACTGTAGAAACCATGGATACATTATGACAATATGGACATCCATTTGGTATCACAATGCGAAGTGAACACAGCTGGTCAAAATTAATACCTAAATTTCTAATGCAGAAAAAAATCTGTGAGACTCCACAATACTCACTGATGTCCCCATTATAGAGTTGTGTGTCGGCCTCCCTGCTACAGCTGCTGGCGTTGGAAGCCTGTCTCGACAGGGAACTTCCTCCAAGCTTTGGTGGCCCAGGAGCAGACTGGGAGGATTTACCTGCAGCATTGAATGAACTATCAATATACCAGTACTAGAAATCCAAAAGTGTGCATATATGTATATGGGAGGATCAAGCACAATTACTACGAACATGATTGGGAATTCAGAAGACAGCAGGTGTATGCTGTGAACATCATTGCTGCAATGATTTTTAGGACCCAACGTTTTATAATATGGGGTCGAGAATGCATGCATGTAGGCAAGAATGTGCAATTCCAAACTGTGTGTTGTCGAGAATGTTGATGGATACCTGCATGCATGCAAAGTGGACAGATTTGCCACAACAGGCAATTTGGGTTACATGTAGGATAACGTGGGCATAACTTCCCCCGGGAGAACTAAAAGCCCCTAAAACCAATTTTATTTTATTGCATTCTTGCAAATATAATTATCGTCAGGCCCAGAATCCTGAAATGAACATTGGTTTGGCCTTAGGCAGGGTTTCACATATGACTGATATGAAGAGTTTGGGGTTCAGATCGTGAGGTTGTAAAATATGTTTGCTATTAACCGGTTACAAAAACTGTGACCAGTTAAACTCTGTAATCGTCCCGTAACCGGTTAATAGAGTACTTGTTGAAGCTCTAGGATCTAGCCTGTTCATGTTCCAAACGTGGGACAACATTAAGACCATGTTTAGCAGATCTATTCATCAATTATGGCTAGGCTATAGAGTTGTATAGATGCCAAAAACTGAATCTATGCTCAGGCTCAGTCAGTGTGGTGATGTATGTGGATCCACTTGTCATGACTGATTGTAATGGTTACTTGGTTAGCCTAGATTTCTCAGCCTTAGCATTGGCATTATACAGCTTTATAGAGCTAGACCTAGTCCATGGCATGGGCTAACATGAATAAATAGTCTTGAAATTTATGTTGACATAACCTGATATAACATGGTCCAGATACCTTACTGGGTACATTATGATATAGCTATGCAATATGCTATGTGAAGACCACACATGCGCAAATGGGTCACATCCGGTAACACACGATTTTGTAAATAAACAAACACACGTGGCTTCCGCATGGTCACGGTGAGGATACGCTTTGCCAATATCAATGAGTAATGTATAGTATATGTGTGAATGGACGATGTAAACTTGAAATGTAAGCGATATATTCGTACTGCACTTGAAAAAATGTCCTGTGAGAACTGGCACACGAGGTAGTGGTTGACCAATATATTAGGTAATTTCCAACAAACTGTAGCGAAAAACTGAATCTGTCGATCCATAATGAAATGTACATTTTTTGTTAGGCACATTGGTGGGGCATTTGTGGGATTTTATCGCTAAGCCCCAAGTATCGCAGGGAATGCTGTACATCGTTCATCGTAAGGTAGGTTTAACATGGGGAGTGAATGTAACTCGAAATTGTGTCTTATGCCCTCAATGCAGAAATTTATTTTCCCCATTTTGTACATTTTTAACATAAATATGATTTAGTTTTCATGGTACAGTAGTTATTTGATGTCTGAGATGAATAATAAATCATTTTACTGTGATCAGGGTGCTAACTTGGGAATATGATTAAACGTATATGAAAAGAGCTATAGTTAGCGATGAAATATTTCATTAGGCAATATAGTGTGGGGTTTGCCATCTAAAATATATCAGAATTACCTCATGGATTCATTTTATCATAGTTTCATTCAAAATATCACCAAAACAAATCAGAATTTCTCCTTTATTGGATGAAAGCTGCAGTGGCAAGGTGCTGATTTTTCACGCCTCGTTTGAGTATTGGGTGGTGTATTGCAATCAACGACCCTTGATCCTGTCAGTATCCAATCGTCATTGACATTATTCTGTTTCATATTGCTCCATAGATATCAAATTAGCCAAAAATTACGTTTTTGTTGAAATTCAAATAAATTTTGTGAGTGTTTTCATACATGATCAGACTGTAATTGAATTTGCGTTTTTCAATTATTAATCAATCTTACCTTAAATTAATCATACTAAGGTCACTGATCACTGATATATCACTAAATTTAGATGGAATATAATTCAAAAAGGTATTTATAGTCATGTTTACCACCAATCTGTAAATTAGAACTTCTAAATATATCCATTGTGGGTGCTTGTGCAGTTCACATGTGCATTTAGTGCATGTGGGAGGGCCAATTTCAAAGTTGTACTGAGAGTTCAGGATAGCTCTGAGAGAGTTACAACTTCACATACAGAGTATCATATACAGGTAGTTTGATAATATGCAGTTGCATTAGAAGATTTTAAAAAGTTGTCCTATTGAAGACCACACATGCGCAAATGGGTCACATCCGGTAACACACGATTTTGTAAATAAACAAACACACGTGGCTTCCGCATGGTCACGGTGAGGATACGCTTTGCCAATATCAATGAGTAATGTATAGTATATGTGTGAATGGACGATGTAAACTTGAAATGTAAGCGATATATTCGTACTGCACTTGAAAAAATGTCCTGTGAGAACTGGCACACGAGGTAGTGGTTGACCAATATATTAGGTAATTTCCAACAAACTGTAGCGAAAAACTGAATCTGTCGATCCATAATGAAATGTACATTTTTTGTTAGGCACATTGGTGGGGCATTTGTGGGATTTTATCGCTAAGCCCCAAGTATCGCAGGGAATGCTGTACATCGTTCATCGTAAGGTAGGTTTAACATGGGGAGTGAATGTAACTCGAAATTGTGTCTTATGCCCTCAAATGCTATGTAATATAACATGGTGATCAAAATTGCCCACTTCTATCGGATCCGGGGTTAGATCTAGATCCATTTCTGAAAAAGATCGGAGGTGACAGAAATGTATCGTGTACACCAACAGATTATGCCAATGGAGCCCTGTTTTTACTTTTCTTTTGCAGACTGCTAATTTATTGCGGGGTCCTAATAGCCCGCCATAGATCTATCCATCTGGTGTTAGATAGATCTATCATTGATTCCTAGTGATTGGAATTAAATAGCCTATCGCACAAAGATTTCAGCACGACAGTTAGACTAGTTGTCAGGGACAGGGGGCGGATCAAAACTCGTCTACGTTGGCATTGCTGCGAAAATGTAAACAAATGTAGGAAGTGCTGAAAAAAACTTACTCAATCGTTTGAAAAACGACATTCAGTGCGGTTATTGGTGTCTCAAGCGACTAGGCCATAAAATTTTATAGAACTGCATCTTCAGATGAGGCGTGCAATCAAATCAGAGTACAGATTGTGAAATAAATTTGTAATTCACAAGATCAAAGTACAGGGGGCCGCCATCTTTGACATATTTGGCCACCTAGCGAATATCACAGATAACCCATTTAGCGTGGATGCTCACCAGGTGGCAGCATTGGACGGATCTCATTTTGGGTGTTGAGCAACATGCCGGCATCAGCATAATGACCTTGGATCCAAGACATATTGCCCGGCATTCTGCAGAACTACAAACGAAGTGCCCGCTTTAATGGTCTTTTCTACCGCCAGCAAGCTTCATGCCAGTGTATATCACATGTTATAGGATCATGACATATCGTCTTTCATTTATATTTTCAGGGTTTAGTCGAGACAGTTCATGTCTGACCAAAATCGTCCATTGACACGACAGGGAGTAAGAGAGCTGCGAGAGTCGGACAGGTCCACGCCGGAGCCGGTCAGGGAATCTACTACGAGAAGGCAAGTGAAATTGATGATCGTTAGTAATTTTGCACTGAGTCTTTGAACAATCTATTGGAAAGACAAATCAATTACGTAGGCGTAGGCCCAGGCCTAGATGGATACCACGTCTGCACGTCATCAGGCAATCGTGGATTTAGTATATCCCATGGCCTGTAATTACAACGTTCAAGAATGGGTCTGCCAAATACATTGTAGATGCAACACATGGTTGACATTGTGTGTTCCAGGTATAGGCCCTATACATTATCACACGTACAAATCGTCACATACCCATTTATATGTCTGTAAATGTAGTTTACAAGTGCCCACATCTAGATTAATCTTAAATGAGAAACCTTCGGAAAAAATTTAAGGTTACCAACAGATCCACCATATTCCTATATGGCCGTGATACAACAATAAAATCTATCTGTCATGAAACTCATCATTTTGTCTACAGAGTCCAATATACACATTTCAGGTCAGCATGGTCAGCGATCGACGACTCAAGGTCATCTAAGGTCAACTTATGACCGCCATAAGATCTGCAATACACTTCGTATGTGTTCATAATACAAACCTAAGCTCTATCTACAACCTTTCTGTATGCATTGTCCAATTACATATTTTTATGTCAGACGTGACCTTCTGATTTACCTCTCAAGGTCATCTGAGGTCAATTCCAAGACCCCCAAAAGACCCGCAGTATATGACTTGCTATAATGTTGTACACTAATTTCATCAGGTGTACAGTAGAAACAACTACAATAACCACACTGTCTGCCCCTGGTGACGCCAGTGTGTTTTTTGATAAACTATTTGGTTGGGCTTTGTTTCTATTGCAAAATGTTGCATTTTACGTTTGTTATTGAAATCATCAAAATTTAGCTGTATTGGTGGTAATAGATTGATACTTACGTTCATAACATAAAGCTAAACTCTATCTGGAGCCATCTAGCATGTAGAGGTCAAAATACACATTTCAGTATGGACATGACCTTGAGACATGACCTTGAACCATTCAAGGTCATAGGAGGTCAAATTCAAGGTTATCAAAATATTTGCCATAGGTCTCCTATATGTCCATAACACATTCCCAAGCTATTACAAGCATTTTGTCTGTACATCACACCTTCCGGGTCAAGGATATTTCCTATTTAGTCTTCAAGATCGTATGAGATCAAGTTCAAGATCGCCAAATGATGTGCAATATAATATGACTATATATACCTGTATCATTTTGTTGAAAACCTACATGTAGGCCCTATGGACAAGTGTTTTGGCCTCATATGACAATTTGTGCATAACGTGGTCTTTATTGGCCCTTTGTGAATTTTGAGAATTGGGAATCATTGGGAATTTTGAGCGATTCAAGTCACTCTTTGTAACTTTATGCTGCGTTCCAATCACGTTGTGCAAATGGTGCGCACGGGTTTCCGAGGTGTATTTTACGTTCTATTTATGACACAACTGGGAAATTCCCATTTGCACAACCTATTAAGTTGAGGCATTTATGCTGCGTTCCAATCATGTTGTGCAAATGGTGTGCACTAGCGGGAAGTTGGAGAGTAGATCCATTTAGATCCAAAAGGCACACATTTTGCCACCCTAATTATTGCATAAAAATTCGAACTCAGGCCAAAAATAATTGAAAATTCAGTCAAATCTTCACTTTAAATTTCAGTATTGAATCATTTCATTCGTATACTGTATGTATGGTATTAGGTATAACCAACAAAATGTTTCTATTATGTATTACTTTGATACAATACCCCATTTGGTGCCATGTTTTTCCTACTTGTGCACATTGAGTTTGAACAACTGCCTCAACTTCACAGGTTGTGCAAATGGGAATTTCCCAATTGTGTCATGAATAGAACGCAAAATACTCCTCGGAAACCTGTGCGCACCATTTGCACAACGTGATTGGAACGCAGCAAAGTCATGCTTTGAAACAAAAATATCAGAACTGATCGTTTTCAAGAACTTGCAGAAAGTAGCCAAAAACTTCATTTTGGGCCTCTTGAGCCTAGACTTCAGGCCTTTCGAGTGATTCAAAGCATTCCATCTTCAAACACATTGTCAAGGACCCCAATTAGCATGTTTTGAAACAAAAAGCTCAAACTGAAAACAGCCAAAAACTTAATTTTGGATCTTTTGAGCCTACATGTATATAATTTTGGATCTTTTGAGCCTATCTTTTGAGGACCACGATTGGTATGTTTTAAAACCAAAATTGATCAAAACTGATCAAACAGTATGCAACTCCTACAGTATCAATTGATCACATATCGATGACGACAAATGACACTGACGATGTCATTGTGTTGATTCCATCAAGGAGAGACAATGCTGTGTGCTACAGACTTCTATATTATTAGCCAGATGAATGCACGGTTTAGCCTCACAGCACGTATAATTTTGTTTCAATCGGTGAACATGTTGTCCTTGAACACAACAGAAAACTAAAATGAGATATTATGTACTGTGGGAAAATAGGTTGCTACATGTCCCGTAACAAACTATAGTGCACGTTGAAACCCACAGTGCGCCATACAAGACCGATGTGTGCATTAGAATAAAATCTGTTGACCAATGGTACGTTATTTGCATGTATCAGATGTGATAAAGATGACGGCATTTTATTGATAGTACATATATTATACTGCCAATACTACACATATATTTATTAAGGAAATGACCTGCAGATATATTTGTCGACGTGAATGGAGATATAATGCCAACCAAGGTCGCAACAAAGATCTGCCTCCATATTATAACGGTCAAACTAAAGTTACTGTCTTCATCTCGGTGAAGCAGCGGGTACATGTATTGACGTCTTGAGATATTGAGAGTCCACAAGACAGATAAAATACGAGTTAATATTTATTGATGCTCACAGATTGCACGAAAGGAAATGTCATGTGCATGCGTCTGTGAAAAAGTATAATTATATGTATATGTGGGCTACCCAGGTAAGTGCTACAACGAGAATTCGTGATTATGTTCATGTAATGAAGCACATCTCCCAGACTCGCACATCACCACATCAAGTATATATCCACACAAAGTGGTAATGGCAGTATTATGTATGCTCTGGTCCACATTGAAGTTCATTTCCGGGGTTTCATGACAGATCTTCTGGCCACTCATCCGGTCATCCTGAGCACACCAAGCGGTGCTTTCTCTGTGCAACCTCGGCCGAGTACGAAGCCTCTCAGTCCACGCGGCGAAGAAGTCGATCTAGAAGCTCGTCCACAAGCTCACGATCGACCGTTGCTTCCCAAAGACGTTCTCGACGCTCCGAGCCGGAAAAAGACTCGGCAACTACGCCAATATCTAGACGCCTTAGATCCAGTGAAAAAGCCGACTGCGAATCCGTGGCAAGTGAAGACTTGTTCGGACCTGACGTTGGTCCAGTCGAGTTGGAGGACTCTGACATTGAGTTCAAGCCCGATATCAATTTTGACGAACAAGACTCGAGCAGCGTACATGCACTTGAGTCAGAAAAGGGACACACAGTAGACTCTCAACTTGACAAGACTTCCGGTTCTTTTGAACCTAGTATACCAAGTTCCAAAGTTGGTGACAATACTACTTCAGAAATTTCCGGATCTAGCCAACCAAGCAAACTGGCGTCTACAGCTAAACCACCAGCCGTCCCACCTCCCAAGTCTCAGCCTTCCGCGGCTACCCCTAGTAAGCCTGTACCCACTGCAGCCAGTCACCCATCAAGTGCTCAACTCCCCAAGCCACAAGTGATGACGTCGTCCGGAGTCGGTCCCCTCACCAGACTACAAGCTCAGAACACAGGCGCCCAAGATGCAGGGCATCGCCAAATCTCGGCCGTTAACATCGACGAGGCGACCCTCGATCAAACCTTTGGGATCGCTCCCAAGTGGCACTTCATTAAGAGCAACCATGAAGAGTCGAGCAACTGGCTGGAAGCTGCCAGCTCTGACTCTATCCTCCTAGAGCTGCTCTACTTCGCTCACGACCAGGGCCACGTGCAGCCGAAGGAGCTCGAGGGTCAGTTCGAGAAGGAGCTGCTACGAGCCATCGAGACCATCGAGAAACTCGAGTGTCTGGACGCCTTCTACAAGACATTCGTCAAAGACGGCCGGTTCCGACCCACAGGAAAAGTCTCGACTTCCAGCAAGGATGAGAAATACAACCGCCTATTTCGGATGATCAACGCAGACTTACAGAATCTACAGCGCCAGCACCGGATCCTTTCGATGGTGTGTGCGGGGACGGCGGACCACGAGGTTCACACACTCGCTCAGAGGGAGAACCTTCGCAAACTGGTCGAGGACCTCGTTCACATCGTCCACCCCGGAGACAGGTATGATGTCTATATATCTAATAGTAACGATATTAAAGTCTATTCCTGGTAGTTTTATTTCCCTGTATAGCCGGTATGTTTATCAAAGTTTGATGAATATCTGATGTCTTGGTATCACGTACTTCACAACTACACAATGTACTACATAATACATGTTTTCAATATACTTAATACATACATGTTTTCAATATATATAATTAGTAGATAAATATTCAACATGTGCACTGGTATGTAGGCCTACACGTTATTTTATCAGTAAACATTCCTACGTGCCAATCATAACCACGGTCACAACTAAATACAAGAACTGTAATGGAACTGGAACATCTACATGTATGTGGATCCTGTGTATCACCTTGCACCTATATGTACATGTGCATATCGCCACACAGAGGCACATATTCCGAGGTGTACAAAGTTATCACTGAGCATGCGGCTTATGACCAGCGGATGATCAAACCCCAACTCTCGAGTCTCAAGCTGGTGGCACATCCCGATATCGTGGTTCCATTCGGTGGCCCCATCCTGGCTGGTGGCTCTCAGATCCGGTGTGATGCCTTGGAACATAAGATCAGAGCCAAGCTGCCAAGTCTCCTGATAAAAGTAGGTTTTACCTCGATGTAATGGCCTACAAGTCTACAAGTGTATAATTATGAGAATTCATATGTAAATGTCCCCGCGCCCCTTCTAGATGCATTTCAGTGAGAAGATGGCGGATCAGAAGTGGCCAGATCTCAGCAAGCCTGACGACAGTGGGGTGGGCACTGGGTTTGATGGGACCATCAACAATGACGACATTCCCCTGCCGACTGGTACCTCCACTCCTACCAGTACCGGACGTACCAAAGGCAGCAAAGACGACAAGGCCTCGACGGGAGGCAAGTCCGCGGCAGCGACCGCTAACACAGGCAGCAGCGGCGGGCGCTCAGGCAAGAGGAAGCAGCCGGACGACACTCCACCGCAGAAGACGAAGCGCCACCGAGAGGACATCAACTACGAGACGCCGCCGCCCGAGACGCACGTCATCAACGAGATCTACAGCGAGCACGTGTCCCAGCTGCTCTGCTCTCTCGCCCAGACGCCGCTCGGCTACGTCAAGCACTGCAAGCACGCGGTGACACCTGGAGACGAGCGGGATGGCACGGCGAGCGTCTCGGTCCTTGGGATGATCGTCTCCGGCGAGGACGTTTACCTTACCAAGCTGGACGCCTCGCATGACTACCTGGACTCGCTAGTCGAGACGTTCCGCATGGACCAGCTGTCATTCTCCTGTCTGGCCAACCCTCTCAACTTGTATAAGGGCACGCACCTGCGGGCACTGCTCATGTTTCTGAGGTATGCCTGCCTCAACTTCCCGAGGACGACTTTCTTCCTCAGCGACTGAGCCGACACATAAAAAACACAACTTCTCCTTCGTTTTGCGTAAACACAGAATTATAGACGTTGGTAATCTCGGTATGATCATCCGCAGTAGTGGCTTAGTTTCTTTTTTCTCAACATTTACTGTAACAGTGTTCATTGTGGTTCAGTAGTTGGATGATTTTGTATGATGTACATGTACCGTTATTCAGTGGTTTCCTAGCAGCCGTTACTATCGAATGTAAATGCGTTATTAGTTCTTTTGTAATAAATTTTGTGTTGTCTGTTTTCGTTCACAAAGTTTGCATTATGATGCTATTCTGAAAGTCATGACAGTGGTAAAACCGTAATACATTTTACATTGAATGATGCCTTGCATACAAACAAAGCTACATGTATTTGAGTAGATCACATTTAGCCAGTTAGTTTCAAGTAGTAATGCTTTTGTCTCGGTGGTGATTCAGTATAATGGAATAGGACCTTTAGCTTTGCATGTTTATTGAAAGGTATCATATTTTGTATGTGCTTCCAGTTTGGCTCCCAGTATATGGACGTTTATATGGTTATTTAGTCACATTTCCACGCTTTCGTGATTTCAAAGCTGTAGTGATAAATTGTTTAGTAGCTGAAATATGCGATCGTGATAATATGTGCACTGTAGGTGCTAAATGTAATTCTGAAAATTGCATGTTCACTGCTGTATGTTGGATAAATTTTGTGTGGGTAACGGTGCTTATCAAAGAATGTTATTTCTTGTTTCTACAATATCATATATTCAAATAAATTGTTGTGGTAATTCCAAACAGTGTTTTTCACTTATTATTACTAAAAATACATATTTTTATGGGAGATTTCTGCATGTTCCATATTCATATACAACACAGTCGCAGACGTATTAAACAGTTTATTCTATGTATCACCAATCTCAACTACCACACGTACAACTTCACTTCGATCCATTGGATCGTTCTGGATAAAAAGGTCGCAATTTGAAAATAGGCTTGAGTATGAGCTTGTACGAATGCTTGTATGCTGCAGCTGATACACCAAGATCGAAATTCGTAATATTTTACGAGACACCTGCTCCCATATACGCCATAATATTTTGCGAAAATCAAGGGCTATTTTGTGAGAAAGGATTCTCGCCAAAATTCTACCATTGTACACATTGAAACTGAACTTCTAAGTATTCAAACTGAATGTCCTATGTACATGCAGGAGATCTGCATAAATATGTCATTTGAGAGGACACTCGAAGGTTTAGGTAAAGGTACTTGAGGTGTATGGCCTATGGGTCTGGCCATCCACCCCATAGTGTGAAGCCACGTCACCGACCTATCCCAAGACCAGTTTGTCCGAGTCTTTTTACGTCATTCTCGACGTTTTCTGCAAAACGTTAATATTGGCCAAAGAGAAGTTTTCTGACGTATTTTGTGAAACTCGGACAACTTTTGAGGGCATTTGGGATAGGTCAATTGACGTTCTTCTGGCTCAGGTTTGCATCCTTAGCATACAATTATGGGAAATCCTGATGCATCTTCTGGTGATCTAGGATTGGAAGAGTATGCCTACAAGTTCAAGGTTAGGTTCCAGAAATTGGTAATTAGTCTATGGACATTAAGTGCTTCAAAATATAGGTCAGAATCATATGAACATATAAGTAGTCGCATAAGCCACAAATTGTCTGTTGGTGTACATATCTAATTGTGGCGAGACTGTGATAGACTTTGGTCACTATAAGACACTGTATTTTGACTGCTTCACGTTCGAAGCCAATCGAGCGTGAAATAGGTTAAGTCAGAGTTAACTCTCAGCATGCTCAGTGGCGCACAAAACAGAATAAAAGTGGCGCTAGTACTGTCATTCCCCGACTGGGGGCCCAGGAGGGAGGTTTCTTTGATCTGGTGCTCACGCACCTGCATTGGTAGTCTCTCGCCCCGAGATGGTGGTACAGGCTCTGGCAGGCCTTCGGGCTATCCGAGGATCTATGCCCGTGGTGGACGGTCAGCGAGGCCGGCCAGCAACACGCCCATGTGCTCGTGTTGCGGGATGCCACTCCCAAGGCTTTTGAGCTCGACACACCGGGCTACATAAATGTGATGATGTATTTCCGAGTTGTGTATCTGGCCGGATTCCATCCGGCGGACTAGTTCTTGGTTATAGTCAAGTAATTAACTCCCACCGTCACCGTGCCGCAGAGTGGGAAGCTTGCGCTTTAGGTAGTTGGAGTCAAATGTTAGATTGGTGCCCTGACCAGGATTAGTCCAATGGCGTCCCATCGCAGCCTAACATGCATTGGTCTTGGTCCCTCGTCCCTGGGGAACTATCTCTCTCCTCCAGGACATGGACTCGTCATGAATACGGATACGGACAGTATCTCGAGTAGGACTCGTTCCAAACCAACAGTGAGTTGGTTCGCGGTTTCCGCATCGATGTCTGGAATGTCTACTCGGAACGTCTACCCTTAAGTCTACTTGGTCTTCGGATGTTTAGTGATAACCTGGGAGTTGCAACAGAGGAGAGTCTCTCTGCCGGAGAGTCTCTCTGGCAATCCGCTAGTCCCAGGCGCGGCTGGAGGATTTGAAGACAAATCCACCCCAAGTCTTCCCCTGTCTGGTTAGGTGCATAGGCTGGGATTCTTTCGTTTTACGCCTACGGGTATGAGGGATAAGGTCCCACAGGTGTTGGCCGTCAGTGACAGGCAGGTGGATAGATTGTACTGGCCATGCATTGGTCAGTTCCTCAAGGATGTGGTGGATCAGCTCACTGACTCGCTTAATGGGCTGGCCCCGTCCAGCTATTATGACCACGGCCGGTCGCCTCACTCGCGGCGACCTGATTGTAGGGCTCGCTCGCCCTTTCCACAGTAGCAACCCTCTTTGGAGCAGTTGATGTAGAGGGAGAGTCGGCTAATGCATATAGCGCTGGATGAATATAAGTGCAGTCAGCCTGCACACTGAGCTTGGATCCTACAATCCCGTACAGCCTGGGGATGGCTTGGCCAGTCCGCTGGTCCACCCCTCGGTTCTCTCGAGCCCGTATTTACGTGTGGCCCAGTCTGTAGGGCCCCCACCTACACCACGGCTTGGGGGAACCACGTTGGCTACAGCATCCGCTGCTCCGGTTACCGTGCTCCGACCAGTATACTGGGAGCTGGCTGGTAGCCCATGGCTTAGGCCCCGAGCTATGTCAGCTATTCTGCCTCGCCCATATCCTATACGATAGGGCAGGCGGGGACCCCCTCTGTACCTGGAGGAAGTGGGGTATACCCGGGTGCGTATACTTGGGGAGCACCAGTTTATGGACCGACCTCGGTGGGTCTTCCCACATTTGGGGATGGAGCATGAGCTCTCCCATTGCATTGCTGCAGACACTCAGGAGCGCCCTCATGCGCCGGAAACCGGACCAGTGTGATAGGCAAAGGCGGTTCAATGGCCACAACACCGATCTAGAGGACTACCTAATGCAGCTCTGGAGAACGTCTACCTACAAGGGATGTACACCCAGTGAAGTTCCGTACATTATCGCAAGGAGCCTGGAGGGAAAGGCCCTCCAGGTCATGTCCAGTATTCCGCCTGGGCTGGCGATGTTTGCCGAGGTTGCTGAGCAACTACAGGCCACATAACGGTAACCCGTTTAGCCAATCAGCGTGCGTTCACCTCACTTAGGCAATTTAAAGGGAAACTTTGTGAAATATCACCATGTATATTTTTTTATGCCAGATTTCTAGACGAGTGTATATTCACCTGACAGAATACACTACTGGGAAATAAGGACCCGGTTTTCAAGCCAATATCTTGTTGTCGTTCTTCTCAGGAGCTGGGGAAGCAAAGGGGTTTTGCATGGCCATCATCACCCATAATTTCGGGTATTTTCACCCCGGGTCCATCCAAGGCAGAATAGCAAAAAATCCCATGTATCGTCAAATATATTCATGCTTATCACGCTATGTCCAATACATCAATTGATAAGACTAGCATAGTAAAGTGGTTAGGCTGGGATTTTTTTTTCAGGGAAGGTATTATGGATCACCAAAAGGAGGTCATTTGACTTTGAGTTGAATGGCCAATTCAATTACTGAAATTTGCCCTACAGCTGTTCGTGCCCATGGCAAATACCCGGATGTACAAGAAGGAATTCAAATATCACTTCCGACATCCAGCCAAGTCAGTCCCGAAGCACGCTTTCGAGCTCTGTTTACTCAGTTGACTCTGGTCAACCAGTTTATCAATGGGCAGTCGTACCACATTAAGTACGTGCTAGCTGCCCATGAGAAATGGTCGATGCAGGCACCATCAACGCGACGCTCGCGATACAGGGGGCTGTCCAGACTCGACAGTTGCCTCCAGCGACTGCCACAGCCGAGGCTGTACCGGTTGGAGCAGCCCTCAGCCACCTGTTGTAGTCGCTTCCCACTTTGGCCAATGGCAACCTCCAGCTCCCCGGGTCTGCCATGGACCTCGCTCAGAAGTCAGAAGTTACCCTCGTGGCCACTGGCATGTACAGGTGGCACCCTGCCCTCCGCAGCATTGACTTGCGGGAACCTGGGAGTTATCAGCTCTACAGAGCTGGCAACAACTGCATCCCTATCCACGGACCTGCAGGTTGATCGACCTGTCAATTACACATGAAGATAAGGTGTATTTGACAGAGGTGATTGTTGCAAACTCCAGTGCCAGTGAACTCTAGATGGGAAAGGACGTTCATTATCTTTCCGTACATTTTTTCCAGCTCCGGGTGACCCGTGCTACAGTTGTGCCAGCCTGCAGTGAGATATCTTGGAGGCAAGACGGCGCCGTGCCTGGATGCCTCTCAATAGTCGTCCCTGTATATTACAAACTGTGAGCGATTTCGCCCAGGATAAGGGACTCACGCTAGGTGGGACTCTGGTCAAATCTTATCCTGGCATGATTCCCCTTCTCGTGGTGAACCCTATGGATACGCCAGTTGTATTATGCCGCAGGTTAGTTGCAACCACCTGCACACTAGCAGTGTCGAGTAGGGCTTTCCCCGATGACCAAGTCTGATGTACCCCTTCACCCTGCCGGTTCATTTGGAATTTGGGCTCCAATAGACTGGCTGAATGACGAGCAACAGCTCGCTCTCTGCAAACTGCCCTGCCAGTATGGAGATGTATTCATGGGTCCTGACAGTGTGGTTGGCAAAACTGACGTGGCCAAGCACCGCATCGACCTCCTGGATGAGAGTACTATCAAACAGCTTCTATGACGAGCAGATATTGTTCACCAAGAAGTCATTGACAAGGAGGTGCAGAAGATGCTCAAGCTAGACATCATCGAACCCAGTGATAGCTCTTGGGCCAGTCCTGTGGTTATGGTGAAGAAAAAAGGACAGTTCGTGGAGGTTCTGCGTCGACTATCGGAAGCCTAATGATGTCACACAGATAGAATCCTATCCTCTCCCCCATGTCGAAGACACCTTCGATGCCATGGCCGGATCGTACTACTTTTGTGCGCTCGATCTGGACACTGATGCGAGAAACTTTCACAGTTCGTGGCTGGACAAGACGGTGTGATAGCTTATGCGAATGTGCATCTGAGCCACTCTCAAATGAGCTGTTGCATGACTCACCACAAGCTCCTGGGGGTGGCAACAATGACCTAGCGCTTCTGGCATTACCTGTTGGGATGGCACTTCCAGCTTGGAACTGACCACAGTTCGCTAGGATGGTTGCTGAACTACAGCGAAGCCGATAGCTTGGCGGTGCAGTGGTTTGTCAAACTCCAACAGTATGACCTCCAAGTCCTCCTCGACGGTGGGGATAGTTTCCTCCTGGGAACTCACCCCATCCTCAATCTGCAGCCAGATAAGCAGGATGAGGAGCCAAACTATTTGGGTGGCTACTCTCCTGAGCAGCTGGTAGACAGCGCCCTAGCGCCGGTCATCAAAGCTTTGGAGGCCAGACAGAAGCCTACGAAGGCAGAGTGGAAAACCTACACAGAGGAGACCCAAGCTTTGGTCTCTTGGTGGGAACAGTTCACTCTGCGCAAAGGCCTTCTCTACCGGCGCTATGAGCTCCCGCACCCTAAGCCTGCCTTCTGGCAGCTGGTGCTGCCCATGGCACTGCAGAAGCAAGTGCTCTACCAACTACCATGAGTATATGGAGTGGGCTTGCCATGCCCTAGGGAACGCCCACGAGCATGCCTGGATAAGTCAGCTATCAAGCAGAAGCGAGGATATGACGCCCATGCCAAAGGTTAGGCCCGCTTGTACGGAAGATGCGCAAAGGTGCGCTATTACTATCCGCCGGCCAAAAAATTTGCTATGTCGTGAATAGGCCTCTCCACTGTGCTGCAACAAGTGACCAAGGTGGACTGTTGGATTCGTTAGGATTCCGATCCTGACAGGACCCTGGTTGTCCATATTGATAACCTGAAGTGTTACGAAGGTCTGCTTGTTCTGGATCCGCTTGTTTGGGATGCGGATGATATTCCAATCTTGGATACATACGGTCAGCATACGCAGACCCCAGACGAAAGAGTGCACGGTATAGAAGGTCTGTCGGACTTCACCGATTTGTCAGAGGAGAGTCTGCATGACCAGCTGCCGGCAGTAACCACTGATCCGTTGGTCCCTCTGGAAGCCCCGGATTGGTATCCATCTATCGCCCCAAGGATGGATTTTAGGCAACTCCGCTGGAGTCTGGACCGTCTAACGCCACGATCACTACTTTGTGGTGGTCCGCAGGTATGAGCGGATGGACAGTTTGCACCACAGGACCAAAACAACGCGTCCGTCCTCCCATAGTTTCTAGTGCTAAGGTCATCTAGCAGGCCTATCCACATCATGCGGACCACTTTTGTGGATTTGTCAGATGTCCGATGGTCCTGGGACAGCCTCTTGAATGGTCCACAGGCTCGACACTGCTCGGGCCTACGAGACTTTCCGTGAGTCTGTAGGTCAGTAGTGGATCATCGATGAGATGGTCAGGAGTGTGTACCATCTGATGCTGAGCTAGCCAACCTGTCGGTGCCCCGGGACTTAGGGATGGCAGGGATTGGAGCTCTGACACGTGCGAAAGAGGAGTACCCCTGGGATCACCCCCAGCGAGGAACCTTCACTCGCACTGTGGAGTACCTTGGTTGTGTAGATGGACCGCTCTCTGGACTGGCTGCTTCAGCACCATGCTGAAACTTCACCGGTTGTTGCAACTTTGCACACGACTAGGGACTGATGGAAGGGACCCGTTGCAGCTTGGAGAGCCACACTCTCTTCGAACAGGATACCAAGATTTTCTGGTCTCGACCTATTATCGCCCAATTTATGCCTACCTCGTTTTCCACATAAATCAAAGAACATTGCAGGAGAAGCACATGTGATGAACGATATCAAGTCTATATTTGATAAAACTCGATCACATTTTGCCATGATATTGTCAGTAAGACTGCAAAACAAATCACTGTAGATGTACGGTTTCGTGCCGCCTAGAAAATAGAATATTGCTGGCGTGTAAGCATGTTTTGTCTTAAAATGTAGCGAATCGTCATTTTTCATTACATGGTATGAACCGTAATTCTTTTTAAAAGCTATCGCCCAATTATAAAGGATAGCACGATAGGACCAAAAGGCTTGCACATTGAATATTTTCATGCATTGCGAATGATATTCGAAACCCACTTATGCTCCCTATTCTTCCAAAACAGACCCTAATCGTTTTCTGCTCGGTCTGATCAGTTTCAGCATTGTGGCTCCTCTTATCTACTTCTGGGTCCTACATGACATGTGATACTTTAGTCGTGTTTGCCAGTTTTGGGCCAAGGTGGAGCATGTTGGGGACCAACATTGTAAGAAGGGGATAATGTGGCGATTTTGCCCAAAGATCACGATGCACTTTTGGCCACTTTAGGACACCGTATTTTGGCTGCTTCACGGTCGAAGCTCGCGTATCCAGATCGCGCAGGGAGACGCAGGTCTTTTAACGATCCACTGCCCTGTTTCATTGGTCATAATGTCACACTCTGGTTCTCGTGCGCTGGCTGCTATGAATACAGCCAGCTCGTTTTAGTTTCTTTGAATTGTCTCAGAGCTGCCAAAGCGAGAGGACAACGGTGTGGCACGGCCATGTCCTGTCTTACTCGTTCTGGTTACAGGCTACATTATATTATTTATATTGGCCATTCAAACTCAATGTTTAATAATCTTACTTTGACGGTCCATGAAACCTTCCTAAAAAATCCCAGCCTAACCACTATGCTATTTTTGTCAATTGACGTATTGGACATCGCGTGATAAGCATGAATATATTTGACGGCACCTGCCTTGAATGGACCCGGGGTGAAAATACCTGAAATTGTGGGTGCTAATGGCCATGCAAAAACCCTTTGCTTCCTCATCTCCTGAGAAAAACGATAACAAGATACTGCCTTGAAAACCGGGTTATTATTTCCCAGCAGTGTATTCTTTCAAAAGAATATACACTCATCCATAAATCTGGCATAAAAAATATATGAGGTGATGTTACACAATAGTTTCCCTTTAATTTGCCTAAGTGAGGTGAACGCTCGCTGATTGGCTGAACGATGAACGAGTCACCGTACTATGCCCTACAGGGTCCTAGGACCCCAGGGACAATTTCAATTGGGGGTCCAGGAGGGAGACTACGCTCACGCACCTGGATGATAGTCTCTTTCCCTGGATGGTGCATACAGGCTCTGGCAGACTGTCGGGCTATCCGGGATGCCGCTCCCATGGCTCGACACGCCGGGCTACATACCTATGATGATGTATTTCTGAGTTGTGAATCGGGCCGGATCCCGTCTGGCAGACTAGAGCCTGGTTATAGTTAATTACGGGACACACCGTGACCGTGCTGCAGAGCGGGGCGTTTGCACCCTAGGTAGCGGGCGCCAAATGTTACGTCATAATGTTGACCTTGAACTTGACCTCGGATGATAGTCAGTGATTGACATTTTGACATTTTAATTTCTGACGCATTGCGGAGAAGACAGTCTAAACAAATTACCGGTGAACTAGTGGAGCATTGTGGCAATATATGTGTATTTATTCCCTAGGGTTGCCAAGCACAACAAAGTGGGCCTACATTTTCCATTATTATGACCGGATATATTACCACAATCAAGGTAGCTCCGCGGGGGTCGTTGAGAACTAATAGCAAAAAAAGAAAATAATAAAACGATAATGGACTGGTTATACTTAATGCAACGAGCATTTAGTTGTTCGACTAAAATTACCAACCTCAACTCCAATGACTGAACGATAAGGTCTGTTACTGCTCAATCAGTTCCCTGCCAAAAATAATAAACTGAGAACCAGTCAACCAGCGCACCCACCAATCGAATTGATATCGATTATCAATGCCAACACTGGCAGATGTTTTTATACTTGGTGATGACAGCGTATTGACGAACTCCGTAGTAACCGATAGGCGGCAGCGTCGAACGCACGTCAAACGCGACCAAATATAGTGAATCATGGACACGTACATGACCCAAGAGTACCCTGGTTATTCGTTGATCATGGACTGATGTCCTGAAAGTTCTTATGGGTCGTAAACCTAGCACAGGTTCAGTACTCCCTCCCTCAGTGTTCTCTCCCTCATCATCTCAGCTCATTAATTTACACAGTCCTACAAAAAGTGCGCACGTTATTGATAAGAGGTTGGCACTAGACTCAATGCTAATGAAATTGTCAATCAATCGAATTACTCGGCCGATATCTTGTAAAGGGCAAGGTTCCCAAAAATGTCATATTGTTTCTGTAGAAAGGGGAAAAACACCCGGGTACTTTATTGGAACTGGACTTTCCTCGTTAACTGGCCATATTATTGCGCTATGTTTAGTACAGGTGTGTTTATCTGGATTTTATCTGGTGCCTGAAATTGCCGCGATTTATGTGAATTGCAAGGAATCACGCACTGATTCACTCCGCCAAAACATGACGGTTTCGATGAATGGGACATGACAAAATCGCTCATTTGGTGGAGGATGATGGAGTGGATGGCAATCACCGGGATTTCTGACGAATACAACCAGCGATTCGGATTTATATATGGCTAGGTAAATATATTGGTATGACCTTCGATCCACGTATGTCTGAATGTACTTAAGCAATCTACTTGACACAAGTGCACATAAAACTATATAAATGCAATATGCTATATAGGGCCTACTAGTATCTAATAAATGTATTGTAAACTTGTGGCATAGCTGGCATTTTGGGAAATTCCCTGTATCAGTTTTCACATGAATTTCTCCAGATCATATAATGGCACATTTACAATCGCACAACGGAGCGATACCTATAGACTTGGACTTACCATAATAACATACAGCATGTGTAGGCCTACGCTGTAAGGCAGACTACATTTTTCGGCTTCTCGTAGGCATCCACATGTGGCTAAAAGGATTATCCGAGCTTTTATGTAAACTGACTCAACTATAAATGCGGCTTTTCATCGGCAATCACCGCTGATCACAATTGTGAAGTGGTGATCGGAGAGACATTAGGCTATTAACTACTATATTATGATCAAAATCCGGCACTTAGACGTGGTAATTGCGAAACAGCATAATCGGCCCAAGTAGCTCACCTTACGAATGGCCGATTACAAAGCGACTGACTACAAAAAATGGCGAGGACCTGAGACGACACTTCTTAATTTGACAGATACCAAACCTTATTGATACACCAACAATTACAAGAAATATTCTTTAATTGACCGTACGTGGGAAACCAGATACATCGCGTTTCGATGCCACGCGAAACCACATACGTATGCATGTAAATGTATCGAATGCAGTCACGTACATTGGGAACATACATGATCGGAACTGATACTGCAATTGAGGAGTGCTTACAGGATACACAATCATGGAAAATACATCGAACTTCATTACCGTCAAATACGGAGGTAAGTTCAGGACGAACATCGTATATCTACATGTAAGGTAGGCCTATTTAAATTAGAGTAACAGATTGCGTCATAGTAGACTATAAAATGTAAGTGTCGGTAAATGTAAGTGGAAAGAAGAATGGAAAATGCTGACAGCCTGATAATTCTACGTATGTATATGAACAGCCAATAGTATATATTTTTTAAATTGATATTGCAGCTAATCAGCAAGCAATATTCAATGTGTGGTGTACGGGACGTTCGTTGTTAGATCACATCAGGAAGACGTGTCAGTGTAAATCTGAAGGTCGGTACACAAAACTGATATCTTCATTATATTTTCATATTACAGTGTCAGATGTAGTCCTTGTTTTATACTCGTGGATTCTATTCAAACTAGACGCTCTCGGGTCGCTGTTGATCGCTGGGGTATATCCCCCGTAGCCCTATCATCCCTGTCGACCCCAAACTATTAATAGGCTCAACTACCAAAAATTGATGTTAATTTAATTCATAGTATGACCGTTATTACTACAAACATCAAATTTTATTGACCAGAACCTTTATCTTGGGCCCAAAAATCAATATTTTTGGTCTTAAGTATTTTTATTGTGGTCAAGAATAGACTTAACTAATGATACTAATGTTAACTTATTTGGTAATATTGTTCTGTTCTCCCCAAAACATCAGTTCTCTATTCTGAACAAGAATCCATTGTCATAAATTTGATTTCATAGTACAGGTTATTGGAGTGATCACAGATGTCAAAGTGGGTATTTTAATGGTCGTAATAAGTTAGCTTGATCATTCTGAATAACAATACATGTAGATTTTGTGTGACTGTCTTTCGTATCGAGAGTGTGCGACTTCAACATCATTCATCGAAATCTGCCACCCTTAGAGCGTTCACAGACCATATGTGTGCTAATCAGGCCAGTTTGAGCACAAAATGTCGTCAATCGGCCAATTTGGTTGCTATAGCAACCAAAATCGATTCGTGTTACGATCTTACCATAAGTCATGTCCCTCTAAAAAATATTGTAATTGGTTAAGATTTGCAAGCTGTAGAGCGTTCACAATAAAATCTCTACGGCGGACGCGACGGCGGCGCGTCGGAGTCAAATCCATTAAATATCAGAACTTCGGTCAGGGGATACAATAATTTTCACGTTTCCTGAACACGTACTATAGGCCTACTCTGAATTTTCTAACTTGTTTACACCGGTTTTTGACCATATTTTCGTGATGCTAAATGTTATCGTTTTATGATTTGGCATACTTCACCTGGTAGTAAAACGGCAATTTTCTACCAAGTTTCAGATTTATAGCGTAAAAATTGAAGTAGTTGGCAATCTACATCAATGTTAAATGGACTAGTTCACAGAAATGGACCAATTCATAGACTTTCCCGCCATCTCATGCATATTCGGACTTTTCCGTAATTCAAACGGACCACTGAATCGCTGGTCTCACATACGGGTATCTGCTGCCGACTACTGATAATACCATTTGCGAAACGAAATGGCGGGAAACTACAAAATGTGCGTTGTCCTCAACTGTGAATCACATACACTGCCTTGTCGACGTATTTCAGCAAGAAACAATGGAATATGGTTTACATTTTACACCATACATGATTGCGTACACGTGTTACTCCAAATTCACGTTTATATGCGGGGTCCATTTTCATGAACAGCTGATGAAGGTTCCAAGGATAGGAAACTGGGAGGGACCAGTTAGTTTTTCTAACTGTTTTTATTGTGGTGTATAGAGGTGTTTTGCTGGGTACATATTATACTGATTCGGGATACGGGTTAATGCCGAACAAATAATCTACGTACAATAGGTCTGCTGTATGAAAACACTGATTATTCCATTCTGTTTAGACAGTGTAATTGACTCCTTGAAAATGTTCATCACTAATTTTCAACTGTCCGATTTGGTGGCCCCATGCCAAACTGAAACAATAACCGGTCCCTCCACATTCAACATCAACAAACACTGGTGGTTTTGAGATGAGTTCGGCAAATTTGGCGGGAATTTCTGTGAACTAGTCCATTCCCGCCAAATTTGCCGAACGCCCGACCAATCAGAGACTGGTCTCACTAACGGCGATAAACAACTTGGCAAACTGCGGTTGTATTGCGTTGTTTGAAGAAACTAATACAAATTATTGCACGAACGTTCATAATATATTAGTATTGGGGCGTGAAACTTAATCTTCGGATCGTGAAATGCATGATACACTGATATTTCCGTAAAACCACCCCGGCCACGGGAACCCATCTCAAAACCACCAGTGTTTGTTGATGTTGAATGTGGAGGGACCGGTTATTGTTTCAGTTTGGCATGGGGCCACCACATCGGACAGTTGAAAATTAGTGATGGACATTTTCACATAACATTATTATTCTACTATAGCAATGATCTTAGTATTGTCAATAACGTACACAATTGTCATAGGCCTACCTCGTAGAAGATGGCTTAAATGATGGATAGGCCTATACACTACACTGGAATTAATAACTAAATTGGTTCACCAACACGAGTCCAATGACCTTCATACACGTAGGCCTAGCTATATCTTATCTCGAATTGAAATATTATAATAACCTGAACAAGGGAACATATCAATAGGCCTAAGTTGTCTGAAATTTCATGATAGATGTAGCGTGACAATAACAACACATTACCAGTATTTATGATACCCCAGTAATCCCATTAAATATGACAACTGGACCATTATTTACGGATGGCAGTATTACAGGCTAGCGAGTATACAAATGATAGTAGAGAATGTATTCTATCCAGAATATTAGAGAAGGGGTTAATCTCACGAAATAGGCCTACAATTTTACATGAATGTTGTTCTTGCTCAGGTGGTCCCCAACCCATCTGTGTGCGATGTTCCCAGAATTGGGGATTTTTTTTTTTTTTTGGGGGGGGGGGGGGGGGGGGGTGGTTACTTGTGGATCCGGGACTGGAAAAAATACCGCCGCTATGAAATTATACCTGACTGGAAGGAGACAATTACACTGTCTAAACAGAATGAAATAATCAGTGTTTTCATACAGCAGACCTATTGTATGTAGATTATTTGTTCTGCATTACAACCCGTATCCCGAATCAGTATAATATGTACCCAGCAAAACACCTCTATACACCACAATGATAATAGTTAAAAAAACTAACTGGTCCCTCCCTGTTTTTCTATCCTTGGAACCTTTCTCCTTTCATCAGCTGTTCATGAAAATGGACCCCGCATATAAACGTGAATTTGGAGTTACACGTGTGCGCAATCATATATGGTGTAAAATGTAAACCATATTCCATTGTTTCTTGCTGAAATACGTCGACAAAGCAGTGTATATGATTCACAGTTGAGGACAACGCACATTTTGTGGTTTCCCGCCATTTCGTTTCGCAAATGGTTATATCAGTAGTCGGCAGCAGATACCTGTATGTGAGACCAGCGATTCAGTGGTCTGTTTGAATTACGGAAAAGTCCGAATATGCATGAGATGGCGGGAAAGTCTATGAATTGGTCCATTTCAGCCCAAAACGGAATCTAGCGAATCTGAGCATGTTCAAGTATTTGGTCTTGTTTACATCCATCAGGATTCGAAGTATCATTGTAATTTTGGACCCGAAGACACATTTGGGTGTATTATCCACAAACGCGTTGATTTCAAAAGATTGCTTCGCTATAAAACTGAGCAAATGCACAAAATTGTGCGGAGACCCAGAAATTAAATGACAGGGCTAAATTTAACATTGGGATATATTGACAACTTTATAAATTTTCGCGATAGAAATCTGAAATTCGGTAGAGAATTGCCGTTTGACTTGCTGGTGAAGTATGCCAAGTTATAGAACGAGGCCATTTAGCATCGCAAAAATATCAGCGTGAACAAGTTACAGTGTAAACAAGTTAGAAAAATCAGAGTATACCACAGACGCCATCGACTTGTGTGATTTGGAGGGCAACATCTGTCATCTGCCGACCAGTCTACGGGATTACGTCAATACACACGTCGACTGTCGACAGACGTATGTCCTTGTCAAGATCGACACCAGTGAGTACATGTACCGTATATATAAAGATGCATGTAAAACAATAAAAACGGTCAGCCAATTGGCAGTTAATGAATAGAATGATGCACTGGGATACATATTAATACAATACCATTGTAGGAACCCTACTACCGTAACGCGACGTTACGGTAGTCCAAACGATGGCGGAAGGTTATTAGCTTCGAAAAGTTTTTTCACGATAAACTGGGTATTAGGTAGGTTTCGTACATAACATCTACACGAGGCAAATTGTCTAGATACGCTTTACAGTGTGGCAATATAATTAAACTGTGAATCTGATTGATTTGCGAGAAAAAACGGTTTGAAATATGCGACGATAACTACCGTAACGTTAGCGGCCCACTACCGTAACGCCAATCTCCAGATTTCATTTACTACCGTAACGCTTGCATATATAAAAAAAAATTAACATGATGTAAAACATGGATTTCGATCATATTTTAGGATTTTCGTTATCAATAAATAGTACAAATATTGTTGTAGATCGATGATCATAATGGGGACAATAGAGTTTCGGAATTCGTCATGCATATATGTAGCCTATGTGAAAAATACATCAGGATACAAATGTTATTACTGCCCTTTGACCAGCCATTCGCCAAACAGAATTTTAGTGCATGTTATTTAACATCATTCAGAGTCTCATTTAGCATCAGTCTCAGATGTCTAGACGATGAATCTGGTAATGATTCAGGGTGTTCCGTTCACTTTGGAATGGAATTTAAGGCTTTGGGTCCTGTTACGATTTTGACCCCAGATACTTACTCATAAACTGTAATTAAAGAGTACTTGATATCCTGACAGAAATTCAATAATCGTTACAGCCTTCTGACGATGACTTTTTGGGGGACGGTATATAAACGTTTTAAGAGGAAACCTTTGCGGTTCTTCCGTGGATACATTGCGGTTGGACCAGTGGCGACCTTATCTCAAAGTTTGACTGACACCAAACGAAACATTGTGCATAAATAAGGATTCACTCTTTCATAATATGCATTATCTTTTGATATGATTTCACAGACGTCGATGAAAAATTAAATCTTGTTGCCAATTAAATCTTGTTGCGAACGTCATTGCCTTTTCCTCAGACGAGTGTGTAAATACTGTGCAACGGTTAACGTTTGCATACATATAAATAATACGGCTCGGAATACACAAATGTATCTTAACATTTTATATATTAATACGACAACAATATATGGCATTGAAATAAATCAGAATATCATTATCTTCGTTAAAATAAGAGTATCTTGTCAATATTATTTTCTCACTCATACCTTATCATAAAATTAGTACAACTAAATATCCTACGCTGGGGTAACATTCGAAAATGTCATTATTCAATATTAAAAAATTGCTTATTTGCTTGCTCACTTTCTGCTTCTTCGACAACCCGTGTAATATGTTCAGTTATAGACGTCCCAAAACACCATTTCGTCATTTTACATGACATCATACAGTATCAGTAGTATAATATAAAAAAACAATAGTACCTCGAAATCAATTTCGGATATCCAAACTCCTTATATTCGAAATTCTTATCTGAAACGATGCAAAAGACATATTACGAAAGACCTAGTGTGAGACCAATGTTAGCGTTACGGTAGTACATGCTTGGCGTTACGGTAGTACCCCGCATCTACTGATCTGACGTTACCGTAGTATTCACTTGATTTTCATTTTCCATTCTCTGACTAATTAAGAGCAATATTCCCACAAAACAATACGACAATAGATGCGAAACTTCAAGAGGCATCAAAGCACACCATCGGAGAAGAGTGACATGTGTTCTATAAACGATAATCTAAAGAAAACCCAATCGAACCACTCGCCTACCGCCATCGTCCCGTACTACCGTAACGCCGCGTTACCGTAGTAGGGTTCCTACAGTGAATACTGCATCAAGCAGTGTAAGGTTACATGAGAGATCATCAATGTTATTAGCATGATACATTTAATAACTTGACCAACAGGGTATACATCAAAGGAAGCAAAGTACACCTTTCTGTTGGAAGACGTAGACACTTTGCACCCCGAACTGACAGGTAGGAATGGATATAATATTTATACTAGTACTCCTTTATTAAACATGTATTATGACTGGCATCTGGTATCTACGGAGCCTCTGAGAGGACATGGAAGAAATATTTTTAGCACAATGTTATTGCGTTCCTTCGCAATACTATCGCGATCCCTCGCAATCTGGATCGAGTTCCCTCGTGATCTTATTGCGTTCCCTCGCATTCCGGATCGCGTTCCCTCGCGATCTTATTACGTTCCCTCGCATTCCGGATCGAGTTCCCTCGCGATCTTATTGCGTTCCCTCGCAATCCGGATCGTGTTCCCTCGCGATATTATCACGTTCCCTCGCGATCTTATTGCGTTCCCTCGCATTCCGGATCGCGTTCCTTTGTGATCTTGTAGAAAAACCTTCACAGAAGTCATTGGCGTCAGCAGAATGCGAGGGAACGCGATAATATCGCGAGGGAACGCGATCCGGAATGCGAAGGAACGCAATAAGATCGCGAGGGAACGCGATCCGGAATGCGAGGGAACGCAATAAGATCGCGATCCGGAACGCGAGGGAACGCAATAAGATCGCGAGGGAACGCAATAATATTGCGTGGGAACGCAATAGCGATATGTCAAAAAATATTTCTTCCATGTCCTTTCTGCGGCTCCGTAAATATGTATGACTGGTATCTGGTATCTACGGAGCCTGTGAGAGGTCATGGAAGAAATATTTTTAGCACATTGTTATTGCGTTCCCTCGCGATCTTATTGCGTTCCCTCGCATTCCGGATCGCGTTCCCTCGCGATATTATCACGTTCCCTCGTGATTTAGCACGTTCCCTCACGGTCTTATTGCATTCCCGCGCATTCCAGATCGCGTTCCCTCGCGATCTTGTAGAATAACTTTCTCAGAAGTCATTGGGATCAGCACAATGCGAGGGAACGCGATCCAGAATGCGAGGGAACGCAAAAAGATCGCGAGGGAACACGATCCGGATTGCGAGGGAACACGATAATATTGTAAGGGAACGCAATAACCTTATGTCAAAAAATATTTCTTCCATGTCCTTTCAGCGGCTCCGTAATAATCTGATCATGATGGCTTCGAATATTGGTCATGATAACTTCATTGTTATAAAAATGCAGAGAAGCTGAAGCACCCACAAACCACGACGGACAAGAAGCCTCAGATCAGTCGCAAGCACACCTCGGAAGCGAACCGAATCAAGACGAACTGGTCCGCGATGAGAGCGATCACACGCGTGGGGAGTCGCATGTCCAAGTCGCGGGAAGGGCGCAGAAACTCAAAGGATCATTTGAAATTGTGACTACGGGAGGACATAATACACGTGACGGCGTACATGTAAATCATTTACATTGTATACGAGCCATGGAACGCTTTATCTGCTGAATTTAACAGTACCTTGGTGCTATTGTAGATATCGCAAGAATACTACATGTAAATGTAAAATGTGCTAAAATGCACACCTGATGCACATACCGAAGTCCCAAGTTGATTTTCTTGTTTCGGTGTGACCATGTTAATTATAACTGGATTATATATGACTGTCTGAATCAGGAATCATAATGTTTTGAAAAAATGCTGATGCGATAGATCCAAATAATTGCACGACTCTAAATGGGTCTTATTATTTGAGATGTATTAATTGCACATGTGGGCCACATCCGTTCTCAAGTGTGAAAGTTGTATTACATAACAGACGAACCAACACAATTTCTGCAGAATTGTTTGTGAATACGTCATAATAATACTGAGGCTGATTGCCTGAGTCTTGCTACATATTAGTATATTTAAATAAAAAGATGGGCCGCAGTGCGTCATAACCAATGAATGATCTACTTTTTAAATGTTTAAGTCATATTTTACAGTATAATTTATATTATTATATACTACTAAGAATCCCGACGTTGTCATTGGTTAAAAGCTGGTCACGTGTCTTTGCATAAAAGTACATATTCACCAGACCAGCCGGTGAAGTTTTTTTGATATTCATCGATCGGTCCATATCACATATATATGAACCTCTCGCCAAAGAGCAACCCAAATGTTTTTTCATGCTTGTTTTCTTTTTCTCTTACTAGTATCGCGTATCTAGTGATATAGCGAAATGAATGAGCTTGTTTCAGAAATCATTCCTCGTTTGTATATACTGTTCCTGAAATATTGACATCAAACTGAAATCTAAAGGCCTGACTGGCGCAGTACTTATTCGAATCAACACATGATAGTTTTAGATGTATTATGTTTATATCATAAATCCACGTCATACATAAACATTACTTCAGTATTTGCATGAACTTTTCACATGTATTATATAATAAAACAAATATTGACTTTTGGTGAGGTGAATACGTGAAAATATGTACCTCTCGCCAGAGACATATTCACCTCGCAAGCTCGGTGAATATGTCTTCTGCGAGAGGTACATATTTTCACGTATTCACCTCACCAAAAGTCAATATTTGTATAATGTCCACTGTGATGACACAAAATATACGTTAACTACGTTTCAATAAATATGTCTTGAATTTATCAGAATACAGATCTAATACACATACATTGTAGTCCATGAGCCCACCCAAAATTTGCTACCATGAAAGGGCACCAAACTTTGAATGTTTTTTCCAGTTTATATGATCCTCAACATGTCAAAACATCATGATGGACTTCTCAGAAGAGTAGCTTAAATTTTATATGGAATTTTGAACATATCGGTATGTTATGCTATAGCGAATGACAAAATGATCGATTTGAATGCACATTCCGACAAATATGTTTCTTATAAAGGTGTGACCACTGCAGATATCAGAAAACAATTTCAACAGTTCAATGTGTATAAGAAGTGGTATTTAATTGTATCCGAACTTTGTTCGGCAGATACTATGGATGTGCGATAGTCGTCCGCTTCCGCCTCCACGACCGCATCTGCGTCTGCGTCCGCAGAGATTTTCTTGTTGATGTGCTACAGGCCACAATCTCACCCGATGACCATAATTTTTTGCAGGCACATATATATTGGTAAGACCACGATACCAATCGTTTTTTGTTGCCAACTTGGTGGTTTGGGGACACATTTTGCGTTGAAATCAGCCTGTTTGAGACAAATGTCTTGTGAACATTATACATATGGTAATTTTCGATGAATTTTAATAATATTTGGGAGTCTTGTTGGGAAGGAATAGTTTCTCAGAATGATCATATCAATATTAATATGTTAACGGCCAAACCTATTACAGATGTGAGAAATACCAATTTTGACATGCACAATCATTACAATTGCCTGTACTATGAAAGATAATGGCACTGGATTTTCTTGTTCAGAATAGAGAACTGATGTTTTTGGTGAAGTTGCAACAATATTACCAAATAAGTTTGTTCTAGTTTTACTACTGACTGAGCACAAAAAAAATAGTTAAGACAGGAAACATTCATTTTTGGGCTGGGCAAAGTGAAACGTCGTTTCAGCAGAGATTTTATGGCTGTGGAAACATTGATATTACTGTCGGAATAAGTTAACATTAATTTTGCTAGTTAAGTCTATAATTGAACACAATAACAAATAGTTAGGACTAGGACCATTTATTATTGGCTCAACAAGGTAAAAGTTTTGATCAGTAGAGATTTTATGGCTTTAGCAACATTTTTATTAGTAAATAAGCTTAAATTAATTTTGCTAATATATTTTATTATTGAGCACAGTAAAAATAGTTTAGGGGAGTAATATTTTTATTGGGGTCAGCAATGTGAAAGTTTTGTCCAGTAAAGTATTTATGGCTGTAGAAACATTATATTACTGAAAAAGTTAACAAGAATTTTGAAAGATTTACGTATGTTCATTACTGAGTGCAATAAGTATAGCTAAGGCAGGGTACATTTATTATTGGGCTCAGTAAGGAAAATGTTCTGTCCAGTACTGAGAATATACTGTAGTACCATTGATATTACTGAATAAGTCAACATTAATTTGGCTAGTTGAGTCTGTTATTGAATATAATAAAAAAAGGTAAGGCAAGGAACATTTATTGTTCGGCTCAGTGGGGAAAAGGTTTTGTGCAGTTGAAATTTAGTAATAATGTTGATATTACCTAATGAGTTGACATTAATTTTGCTAGTTAAGTTTATTATTGTTTATTACAATAAAAATAATTAAGGTGAGTGACATTTATTTTTGGGATCATTAAGGAAAATGTTGTTTCTAGTAGTGATTTCATGGCTTTACTACCAGCAATATTACTGAAAAAATTAACATCAATTTTGCTATTTAAGTTTTGATTTTGGATGCTATTAATATATATTATTGTGCTCAACGGGGAAAAGGTTATGTTCAGTAGTGATTTCATGGCTGTAGTACCACAGATTATACTGAATAAATTAAGATTGATTTGGCTAGTTATAACATGCTGTGAACCCATTTAATTAATTTGACAACGTTAAACTCAGCTAGCACATATTTTGAATAGAAACATAAGTTTTATTGGACATACTGATCCAGCTTCATCAGGTTTCATCAATTTCAAGTACAACACTTTGGTTAACTTTTAGTTGGAATTTCACATTCAAACCTCATTTGGAACATATTTGGGGTAAAAATGGAGCTTTTGCGATCTGGCTTTGATCTTGCTCCAATTTCATCATCTTGAAATGCAGTTTAGGTCATTATTCGCTTGGAATTTCAATTTTGAACCAAATTTGGTACATTTTTGGGGTGAAAATAGAACTTTTGTTTTGGCTTAAAATTTAGCACCTTGAAATGCAGTTTTAGTCAACAGTTGCTTTGAATTTCAACTTGAAACCAAGTATATTTGGCAAATATTTTGAGTTAAAATATAACTTGTGGTAAAAATTTCGACCTGGCTCCAATTTCGTCATCTTAAGTTGCAGTTTTGAGTACCTTTCCAATACCAGAAACCCATATAGGTTTCTGTTTCTGTTTTTACTTTAAATTCAATTTGAAACCCAGTTTGGCACTTATTTTGAGGGAAGATATAACTTGTGGTTAAAAATTCATTTGACAAACTTTTCGATATGGCTCCAATTTCGTGATCTTGGAATGCAGTTTTGGTCAACTTTCACTTGAAAATTGCATTCAAAACCAAGTTTGTCAAATATTTTGAGCTGAAATATAGCTTGCGGGTGCAGTATTGGTCAACTTTTATATTGAATTTCCACTTGAAATCAAGGATGTCAAATATTTTGAGTTGAAATATATATTTTGGTGAAAAGTTCGACCTGGCTATAATTTGATGTAGAGGATACAACGTATATGTAGCGGGTTGAATCACGTTCATCTGAAGCGGTTCGTATCTGTTTAAGACCCCACTCTCACATTTTAGGTTGTACTGAAGCGAAGCTACTCTCCCGAAGTGTCCACCACCATCTGGTAGTAGATACATATATCTAACAAAATCAAGTCAAAAAGTCTGGTGCCCTCTCATGGTACCAATTCCTAAGAAATCACCCTTCGGCTCATGGACTAGCACAAAAAACATTACCATTTGCTCTGCTATTAATTTAAAACATGCTATGATATACGTACACACAAAATACTACATGTTTTCTCTCGTATATTAAATTGCAACTGGTGACATGGCGATGAAAGATGCCAATATGGCGTCATTCCTTTGATCTCCCATGCACTAGATCTACGTTTCCTTCAGTTTGTTGATGGGGACCTCAGAGAACACAAGCTCCCCTTGGCCATACTCGTAGATAGCAGTCGCATGGAAAGCCACATTTGATACGACAACCAGATATTCCAGAAAGGCATACACACTGTACACTGCAATTGAAGATACATTGTGTTAAGAAAACAAGGTTACTTGTGCATACTCGTACGTATTAACCAAAATATAAGTATAAAGTTTATGAGACTTAGGATAGTGCTCAAAACTGCAGGATGCTTTCTTGGGCGCTTTACAAGGAAACGGGGACCGGGTAGACCGTGGAATGATTGTCGAATGTTCTGCGATAAAGGTGGGTTTTACTTAAGGTGGCTCGCTCCAAAGGGCAAAAGGGTTTATTTGCTCAAAACAATTAATCAAATGTCAACATTTGGTATATTTGAGCACAAAACTGCCGAGAAAAGTATAGGTCACCGTGCGTTTTTTTCCGTTATGGAACAATTTAGGCTGCGAACCTTGAGTACCGTTTTATAATGGAGAGTATAGGGAAAATACAAGTACATCGCACTTATATACAGTATTACCGGACAATCGTCAATTTTATCGACATGAGTAATACATCATTTTGAAGGTAGAAAACTACCCTTACATATAAAACCAAAAAAAATTTGGGTCACCGTCCGAATTGTTGCGCTAATTGCCATTTTTACTTGCAGAAATCTACGATTTACGGGAAAAGCAAAAATATATCGCACTTCTGTACAGAATAACCGAACAGTTATCAATTTTATCGCCATGAGTAATACATCATTTTGAAGGTAGAAAACTACCCTTACATATAAAACCAAAAAAATATTGGGTAACCGTCCGAATTGTTGCGCTAATTGCCATTTTCACTTGCAGAAATCTACGATTTAGGGGAAAAACGAGAATATATCCCACTTCTATACAGTATTACCGAACAGTTATCAATTTTATCGGCATGAGTAATACATCATTTTGAAGGTAGAAAACTACCCCTACATATAAAACCAAAACAATATTGGGTCACCGTCCGAATTGTTGCGCTAATTGCCATTTTTACTTGCCGAAATCTACGATTTAGGGGAAAAACGAGAATATATCGCACTTCTGTACAGTATTACCGACAGTTATCAATTTTATCGGCGTGAGTAATACAGCATTTGGAAGGGAAAAAACCACCCTTACATATAAAACCAAAAAAATATGGGGTCACCGCCCGAATTATTGCGCTAATTGCCATTTTAATTGTCGGAATCTATGATTTAGGGGAAGTACAAGTATATATCGCACTTCTGTACAGTATCACCCAACAACGACCAGTTTTATAAGGATGAGTGATACATCATTTTGAAGAGAAAAATTACCCTTACATATAACACCAAGAAAATATGGGTTCACGGTCTGAATTGTTGCGCTAATTGGCATTTTTATTTACCGGGACCTACGATTCAGGGGAAAAACGAGTATATATATCGCATTTCTGTACAGTATTACCCAACAATCATCAATTTTGTCGGGGTGAGTAATACACCATTTTAAGGGGAAAAACTACCCTTACAAATAAAACCAAAGAAATATGGGGTCACAGTCCGAATTGTTGCGCTAATTGCCATTCTTACTGGCTGGAATCTACGATTTGGGGTGAAAACGATATCGCACTTCTGTACAGTATTACCCAACAGTCATTAATTTTATCGGCGTCAGTAATACATCATTTTGAAGGGAAAAAAACACCCTCAAATACTTAGTATAGAATCAATCATTCTGAAATGTGGTACGATGGTAGATGCTGCCATTATCATTCCAAGTTTCGTCCAGATTTGGGGAAAGGAATTGACGCCATGACGTAAAATACGTCTACCCCGTCACACCTAGCTTGTGTCTTTACAGTGTCCTAAACTGTCAAAATTTGAAGGACGCCGAGGGTCGCCGCGAAAACCCAAATAGTTTTTCAGTTACCCGTCATATCAGGGTCCTGTGGTCTGCGACATTTTCGTTTAGATGACGTCAAATGTCCCCATGGCGTCTCCACGGCATCCCCATAGCACCACGACCTTACTGCGTCTCTGACCTGTCTACTGAGTCAGCATGACGTCCACATGACGATTTCCGGTGAACCCGGAATTATGTGAGTGCAATCATGAGTTCACGTTCTTACCATGTTCATGGCGACTCTACGACGACAATAGGGCGTACTGCGAGCTCCTACCACGTTTCTATTGCAAACACAGCTACCCATGACGACCTCACTACGTCCTGAAAATGAGGTCCAGGACGCCGAGCCTTGGCATTTACTTTTAACATGTTTAAAGTAGTCGCCATCTCTCTGCGACCTTAGTTATCCTGTGCGTCCCCACGGCGACTTCCTAAATTCTCAGCACGACTTCCGGGTGTCTATGGTGCCCTGATCGCGTCATGGGTCGCCGTAGGAACGCAGTAAGAACGCCAGTCCGGTTTGACGGAAAACTCATTTGAAAAATGCTCAAAGTTGTGGCAATCGCTAGCTCTGCGTTCTGCTCTGCGACCTTCAGCATTCTATGGGTCCCCATGGCGACTTTATGCATTCTCACTACGACCTCACGCCGCCTATGGCGTCCCTATCGGGTCCTTGATCGCCGTCAGAACGCAGTAAGAACCCAAGCTCAGTGTGACGGGGGTATAAGGGGGTTCTGTCCGATACTTTTCCGGCATGACAGTCCAGGAATGTAACTGATGACTCGATGTAACTGATATAGGTCCGCGATTGTTCCGAGGTGATTTGATGATACGTGGTTGTAAATGATGTTCCTGAATGGACTGGCTAAGGTTCAGTACACAGTCACGTACAAAGGTTTTGGAATGACATTTGCCGGGGTCATCTGGGATGGCACAGTGCTATTTTACATTTATGGGTGGTATGGGAATGTCCATGTTGTGTCTGAGGCACTCAATAACTCATGTCCTGTGTGGACGGGGGTGGTCCGTGTGGACATCGTGTTATGCTCAGGATCGGTCCATGACACTGATACATGCTAGTAAGGGCTCATTGATGTATTTCCACCATACATGCAGTGTTACTTGCGCGTATGCACCCGCGCATATCGCGAAAGTGGGTACATACCGGTCGAATATATATCAGATCAAAATCGTATCAAAACCCATGGACGATTGAAATAATTTGTTCAGCAATTTTTTTCCAGAACATTATCTTACAGACGAATCCCTCATATTTATATTTTATCTAAAACTATTTTAGATCCACCTATATCTATCCCTAGACTACCAAATTTAATAATATGTAAATCGCATGTTTAAACTGCCGCTAGTTTTTCTCGTTTTGCATGTTTTCATTTATTTGGGTTTATCGTTTGTAATGGTATCTATGTTCTGTAATTATATGTATCTTTCATGGTCACCATGGTCTCCTCTGGTGTCCAATGTATGTTCCTTTGATTTTGTTGTTGGTGTATGTAGAATAAAATTTCTATATTCGCTATTGATTGATGTAATTAGTGCGTAATTAGTGCGCGTTCTTATTGTGAAGGGCAGTGAACTGCATGGATAATGTCATTGTGGAATTATGGCGAATTATGACTGTAGATAACATGTTGCACAAAACGTAGGCCCACATGATTATTCTGCAAGAAAAAAACAGGCATCCGCTTTTGATACGGCACTCGGCTTTATTCGACTCATATGCGCACTTTCTCAGTATGCGCGCATTTCATATAGAATCCATGCATCAAAAATGAAACACGGCTAAAGTGATCGCTTATGGAAAACCCAATTGTGGCGTCGCGCCATATTTGGGCATATCGATTGGCACCTGGGGCGTTGATTGGTAAAACACACGAGGACCGCTCCTATAAGCACGCTGTAAAGACCAGCCGTGCTAACGAAATCAATCAATACTCGATAGGTGCCGCTTTCTTGTGGCGCGTACTACTTTAAATGTACATGTAACGAATTTGGTACACGTAAGGGATCTGAGGTTGTCTGAAATTTGGTGAAAATACCCAATACACACAAATTTCAGGTTGCTTCGATTGTTCCAAACAACAATACGGCCAAAAAGAGTGTTTCACTGATGGATGAACTTGACTTTAGTTTCTGTCTGAACGTCTTGTGGCACGGCTGGGGACATGACTACGGAGCCGCTGTGAGGGCATAAAATCCTCGGAAAGATGTTCGGGGGCTAGCCCATGAAGGCATTTGAAAACCAGAATTACATGTACATGTAGCATTTTGTTCTCGGCTCGAACAAGACTAGGGAGATTGTGTACATGTAACTCTTTTGAGAGCTGTGGTATAGAGCTGTCATGAGATATATTCAGTGTTTAGGGCAACTTACTCGTGACATCACGAATACTAATAGCTAATTGGTTTAATAGTTTCCTATTCCAGTACAAATATTGTAAAAACCTGACACAAAATTGTTAATACTAGTATCTCGAGAACGCTTGAAGTTATTAAGGTTTTGTAAATGCCAGCACCTATATAGCTTTTGCATTTTCTATCACACAAAACATGATAACTTGAAATTCATTTCGACTTGAGTTGGACTTTCAGAATGATCTTAGCTGTAATAGATAGTTTTGGATCCTATAGGATAAAATACTACTAAATGAGGATAATCGTTCATGGGAAATATATATCTATGTACAGTTGTACACGTCAAAATCATCTTCAGCCGTCGGAGAATAGTGGTAAAATCATAATCTTTATGATGAATGTACTCACCTTTTGGCACGACACGGACGTAATTATTGAAATAATGTTTACACATACATTTCACGTACAATATCATACTTACTCCCTGGTTCGCAGTACCAGCTGTGACGTAAAAAGACGTACACGGACACCATAATCGTGATCGCGTTGAACAGGAACAGTCGCTTCTTCATATAATAGGATCGCAAATCCTGAATAACATCACAGTTATATACATAAAACATGGGGTAGTGACAGTATAAGTGATCAGGATTTTATTGAGGTAGGTATACATCTGAATCAGAATATTTTGCAGAACACAGACCCTGTCCATCCATTTGCCCGTGGAGCGTGACCAGTGGAATACCACCAATGTCAGTAGCATGTAGGAGAGGGAAAACACCATGAAACCTATGAAACTTTGCTCGTGTACTCCTATCAACGGGGAAAACAGAAAATAACAGATTTCTTCCTAAATTGATAAAATCGCATCGGATAATCCTACTATTAATAATTGATTGACAAGATACTGCAATATCAGCGTGAATTGCACATACCGTAATTTTCATGTGACATTACAAATGACAACAGAAGAAGACAGAAGTTCTCCAACATGTGGAACAGAGAATTCACAGCCACTGCTATTCGGTATGGAACCTGATTGTTCGTCACAGGAAATGCCATGTAATGATTATAATGCATCATAGCAATCATAAAGCGAGGTATTGTGCCAAACGCGATGAGAAGTCTCCATACGTATCGCTGTGGCGTGCAACAAGAAATTGCAGCACTGATGGTAGGGAATATATTCCAGACCTGTAAATTGAAATTTTAGTTGATACAATGATACAAGGAGTGAGCGTACATGCGTTCATATGAAACATTATTCGTATAGACCCAATGTTTTGTTGAAAATGGTATGTTTTCAGTTACCTACTGAACAAAATATGTATACTTTACGGCCAGAGTACAATATTGTAATTACAATACTATATTCTGTATTCAGTGAAAACTTTTATGACAAACGGAACACCGCTGTTGACTACTCAAATTATAAGGTGTACATGTACGAACTATAGTACGTCAAGAGTAGCTTTGAACAGGCGTCAAGCATATGGCGAAACACGATGTCCCCCGTGAAGTAACATAATTTTGGACAACAAGAACAGTTTTCAAGAAAATGGCTGTAAAAGTTAGAAATTGGTTGTTTTTCATAAAAAATGGCCGCTATTTTGACAAAAATGCGAATATCAAAACAAAAGAGTTAGCCCAAAGGCTAAAAAAAAGTTACCGGACAATATCTTTTATATTTTATATATTAGTCATTTTGTCCCATAACCTTGGAAATGAGGTCAGAGGTCAAATTCGAGGTCAAGACAATATTCAGCATATACCATTTCCTTTAAGTTCACAATTGAATTATGAGCAGTAAAGTCGAAAGATGTTTTGTGCTCTGACCTTGAAATTGAAGTCAAGTCTAAGGTCATGGGAAAATTCAGCATATATACTTTTCTATATGTGCACAATTGATTCCTTAGCTATAAAGTCGGTAATACGCGATATATTAACCATTTTTGCTCCTGACCTTGAAAATAAGATCAAAGGTCAAGTTCAAAGACATGAGAACATTCAGCATATGTCATTTTCTATATGTGTACAATTGATCCCTAAGCCGTAAAGTCATTATTATGAGAGATGTTAGCCATTTTCTGCTCTGACCTTGAAAACGAGGTCAAACATCAAGTTCAAGGTCATCAAAATATTCGGCATATATAATTTCCTATATGTCCACAATTTAGTCCCAAGCTGTAAAATCGATAATACGCGATATATTAGCCATTTTGTGCTCTTTACCTTGAAAATAAGGTCAAAGGTCAAGTTCAAGGGGATATTCAGCCTATGTCATTTCCTATATGTGCACAATTGATTCCTAAGCCGTAAAGTCTATAATATGCGCCATTAGATATTAGCCATTTTTTGTTCTGGCCTTGAAAATGAAATCAAAGGTCAAAGTCAAGGTCATCAGATGTTCGGCATATATCATTTCCTATGATATACAATATATTCTCAAGCCATGGAGGCGATAAGAAGCCATTTTGTCATGTGACCTTGAAGATTAGGTCAAAGATCAAATTCAAGGTCACAAGAATATTCAGCATATATCATCTCATGTATGTCCACAACTGATTCCTAATCTCTCATCTCAAAATTAAGTAAGGTATTAGGAAAAATGCGTCCCATTAAAAAGCATGAGAGAAAGTCACATTTGGCACCCATCGATAAAATCAACGGCAACGAACATTATACACGTCACAAGGGTACATGAGAGGAATTTTTTGGAACAAAAATCTTAAAACTGTCTGAACAATTTCTGAAAAAGCGGCCGAAAACCTCAGAAATTGTTCCTTTTTCCGTCGAAAATTGCTGTCATAAAAAAACCCTTAAGTTCATCCCTCTTGAAATATTTTCAGGTAGTTTTGTGCAAAATTGCAGAAAGATTCGATCATGAACTTTAAAGATAAACATAGCACCAAGGGTGCTGTAGCTTACCGGCAATCATGAGAATTGCACAGAGTATTGATTTTCCAACATGTAAATTGTTACACTGATCTTAAACTCTATTGTCAAAACATGTTCGTAAATGTTGCCGGAAACACATTTTCTGTATGGACTATAATAAGAAATCAAGTTACATATCGGAAGATTTTTTTCGTTAATGACATATATTCACAGACTGTCGATTCAAAGGCAACAAAACTTTTACACATCAGAAAGGTACATAGGGAGAATCTTATGCATTTTGAGGAAAATTGTCTGAATAGATTCTGAGAAAGGGCCACCAAAGACCAAATTCATCGGGTTTTTTTTCGACAAAAAAAGGTCGTTTTGACCTTTCAAGGTCATTGAAGGTCAAATTCAAGGCCACCACTCAAACCGCAATATATGATTCCCCATTTGAATGTGCCAATACTTAGGCTCTATCTTGAAGTGTTCTATGAGTTTCCTCCGCACAGCTCCCATTATGAAGTGGAAAATTGGGTGAAATTTTCTAAGTCCAAAAATATTTTCAATGCCCCAAAAAATTATTTTTTTTTTGCTGTAAATGGCTCAAAACGAATAGTGACTCGACAATTTTTTTTTCGCCGACCCGTCAAAAAATCAAAATGGCCGCCACACGCAAACCGGCGATTCAAGGGCAACGAAACTTATACACGTCGAAGAGGTACATGAAAGGAATGTTTTGAAACAAAAATCTCAAAACTTATCGGACAGTTTTTGAGAAAATGGCCACCAAAGTCCAAAATTGGAATTTTTTCGTCAAAAATGGCCGCCAAATCGGCAAAAACGCTTCAATCAAAAAAAAATTAAAAGCTCTTTAGATACTGGCCCAAGGTATGTTCTGACAAATTACGGGGAAATTCATCATGTCAAAAAAAAAGTTACTGACCCGGACGGACGACGGATGGACGACGGACGAAAAACCATGACAATAGCTTATCGGCCCAAAGGGCCGGTAAGCTAAAAAATTAGCCCAAGGGCTAAGAAAGGTTACCGGACAATGTATATTTGAGATATTAGCCTTTTGTCCAGTGACCTTGAAAATAAATTCATTAATCAATTCAAGGCCATGAAATATTCAACAAATATATCACTTCTAGTATGTCCACAATGGATTCCTAAGCTGTAAAGTAGATAATAAGTGAGATATTAGCCATTCTGTGATGTGACATTGAAAATGAGATCAAAGGTCAAATTCTAGATCACCAACATATTCAGCATACATCATTTCCTATATGTTCACTATGGACTCCTAAGCTGTAAATTCGATAATAATCGAGATATAAGCCATTTTGTATTCTGACCTTGAAAATAAGCTGACTGACCTTGAAATTCAGGTCATAGGTCAAATTCAAGGTCATGAAAATATTCAGAATATATCATTTCCTATATGTTCACAATTGATTCCTAAGCTGTAAAGTTGATAATAAGCAAGATATCAGCCATTTTTAGGTTACCGGACCTATGGTCCGATAACCTATTGGCATGGCGTTGCGTCCGTCGCCCGTCGTCCGTCCGTCGTCCGTCGTCCGTCCGTCCGTTCACATTTTTATCTTTAAAGTATATGGTCAAATCTTTCTGAAATTTTACACAAAAATACCTAAAAATATTCCCAGGAAAGGTTTTTTTTAGTTTTCTGATTTCCGCATTTTTTTCAAAATGGCGGCCATTTTCGACAAAAAATGCCTGATTTTGGACTTTGGCGGCCATTCTCTCAAAATCTGTTCAGTAACTTTTTCTCTTACTGATGCATAACACTCTTCATATGTACTCCCATGATGTGTATAAGTTTCGTTGCCATTGAATCGCTCCAAGTGGGCCATTTTTGCCCAAACTTGGCCCAGATGGGACTTTCTCATGTTAAATTCTCCTATGCTTCATAAAGGGACACATTATGCCTGATATCTCACTTAATATTGAGTTTAGAGACTAGGAATCAATTGTGGACATATAGGAAATGATATATGCTAAATATTCTCGTGACCTTGATTCTGACCTTTGACCTAATTTGTCAAAATGGTGGCCATTTTTGTCGAAAAATGCCTGATTTTGGACTTTGGTGGCCATTTTATTAAAATCTGTTCAGTAACTTTTTTTCTAAGTTTGTATGAGTATGAAATTTTCTACCATCTGTAAGATGTATGAAGATGGTAAGCCTCAAGTCACTTAAAAAGCCCAGAAAGTAGGTCCAAAAAGCCCGAAACGGCCAAAATTGCACTTTTTTGCACTTTGCTCGAAATTTGTTCAATAACTTTTTCTCTAATTTCATGTGTGGATGGCATTCAGAACTGTTTAGCTTGTGTATGGAGATAAAGCACCTTTAATCATTCGAAAGGCCCAAAATGAAAGGCCTAAAATGGACTAAATTAACACCTTTAGGTGCTTTGCTTGAAATCTATCAAGCAAAAACTTTCTATTTTCACTTGTAGCTTGCGTTTAGGACTTTTAAGCTTGTGTATGGAGAAAGCGGGCATTGAATATAGCTCGAAAGGCCCAAAATATAAGCCCGAAATGGCACTTTTGTTTCTAATTTCACAAGTGAATGGCATTTAATACCATTCAGCTTGTCTGAAGAAATAAATTCAAGGCCTTATGAAATACTGAAAAGGCCAGGAATGTAAGCCCATGACGCCTATTGAAATATTTCAGCCCAAATCACTTTTTGTTACTTTTCTTCAAAATTTATTTTATTGATTTAACTTGGTGTCTAATTTCAGCATTCAGTTTGTTCTCTTTGGAGAAATGAAACATGACCCGTATGATTCATGCAAGCTGTATGCCCATCTGGGGCTATGCTGCACGGTTTATTGCCATAGACCACGTGGTTATATTTATTTACATTGGACGGATATGACGTTGGTAAACAAACACACGTGTAGATGGGATGGCATTCATTGCGCATGAGCAAAAGGGTCGTGTGCAACACCAGACTTTCTGCGTTTACACAACGGTATGGAGGAATTTTTTACAACATTTGTTTGTAATCGTAGATAATCGATGTGACTATTGAATACGGTCGAGAGATATAGATACCATATCATAGAATAGACCTTTGCGTATCACATATAGATGCATAATAATGATTGTCCGCAAGTGAAATTTATAACGATGGTGATTTGAAAGAAGATGCATGGCTCGTGTAATCATTCCCCAGATAGCAAGCCACTAGAGGCCCACCGGTGGGCCACTGGTGGCTCCACCAGTGGGCCACCAGTGGCTGCCACCGGTGGCCCACCGGTGTTTTGTCCGGTGGCCCACTGGTGGCCCACCGGTGGCAGGCCACTTCTTTCCCACCGTTGGGACACCATTGCCCACCAGTTGTTTTCCACCAGTGGGCCACCGGTGGCAGACCACTTCTTTCCCACCGTTGGGACACCATTGCCCACCAGTTGTTTTCCACCAGTGGGCCACCGGTGGCAGACCACTTCTTTCCAACCGTTGGGACACCATTGCCCACCAGTTGTTTTCCACCGGTGGCCCACCAGTGGCAGACCACTTTTTTCCACTGTTGGGACACCATTGCCCACCAGTTGTTTTCCACCGGTGGCCCACCAGTGGCAGACCACTTTTTTCCACTGTTGGGCCACCGTTTTTTTCCCCTTGTATCGTATATTTTCAATCGGTTTCCGGTATCAAGTGAAGAAAAAACACCCAGGTAGATGGCACAATATGTTTATTTAATTTTGTGTGCTCAACTTGTATCTTTTTATAGTAAAAAGATGTTCCTTTGTGGTCGCTGGCCTGGCGGTCATTTGACTCTGAAAAGATAATACATTGATTAAAATTGATGACATGGTGTAAACTACAACAGTCTCATAAATTTTTATTAAACTACAGGAAAGTATTAGTTTATTGACATATTGAGAATATTGGTTCATTGAGTGATGTACAACATGAACGGAATGAATAATTATAAAACAGTATATATGTCCAATTAAATCTATTAAATTTGATGGTACATGTACAAGCGTAGTAATGTACACATTATAAATGCATGTACATAGCAAGTCCTCACCCCTCTTCTGGTATCTTATGGACTTCTTGCTGCTAATAGGCCTATGATCTATGCTGTAATTCAGCCACTTTCCAAGATCTCCTCCCAGTCGCATTCCTTCCCCTGCTGTCTTCTAGTAAGCATGAAATCATAAGTGAAAACTCTCAACAGAAATCCCTTTTTCATGATCCATATGCATGCAAACATGCACATGTGACTTATTTGTAAGTTATTATACCTTTAGTGTGTGCAATAAAATACTGGAGTAGGGCTCTAATCCATAAGAAAAATCATATCAGTTACATAAACATGTTGGCTTTCAAACATATTACATAGTTACAAGGATTACTATGAGCATACTTCAGTTGATAAAATCTGGAATAAAACATTTGGTGTAGTGCTGAACCCAAGGCAATATATTCTGTTTCACAAATAGATCTAGCTTTTTATCAGAGCAACAGATACTCACCGTTATTATTATGATATTCCAAGCGATATATACACTATTGTGATGGCGGAACGAAGATGTACAACATGTAATCCTTGAATATTCACACGACACATCTATCTTGTATTAATCCGGAGAAAAACACCATATCGCTAATATTCCAGCGCGTGCACATGGACGGCTAGGATTGCATTTTGAATATCCTGAACGAAAACCTGTGGTGAAAAATCCTGACACAATACATTCATACACTGCACAATATAGAGAGGATTTGTTTAGTTTCAATCATGATAATGGCTTGCCCGCGCTTGGGTGCGTGACCACAGGGCCGGAAAAGTCATGCACAGGCAATGAATAATTGGATCCAGATGACAGGGGTCCGGGTCAGGGTAGCTTGTGTACCAGTCACTGATCTACCTGTACAGTGTTGGTGTTTGCCACAGGCAATAAAAGCCAGCTGCTCCCGCCATCCCCCCCCCCCCCTACCCTCCTTCCCGCCTCAAAGGCTCCCCACTCTTGTGACCCCAAGCACTAGTGAAAGGCTGAGTGTAAATCTTGATTGGATCAGTGTGGCTATATGACTGGACTAATTATCTGACAGGGACGGTTATAGCTTTGCCCCTCATCAGCCCCACAAATAAAGTGCACAGATTTGTACATATTAAAATATACGGAAAGACCAACCACAAATATAACGATATGATTAAGTAATATTGATATACTTTTTTCCATATACAAATTGTTAGAACTGCAATAGTTGGATTATCAATAAATTTGTACATATTCTATTTTTCATCTTCCTGCTGTGTGCAGGTATATCATGTATATAGGCCTACCTTCTAATGTTTTTACCTAACTTTAATGAGCTAAAATTAGTACTACCGGCAAGCAAAGCAGCATTTTCACGTATAATGTCAATGCCACCTGTATGCCACCGATGGACCACTGGTGGCTAACCAACAATGGCCCACTGGTGGCCTGCGGGCGGTGGGCCACCGGTGGCTTTCCGACAGTGACCAAGCCATCAGTGGCCCACCGGTGGATTGCCGGCAGTGACCAAGCCATCAGTGGCCCACCGGTGGCTTCCCGACAGTGACCAAGCCACCAGTGGCCCACCGGTGGCTTGCTATCTGGGTCGTCTCGTTGATTCATTCGACACCCCACGCGCGGAAACATGAAATGTGCAAGCCGTTTGTTGCACTTTCAGTTGTGATCGTTCACTTGCTGGATGATGTAGATTGATAACAGCAATAATGAACACAAGTATTACGTGAAATTGGTTTACTTAAATCGTGGGAGATGTCCGATTTGAGGACGGATGGTTGGGCGATAATAGGTCAAATAATGGGTCTTCTGTGATCGGATGCCAGAAATGTACATTATAAAATTCGAAAATGTGCTAAACCCGGATTTATTGTGTGTGTGTGTCCTCACAATGAATATTTGGAAGGATGTTTCCATATGCGCAATATCTGGTCAGCACAATAAACAAGGAGGAATATCAGGTTACATGTTCAATTTAGTGGGCAATTTAATTCCCAAATGATTTCGTATAGTTAAAAACCAGAATGACAATAGGTTATGATAAAAAAATGTTTACTAAGACGTAACATTTTGTACGACTGATAAACTCATGATTATCATGGAGAAAAACGAATTGCCCACTAAATTGAACATGTGCTCCCATATATCATGACCTGCTACTTGTATTTTTTCTCAATAAACTTGTGGAACACCAGATTGTCGTATATTTATATTCCCCGAACAAATTAGGCAGATAGTATGGATTTGCGTATTGCGAACTTTGTCGTCTGTGTCCGCAGATTTTCTTGTGAATGGTTCACAGGCCACAATTCTCACCCGATCACCATTATTTTTCACAGGCACATATATAACAGTTAGACGACAACGCCAATTGTTTTTGGTGCTAAATTGTTCGTTCGGGGACACCTTTTTCATTGAAATTTTCGACGAATCTCATTGATATTTGGAAGCCTTGTTTGGAAGGGATGTCGCTTGAAGTAATTGTTTTTCCAAAATCATCATCTAAATAATATCAATATGCTAATGGCCTAACTTATTACAGAAATGTGAAATATCCATTTTGACATCCATGATCATTTCAACAACCTTTACTATGAAAGCTTTTGGGACTGGATTCTGTTGAAAACAGAATAATATTACCAAATAATCCAACATTAATTTTACTAGTTAAGTCTATTAATAACCACAATCAAAATAGTTAAGACAAGAGACATTTATTATTAGGCTCAACAAGGTAAAGGTTTTGTCCAGTATAGATTTCATGGCTGTGACCGAATAAGTTTTTATTTGAAAAGTCTATTATTGACCACAATAAAAAACAGTTGAGAGAAGAAACATTTAATATTGGGCTCAAAAAGTTCAGGGTTCTGGCTAGAAGGGAATTCATGGCTGTAGCCTAATAGGTTACCATTTGTTTCACTACTTAAGTTTATTATTGACCACAGTAAAAAGTTAAGACATGGAACATTTATTATTGCGCTCAACAAAGTCAAGGTTCTGTCCCAGTATTAACATTAGTTCTACTAGTTAAGTCTATTATTGACCACAGTAAAAATAGTTAAGACCTGAAACATTTATTATTCGGTTCAAGAAGGTGAACATTCTGCCCAGTGAGGAATTCATGGCTGTAACCAAATAGCTAAACATCAAAGGGATCATATCACTGTATTTCCCACTGTGACAGCAACAGCTGGGGAATCACCCCCTCCTCAGTAAAACAGAGAACCACCTACGCCTGAAATATGTATTAGTTGAAGAATGAGACAGTGCCATCGCGAATATAAAGAACGAAGGCCGGACGGTATACAGTCAAGCAGTCGAATGCTGTGCTTTACACATAATTGCTCTTTATTGCTCACGTGTGTATTATATTTACCGGATACAGCTCACCGTCCAAAGACGGTATGTTGGAGTTGCAATACAATAATAGTTCTTCATTTGCTTGTACACATATACTGAGTACTACTGAATGTCAAAGTATACCACGTTGAGATTCCCACATGCCAGAAAATGCGCTCATTTTGAATGTTGGAAGCCACGAGGTCACAATGTCAAAATGGATAGACCCGTTATTTATGACAACACACATGCGGAACTAAATCTAGAACGAAAATCTCGCTGTTTTGCTACTACAACGCAGGGAACGAGTGTACGCACGATGAATTGTCTGACGCTATGTTAACACAAGTATAGCAGGGAATGTTGAATGCACTGCTCCTGAACATGTGTCATACAATACATCTATTGGAAACATTTTGGACGAGGAGCTTACGCTCGCCGTTCTTTATTTATGCAGTGCTTTATTTTCAGTCATGCAGTGCTTTATTTTGAGCTTACCGGCCCTTTGAGCCCATAAGCTATTATCGTGGTTTTTCATCCGTCCGGGTCTGTAACTTTTTTTTGGCATGATGAATTTCCCCATAAATTTGTTCGAACATACCTCAGGCCAATATCTAAAAACTTTGTTTAAATTTTTTTGATTAAATCGTTTTTGCCGATTTGGCGGCCATTTGTGACGAAAAATTGCCAATTTTATGGACTCATTTTCTCAAAAACTGTCTGATCAGTTTTAAGATTTTTGTGTCAAAACATTCCTCTCATGTACCTCTATGACATGTATAAGTTTCGTTGCCCTTGAATCGCCGGTCTGCGTGTGGCGGCCATTTTAATTTTTTGACGGGTCGGCGAAAAAAAATTTTCTCTAGTCTCAAACCTAGTCCCTATTCGTTTTGAGTCATTTCCAGCAAAAAAAATTTCCAGCCTAAGTATTGGCACATTCAAATGGCAAATCATATATTGCGGTTTGAGTGGTGACCTTGAATTTGACTTTCAATAACCTTGAAAGGTCAAAACGACCTTTTTTGTCAAAAAAAGGATGAATTTTGCCTTTGGTGGCCATTTTCTCGAAATTTATTCAGACAGTTTTCCTCAAAATCATGTATAAGATTCTCCTTATGTACCTCTGTAGATGTGTATAAGTTTTGTTGCCTTTGAATCAACTGTCTATGAAAATTTGTCGTTAACAAAAAAAATCTTCCAAGATGTAACTTGATTTCGTATTATATAGTCCATACAGAAAATATGTTTCTATCAACATTTACGAACATGTTTTAACATATAGATTTTAACATCAGTGTACCAATTTATATGTATTCAGTATTCTACGCAATTCACATGATTGCCGGTAAGCTACAGCACCCTTGGTGCTCTGTTTGGTCATGCAGTGCTTTATTTTAGGTAGTGCAGTGCTTTATTTGCAAGTGATCGTTCTTTCGTTGATATAACGCACACATTATACATTGGATACATCGGCAAGAAGTATTTTAAATACATAGACATGTCATGTAACAGATAAATAATAATATTCAGTTATGTGCCACTTATTGAATATACGTATATATGTTATTTAGGTAGATGAATAAAAAAAAGCACCAATAAATCTGTCAAAATAACAGGAAATTAATTTTACCGTTCCGAAAACGTTTAAATGTGACGTCATGAGGTACTGATGACATGTAGGGGTTTCCTTTTGTAAACAAACCTTTGTTACGTGGTCAGTTGTCACTGGCCTGTCGAACATAACGCCTACAAGTTCTAGCTACGTTAATTTGTCAAATCACAAAAATCCTGTGTAATCTTTGGTTCACATCCAACCGGTGGTAATACCATCTCTTGGAAATAACGTAAAATGACGTAAATTTTCCTGGCTATATGGATACACTGGTCCCAATAGCAACAAATATAGCATGCGGTCCCTTGATAATTACGTCACAACGGAAATCCCTTTCATGTATGTCTGGGTCAGTGCAGAGGGAAATCTCTGAATATATGTCGATAAATATCCTGGTCAATATAAATTCTTTGAATTCTGGCATGTAAGTATGTATACTTATGAGTGATGGCATCGACAATTCCAGATACGCCGAATTTGGAACCCCGAGATGATACCTTTAATTTCACTAGTAATGGTCATATTATGAAATGAGTTGAATATAATTTTTTGCTGGGTGGTCTATTAATTGTTTGGGGGCGACAGAAGATAGGGTTACAGGGGGTACACCCCAGTGGTCATCAGTGACCGGACAGCGTCTAGTTTCAATTCGAAACAAGTTTAGCACATCTTTGGAGTTAAGATATAACTTATGGTGAAAAGTTTGATGTGGCTATATTTTCGTCACCTCGAAATGCAGTTTTGGACAACTTTTACTTAGGATTTTCACTTGAAACCAAGCTTGGCACATATTTTGAGTTGAAATATAAGTTATGGTGAAAAGTTTCATCTGGCTCCAATTTTGTCATGCATTTTCGGTCAACTTTTTGTTGAAAACATAGTTTCAGTTGAAATATAACTTAGCGAAAATTTTTACTCCGGCTCCAATCACGTCTTTCTATAACAGATAGAACATGTGTAAAGTTTGCAAACTTCAACCTGACTGAAAATCTGACGGTACTCAAAGTTCATTTTAATTTTTTGCACAGTCTGAATTCCATCAACATGGGAAAGAAGAAAGCTACTGCTTTGAAGAGAAGTGCCAGATTGGCGAAGGTTTGTGCGGTGACAGTCATGGTCTGTACAAATGAACTATAATCATGGTAATGGCGAAGAGGTAATATATTTTTCAATTTTCTTTTCCTAAGAATCTATCTCTTCTGTTGCAGAACTTGAGGGCAATCGATGAGGCGAGGGGCCTGAGGGAGCCTTCGCCGCAACCAGACGAGGGCGACCTTCCAGGTGTGGGTGCTCAGGGAGCCCCCGGGGACAGTTACCCCGTCAACAAACTCGAGGGTGGTGACCTCGTGCACAAGAACCACGCGAGGATTCAAAACCTCAAGAGGAGGGTAATCTCGTAAAAAAACAACCATTCAGTGAGGAGGGTAACCTCGTGAAAAAACAACCATTCAGTAAGGAGGGTAACCTCGTAAAAAAACAACCACTATATCGACAAAAACGACCTCAATACCAAAACGTCGAATCTGAATCTCGAATCTCAAATACCTCTTGCAAAAGCAACGAATCTATCCATGAAAATCAGGCAGAGTGCTGGCCAAATTTTCAGAATAACTCACACTTTTCGATCTCCATTGGTGAATGTCAATCCAAATTACCTGTTAATGACCAGCCTGAGCATTCATTCAGCGTTGTTTTTGAAAATATGAACACTCAAGCTGAGCCTTCAACCTCTGGCACTATGAATGCTTCTCGGCAGCACTCGGATAATTTTGTGCCTGTTCGAACATCCAGCACTGTAAAAGCCAGACCTAGAGTTGTGAAATATCATCAACAAAGTGTTCGTGGCTCATTCCATCAGGGTGATGTTCATTTTCCAGAAGTCAGTCGCGGTAGGCAATGTACGTGTAATTCTCTGGTTGCATTGTGCAAACTAAACACCAACAATTCAAGGATGCTAACATGTGGCGAAATCAATGATGTACTCAACAAAGGGGATTACATCTACAGAAAAGTTATTGAGGATTTAGCGCTTCGTGAAAAACTCACAAATGTCTATTTAAATTTTGAAGAATTGCCGGCTGAGTTTGATATTTGGAATTTGCACTTTAAGCTGACGTTGTTGGATCGTATAAGTGGTATTTGTGGCAGTCCAGAGTTCCCTCACGAGTTTGGGTTTAGCCTACGAAATGCCGTGGCTGATGGTCTGGTACAAGCGAAGTATATTCTTTTGATGATTGGTAGCAATTGTGTGGCAATAGCAAAATCTAGCAGACATTATGTGTTAATCGACTCTCATGCAAGAGATTGTAATGGACGACTAGATGAGTCTGGCAAGGCAGTAATGCTTAAATTTAGAAGCATGGAAATGTTGTGTTCACACCTTCTAGATGTAGCATTTCAAGCCAATAGAGATTTCCCATTTGAAATACAACCAGTGGCAATTCATTCAGAAGAGACTAACACTCTGAAAACTATTACTGATATATCAATACGAAATTACATGGAAGATCAAGCTGAAAAGGCCAAACTTTTCAAAACACAGAAAAAAACCATAGGCCCAACAAAAGACAAAAAAAGGAAGCTTTACTTCAAGAACTTGAGGAAAGAATATCGACAAAATGAAGAGTTCAGACACGAGGAACGAACAAAAGAAAGATACCAAAAACGTATATTGAGAACAGACGAAGAGTTGAGAGATAAGGAACGAACAAAAGAAAGACATCAAAAACGTATATTGAGAACAAACGAAGACTTTAGAGATAAGGAACGAACCAAAGAAAGGTGTCAAAAGCATAAATCTAGAATGGATGAAGTGTTCAGAGAAAAAGAAAAGACGCAGAAACGTAGAGTGAGAACAGACGAAGAGTTGAGAGATAAGGAACGAACCAAAGAAAGGTGTCAAAAGCGTAAATCTAGAATGGATGAAGTGTTCAGAGAAAAAGAAAAGACGCAGAAACGTAGAGTGAGAACAGACGAAGAGTTGAGAGATAAGGAACGAACCAAAGAAAGGTGTCAAAAGCGTAAATCTAGAATGGACGAAGTGTTCAGAGAAAAAGAAAAAACGCAGAAACGTAGAGTGAGAACAGACGAAGAGTTGAGAGATAAGGAACGAACAAAAGAAAGACATCAAAAACGTACAGTGAGAACAAACGAAGACTTGAGAGATAAGGAACGAACCAAAGAAAGATGTCAAAAACGTATATCTAGAATGGACGAAGTGTTCAGAGAAAAGGAAAAGACACAGAAACGTACAGTGAGAACAAACGAAGACTTGAGAGATAAGGAACGAACCAAAGAAAGGTGGCAAAAACAACAAAAAAGAAAATGTGATTTTTTCAAAGAAACTGAACGTGTTGCCAAAAAACAAAAACGTCTCAATCAATCAAGCAAAAAAGTTGAACAGAAGAATGACAGAAAGAGAAAATCACAGAAACGAAAGTCCCATGATTTCGCATGTCGTGAAAATTCTTCTAAAAGGCAAAAATTATTCGGGAATAGCCTAGACGATTGCATTGAAAACTTCCATGTCAAAATAGCAGAGGGTCCTGTTTATGTATGTTGTTGTTGTCATCAAACTTGTTTTAGAGAAGCCGTTCAAAAATCGTTCAGAATTTTAATGTCTCCATCTGACAACATTCTTGTTGAAAAATGTATTTTAAATTTTTGTGATCAAAGGGACACTCCTGGAGAATGGATATGTAAAATCTGCTATGGGTCTATAAAATCTGGTAAAATTCCCAAACTGTCTATGGCAAATAGCATGATGTTTCCCGAGAAACCAAAGGAATTACACCTTTTCCCCCTTGAAGAAAGGCTTGTTGCATTGCGTATTCCTTTTATGCAAATCAGAGAATTACCCAGAGGTGGTCAGCTGTCGATCCGTGGTAATATTGTCAATGTTCCCTGTGATATCGAACCAACTATACATACCCTACCTCGATACTAGTCCATTATACAAATCTGAGAACATTTCTATTGACGACGAATGGACTAACAAAATAACCAGTGACAATGACGTTGAAACATTAGAGTTAACTGGCTTGGCAGGAGATCTATCAAATGATGTCAATTTGACAGAACAGGAAGATACTGAACAGCCTCCGCAAGATAGTTATAATAGTGATGACGATGACAATTTCAGTGAATTGGATGAGCGAGAACAAGTCATGGGTAACATGGACACGTTACTAGATGATGGGGATGCATTTGATGACAACAGAGTCTACACATTTGCTCCTGGAGAAGACCAGACACCCATTGCCATGTTTCAAGATGAAAATTCTGAATATTTAGCTTTCCCAACAATTTTTTGTGGCCAGAAACGTCCTGATAATTCTGAAAGAGAAAGGCCTGTGCATTACAGTGACATTTGTAAGTGGGAGCTCCGTTGCGAAGATCGTAGAGTAGCTATGTCCGTGCCCAATTTATTTTACAAGATGAAAAAGAATCAGTTGAAGCAAGTTAAAGATAAAATAGGACTTGCAGTTCGTAGATGCAAAATGGGTTCTAAACAAATGACTGCCGGTGCTTTACTGAGACCAGATGCATTCAAAAATTTAGTGAATTTAGATGAGGGCTTCTACATTTTCAAGTCCATTAGAAATTCCCCAGCATACCTCGAAAAAAGAAAGAAGGATGTGTTTTCAATGATACGACAACTTGGCTTGCCAACATGGTTTGCATCGTTTTCTGCAGCAGACACAAAATGGCCAGATTTGCTTAGAATAATTGGGAAGTTGGTGGACAAGAAAGAATATACAAATGCTGAAATTGAGGAAATGGACTGGACAGAACGAACAAGGCTCTTACAATCAGACCCTGTTACATGTGCTAGATATTTTAACAATCGGGTGTCACTTTTTATAAATTCAGTCCTGAAAAGTGATCATACTCCTATTGGGAGAATAACAGATTACTTTTATAGAGTAGAATTTCAACAGAGAGGCTCACCTCACATTCACATGCTTATGTGGGTAGAAAATGCACCTGTTTTTGGCGAAAGTGAAAACTCAGAAATAGTAAAGTTCATTGATCAATATGTATCGTGCTCCAGTAAAGTCGCTGACTCTGAACAAATATTCAAGAGTCAAATCCACAAGCACTCTAAAACATGTAGGAAATATGGTAAAGCTATATGTCGGTTTGGGTATCCGATACCACCAATGCCAAGAACTATGATATTGATGCCTGTGGATAACACAACAAACACTATCGATAGTACTGATTCAGATTCAGATGGTACCGATTCAAATGCTGAAAGGCTTAAAAGAATTCAAGCCATGTTGGTTGATAATAAGGATGGTATCAAATTATCATTTAAAGAATTCTTACGTGAGCTCCATATGACAGAATCTCAGTATATAAAAGCTATACGTAGTTCCATAACAGATGCTAAAATATACTTGAAACGTGATCCTTGTGACATAAGGGTAAATGCTTATTGTAAACAGTTACTATCAGCCTGGAAGGCCAATCATGATCTGCAATTTATACTAGATCCCTATGCATGTGCGATGTATATTGTCAATTATATTAACAAGTCTCAGAAGGGAATGAGTGCATTATTAGATCGAGCATGCAAAGAAACCAGAGCAGGCAATATGGACATAAAAGAAAGTGTTCGGCACATTGGAAATATGTTTCTAAAAAGTGTAGAAGTTTGTGCTCAAGAAGCTGTGTATCTTGTTTTACATTACCACTATCAAAATGTACCAGAGATGTAATATTCATAAACACATCACCACACACAGACCGAATTTTTTTATTGAAAAGTAAAACTGATTTGGAAGAGTTGGATGAAGAATCAACAGACGTTGAAACCAAGAATATCATCGACAGATATAGTAAACGTCCTGGACAATTAGAAAATTGGTGTCTTGCAGATTATGCATCGAAATTGAATGTTCAGTATAATTCTACCAAACCTAAACAAAATGCCAAAGAGGATGAGGCTCCTGCAGTTGACAAAGAAGCAGATATATATGATGATAACAATGAACTTGATAACAAAGAAAATGATGAAAACAACAGAAAGGGGAATATCATTTTAGCATTGCCAAATGGTACACTATACACAAAAAGAGCCAAACCGAAGGTCATTCGATTTGTAAATTATAACCGCAAGTCAGACTATGAAAATTTCTGTCGGGAAAAGCTGATGCTGTTCTTACCATGGAGAAATGAAGACAAAGATCTGTTGGGAACATTTGACACGTACGAGGCACATTTCAAAACAGTTGAACGAGCAATTGGTCAAAAGTACCGAGACTATGCAAACTACACAGAAATACTAGATGAGGTTGCTGAAAAATCCCATAACTTTCATGACGAAGAAGTCTATGACAATCTTATACCTGGTGCCCAAGAAGAGAATGCCTTAGATGAAGAGATCGGTTCAACAGCCAAAAATACATCTATTTTGACCCGAAGCAATGCTCACAAATGCAGTCTGATATGTTAGGTGATACTATTGGATCAACAAGTTCAGTGGCCAATGAGATATCCGTACCCAATAGACTTCCTCAAGCTGAATATTTGCAATTAGTCAGGTCTCTCAATCGAAAACAAAGAGAATTTTATTCACACGTTGTCCACTGGATAAAAACCAAAGAAGAGCCATTAAGGGTTATATTGACTGGCGGCGCCGGTGTTGGAAAATCTGTAGTTACCAATACATTATATCAAACACTACATCGTTACCTTTGTTCTTGTGAAGGTGAAAATCCACTTGATTGCCGAATACTCCTCTTGGCTCCAACTGGTAAAGCTGCTTTCGGTATCCGTGGAACAACTATACATTCCGCATTGTTCCTACCAGTGAGTCAAGGTTATAAAGTTTGTAAACCACTAGACACGGAAAAGCTGAACACTCTTCGTACAAAGTATCGAAATCTTTCTGTAGTCTTCATTGATGAAGTATCTATGGTCGGCCATGACATGCTTAATTTCATAAACCTAAGATTGCAGCAAATCAAAGGAAATACCAAGGTCTTCGGTGGAGTCCACATGATACTAATTGGCGACTTGTGTCAGTTACAGCCTGTAGGTGATGGTTGGATATTCAAAGACTTGACTTCTGGATATGGACCACTTGCAACAAATCTGTGGAAGGAGTATTTCTCTGCTTTTGAACTTGATGAGATCATGAGACAGAAAGATGACCAGCAGTTTGCGTTATTGCTGAATCGCTTGCGAGAAGGTAAACATACTCAGAATGATATTGACACACTAAAAAAAAGACAATGCGAACCAGAAGACGAGTCCAAATTACTTGATTTACCTCATTTATTCACAACTAATGCAATGGTGAACAAATTCAACAGTTCTCTCTTTGACAAAAGTTTGAACCAAAAAGTGACTATACCTGCTTTAGATTCTATTTTAGGTGATTTTGCGAATGATGTCAAAGAAAAAATAATTCTGACAGTAACTACTGATCCAACTAGGACAGCAGGCTTACACAATCCTCTTAGAGTCTCACCCGGATTACGTTATGAGGTTGTTGCAAATATATCTGTTGATGATGGGCTAACAAATGGCTCTGGTTGTGTCCTAAAACATATCGAATATAAGATGAACACCACAACAAGGCCAAGTATTTTGTGGGTCCACTTTGATAACGAGAAAATTGGCAAAGATCAGAGACGAAAATATCGAGCATTATATTCTCCTCAAATTTCACCAGAATGGACACCAATTTTCGACATTAAGCGAAAGTTTACTGTGCGGAAAAATGTACATGCTGTCCGAATACAGTTTCCTCTAAGGTCTGCAGCAGCCAAAACAGTTCACAAAGCTCAGGGAGAAACATTGCCAAAGGTTGTTGTTCACTTGGGGTCAACTCGAAGAGACCATATTCATTATGTGGCACTAAGTAGAGCACAGAATATTGCAAATCTCCATATCTTGGAACTGAATGAAGACAAAATAGCAACGTGTGATGCTGTTACAAAAGAATTGGAGAGACTAAGACAAGATGCTGCTGTTAAGCTCTGCTATACACCCCTGTATCAGATGAACACAAACACATTCAAGATCGTCTTTCATAATGCACGATCAGTTCATGCTCATTTTCAAGATATAATGGCAGATGCAAATTTTACATATGCTGATGTTGTTTCATTTGCAGAATCCAGGTTAACTGAAAATGATCCAGATGTTAGTTATAGCTTCGATCATTGCATTCCTCTCAGAAATGACGAAGCAATAGACACCACATCAAGATGTCGACCTCATCATGGTTTGCTTTCTCTTGTCCAAAAGAAGCACTCATTTTCTTATCTTCAGCCACTTCAGTTCTGTGTCTTTGGAATTCACTTTTATCAAAACCGGTGACTTGTCCAATCCTGTTCAAATAGTGTTTTTATACAGATCACCTGCATTTTCATTTGAGATGTTCAAAGGTATAATGACGAAAGAATTATTGCGTATTGTTGACCCCACAATCAATCTAGTTATTTTGGGAGATTTTAATTTTGATCATCATGACAAGTCACATGCTGGTCTAGGACAATATATGAACAATACTTTCAATTGTATCAGCATAATGGATTCACCAACAACAGATCATGGCTCAACATTAGATTTAATATTCACAAACATGGACTCTATATCAACGACTACATTAGAATGTCCTTGGTCTGATCACAAAGCAATAGTTGCATGCATCAATGAAATATTGTAATCTTCAAAGTACATGTACTTGTATGATTCAGGCGCCACATACGGGTAATGGGGAGGGGTTTATAAAGTACAGCCTGGCCCCTCCAAAATGATGGGAAACATGTCCACCCGTAATGGGTGGACACGTTGGGTAGGGTAGGCTATACAGTAGCATGACCCCTCTGGTGTGGGTGGGATTAATAGTTCCTAATAACTATAGAATATTCTGACATATTGTGTTGTATGCCATATGTACATGTCTTTTGATTTCATTCCAATTATATCTCTTGAAGAACAATCATTGTAATTGTATCAACCCAGCATGTGTTGTTGCTGGGTGCATATTCTTGATATTGTTCGCATCTTCTGTGATGTGAATATTCAAAAGAGGGGTCATAGTTTTGGGGTACATGTATATATTTATGTAATATTCAATATGTATACTATTTATTCAAATTTTTTTTCATAATTTAGTACTGGATACTGCTGCTTGTTATGACTTATTTGAATTTTTATTGGCTTGTGTGTGAAAAATATATTAATTTTGTTTGAATCATTTGTGTTAGAAGAACTATAATTCAAAATCGTAAATAGATCAGTGATTTCATTTATGTATTGCTGCTACATGTAGAAGTCTATTGTTCACATTTCTGAGCTGTAAATACTTCTGCAGTGTGTACTATTTAGCATCTCCTTATTTGTAGCATCACAATCATTTAGTATTGTAAATATATCAAATTAGTGATTTCATTTATGTTTTGTTGCTACATGTAGAAGTCTATTGTTCACATAAATTTATGAGCTGTAAATACTTCTGAACTATGTACTATTTAACATACATATATATTTCTCATTATTTCTAGCATCAAATAACTTGCTTGGTATAAATTATATGGACGTCTGGGATAATGTCACTGAAATTAGTTGTGTTTTCAATATATTTGCATAACATAGTACATGTACATGTAAATTTGGTGGTAGTCAATGCAGTTGTAGTTATATTAAAACTGTGGTTTACACAAATGTGGTAAAGGAACAGGGTCAAATATATACCAATGAACCATATTTGCAGTTCAGACAATATTTCAAATACAATTTATTCTCATGAATGATATATGCAATGTGAATGTAAAGTTCACTGCTATATTGAACATGTTCCATAGTATATTGAACACTGCTGTCTACATGTTCAATAATATAGTATGATTTATATGAGCTCATTTGTCTGGGTGTTATACTTCATCACTGTGAAATATTATATGTTAATTTCACCTCGTGACTGGTCGGGCTGAATGGTTCCATGCACAATATCATTCATATTGTCAGTGGCCAGGCTATAAACGCTTGCGTTCACAACATCATTATATCTCCTGTGGCCAGGCTATAAACGTTTGCGTCCACAATATTCATATCATCTCCACAGTGCATGGCCATGCTATGAATGCCTGTGTCTCAATACCATTCTTGTACATGTACCGAACTGAAATACTAATAATGGTGCTGAAACCTGACACCCAGATCAATGAGTTAATATCAAACACAACTGTGAATGTGCACATAGACTTGCTGTAGACTTTTTCACCAATTATCATTAGCTGATTTTAGCATTGTTATACCATTAACTGATTATCCGGCAGGCATGGCAATTTACACATACATGAGATATGCAAATTTTCACCAGTATATTGCATTATATGAATGTATTAGCACACCTGGTACATGTTGTAAAATCGAGTTTTGCATCATCTTTTGCACCTGTGAGTTTTCTTGGTTACAATATGCAAACTCTACATGTACTTGCATAACTACATATGTGCATTTTGCGATTATTCAGGATTAGTTCAATAAATATTTATTCAAGAGAAGTGTGCATCGACCAACAGGGCAAAGCCCTATATTAAGGTATCTGTTTATTCAGGATTATGACAAACATGTACATGTACCATACATATATATTTTATTCATGCACTTGAAGAATATTATCTGCATAAAAGGTATATAACTGCATGTATGTACGATACCCTGTCAAAGTGTGCACATCCACTCTTACGTTAACACACTTATTTTATACTTGAATCACTTTCTTTTGGGTGTTGAGTCATTTAGTATACAATGTTCTGATGATTAGTTATTTCACTCAAATAACTTGTTTGCTCATTCATCACAATGTTGATTGATCATTTGATGAAAATAAATTATTAAACAGTCTTGCCTTCTTGTAGCACTTCGATATTTGTAATCACCTTCCATAACTTATAGAATACTTCAAACTAGAGGTTGAGTACCGGGTATTCACACATTCAAATTGAATATGGGGATTCTAGTTGTGAGGTGAGTACCAACCTATTGCCACCAACAATTAGGACCTTGAATTTGACCTTCAATCACTACATTACAGCAACTTTTGCTGATATTAGAAACAGTTGCGCAGTTAAACACTGCTCATTTCTCCGGTAACCTTTCTAGCCCTTGGGCTAATTTTTTCCTTTCACCTTGAAAATTAAGTCAAAGGTAAAATTCAAGGTCACGAGAATATTCAGCATACATCATTTCCTATATGTTCTCAATTCATTCCTAAGCTGTAAAGTCGATAATGAGCGAGATATTAGCCGTTTTGTCCTGTGACCTTGAAAATGAGGTCAAAGATCAAATTCAAGGTCACGAGATTATTCAGCATATATCATTTCCTATATATTCACAATTGATTCCTAAGCTGTAAAGTAGATAATAAGTGAGATATTAGCCATCCTGTGATGTTACCTTGAAAATGAGGTCAAAGGTCAAATTCTAGATCACCAACATATTCAGCATACATCATTTCCTACATGTTCACTATGGACTCCTAAGCTGTAAATTCAATAATAATCGAGATATAAGCCATTTTGTATTCTGACCTTGAAAATAAGCTGACTGACCTTGAAATTCAGGTCAAAGGTCAAATTCAAGGTCATGAAAATATTCAGAATATATCATTTCCTATATGTTCACAATTGATTCCTAAGCTGTAAAGTTGATAATAAGCAAGATATCAGCCATTTTTTCCTTTCACCTTGAAAATTAAGTCAAAGGTCAAATTCAAGGTCACGAGAATATTCAGCATATATCATTTCCTATATGTTCTCCATTCATTCCTAAGCTGTAAAGTCGATAATGAGCGAGATCTAAGCCGTTTTGTCCTGTGACTTTGAAAATGAGGTCAAAGGTCAAATTCAAGGTCACGAGATTATTCAGCATATATCATTTCCTCTATGTTCACAATTGATTCCTAAGCTGTAAAGTTGATAATAAGCAAGATATCAGCCATTTTTTCCTTTCACCTTGAAAATTAAGTCAAAGGTCAAATTCAAGGTCACGAGAATATTCAGCATATATCATTTCCTATATGTTCTCAATTCATTCCTAAGCTGTAAAGTCGATAATGAGCGAGATCTTAGCCGTTTTGTCCTGTGACCTTGAAAATGAGGTCAAAGGTCAAATTCAAGGTCACGAGATTATTCAGCATATATCATTTCCTATATGTTCACAATTGATTCCTAAGCTGTAAAGTTGATAATAAGCAAGATATCAGCCATTTTTTCCTTTCACCTTGAAAATTAAGTCAAAGGTCAAATTCAAGGTCACGAGAATATTCAGCATATATCATTTCCTATATGTTCTCAATTCATTCCTAAGCTGTAAAGTCGATAATGAGCGAGATATTAGCCGTTTTGTCCTGTGACCTTGAAAATGAGGTCAAAGGTCAAATTCAAGGTCACGAGATTATTCAGTATATATCATTTCCTATATGTTCACAATTGATTCCTAAGCTGTAAAGTCGACAATAAGCGAGATATTAGCCATTTTGTCCTGTGACCTTGAAAATGAGGTCAAAGGTCAAATTCAAGGTCATGAGAATATTCAGCATATATCATTTCCTGTATGTTCACAATTGATTTCTAAGCTGTAAAGTCGATAATAAGCGAGATATTAGCCATTTTGTCCTGTGACCTTGAAAATGAGGTCAAAGGTCAAATTCAAGGTCACGAGAATATTCAGCCTATATCAGTTCTTATATGTCCACAATTGATTCCTAGTCTCTAATCTCAATATTAAGTGAGATGTTAGGCATAATGTGTCCAATTATAAAGCATAGGAGAATATAACATGGGAAAGTCCCATTTGGGCCGAGTTCGGGCCCAAATTGGCCCACTTCAATCGATTCAAGGGCAACGAAACCTATACACGTCACATGGGTACATATGAGGAGTCTTATGCGTCAATAAGAAAAACAGTTACTGAACAGATTTTGAGAAAACAACCGTCAAAGTCCGAAATTGGCCGTTTTTCGTCAAAAATGGCCGCCAATTTAAAAAAAATGCGGAAATCAGAAAACTAAAAAAAAACTTTCCTGGAAAAAAATTTAGGTATTTTTATGCAAAATTTCAGAAATATTCCATTGTAAACTTTAAAGATAAAAATGTGAACGGACGACGGACGGACGACGGACGCAACGCCACGGCAATAGGTTATCGGACCAAAGGTAACCTAAAATGTAGACGGGCGACAATGGACGCAACGCCATGGCAACAACAGGTTATGACCAAATATTCGGTAACCTAAAATACCTCCCTCTTGAAATATTTTCAGGCATTTAGCCTATGTGCGAAATTTCAGAAGTATTCGACTGTAAACTTCAAAGATAAAAATATGGACGGACGACGGACGCAACGCCACGGCAATAGATTATCCGGCCTATTTACCTTCTAGGAAATTACCTATGTAAATATACCTTGTCCAGTTTTGGATCGACTAAACTGTATTACTAAAACCAGTTGTGTTTGTACTTCTTAAATTACATACATATCAAACATCTTGAATTTTTCAATCTGTCCCCCCCCCCCCCCCCCCCCCCAACGCTGGAAAAATCCTGGATTCGCACCTGTCTGTGCAGGTGAGGGAGAGGTGATGATATATTGGGAAGGTGATGTTGATGTGTGACCGGGAGATTTCCGAGGAACAGGGGGTTAATTCTGCATAGTCAAGGACGACAGCCCGAGTTTATGTTCAATAACCTCCTGCTGCTCGAGGGCTTTCTTTGTTTTAAATCATACAGAAAACTAAATCAGCCGTCACCAGCTGACGTTTAATATTGTGCAAATTTCTCTATTATTGGATCTTCAGGGAAGATATCTGAAAAATGTCCCACTATCGGATAGGGTCCATCAACATTATCTCTTCATATGTAAAAGCATTTTACTGTTTCAAAATAGAATCATGAAAATAATCCTCATGAGCTCACTCGTAAAATGTATTCTCGGAATTGTTCATGTTGCTTTTGTGTAAATATAACTGGTATGTATTGTATGGTAGATGTACACCTTGTGTATAATTGGCCAATAAACCATTGATTGATTGATTGATATTAAAAGCCACTACATGTAGTTATAGCTCATCAGTTGATTCCCTTCAAAAATGCCCTATACTCAACACTGTACAGCCCAGTTTACAAACACAGGCTGTATTATCAGCCCTTCCTATTTTAATCTACATATCTGTATAATATTAGGCTTAAGAAAAGTGTTCAGCTGAAAACACACCGGACGCGTGCGTCAAGCGCTCCGGTTATAGGCGCGCGCGTCACATAAAACCCCGCGCATCACTCGTTTTTTTTCAACCCCCACGCGCCCATCATTTCCTGAGAGCCGATTTCCGTTTGTTTTTTTTCAGTAAACTGACACACGTAGACCGATTTCGACGAGATTTGATAGAGTCAATGGTCCCGAGTGTCTTTAACATTGCCAAATTCGGTGTATCGGTGGCTAAATGGGCCAAATTCGACCGGATCAGTCATCAGCAGCCAATTTTAGGTAAATAATTTTGCCGAACGGCCCATATTTAACTGGATCATTCATCAGCAGCCAACTTTATGGGTAAAGAACTGACCAAAAATATAAAAAATTGTATCGCCGCATCACTTTTTTGGGGACCCTAATAACTAGAACCATGATATGATGCCTTTTTGGCCTTACACATGACTCACAAGCAGGCCTACCGCACAAAAAGGCTATTTTTTTTTTTAACGAAAGAAAACTAGGGCTAGGCCTACTCCGAATCATTCACTGACAATCTTTACACAAAACTTTTTCCAAACTGAAAATGCTGTTCAAGTCTGTTTGAGAGTGCTTTTCTGTGACATACATTTGATTTTAACACAACTATTTATGTGATGTTACATTCAAAATAGACCCAAACATGTATCTCATCTCATGTGTAACTCCTCAAAACACCAAAAATATACGGTTAACTCATTTGAAATACATAGCCACTTTATCAGCCGTCCATGTCATGACCCTAATGTCCAGAAACATATAAGATATCCGAACCCTTCAATTGACAGGAAAAGTCAAGCAGTAGGTCCAATGGCGGTGGGATGTGATTCTGCCAATGATTGTGATATGCAATTCCGAAGAATTTCTGTAAAAATTTGGCAATTTGGCGTGAAAGTTTCGTGTCCCCAAAATGAACAAATGGGGCCTATCAAACGCAAAATAAAGTGACGTTTATAATCACGCTTAGGTAACCGGTTTTAGGTCCCAACGTCACACCTGGACACTCAACGCATAGGGGACAACATAGGCTTACAATAACCACTGTAGGCTAACACACAACTTACAAACACATCCACAACTATTAATTCTCAAACATACATGTACATGTGCTCCATGCAATTTTATCTACTAACCCGACAATGTGTCGCTGTTGAATCATCGAAATCTTTCCACATGGACACCAGCACGGCAAACAGGAAAGCAATTAGTGGCAACGACACAATTCCAATATAAATCAACATTCCGCTTATTCGAAAAACTACACACGGTTTCCGTGCTTCTTGAGATTGTTTGATATCTCCCATGTTCAAAGAAACAAATTTGCTATCGATATCCTCGTCTTCTTGAAATGAATGCACTTGTTTTCCACCCTTTAATACCCCAGTTTCCAGGGAAGCCATTATATGACAGTTGTATGGGAACAAGGGTGGATTCAAGAGGGGGGGGGGGGGGTATTTCCCAGGGACATAGTCACATTGCGATAAAAAATACCAGATGCCTGGTAACACATGCAAACATCTAACCTGCCAATAATATATTTTTAATTAGAGAAAAGTCACGGGTGTCCTTGCCCATCCTTCACCCCCCCCCCGCCCTCCCCCCTCCCCCGAAAAAATGATGGCGAATATATATTTGAGAACGGGGTGATCATATTGAGTTTGTGTGGAATTTATAGCCATGTGAGGCCAGGAAGCTACCACAGCTTCCACACCCCAGTCCGAAACGTGCTTGTGCCGTGTCCAAATTTTCTTACAAAATATTCAGAGAAGACTCATCTTTGGGTATTTAAGTAAGTAGAATTTATATCCAGGCGAGGCCTGGGAGCTATCTCAGAACATAAAAATGGCCATGGCTTCTAGGACCCGCTCCCTCCCCCTAAATCCTTGATCCGCCCCTGACACATGTATATACATGTAGTGTATTATGGCAAAAGAAAAAAGTAGCCCAAGGGTTACGGAAGGTTACTGGACAAGGTGTTTTATATTTAAGATATTAGCCACTATGTCCCGTGGTCTTGAAAATAAGGTCACTGTTCACATTCGATGTCACGAGGATATTCAGCATATATCATTTCCTATATGTCCACAATCGATTGCTAAGCTGTAAAATCAATAATAAGAGAGATATTTAAAAAAAAATCCTGTGATCTTGAAAATGATCAAAGGTCAATTTCAAGATCATCAGAATATTCGACATATACATAATTCCCTGTATTGTTTTCAAGTTGTAAAGTTGATAGTAAACACGATATCAGCGATCTTGTGGCCTGACCTTGAAAATAAGATCAAAGATCAACTTGTCCAGTGGCCTTGAATATAAGGTCACTGGTCACATTCAATGTCATGAGAATGTTCAGTATATATCATTTCCTATATGGCCACAATTGATTCCTAAGCTGTAAAGTCGATAATAGGCGAGATATTAGCCATTTTGTGCTCTGACCTTGACAATGAGGTCAGGGTCAAGTTCAAGATCATGAGAATATTCAGCATAGGTGTAACATTTCCTATGTGGCGATTTTGCCTGAAGATTGTGATAGGAGTTCCGCCCGTTATCATACACCATACCTCACCTGTTTAGGCCGATTCACATTTAAAGCACATGCGTCGCTTAGTTACGTATTGTCTTTTATCGATACACTATACTGTAACCATGGTCTGACGTCAGCCCTCGCTCTCGTGAGCTGGCAGCTATATAAGCTGACAGCCAATCTTGCTTACTCAGAGTTGTCTCAGAGCAGTCAAGGCGAGAGGAAGACGGCGAGCACGGCCAAGTGCTCTGTGTCCCCTCTTTCTGGCTAAAGTGGTTCCGCAAGGACCCTGGGGGCAATTTCCAATCAGGGGCCCAGGAGGGGGGCTACTTAGATCCTGGGGTGCACGCCCCCTGGAATGGTGGTCCTTCTCCCTGGGATGGTGCGACACAGGCTCTGGCAGACTGTCGGGCAGTCCGGGTTTCTATCCCTGAGGCAGTGCCATCGGCGAGGCCAGCCAGCAACACGCCGATGGCATTCCGGGCTAGTCACAGCTGGCTACATTACAGTGATGATGCAATGCCTGAGTAATGTATGACGGCCGAATTTGTTCAGCGGACTGTTACCTGATTATAGTTCTAGTTATTACCCACACCCGCCTTGGCCCTAGGTAGCGGAGATCCGCAGTGACCCTAGTTAGCGGGCGTAAAACTTTCTACATTGGTGCTGTGACCATGATCAGTCTGACGGCGTGACATTGCAGCCTACTGTCCAGCATCTATGCCCCTCGTCCCTGGGAACCGCCTGCTCTCCTCTGGGACACTCAGGAATAAAATGAACGAAAACGATAGTATAGCCCAGCATACTCGCTCCCAGACCGGCTGTGAGCTGGTCTGCAATGGCTCTGGCCACACAGAGGAATGTCCGGATGAGCCGAAGGACCAGTCCCAGTCCTCGGAGATGTCCGAGACGTCCCTGACTACGTCTCCGGACGTAGAGTCAAACCCTGCGGGGTTGCAACATGTGTTGCCGCTGGAGCACGCCTCAGGCTCCCGCAGGTGGCTCCGGAGACGAATTTACTCCGTGCCCTCCACTGTCTGGAATGCCAAACCGGCCGTTATTTTATACTCCGGCGCCTCTGGGCACGAGAGATAGAATTCTGGCGACGGTTCCCAATGCGGGACAGTTTGATAGGCTGTACCGCCTTCCTCACCTGGCAGGGTTGATCCCCTTGTGGACCCATGGCCCGGCTGTTGGCCAGTCCATCAGAAGTGTGGTAGATCAGCTCACTCACTCGCTCAATGAGCTGGCCCCCTCCGGCCGCTATGAACAAGGCCGGTCGCCCCATGCGGGACGACCTGACTGCAGGACTCGCTCGCCTTCTGTGCAACACCAGCCCTCTACAGAGTGGCTGTTGGAAAGGGACTGGCAGTTGATTCAGATTGCGCTGGATGAGTACAAGCACAGTTAGCTCTCCACACCGAGTTTGACTCCCACCGTCCCCTAAAGCCCAGGGATGGCTGGCCCGCCTGTCTTTAGGTTCATCCGAGCCCGCAGGTAGCGGTGACCCGCACCTGTGCTGCGGCTTGGTGCACCACATTGGCTACGGCCTCCGCTGTTCCAGCAGCTGGAATCATGCCCACATGGTCGAGCTATCCAGCTCCAACCAGTGCTCCAGGAGCAAGCTGGCAACCGGTGGCTTTGGCCCCAGGTTACGCCGGCTACCCCGCCTCACCTACATCCTATCCAATAGGATCAGCGGGGGTTCCCTCCCCACTCAGTCAGAGTGAGATGTGCTTACCCATCTGCAGCCCCTAGCTACCCTTCGCGCACGTCCGTGGCTTACGGATCTGCTCCTGCAGGTCCCGCTGCGAGTAGGGCTGGAGATTGGGCTGCAACTTCTTAAGCTGCTCACTCCAGATCAGGATCAGACAACTGGAAGCGCTCCCCGTGCGACTGGAAGCCGGACCAGTCATCATGGCGTAAGCGGTTCAACAGAGATAACTCTGATCTGGAGGAGTATCTCCTGCAGCTCTGGCGAACCACCATCTACGAGGGTTGGACCCTGGCCAAGGCTGGACACATCCTCGCAGGCAGCCTGGAAGAAAAGGCTCTCCGGGTTATGTCTTGTCTCCTGTCGGAGGCACCACTTCGGCTACGGCCTCTGCTGTTCCGGCAGCAGATCCAGACGTACCGCATTTCGTACGCCCTGGCCATCCACGAGAAATTTTCAATTGAAGAGGCCATCAACTCGGTGCTTGCGATAGAGGCGGCTGCCAGATCTAGACAAATGCCTTCGACCCTGGCTCCAGCCTTGGCTGTGCTCTCGCAGGCCGCCGCACCTCCTCCTGCCGTAGCATCGCAGGTGGCTCCATGGGCGTTCCCGGCTCATTGGGAACCGGCTGTGGACCCAAACTCCAAGTGAATTGGTGCACCCCAGTGACGACGGTGCAAGCGGCTCCGGCTGCTGCGTCATGCTCGTCTCCGGATGACTATAATATGGAAGAGTATGATCTCGGCGGCACGCAGATGATTGCACACTGTGCCGGATTGCTGCGCGTTCACCTCCGAACCAAACTCCAACCGGCCCTGCTACTATTGCATTAAGCAGGGACACTTCTGGTTGCAATGTCCGGAGTTGTTGGAACACTAGCAGGCCAGTGGCTACAAAGGCAGCTTGCCCGAGCCCCGGCGGAGGAACTCTTCACTACTGCCAGGTCCTCTGGGACAGCAACGCTGACCTCTCCATGAGGGAAAATGAAGCCGGACATGGTGGCGACCAACACACTGCATCCGGGGATGGTTGTTCTGTGGCACCTGTGTCTGCACCACCCACAAACGAGCAGGACGATTCTCAAGTAGATATAACTCCTCTGGTAGTGGTCCTCGAGGAACCATCTAGCTCCTCCGCCACTGAGGCAGACAACGAGAACTCTGTAGCGGAACCCAGTGTGCTGGGCGACTCCTCGTCGAGTCACGCAACATGTGCACTGGTCAGGAACCCATGCTGGTACCTGCCCTTCTCTTTTGAGCGGAAGCCGGTGCAGTTCCTTGTTGGTGCGGTTCCTTGTTGATTCCGGCTCAGAGGTTACCCTTGTAGCCACGAGGACTTATAAGTGGGAGCCCGCTTCCTGCTGCATAGAGCTGTGGGATTCTGGCAGTTAAAACCTTTTCGGGGCAGGTAACAACTGCATCCCTTTCATCAACGGATTGATCGATCTGCCAAATACACTTGGGTACAAGGTGTATACGACAGAGGCGATCGTGGCGGATATCGGTGCAGCCGGAATTATGGGAATGAACTTCCTCCGGGTCCACCAGGTGATCACGAACTTTTGCTCTGGTGAACTCCGGATGGGAAGGATACTCATTACCTTTTGCGAGTGGGACCCTCCAGTTCGTTCCAACTCCGAGTGGCGCACACTACAACAGTGCCGCCCTACAGTGAGATGATTGTGGAGGTGCAACCGGGCCATCCGCGCATGCCTCTAGACGGTCGTGCCTGTATAATACAACCTGTGAGTAATTTCGCCCGAGATACGGGACTCGTGCTAGGTGGGGCTCTGGTCAAGTCCAATTCTAGCAAGATGCCTCTTCTCATGGTGAATCCCACCAATGCTCCGGTTGTACTGCATCGCAGGAGTGTAGCAACAATTTGCATACTTGCAGCATTTTTAGTAGGATTCTCCCTGACGACCTCGTTTGCCACGTGGCCTGCATGCAAGCAGCCGCTGGGGATGACCCCTTCACCCTGCCAGACCAGTTGAAATTTCGTATTCCAGGACCGGCTGGATGAGGATCAGCAACTCGCGGATCAGCAAATTGCTCCGGCAGTATGCGGATGTGTTCATGATTCAGGGCGGTGTGGTTGGCAAAACAGACGCATCGACACTGCATTGATCTCCAGGACGAATATCTGATCAAGCAGCGTCTTTGACAAGCAGCTATCATGCAGGAGGTGCAGAAGATGCTCGAGCTAGACATCATCACACCCAGTGATAGCCCTTAGGCCAGTCCTGTGGTTATGGTGAAGAAAAAGGCGGCTCGTGGAGGTTTTGCATGGATAATCAAAAGCTTAACGATGTCATGCGGAAGGACTCATATCCTCTCCCTCACATCGGAAACACCTTCGATACCCTGGCCAGGTCGCATTATTTCTGTGCTCCAGACCTGGCCTCCGGGTATTGGCAGGTCAATATGGACGAGAGTGATAGAGCCAAAACAGATTTTGTCAACAAGAACGGGCTCCACCAATTTAAGGTAATGCTGTTCGGGCTCTGCAACGCCCCCGCGACATTCGAGCGCCTCATGGAAATGGTGCTAAAAGGGTTCCTCTAGAAGCGATGTATGGTGTACATCGACGATGTCGTCGTATACGGACCGTCGTTCGAGCAAATCCTCACCAAGCTCCAAATGGTGTTCCATCGCATTCTTAAAAGCTTAAAACACAATCCTCCCCATTATATGTAGGTGCGAGCCCAGAGGCCAATTTACACATTGCACATCAGAAAATTAGCACTCAAAGTTATCCGAGGTCAAGTTTAGGGTCATCAATAGTTTTGCCATATATGACTTCCTATATGTTCATAATGCAAACATAAGCTCTATCTAAAAGCGTTTCTCAACTGTAGAGGCAAATTTGGACATTTTTTTACCCCAAAAATGGCTATTTTGACCTTTCGAGGTCATCGAAGGTCGAACTCAAGGTCACCACACAAATTGCCATATATGGTGTCCCATTTGAAAGTGTCAATATCTAAGCTTTATCTTCAGGCGTTCTATGAGCACAGTTGGGGTATTATGAAGGAAAAAATGGGGTTGTATCCGTCGTCCGTCAGCGTCGGCGTCTACATTTTTATCTTTAAAGTTTACAGTCGAACCTTTTTGAAATTTTGCACAGGAATGCCTAAGCATATTTCAGGAGGGATGTATTTTGATTAATTTTTCAATCTTCGCAATTCTTTCAAAATGGCAGTAATTTTTGTCGAAAAAAAGCGACTAATTTTGGACTCTCTGATTCTGAACTCTTTGATCAGATTTTAGATTTTTGTTTCAAAAGATTCCCTTCATATGCCCCTGTATAAGTTTCGTTGCCCTTGAATCGCTGGTCTGTGTGTGGCGGCCATTTTCATTTTGTCGATGGGTCCCGAATGGGACATTCCAATGTGAAATTCTCATATATGCCTTACAACGAGACACACTATGCCTTATGTCTCACTTAATATTGAGATTGGAGACCAGGAATCAATTGTGGACACTTAGGAAATGAAGTGTGCTGAATATTGTCATGACCATGAATTTCACCCTTGACCTCATTTTCAAGGCACAGCATAAAATGGCTAATATTTCGCTCATTATTTCTGCCATTACAGCTTGGGAATCAATTGTGCACATGCATGAAATGATATAGACCGAATATTCTGATGACCTTGAATTTGATCTTCGATTTCATTTTCTAGGTCAGAGCACAAATGGCTAATGTCTCTCTCTCATTATGGACTTTACAGCTTGTTATTGAATTGTGGACGTACAGGAAATGATGTATGCCGAATACATGACCTCATTTTCAAGGTCAGAGCACAGATTGGCTAGTATCTCGCTTATTATCAACTTTACAGATTAGGAATTAATTGTGCACATATAGGAAATGATATGTGCTGAATATTTTCATGAGCCTAATGGGGTACCGGCGACTATGGCAAATTGATGGAGTCGTTCATTAAAGACCCGACTTGCATTTCACGCCCTCATGTGGGGAAACCATTCATGCATAGCAAAGTTAGTGATTTGGTCATCCTACAGGTCAACGCTGATCAGCTCCTATGAATATTGATTGATTTTAGCCATGGCTGATTAACTCTTGGACATTGGAATATCCGTATAAGGCAAGTCAGGTCTAACCACAGAAAGACACAACATTTTGTGGCTCTCGATAATGTACCCCCATTGAACTTGACCCTTGACCTTATTGTGAAGGTCAGAGCACATTTCTTAGCCTTTGGGCTATTTTCACTTTAATTCACATTTACTATTGTTGAGTTGAAAGTATATGGTTTTATATACAAAGTTTTTTTTCCGACATTTTCAAGCTCCGACAGCCTCAGAATTGACAGACACATATACAATACGGTAACCCGTTCAGCCAATCAGCGAGCATTCACCTCACTTAGGCAATATAAAGGGAAACTGTTGTGAAACATCACCTTATATATTTTTTATGCAAGAATTCTGAACGAGTGTATATTCATTTGAAAGAATACGCTGCTTGGAAGTAATGATCAGGTACGGTGGCTCATAACCGCCAATTACATTCGTGCATTTCTCACCCCGTCTATAACCCGTTCAGCTATAGATGGAGTGGATATTATGAACTCGGTGAATATTGTGAGGTGATAATTATAGGTGGGGTGGAAATTATGAACGCAGTGATAATTCTGAGGTGGTAATTATAAACGGGGTGGAAATTATGATCGCAGTGAAAATTATGAGGTGATAATTATAGATGGGGTAGATATTATAAACTCGGTGAATATTGTGAGGTGATAAATATAGATGGGGTGGAAATTATGAATGCGGTGATAATTCTGAGGTGGTAATTATAAACGGGGTGGAAATTATAAACGAGGTAAAAATTATGAGGTGATAATTATAAATGTGGTGGATATTATAAACTCGGTGAATGTTGCGAGGTGATAATTATAGATGGGGTGGAAATTATGAACGCGGTGATAATTCTGAGGTGGTAATTATAAACGGGTGGGAATTATAAACGAGGTGAACATTATGAGGTGATAACTATAGATGGGTGGATATTATAAACTCGGTGAATATTGTGAGGTGATAATTATAGATGGGGTGGAAATTATGAACGCGGTAATAATGCTGAGGTGGTAATTATAAATGGGGTGGAAATTATAAACGCGGTGAAAAGTATGAGGTGATAATTATAAATGGGGTGGATATTATGTACTCGGTGAATATTGTGGGGTGATAATTTTAGATGGGGTGAGAAATGCACGATTGTAATTGGCAGTAATGAGCCACCGTAATCAGGTGCTCAGGTAGTATCTTGTTTGCGTCCAGCTCAGGAGCTGGGGAAGCAAAGGGGTTTTGCATTGCCATCAGCACCCAAAAATTCGGGTATTTTCACCTCCGGCCCATCCAAGGCAGATTAGCGAAAAATCCCATGTGTCGTCGAATATATCCATGCTTATTACGCTATGTCCAGTACGTCACTTGATAAAACCATAGACCTTTGCGTGAGGTTTATGATAAAATTAGCCCAAGGGCTAAGAAAGGTTAGCGGACAATATATATTTTTACGGTGGCTTCTTTCGGCCATAATTTTTATTTTATTTTCAAGAACTTATGTAAAATTTATATATCATTGTGCGGCGTTAGCCGTACTATATCTGTTAGTGTAATTTTGACCCCATGGTACTACTGGTGAGGAGCTTGTCCATGCGTGGACTTATTGCTACCGAATTAAGTCAGCGATGACATTATCCATATTTTATGTCATAATCTCAGATTACAACAAAGTTAAGTAGCAAATATTGAACAAAGAAAACACACACCTTGGTCATTTGTGGAAAGTGCAACTAAAACACATTTTGGCAAGAATAATGGACGAATCGACAAACAAATGCGAGTAACAATCAATTTTCGCATGGACAAGCTCGGCACCAGTATTGGAGGTACTATGGCAGTGTAAGACCATCTACGAGAATTGTTCTCTGTGAGAGGGAAGTAGAGAGTTATTACAATACGAGTTCGAGTTACAATACGATTCGAGTTCATTGTTTCATATTGTTATCAAAGCGGACATCTTTGTTGTTATCAAACTAGTCAATAGGCTTTAAGTTGATTTCCAAATATTGAGCAAGGGAAACACACACCATAGTCCTTTGTGGAAAGTTCAACCAAAACACATTTGGGCAAGAATAATGGGCAACTCAACAAAAGAGCAGGTGAGAATCAATTTACGCATGGACATCAAAATATTCGACAGGTTGTCATAACGTTCAGGTTCACAATTAGAATTTTCATATCACATAGAAACAAGACCCACGTATATTTGTTTGGTTGTTTAACCAAGAAATGGGTTTCGTGTCTACTTATCTTTGATTTTTTTTCGTGTTCACTCAGCCTCGAGTACTGGTTCTACTCTCCTTTGTCCCTGTGGCCGCACACGTAACCTCAAGTTCTGCTGTTGTGATGCTTGTTTACTATATGTTCATTATGGATTCATAAGATCTCTGATCGTGACTTGGCTAATATCATAACGTATACATACATATACATGTATCGTTTATCACTAAATCACCACAGAACCTTTTGTATATGTGTTTGTGTAGCGATTATAGACGGACGACTAAGACAGTTAAAAGAATAATCGCCCTTGGACTCTGCCCCCGTCCCCACGCGACTAGCAGACACCGACTGTGACTGACGACTGATTTTACATGGACAGACAAGTGGACCCGTGTACTCGGTACTAGGCAGAGTACACGCGACTCGCGTACCAGGCCCGACCAGCCCGACTGATTAGAACTCCCCCTAGACTGAGACAGGTCACGTGAGCAGACAGACGATCGAACGACGCGCGGACGCTTTGCCCGGCACTTTTAGAAGAGACTTTGAGGAGAGTACACATAGCAGAGATTTTGTGGATATTGTGGAACAATTATAAAATAACGCGACTGGACTCAGCATCTAACTGGGATCAAGTAATATTAATAATTATAAAGGACTAGGATAACGTGTGGGATAAATGCATCATCGAGAACTGTGTACCCATGTACGAGTGACATCGTTAGGATAACTGATTAAATACATGAACGAGAACTCCAGTCGTGTTTTGATCCAGGCGTACACCGTGAACTTTGGATAATATTAGAGTGTACGTGAACTCGTGAATCCACACAACAACATTTATTAATTAAAGCGATCACCCTGCCAATCGAGAGTCAAGTGACGCCCTAAAAACAGTTGGGGTTCGCAATTGCCCCGGGCTTTAAGGCCAAAAATTGTCCACAATTGGCGCCGGACGACCAGGATTCGGAGCTCGGCTACTGAGCTAAACACGACTGGGACATTTTGAAAGGAGTGCCGATTGCGTGAACCTCCGAGAACCGTGAGTAAACGTGAACAATGTCTCATCGAGAAAGCCGATCCAAATCCCGCAATCGTGTACCAGTCACGACCGAGAATACTGTCGAGAACCAAGGCGAGAATCAAGACCCGATCCTAGGTGCTACTGGAGGCATCACCCCGGGCGCCACCCCAGGCGCTAACCAAGACGCCACCCCAGGCGCAACCCAAGGAGTGGACCAGCTCAACCTGGAGACGGACGATAGTGACGACGACAGTGAGATCCAGACGGGACCAACGGAAACGTCAACCCGCATGCAGGCACTGGAGAGCGCGATGCAGCAAGTGCAGCTGGTCCTGAGCCAGTTGGTAAACCAAAGGGACCGCCAGCCGACAGTCATGGCTCCGACACTCGCGGTGACAACAGTCACGCAAACACCAGCGACAGGAATGGGAGCGAGACTCAGGACGACCGCCAGCAACTTCCCATCGTTGCAGTCGCTAATTAACAGACCCACGAGAACCGCCACGACGATCACAGCGACAGCTGTACCAAGCGGTAGAGCCCCAACCCAGCCAGTGGGACTCCACGCGCCCAATTTCGCGAATCCGACAGTGGCACAATCACCAACGATCATGGGTACGCCCGCGAGTCACACGACGGACTCACCACGGACGTCAGTCATGACGTCTACGCCCACCGCGAACGTCAAGACGCCCACAGCAGCTACGATGAGTGGTTCTGGGAGGCACATCGTGCCCTGGCGACAAACCTTTGGACAGAAGGACGAAGCCGACCTGACCGAGTACATCATTGGATTCGAGAGATATGCCGCAGCAACGCAGTGGACTGATCAGGAGAAAGTGGCCTCGTTCCGGTGTACGCTCCACGGACGTGCCCGCCGACTTGACCAGAAACTGTCCGTTGATATATCGTGGACAGATCTGAAGACTGAGCTCCTGGCTCTCTGGGAGCCTGCTCCAAGACGCGCCGCCCTGAAGCGCGACTTCCAGACCACATACCGAGAACGACGTGAACCAGCGGAACGCTTCCTTGAGAGACTGAACTCACTAGCGAACCGTGCTTTCTGTGAGGTCTCTGAAAAGGAACGAGAAACCTACGTCCTCCAGCAGTTTGTACTGGGGCAGCCGACATCCATCGGCGAGAAGGTTTGTACGCCCACGTACAAGACCTACGAGGATGCCCTGACTGCTGTCATCAACGCCGAGCAGTACCAGCGGCTCCGTGAAACGTCTCATGGGACCCGGCGAACAGACGTTGCCCGGGATGACCCACTCGTGAACGTACGTGACCTTCCATGTGGTAACGCCAACACTGACGAGTACGAGCCACCCCTGGCCTCTACCCCCGAGTACGAGGAGGACGACGACGTGTACGGACTGGCCGAGAGTGGAGCACCACAGGACTCACAGGAGTGGGTTCGGTCCATGCTGGCTGCACTAGACAGTGAGGACGACGGTCGGTATGACGAGGAGCTGCTGTACACAGTGCTCAGATCAACCACCAATGCCCTTGGCGACCGAGGCTCCAAACCGAACGAACGTCCTAAATGCTTCTTCTGTAAGCGTACTGGCCACTGCTGGGCCAAGTGCTTCCGGCTGCGAGACATCCTCGTTAAAAACGGGATGAGTGCGTCACCACGACGATTCGAGAATAGCAACCGAGGGAACCGGAACACGCGACCGACCACCAACGACACCGCCAAAACCAGCGCGGTGCCTCCCAAAACGTCAGCGTCAAACCGGTAGAGGAAGGTGCCGAGGAGCAGGGGCCTTCCGTGGACAATGCCGTTACTGACGACGAGACAAGCTCCACGCCAACACGCGACCAGGTCGCCAACCCCAGTTCCGACCATGGAACCGACCGGCCCGACGACCTCATCGACACCCGCCACCGCGGGCGTGATCTCCACCCCACGAGAACAAACCAGCGAAACTCATGATGACGCCACTAATGGCGACGCGACGCCCATCTTCACGCCAAAAGATTTGGGCCATTTCCTCTCCCGGGAAGGGATGTCGTACGTCAACGACCCGACATCTGATAATGAGGACCATGTTCCTACTGACGAGCTGGACAGCGACGTGCTACCAGGCCATATCGTGGACGTCAGAAGTGCGACGCAGGCCTGCTGGCGACTTCCGATCATGATTGGTAAGAAACGAGTACCAGCCGTCCTGGATAATGGCGCCCAGCTGTCACTAATCCGCCGAGATTTGCTGCGACACCTCCCAGCAAAACAACGCGAAATACGACCCAGTAGTATCTCCATCCGTGACGTCAACGGTGATACCTCACCGGTCGAGGGGGAGATCGATGTGCCGATCCGAGTTGGCTCAAAAAGGATATGAGTCACATTCTTCGTGGCACCCATCCCTGACAGCATCATTCTGGGAATGAACTTCATGGTGGACATGCAAGTCACAGCCGACTTCGCGAAGGGAACCATCAAAATGGGGGACGAGGTCATCTTCACATCAGAGGAACGATCTGCAGGCTCTGTACGCATGGCAGTCCGACGTGCCATCACAATCCCACCTCGTAGCGAAGCAATCATAGAGCTTTTCCCAATCTCTAGAGTGAAAAGTAGGAAAATCCCCATGGTTGTGGAACCGCTCGCCGACTTCCCGATCACTACCGACCTAGTGATGGGCTGGACCCTCACTGACCTCAATCGGAAATGCATTCGAGTTGCAGTCGTGAACCCTGCGCCGACAGCAGCGACCCTGACGCGCAGTGACGCAGTCGCCATAGCAACGCCGGTGGACAGCATAGTCGGAGCACTGCCAGACCAGGCACCCGACACGGATCCTGCTGACACGCGGAACTACTACGACGACCTTCCCGTGTACCTCCAAGAAATGATAGACCGCACTGGCCTAGCCGACGAGCAAAAGTGTCGGTGCTCCGAACTCATCCATCGACACCAAGACTGCTTCATGTCGCCCGATGGACCCCTGGGACACACGACCGTCGTGAAACACCGGATAGACACAGGGTCAGCGGCGCCAATCAAACAGCGCCAGCGCCGAATTCCTCAATCACAACAACACGTCATCGATGAGGAACTCGACAAATTGCTCCGACTGGGCGCCATCGAGCCGTCCACATCTCCATGGAGCTCCCAAATTGTCCTCGTGAAGAAGAAAAATGGACAAGTGCGCTTCTGCATCGACTACCGGCTCCTTAATGACGTCACGAGAAAAGATTTGTATCCACTGCCCAACATCCAGGATACACACGACTCCCTGGCGGGATCACAGTACTTCTCAGCCCTGGAGGAAGAAAAATGGACAAGTGCGCTTCTGCATTGACTACCGGCTCTTTAATGACGTCACGAGAAAAGATTTGTATCCACTGCCCAACATCCAGGATACACACGACTCCCTGGCGGGATCACAGTACTTCTCAGCCCTGGACCTCGCCTCAGGATATTGGCAGGTTGAAGTGGAGCCCGAGGACCGAGCAAAAACTGCCTTCACGACCCGTAGGGGGCTGTACCAGTTCAAAGTCATGCCGTTTGGACTGAGTAACGCACCAGCGACCTTCGAGCGTCTCATGGAGACCATACTGCGTGGCTATCTCTGGCAGCGCTGTATGTGCTACTTGGACGATGTGATCGTGTACGGGAACTCGTTTGACCAAGCTCTCGAGAACCTCGAGGCTGTACTGGATCGGATCCAGCAGTCTGGATTACGCCTGAAAGCACGCAAGTGCGAGCTCTTCAAGCGAGAGATTCTCTTCCTCGGATTCTTCGTGAGTGGACAGGGAATCCGTGTGGACCCCAATAAGGTACGCTCCATTCGCGACTGGCCGACGCCATGTACTATCTCTGACGTCAGGTCATTCCTAGGCTTCGGGAACTACCACCGCCGATTCGTGAAAAACTACGCCGAGATCGCTGAGCATCTCGTGGAACTCACCCGAGGCAACCGTGTCTTCACGTGGGGAGAACGACAGCAACATGCAGTCGATCGACTCCGGAACACCCTCATGCAGGCGCCCAAGCTCGCACACCCCCACATGGGCAAGGATGACATCTTCGTGCTGGACACAGACGCCAGTGGTTTTGCCGTGGGTGGAGCACTGTCACAGAGGATCGACGGTAAAGAGCAGCGCATAGGATTCGCCAGCAAGACGTTATCCAGGACACAGCGTAACTACTGTATGACCTACCGTGAACTCCTAGCTGTCGTGGAAATGGTTCAGCACTTCCGCCACTATTTGTGGGGAAGAAAATTCCTTCTCCGTACCGACCACAGTTCACTCAGATGGCTGAAGAACTACCATGATGCCGACGGCATGCTCGCCAGGTGGCTAGCGAAACTCCAGCAGTACGACTTCACCATCGAGCACAGAGCCGGCAAGTTACACGGGAATGCTGACGGACTCTCACGCTGTCATTCATGCAAGAATGAGAGCTGCCCAGGTCGACTGGTCATACCACCAACGGAGTCAGAGAGCAGCACAGGGGAATTCCCGGTACGACGTGTACACACTGCCAACAGGCGCCGCTCGGGAGACAATGCTAGCAAGCTGAAGCGTCCCGACAAGACCACGACCCTCGACGCTGATACGCCCATCACGGACTACCCGGTCCGACATCCACCCGTGAGCCGCCGTGCCATGTCCAAGCGCCAGTTCAAACGAGTACGCCGCCTAGACTCGGAACTCGAAGGACAAAAATGGCTGTCAGACTACACGACACAGGACATCGTACAAGCGCAACAAACAGACAGCGACCTCGGGATCGTGTATCAATGGGTACGGAACGACTCCAAGCCCACGAGAAATGAACTAGCACGCTATAGCGAGACTGTACAGACCCTCGTCTCACGGTGGAGAGTCCTCTCCATCAAGAACGGAGTACTTGTCAGGTCATCGACCGACACCAGCACCAATCAGACGACTACACAAACTGTACTACCAGCAAACCTCCGTGAAATCGTCCTGCACCAGTTGCACGACCTACGGGTCGTAGGACACCTCGGTATTCAGCGAACAATTGCACGGGTGAAACAACGCTACTACTGGCCTGGACTGGCCCTGGATGTAGCCAGATGGTGTGCTCGATGCACGCAGTGCGCCACGCGAAAAGGGAAACCCACACCACGTCGTGTACCCCTTACACAGATGTCAGCAGGTGCTCCATTCGACAGAATCGCCCTAGACATCCTGGATACAGATAAAGTCACTCCTCGTGGCTGTCGGTACATCGTAGTGATCTCTGATTACTTCACGAAGTACACTGATGCTTTCCCATTACGACGTCATACAGCACGAGCTGTAGCGGATGTTCTGGTGCACAAGTGGATCGTGTACCATGGAGTTCCAAAGACTGTCCACACCGACCAAGGGACTGAGTTTGAATCTGGCTTGTTCCGATCTACAATGAAACTCCTAGGCGCCAGAAAGATACGTACCGCGCCCTACCGACCTCAGAGCGACGGCCAAGTTGAGCGGTTCAATCGTACACTATTGAACATGCTCAGTGCTTTCGTGTCTGATCGTGCAAATGATTGGGACCTACATTTGCCGTTTGTACTAATGGCGTACCGTACGTCAGTACATGCGTCTACAGGATGTACACCACAGATTATGGTGTACGGACGTGAGGCAAACTTACCAGTAGACCTGATGTTCCCGTCAGTAGACGACCCGCCGTTGCCACCATGTGCCCCTGAGTATGTCGAGTACCTCCGACAGGCAATCAGAACTACGCACGAGTATGCACGAGAACATCTACAAAGAGCTGCATTTAGACAGAAACGAGGCTATGACGCGCACGCGAAAGTCCGTGATCCATACCGACCCAATGATCTGGTCAGGTACTACTACTTGCCGCTGTCGCAGACAAATAAGTTCGCGAGACCGTGGACAGGGCCATGGAAAATTATCGAGAAAGTGACTGACGTAGATTATAAAATCGTGTTAGTTTCTAATCCGAGAAAACAACGGGTAGTACATATTGACGTACTCAAGCCATACGAGAAAGACAATCTCGACCTGCACAACGACAATGCTGTTGTTGCCCAGGTACCGACGATCGATTTGCCCCCGACGGAGTTGTACAGTGAACGCACCCACTCAGAGATCGATAGCCCGACCTCTGATGATCGCGATCCGCGTACCGCGATAGTACATGACGCGAGTAACGCGAGCGCCAGATGAGCAACAAATTACCTCGAGGCGTTCATCGTCGGATGAAGGCGAAAAAGCGCGAATGAAAAATTTCGCCATGTCGAGTACCGCGAGTACACGTCCAAGACACAGACGTAAGAGGCGTCGTGTCACACTGCCGAACGGAAAATCGGGAACTAGGCAGTCCAGAACGGACGCATACACGACGTCGAGTACCGATCAGAACGACCAAAGACCCCCCGTGAGGCCAAGACGAGAGATCCGCCTCCCTGTTAGGTTTAGATAACACTGATAGGCAGGACTGATTTTTCGTTAACAACTGCTTGTTTTAGACTGCATTTATAATGCTGTAGAAATAGGACTATGATTTTGCATTGTTTGCTCGGTAAAAGTAAATTATATTCATGTATCAAAAATATGTATTAAGAATTATTTGTACGGCGTTTTGCCCGTTATTTCTTATATTATATATTTATTCGTGTATTTGTTTTAAAACTTTAGAATCTAGAGAGTCACACGGCCGTTGATCGTTATGGGAAATTCTTTACATGCCAGCAATACAGCCATTTATCACCCCGTGTATGTTTAGCCGCTATACAGTAAAACCACTTTGTGCCCTTAGGATATCGGGTGTCTCAACTTGTAACAAGCTTAGAGTGGATCGGCCTCTGTTAACACTAGGTAATATTCAGTGGAACGCCAAGACGCGGAGTTGACACATGTAGAACTGATTATCACGACGGGCCGGTTCTCATTATTATGATTTGTAAGCTATCATTCATTGTCACTGTGTTAGCGGCCGCGAAAATTCGCACGAGTTTTTCCCATTATATTTACAGTAAAATAGTGTAACGGGTTCGCACCCTTCTGTGACGTCTTGATGAACCGGTTTTCTTGGGAGGTTGTTATTTAACCGGAGCTGAAACGGTAAAACTCCGGGAAACTGCTACTGCTGTACGGTTGAACTCCGGCTAGAAGTCTCTAAGGTTGGTAGCGTGGTCTGGAATGGACCTCTTAACCGTTGTCCGACTGCTAATCTGCAACTGCACCTGTAACGTAAGAAGCCGGAGGCGTTTCCGTCTCCGGGTACTGCAACTGCTCCGTCGGGATACCGCTTTACTGCAACAGCTCCGTCGTTTTCCGCCTTACTGCAACTGCGACTGCACCTGGAATGAGAATCCGGGAACGTTGCCGTTTCCGAATACTGCAACCGCTCTGCCAGGTTCCGCCTCACTGCAAACTGCTCCGGTTGGCTCCGCCTCACCGCAACCTGTGACTGCACCTGAAATGGGGTATCTCGGAAGTGTTCTCACTTCCGGTTACCGCAACCGCTCCGTCAGGTACTGCCTCTGCAACTCCGTCGTCCGGTACCGCCTCTGCAACTGCTTCGTCGTTCCCGTCTCTGCAACTGCTCCGTCCGATACCGCCTCCGTAGTTGCTCCGTTGAATTCCACCTCCGTCTCCGTCTCCTTCCTTGGTGATCTGGATTCTTGGATCACCCTAAGACGTCGTTACAACTTGGTCTTAACCGACTGTGGTCTTATCTCCCTTTACTCCATATTACTTTCTTTTCCGGTGAACTAACTTTATTATAAATTCCAGTTCCCTAACGAACACGGAAAAACAACTCGGTTGAAGTTTTCATGTTTATTCTCCAAGTGCACAGTCAGAAGACTTATCTGCTATTGTCTGGATGACTCTATCCGGAACAAGGGAGTACTCTGCTATGGGAGAAGGGGTCTGCACAGGTCGACGTCAGGACACCAACTCCGCCGTCCGCTGTGAAGCGGGGGCTTTTATAGACCTGAGACCCACGTCACGTGACCAACCTATTGTGACGTCATAGTCCGCCAAAACACTGATATTTTCCGGATTTCTAAAAACACTGTAGAACCAATCAGTGGCTGACACGTCACCTTTTAAACCGAAAACGAGGCTGATCACATGACCTTCCGGAAATAACGTCATTACGTTTTTGTACTCCATTGTTCCGACTCCGTCTCCGGTTCCGTCTCCGGTTCCGGCTCCGTCTCCGGCTTTACCAACATCACAAATATACCAAGTTCCGAGACGGAAAACCTTTTAAACATTAACAATACGGAACCGTATGAACCTTTAAACACATATACATTTTAATAAACGGTTATTTAACCATAATATCACAAAACACTAACAGAATTACCTAGGGGAAACTTTTGGGTACGCCCCAAAACCGTTACACTCCCCCTTCCTTAGACTCTGTTCGTCCCGAACAGATTAAAATCACATATATACAAATTGTCAACCGTTAAACTGTCCGTAAAAATCAAACACAACTTGTTTCCGTGATCCGGGTACTGGTATCTCTTAACTAGTTTACCGTCACTGTACCCGGATATCTTGCTTGTTCCGTTTCCCACTTTTTAACTCTTAATTATACTAGAATCCGGGAAACGGTTCTTCTTTCTTCTCCTTGCGCCGACTTGACTTGCGACGACTTGCGGCGACTTGCGACGACTACTGCCCACCAGTATCACGGCGCGAACTGCTCCCCGACGGCGGACGAGGTGGAATGGTATTTGGTACCAACGGTCGTCCGAAGCTTGTTCCTCTGGCATCAACCGGGAGAAGATCGGGATCATGGAGACTCCACTGGGGCGGGACGTAGAACCCATTCCTGAGGCGTTCGTCCCGGATGGACCAATCTGGAATCCGGACGATCTGACGGGTCGGGACGAGACCAAACGGTGACTCTCTCTGCTCCATGGTCTCCACGTAGATGCCGGAGTCTCTCATCTCGGCTGGCCCCCACTGCTCCGGTCCCCAACGTACTGCATAGTATCTGGCATGCTCCGGGACTGCAGGTGCAAAGACGGATGCGCTCCGTCCCCCAATATTCACCGGGAAACAATGGGACGGACACGGTTGAGTTGAAGGACCGCCAAACGGGTAGAACGTGTAGGATGGACTCTGGGTTGGTGCATGGACTTGGCTCCTTCCGGACCGCTCACTGGAAGACTGTCGAGGCCGGGTCTCCACCGGAGACAGGATTCCGGGTGTAGCTCTGGCTTGATCTACCAGGATACTCCTCCGGGCTCTCTGCACGTCCGCATGGCTTCGGTCAGACGCGGAAGACTCCATTCCGTCATCCCTAGCCGCTGAACTGGTTCTGCTTCCGGCTACTGCTTGAATGGTTGCCGGTAAAGTTCTCTCCGTGGATCCTCAGGTCTCCGTCTCACTGACAGCTCTGCTCCGGGTTCCGCCTTCCGCTTTGGTCTCCGGTCTGCCTCCGGATCTGCCGATGGGTCTGCTGTCCGCTCGGCTATCTGCTCTGCTATCTGTTCTGCTATCGGCTCGGCTATCTGCTCTGCTATCGGCTCGGCCGCTGGATCTGCTTTCTGCTCCGCCTCCGGGCCGGACAATCACGCTGCTCACTGCTCTGCCACTGCTAGTCGTTCTCGGAGGTGGGCTCCGGAAAAGGTCTTCCTCATCGTCTCTGCTCTGCATTTCCGCAATGTCCGCCACTCCAACTTCTGCCGCTGCTCCGCTGGAACCTTCCTCCAACAGCCGGAACTTGTAGTCATGCACCGCCTTGCCTTTTCCCTTGGCGCTGCCTCCTGAAGACTTGGGTGGGGTGTGTTGCTTCTCCTCTCGGCCACGTTCTCCGCCTCGGTCCTTGGCGCGCTCCGGGCTCTCCTTCCTATATTCCCGGCATTGATGGCGACCGGATTTATCCGGCGAACGGCTGCGACTCCGCTTCTTTCCGCGGTCTCGATCTGCTCCGGTACCTCGAGATGGGTCTGGGCTGTTTTTCCGGGAGGTGTTCCGGGAAGAACTCCGGGTCACTGGCGGCTTAACCGGCTTCGGGTCTCCTGGTTCTTGCAACTCGTCTTCACTTGCCATGATTTTCAGCTCTGCTTCTTCTTCCGAACTGCTCTCCGCCTCCGTGGACGAAACGTCGGCTGCTAGTGTGGCCACCGACTGGGTACCGGAACGGTACCGGGTCCGGGATGAAACCGAACCTCCCGACTCCGACTCCGTGTCCGACAACTGGTCATGCCGTGTTACCGGCTTCTTGCTTTTCCGTGGGGTCATCTTGGACCGGAGGCTTTTCTCCTCAAACTGCTCTCTGCCAACCCTTAGTCGAATCGGGTTCGCGTCCATTGCGTGTCGGGACCGCAGATGCTTCTGGGTCCCCTCTTTCCATCTGCTCCAATGTTCACACTGTGGACAGGCGAAAACCTACTTCCAGTCAAAACCGGCTTTACACATCATACTGCTGGACCATGTTTATTGCACTTATACCCTGGGCGAAAAGTTCGATGTAGCCCCCTAACATAGATTTAATCCAGATAAGTCCTGAAAAATCCCCGTAAAACCGCACTTTTGGCTTAAACTGTGGTTGTGGGGGCGTTTTCAGCTTTATTCCCCCTAAGAAAACCCCGTAAACTCTTCTGGTATGCCCGGCTAGACGGACGGACGACGGACCGCGGCAACGTGACGGCAATATCGGACCTATGGTTCGGTAATCTAAAAATAGAGGTCGTTGCATGGCTTCTTGAGCCCTAGGACCCAAGCTAGACCAAAGACCCTCCACGGGGGTCTTTGGCTAGACCTACGCCTTTTTGGCTAGGACAACCATGTTGTACGGGCACGTTATGACACATTACTTCCCACATACAACTAAAGATTCAATGAACTCAAGTTGATAGTCATATTGATATAGGCCTAGGCCTAACTAACTCAACCGATAGTCATATCAATAAATTGTATCTTACTGACTTGCTCGATATTAATGTCAAATATTATCCTTATAAGATGACATGTTTAGTTTATGAAATAGGCCCCATCATAGATCGATCTATCCGTTATAATTTATCATCCTGATTGTATTTATTGAGATGAGTTTTGGTGAACTGGTCTGGCATTTGACGACCTTCTTATGTAATGGCAGATAAAAAAAATATTATGTCGTCTGCGCTCCTCAAAAACTCTTAATAGTGCTGGAGGTATGCTGACGCTTTTCAAACATTATTCATCTAGCTTCCCCACACAGATCATGATGGTTCATAACGACCTTTCCCGAAAATGGGCTGATGTGACCTTGGCGCCATCTGTTGACCGGAAGTGAATGACTAATATTGACAAATCTTGCGTCCACCTCCAGAAAACAGGGAAGCGAGTGATACCAAAAATGTACTTTTAAACTTATTCAATCAATAATCGTAGATATTTGATATTTCCACACAAACTGAAGAGCCGCCTTTACGCGTAAACATGTCTACAAGCAACGGCGTAATCCCCAATGGTCACCAATCGAAGCGAGAGGATGGTGTCGTGTACCGACTCTCCGGCACAGTTATCGTCCCTGTCATCCTTTCGTTGCCTCTGCTCGGTTTCGTGATCTGCATCGTTATTTCCTTGATAACAGATTATGACGAAGCTACATCGACCGCTTGCAGTGATGAGTCAGTTGGAAAAGTAAGTAATGCCAAGTGATCGAAATTCAAATCGTCAAGTAACGTCATTTTCTTCCTAATCTATCGTACATAGTCATAGATCTAAACGTGTTTCGATCATTTCACTCACATTTCAAATACAAATGACAGGTGATTAGTCCACCAAAGTGATCAAGCCACCATTGAGAATTATCAAAATATAGGTTAAGTGATGAAAGACGAATGTTATGACATTAGGGTTTGCTATTATGCGGCCTGATCGCTTTGGCGGCCTTAAGTGGTGGTAACCCAGATGACATGTCTATTCTCGAGCGGGGACTTGAAAACCTGAGCACTCCAAAGGTCATCATCATTGTCGATTGTACAATATGCGATACATGACAAAGCGATTGCATATAACCCTATCTCCAGGCAGAGACAACAAGTCGCACTCCGATTTTCCTGACGCAGTGCGATCAGTAATCTTGTCATATAAACACATACAAACCAATCAGTATATACAAACGGATATCAATGAAGCATTTCTATGCATGAATTGTGTGTTTTACAACATTTATTTGCCCTGTCCCCGATTGGCTAATCCAATCACGCGATCAGGCGAATTATACTTCCAAACTGTCAACAGACAAAGCGGTGGCCACCAAAATATCATGCTTCCCACAGTTTAGTTCCAGTTTTTGTGTACTTTCGTTTGATTTCTAAATCTGTAAATGCCACGTACTGTAAGAAATAAGACAACAAAGTGAAGATATGAATTTTTTAAAAGTGTGTCAACGTTTAGAGGTGTTTCAGGGAAAGAATGTGGCAGCAACAATATCGCTGCCATCGGTCATGAAAAAAGGTATGGCGAGCTGTGCTCAGGGAATTAGTTATATACAGTGCACATCAGCACATGCAACCACAACATCAGAAACGACTTAGCAACCGAACTGGAGGGGTGCCAGGGTTTAAAGTCATAGTAGCAAGGTACCATAATATGGTTTTATTCCTCTTCAGATAAAGGCATTGTGGACATTTGGTGATAAAAAAAGATGTTCGCGTCAATTGGTAATTAATAACAGCGACATATAATCGAGTATATTGAGCCAGTATTGCAATCGCTTTCTCATGCCGATGAAAAAAATAGCTTCGGCAGTTTCCGTAATCGTGACGTCAGTTGAGGCAAAATGTGCTTTGATTGCTGGCCAAAAACGTAAAACACGTAATTTGGGCGGTCAGCTCAAAGATAGAAAACCACTCCAAAATGCATGAGATTCAAAAGAAAACACATGAAAATCAACAAATACTGGACATCTTGCAATTCAATAAACCTCCCTTCTGGGAGAATGAATAGTACTGATTCTAAATATCAAGACAAGAAATGCCGTATTCCAACCATCTCATCCGTTCACTTGAATTGTCAAACATACACAACGAGAATGAATATGCGACATGCAGTTTACCTTGCTGGCTACATGTACTTTCAGTACTGCCTCAAATGACGTCACAAACCACGTGACCCATACTAAAATCAGGATCAAAATCTTCGGCAATTTACGGAAGGAGTGCCTATTTGATTCAATATCTCGAAACCCATTGATTGTATTTGTAAAATTCGTTCGAATTTACAGATAACTATTCATAATGGACTGAATGAAAAGCACTTTCATCGGCATGCTACTAGGTCTTTAAGTCACCGGATGGAAATAGGCATGTCACTTCTAGAATATATCTTTCCAACCACACTATGATCATGTTTGGGATATATTTTATCGACTTTGGCCAGTGCTCAAGCAAGCAAATTATGCAATAAGTTTGAGTGATCATATTAGTATACTATTGTATGCCATTTCTTTGATTTACATTTAGGAAATCATGCGATTACAATCAATTTCAAACCTACTTCCAGTCAAAACCGGCTTTACACATCATACTGCTGGACCATGTTTATTGCACTTATACCCTGGGCGAAAAGTTCGATGTAGCCCCCTAACATAGATTTAATCAATGCGAAAATCAAATTTTGTCTTTTTACAGGTTCCTAATTTTCTGCCTTCGATCAGTGCTGCAATTGGAAATTTTACACCACAACGCTATGTCTGGAGGATCACATTTTCTTTGCATTTGGCTCCCCGGTATTTGCTTGCTGTCATGCACTATAAGTACAACATGTCCTTTCCCGTTACGAGTAATCGTGCCTGGTTCCGACGACTCAACCTGGTGGCCTGCCTAGTGCACTTGTGTGAATTGACGGGCCTCCTCTTGGTGACATACGTTTCATCAACAGAGAACTATCGTAAGACTTCAACTGTTTCAAGTGGGGTTTTTTTATAATAGAATTTCACAGGGCATTTTTCTATTCTTCTCATGAATGTTTCTATATCTGCAGCTGTCCATGAGAAAGGGTTCAAGATGTTTGTCATGTGTGGAGAGCTCTATATCATACTGACTCTGATCATCTTCTGGTGGGCAAGGCAGGAGCTGACATGGACAACTCGAGTGCGTATATTCAATGGGTACCATATTATTGTTCAGTCTTGGCACAGTGTTTCTAACTTTTGAGATATTGGTTTAAATTTTGTTTGATGAATAGGACATACAGTCATTCCGGCTGAAGGTGGCCAGTCTATGTCTGATGCTTGCGTGTACTGGGCTCACATTCTACTTCTTCACCCGACACATGAACTATTGTGAACCAAATGGTGAGTACTGGGGAAGAAATCTTATGATCAGTGATTTGTTCGAGTGAGGAGTGAGAATACTCTACTGAATACTAACTTTTATATTGCATTTTGCGTCCATGTGGAAATGCTATAGATATTTACAAAAAAAACCTACCTTTCAGTTTATTCGTGGTTTGCGGTGTTTGAGTACCTGTTGGTTGTGGCTAGCACTGCATTCCATGCCTCCTGGATGCTGCTAGATTTCTGGGGAGCCTCGATGAAAGTGACAGTTCCAGCTCGGCCTGGCCAGTACAGCAACCTGCCCGTATGACAGACCACTAGTCTGTCATCCGCTCTCACCCCAAAACACAACAATAGCTACTCTGCTTGAGGCAGGATAGTCAACAAGCCATAATGTATACTCACATACTCCCACATGGTGTATTCAAATATAAACACAACAGTTTGCTTCCAGCAACTACTGGAACATTATCAAAATTGTAACTCACTTGCTATTTGCATTCTATGGTCATAATTTCATTGAATTTATCACACTGTGAAAGATGTTCCACAGTTTGTGAAGACACCAAATACACCAGAAGACATTGACAATTCTGCATAATCATGAATAACTGTGTAATATTGCTTTGGTAATGAACACAAGATTGTACTATTCGACATATATCGTTAACATATGACTATGTGTCATTGTAGATATTGAAGAAACATTTTATGTTCTCGTATTACTTCACAAGTTTTAACCTATTTTCGAAATTCAACAATTTTCTATTTCTTCTGAAAAATTGGGGATAGTGAACATTTCTTTAGATAGAGTACAAAAGAAAAAATACGTGGGAAATTCCTGTCTGTTCCGGTGGTAGTGTTTTATATTCGGTTGATATTGATTCAGTTTATTTTGCAGTATTTTAGCTAGTTTGGCATGTTTGAAAAATGTGATTTTGATAAAAGAAAACACTCCAACGCACATGATATTTGCCTTGTGTTAGGCTCACCATTCTATATTTTAGTTCACTATGCAAAAAAAGTGTTGTGTTGTATTGAATAGATTGTGGTTTCTATGGAAACTCTTTTGAAAATGATAATGTGGGGCAGGTTGTGTTTAGATACCCTGTGAATTTGTGGAAATCTCAATTTCTACAGTCCGTTCGTTTAATATTGCATTTGTTTGTAAACTTGTGTTCAAGAGTTCCTTCTTGAGTGTCAGCTTTGAGATTAAATGTATAATGTTTTTAATGTCGTTCCTGAAAGTGCACAGTTTGGGGTCTATATTTTACACCACCTCTGTATATATATCTATATCCAGCATATGTGTAACAATGTCCACCAATGACTACTGGGAGTAGTACCAACTACCCATTGCAACAATCAAACCACTTTCAGTTAAGTTTCTCCTGGAAAGTATGTCTTGTTTTGCTTATGTATGAATACCAACCATGTGATTGTGCCAAGATTCATACATGGCATAATTTTTGCCTCAAATCCCAAGAAATATTGCTGCGTTTTCCATGTTCTGTAATGTGAAATTTGATTGGAGGTAATTGTTCGAATAACACTATGTTTTTGTATACAAATGTGTATCGTACATGTACTTGGAGTATCAAGTTATTAGTCAATGACAGCTCTGAAAGTAACATTTTGGAAGTTCTGAGATGAAAGCTCGGAGAACCGTTAGAGCTGTGAATACACTGTACGTAATGTCAGATGTTAATGTGATTCTGCATGTAGTTCACAGTGTGAACTTGCTTGCCAGCGTAACAATCGCCTGTTTACAGTGCATGATGGCTTAAATCCTGACATTACACTTTCGAGTGTGGCTGTACACTGGCATTGTTGTGGCATGTTGTTGTTGTTGATGGCAGCAATACTGAATGAAACTGTATGCAACTACAGGTACTGTACTTTTAGATGTATATCATTGATGTGAAAGGTGCAGGCATATCTGAACTGTGCACTAGTCCTGAACCTTATTTTGCCTTGAGTAGTTATCATGTGGGTGTGTACACCCTCCAGCATTCCTCGAACATCGAACGCTGTCCTTGTTTCTTCTCCCAAACACCTGGGCAGTACACAGGGGAAGCAGTGGGTATAATGTGTCCACACTGTCACCTAAATTGTACATGTTGTGTGTATCCTGTTACCTGTTCTCAATGTTTATTTTTACCTCTAACATGTGTCATTCAATCTGTATATATGTCAAGCTTTGCATGTGATATTCAACTTGTATTTACCCATAATTATTAGCCCTGGATGGGTGTGGTGTAGCTTTGTAGTGAGTAGTGTAGACTAGAATGGTTGTATTTATTAGTGTAGACAGTGCTCTTTCCCTTACCACACCTTTGGGGCACTGTGCGCAGCAGGAAATCTGTTATCGACACCTATTTGCTTCACAAACTCTGCACTGGGGATACACGCCATTGGGACTTTACAGAGCATAATAATATTTCAAGAGATTCATCGTTTATTAGTTCATGTGTGACATAATAATTTGGTGGTTAGCACTAAATAGTCCTATCATACTCAATTGGGATCTGGTGTTTATTGTTTTTTTCCCCCCACATTTTTTGGCTGTCTGCATCACACAATCAATTGTCTACACAGCCTGGCAACTCTAGCATACATATATAAAGATGTTTACTAATGTTGGAGCAGTCAATTCACCTGAATTTTATGTTTTTGTTTTCCAAAATAATGTATAGAACATGTGGATTGGTAAATCCAGTCCGTTTTTCAAGGTGTGATGAAATTTTAGTGTGTCACAGTGCAGCGTGCTGCATTCATCAGTTTCCACGGGTTACAATGATTCAAGGACAATGTTTAATATTTATATATATTGATATATATATGTGAACATCTATGTGCGTTTATGTATACCCAGGTATAAATAGATCTTCTCAGTGGCAGGCATTGTCATTTTGAATTTGATGGTTTAAAATACTCAACTTTTGTTGTCATGTTACTTTTGAATAATTCTACAATGAGAAATAAACCATGTCTGGTGTTGACACCATTTCATTGACAAACAGTATGTTCTCGCATGGTTTATAGATGGATCAACTCCAAACTCTTCTGCATTGCAAATGTTTTCTGTTTACAGATTTGTTGTCATGACAAAGTTGGCACCATGTATAAAGATGCACTTTATAAAGTATGATCTCGGCTGTAACATTTGGAGGTTTGCACGTTACTAAATGATTATTTTGCACACCTACAGTTGAACATCACATCACATCACTCGGCACCTACTTGCTGGCATTTGGTATCTTTTTATGGATGACATGCAGAACTGATCACTTTGTTTCTGGGCAGCAAACATTGAACATAGCTTGCTTGTGCTGCGGTTTATCCGCCTACCCAGCACATACATATAAACGTTTGTCACGTGTCGAAGTGGAAAAAAAACTCGTTCGAGTCCAATGGTGGGATCGAGCGCAGGCCAGTGCTGGAAACATTTAGGGTTTTTCGATTCAGCAGCGTTTCCTGTTGAGGTGGCCCCAAGGTGCCTCGTCACATCATGACTCCACATCGGATGATATGTGACTCCCGTTTCTCTGATGCTCTCTCACAAGAGCAGCATCTCTTTGTGCATGCCGAGATCTATATACACATGATACAGTATATTTATATGTAGGAAGACTGTAGCATGCTAGTTCCAAAGTTTTAGTGTTGTCTTGCCCAGCATGTCTCTAACAGTGATTTATATGTACTGCATGTACCGAAATTGACCATTCTCCAGCATGAACCCCCCCCCCCCCTCCCCCACACCTCCAAAATATATACTGGTATCTTGGCTAAATGCAAGTATCATTGTTCAAGTGTAAAATCAGTTGGCAGGGCAGTTGGCATTGCCTTCCGAAATACCGGATCGTAGGCAACTAGCATAAATGACATGGTTTATTCAGATTACCAATGTTGCATGGATATTATCAGCATAGTTTATTAATTTTTGTGGAGAAAGTTAATCATTAGGCATATATAATAATGGTTTTAAACATGGCTATTTTTGTATTCATTGTGTAAATGTCATTTGTTGCTATACTGGCCACAATATTTATTGATACGTTTTTGATGTAATGGATAATATCGATAACAGCCGTTCCAACTATGGACATCTGAACTCAGAAAGCTACATTGTATTCTGGTCAAACCTTTGATCAGATAAATTGTAGTGAAATGATTTGAATATTGATTTGTATTGAGCTATTCATTAGTACTAGTAATCAATATCCAATATGTCATCTGCTCATTTTGTGTGTAAGTATTATCATGTGGTTTGTATTTTATCCCAACTTCAGGCGATTACTCAGAAAAGCAAAATACGTGAGGGTTTCAAGTCGCAGTGATTCTTGATATTTATTTTGCATTTGTAAACTGTGTGAGCTTTCTGCCTTCACTGGAACTCGATACAATATTTGTTGTCGGTGCAATAGAACACTCGATCAGAATTAGAGCCTGATCTGGTATCCTACAGTATTACATTTACTGGGAAGCCCATGAGATTTTACATGTATATCTTGCAGGTGGATGGCTCACACGATGGCCTGAATTACTGCACGCAGTTGTACCTGTATGTTTGATATCTGGTCACATCAAATCTATGTGAAATAACCACATGGCTGGCCAATGTATGCTTCACACATTAATATTACTAAATGGCGTAGAGATAAATCACTGTAAATATAAATACATACCTGTATACGTATACATGTCAAAATTAATTTTGGCTTATTGTTCTGATCTTATTGCAATGTACATGTAAAAATCAATGATTTTGGTCAGTCATTGCGTGGTTGTGACAAGTCGTTTCACAGTTCTTCAAATCATGCTGTAATTCTAATGATCCTGATAATATTTACATCGTTAGTGACAATCTGCTTCCGTTTAGAGAGAGCAGATCCATGTCTACTTTTATGGAAATAAACGTATTCGTGTATGTCATACTTTCATGACTTGTGGGTTAATATTGTATATAAGCAAACAACTACTGTCCTTTAGCCACATTGATTTCACTTTTACCACACATATACCAACATAATCATGGAACTACCAAAGACGAGGTAAACATTGGGGTGGTCAAATAAGTCCATACGGTTATTTATCCAGATAAGACAATCATATATCGATGTGAATTCATTCCAGTATGCAATAAAGAGCAGGGTATCGGAAATGGAGTTTGCTCGTGTATGACTCATAGTTCGGGCATTTCGGCATCATAGATGGTCAGATGGCTTCCGGGTGATGAATGAAAAGGACTTGTACACTTCTGAAACTTGACGCATTCATGTAGATTTATATAGTGAGTCCAGAAACCTTTTTGCTAGGGAGTGAGGGAGTACAACCCAACAAATGACCCTGAAGCTCTCGGAATCGATGTGTAAACTTTGGTGTTGCTTTCTGTCAAAATATTCTTGCTGAGACATTTTTTGGCCGTATTTAAAAAAATGATTTATTTGTCACTAATGATAAAGAATGATATAGCTTTCAGTCGGAATGCCCCAAGGCATCTCCAGGCCTTGATGTCTGTACATTGGAGATATTTTGGTGATCTTGGTTGGATACAATTTCACGGGTAAATTGTACATGTAACTGAATCATAAGCATGTAAATTGGTACCGATGGTTACCGGACAAGTTTGGTTTTCAACATTGCAGGATATATGACCTTGAGCAAAGGCCACACCTTGTGGAAACTTCATGATAAAATGGCCATCAAAAATCCAAAATTGAGCATTTTTCTTTTTTTTTTAAATTTCGTTGGAAAAAAAGCGAAAATCAAGAAACTGAAAAAAAATCTCTGGAAATATTTTTAGGTATTTTTGTGCAAAATTTCAGTAAGATTCGAGCGTAAACTTTAAAGATAAGATAAGTGCGGACGGCTGTCTCAACACTTCAACGTTAGGGGCAGGCTTTTCCCATGTTGAATTTCCCATCTAATTTTCCGAAATGAGCCCATAAAACACCCGAAAAATAGCACCTAAAGCAACATATTGGTCTGAAACATGGTTAAGGGCTTTTTTGCAGCCCCTAAACATTCGTTGTTTGCCCGGACGGACGACGAACGCAACGCGACGGCAATAGGTTATCAGAACATTAGGTTCAGTAAGGGGCCGGTCATTATTTATCAGGTTGGGGGGGGGGGGGGTAAAAACTGGGGGGTCATACTTTCATTTTCAACAATATTGGGGGGTCATACTTTTATTTTCGATGGGATTGGGGGGGGGGGGGGGGTCGGAGTTTGAAATTGAGTTATTTTGGGAAAATCTGAATGGTAAAATAGTTAAATAATTAGGTGGAAACAATCCACTCAATATCAGAACATGGACTCATTGGAGTACGCGATGGAATTTCATAACATTTTCAGTCAAAACCATAATCTCAGTGAAACCGGATCCTACAGAGGACCATCCATGAACACTAACATCAAGAGATGCCGCAATTAATCCGTGTGCATCAGGGCTCAAAATTTATAATTTTATCCACGAGCCAAAGGCTCCTATCTCGCTCCTATTCAACAATTTTCAGGAGCCAATTTGCTCATAAAAGCATATTTCAATATTACTTTACAGATTTTCATCAGCCAATTGGCTCGTGAGCTCTAATGCCTCGGAGCAAATGTGAAATGTTATGAGCCTATATGGCTACCCATAAGTGGCAATTCTGAGCCCTGATGTGCATTAATCAACGCTCATCACTCAGATTGAAACATTGTAAACAAGATTCCACTTTGGACCTAATGGAGCAGCACTACAGCTGAGCACGGTGCCAGCAAGGACGAACCCAGATCAGCAGGGTCCTGTCATAAACAAACCACGGATCAACCAGTCCATACCACCCTGAGCAACATATCATCCCTTCCGATGAACCCGAACTAGCATGTCAGAACCACAGACTGGTTTTCCACTCAAAATTTTGTCAACACATGACCCCACAGAGGATATTCCCCAAAGACATGGACCTTTCCATACAGAAAGTCAAAATAGTCCTGGATCGCCTCGGATGACCCGGGTAGTGAATGTGACTCGCATGATTGGGACGGTGTCAGAACATTATGAGCCCGTCATAGAGCCAACACAGACCTGATTCAAGACTAGAAAGAAAAAAAAACAGTTCTGAATGGCCTGATTCACCAATTCTTCCCTGCTCATCAATGATATGTGGAAGAATTCGCTATGTATTTTTTGCGAGTTCGCTATGATGTCCAGTAAAAATCGGTGAGGGTTTTCATACATTTTTTCCATTCCATCCATAATTTCCAAGTCAAGAAATCAACTGAATGATCTTTGACCTAGGTCTCGAGTGTTCCAAGTGGGCTCCGAAACGATGGGCTGTGTAGTGAAAAAGAAAATGCTAGTATTCGGAGGAAAGTGATCCTGGATATAGATGGGGGGGGGGGGGGGGGGGTGAGGAGTCTGGTTTTGCCCTCAAACACCTGTCATAATTAAGTGCCCTTATATAGTATGCATACAAGTAATAATTGTTGTAATGGCGTTCACACTTGCACTTGAAGTGAAGGAATGGTGGGGTCAAACTTTGAAAACTCATTTCTCGAAAAACCCATCCAACCCCCCCACCCAGTAAATAATGACCGGCCCCTAACCTAAAAAGGAGACAGTTTGTACGGCATGATGAGTATGCATGAACTGTGAAAAAGTACAAGTAGATTTTCCCTCGAGTATGTCTTAGAGATACGGTGGCTCATATTCGCCAGATGGAGGAATGCACTTTTTTCTTTACAGCGTTATAACGCTGTAATACAGCGTAATAACGCTCTAATTTACAGCGTAATAACGCTCTAATTTACAGCGTAATAACGCTCTAATTTACAGCGTAATTACGCTCTAATACAGTGTTATATCGCTGTAATACAGCGTATTAACGCTGTAAATTAAAGCGTAATGACGCTGTAAATTAAAGCGTTATTACGCTCTATTACAGCGTTATAACGCTCTATTACAGCATAATAACGCTCTAATTAGAGTGTAATTACGCTGTAAATTACAGCGTTATAACGCTCTAATTTACACTGCCAGAGACATCATCGGACCTGCTAGTTCATCAGCTCAATCATTTGTAGGGAAATCTCAAAATTACGGTGGCTCATATTCGCCAGATGGAAGAATGCACATTTTTCTTTACAGCGTTATAACGCTGTAATACAGCGTAATAACGCTCTAATTTACAGCGTTAAAACGCTCTAATTTACAGTGTAATAACGCTCTAACTTACAGCGTAATTACGCTGTAATAGAGGTTTATAACGCTGTAATACAGCGTAATAACGCTGTAAATTAGAGCGTAATTATGCTGTAAATTAGAGCGTTATTACGCTCTATTACAGCGTTATAACGCTCTAATTTATAGCGTAATTACGCTCTAATTTACAGCGTAATTACGCTCTAATTACAGCGTTATTACGCTGTATTAGAGCGTAATAACGCTGTAAGTTAGAGCGTAATTACACTATAAATTAGAGCGTTATTACGCTGTAAATTAGAGCGTTATTACGCTGTAATTTAAGTGTAATTACGCTGTATTTGAGCGTAATTACGCTGTAATTACAGCGTTATTACGCTGTATTAGAGCGTAATTACGCTGTAATTACAGCGTGATTACGCTGTATTAGAGCGTAATTACGCTGTAAATTAGAGCGTTATTACATTGTAAATTAGAGCGTTATTACGCTGTAAATTAGAGCGTTATTACGCTGTATTAGACCGTTATTACGCTGTAATTTAAGCGTTATTACGCTGTAATTAGAGCGTAATTACGCTGTAAATTACAGCATAACTACGCTCAAATTACAGAGTTATTACGCTCAAATTACAGTGTAATAACGCTCTAATACAGTGTAATAACGCTCTAAATTACAGCGTAATAACGCTCTAAATTACACTGCCAGAGACATCATCGGACCTGCTGGTTCATCAGCCCAATCATATGTAGGGAAATCTCAAAATACTGTAATTAGAGCGTTATAACGCTCTAAAAAAATTTGTGTTCCTCTATGTGGCGAATATGAGCTTCCGTACAAAATTATTCTGATCTAGATATGTTTATTACAAATCACGATAATGGAAATATGCTAGGAAGGTGAACGGTTTAATTTAGAGCGTAATAACGCTCAAAAATAGAGCGTTATAACGCTCTAAATTAGAGCGTTATAAACGCTGTATACAGCGTTATTACACTGTAATTAAAAATTTGCGGTCCTCTATGTGGCGAATATGAGCTTCCGTACTTTGATAACTTGGAAATTGGCCTCAAAATAACTATCGTAAATGTCAGGTCTGGTTTGTAGCATGTGAATAATTCCTACTGGACAAATGTAATGATTGACCAATGGATTCCCTACTGGACAAATGTAATGATTGAGGTTGGATTCAAAAGCATTAATATATATCGTAAACCATTGTATGACGGAGAATCCGCTTACAGGTCGAGTATTTTACCAATTGAGCTACCGAGGCTTCTCGCTAAAATTCTTTATTTTATCACATTATGTTATAATTATATTGATAAAAATTCGTCTTGTCACATGTGCACAACCACCACTTGCACAGTGCACCAGTGTGTATATATAATTGGTACATGTATATCGATATGTTGTCTTTTTAAGGTAGTCCGCTCCAAACAGTGAGGGGAGGGGGTCAAAGAGTTTTTTTCAAAATAAATACGTGTGTCAACATAATTTAGAGCTTCAAAATGATATATTGTATAGAGTAACTGTTCAGCATCCTGAAACTGAAAAGAAAATAGGGGGTCACCGTATCCGTTCGCATGGAAAACACGATGTAAGGTGTGAATATGAACGAAAAAATGTGCAAAAATGCCATAATTTATGTCATTCTAGGTAAAGACCCCCTATTTTCTTTTCAGTATTAGGATGCTGATCATTTACTCTATAAAATAATGTCATTTTGAAGAGATAATATACAAGAAATGACTTTAAAATTTTGACTCTTCGTTACCTCACTGTTTGTAGCGGACTACGTTAAAACTGTTTTTTAAAGTAGTCCGCTCCAAACAGTGAGGGGAGGGGGTCAAAGAGTTTTTTAAAATAAAAAACTGTGTCAACATAATCTAGAGCTTCAAAATGATATATTTTATAGAGTAACTGTTCAGCATCCTGAAACTGAAAAGAAAATAGGGGGTCACCGTATCCGTTCGCATAGAAAACACGATGCAAGATGTGAATATGATCGAAAAAATGTGCAAAAAATGCCATAATTTTTGTCATTTTAGGTAAATTTGTGTGATTTCGATCGAATATGTAGAAGAAACGAGCACGGTGACCCCCTTTTTTCTTTTCAGTATTAGGATGCTGATCATTTACTCTATAAAATAATGTCATTTCGAAGAGATAATATTCAAGACATGACTTTTAAATTTTGACTCTTCGTTACCTCACTGTTTGTAGCGGACTACGTTAAATGACTGAAACAATTTTGGAACAATGAATTGAAGAAACTTCAGAAACAAAGTAATCTAGATAAACGCTCTTGATTAAATTTACATTCAGTAAATGAATTGTTGTAGCCACAAAAACATGTTTAATCGGTTCAATAAGATAATGACGTTTGAATAGTGTTATAAAGTATTAGATGACATATATATAGTTTTTCTGCATTCAAGTATCGAATTGATTTATTAGCTTTTAACGAATATCATATAAAAGATGAATGATATAAATGTATGAAATTCATACATTATATTATTCCTCATAGCTGCTCATGCTTCCTAAAAAAAATAATATAATACTATGCAATCACGACGTACACCCGTACATAATTTCAATATACCATGTTATTGGTATATGTTTTGCGTTTATGGTGGTTGGTTTTCTATTCATCAAATACATTTTCCACCCCTTTATCATCCTATTTACGGTTAACATTTGTCTATGGTGAATTTGACGTTACGGTAATCACAGCAGAAGTCGGCTTTCACGTTAGGTATGTGTAGGTAACCGACTGACCATGGTGATCGTTCTCCTCTTTCGTTGAAATTATTTTTAACCTAAACTCACTACATGTGTACTGACTCGGAAAAAATTGGAAACATTAATTTATTTTCGCAAGATGGATACATAAATGTACTACCCCATTACACGAGTTCGCTGAAACTATAGGACCGTGTAGCCCTTCTACGCTAATAATTGTATGCATTACACATGTACATGTACATATACATATAATATTTGAGAACAAACAAAATTCGTTTTGTTCATTGCTTTAAATATCACAACCATAAAATATTGAATTTCTGCCAACATGCATGGTATTAGTTGAAAAAAAGGAATCAAATCGACGTTCATCATAACACTGACCTTGTCAAATATGTGGTTTAGTTGTGGATTCGGCTACTGTTGTGGATCCGTCGACATTAAATCTACACGTAGATACTTGCACATATTAGCATAATGGTTTTTGCATTTACATGGACCTATATATGTATATTTTACAGTTCAGTAATAAATCTATCAGTATATGAACTTCCTGACGGGGTTCTGTGGAGGACATTTCTTGCCCATCCAGGCACTGAGTCCGTATTTACCCGTGGATGCCTCGAAGGAGCCCCGTGACTCGGAGACCTTCATAGAGCACGAGATGGAGTACGGGTCGGCGGGTTCAGCGCTATCGTTACTGGAGACTTCCGCCTCGCCGCTTGTGAAGGTCTTCGAGCGCCCACGGTAGGACCGAGGCTTGTCCGAGCGCCTGATGTCCATATCACTGAGAGACCTCGACAAGTCCTTGTCGGTCACACCGAGCAACTCCTTGCTGTCATCGGTTACCACCGTGTGGTAGAGCTGCGCCACACTGTCGTCAGACGAGAGGCCCAGGTGGACGACACTCGTGCCATTCGGGGCGGCTTTGGACGGCGCCAGCGCCGAGGCCTCCTCGAGGTCCTCGGGCGTCAAGGATAGACTCTGCAGAAACTTCCTCTGCTCGAAGTCGATGCAGCGACACTCCTTGTTCCGGATCGTGTTGAGGGTTCGGACAGTGTGGCTGAGCTGATGTTCGTGGGCATAGTTGTGGACCACGGCATCTCGTTCGTTTTTGGACTTGGAGACGGCCAACTTAGCCAGGGGTTCCATTTTCCCGCGGCCCTTGATATCGTGCAACCACACCTTTTGAAAAATTTTAAAAAGATGATCATACTTAATACAGATAGATATAGGCTAAATGAATATACTAGTTCTACTAAGTCAAATACTAAGTTCTACTAAGTCAAATAATATATATAACGTTGCCTCTATATCAAATTTTATCATTTGTATGAATTGATTGTACAGAATTTCATGTTCATGTATACAGTATGGGACTATACATGTAGTAATTCTCTGCTAAATAAAAGTATAGTTACCTGTACCATGTATAATCCAGATTCTAATCGGAATCGAAATCAGTGACATAAAACAGCACACAAATCTCGTCGACGTCGTTGTAAATGAGAATATTTTTTGTAGAAGTGTCACTCATCTCTCGGGTTTCAGTTTCACAATACTGACAGCTGATCCGTCAATTGGCGAGTTTGACGGACCAAGGGCTGACGACGGCTGATCCAGGTGCGGCTACATGTCACGAACGCGAATCCACCTGGTGTTTGTCCACTTTTCCCGGCGACATTTTTAGTAACATCGTTGATCTATGGTCGGACTCCCACTGTAAATCACGGCTAATGGCACGACGGCTCGGGGGCCGCAACGGTGCTGCTACCCACAATATCGGATATAAACGGGCCTTTTATAAATGCTCAGTTCCCGCTGAAAAGAATATTGCCGATAAGCGAAGCCCACGTGGGCATCAATCAAGTAATCGACCTTTTGTCCCGATATCTGTATTTAATGAGCTGTCAGGAACCCTTCACACAGGCCAATACTGAATGTTATCCCACTTCGCCGCTTGGTTGCATTTTCGTTCCGTCCCAATTCCCGACTCACCATACACTCGAAAATACAAGAGTGATTTGCCATTGAACTTATAAACCAACTGTTCAAATATCGAGTACTTTGCGACAAAAATAGATTTCACTGTGTCCAGACCGATGTTGACTTGTTTCACTAACTGATATGTCGACTTCTGGATTTGTTTTTGATAAATTTTCAAGGCTGAAGAAGGCCATGCCTTTATCATGATTGCTGATGATTAATTTTATATTGATATTTTACAATTTGCTGGAGGAAAACCCCGATACCGACGTCAAAATTACCTCTTATCGTCGTTACCTGCCCGTCACCGGTCATTCCCCCTCCCCATCAACAGCAATCACTTTAGATCCAATCTATCGATAAATGCAATGCAAATATTGGGCGATCGATTTGCAAGATGGGATACGAGGGTCCAAGTAAAAACGCCTGGAGAGCTGGCTGGCTGTGACGTCTGAAGGGTATCAAAGGTCGGTGTATGTGCCCCTAATGCAAGCGGACAATGGCCAAGAGCTAATGCTTTGTCGTCTAAATGTGTTTTGACGGGATCGTTGACATCAGCGGCTACTTTAATTGTGTGTACTCAACATTTAATAAACACGACACAAGGGGAAACCCCCTATTTCATCGTGAGTCAGCGCGGATATAGAATTTGGAGTTCAGAGAGGGTTTGCTCTGTTCCTCAACGGATGCTTCAGAGATACGAATATAGTTTTTTATCCATCCGATTTATCGAGTTCGGGGACAAATCTGGTTTAATAGGCTACGGTAAATTATCTTGTAACTTATAATACAATAATTAAGTATAGTATAATATTCATTATACGGTAAATTATTCACACAATTCTATCATGGGCTTTTGGTCTACATGTATACTGACCAATAAATAGATTATGAAAACATAGGACTAAGGGCCCCGTGGCTCATCCGCATATACAATGTACTTCATTTACTGCCCTATAACATTAGTAGTATCCATCTATGCGTTGCTCTTTCACAGCTGCAGTGACTGGAAAGATTGTTTCATGTTCAAATGCCATTCCGAAAATTTGATTCCAAATAATTATGTTAATTCCAAATTATGATGAAAGCAAAAGTCCAGTTGTATGCTGGAGACAGAACGCTCGAAGATAGAGCTCGGGTTTCTCATATGAAGGTAAAGGAAGTTATATATTGTGCATTTTCGGTGACCTTAACATTAACCAACAATGACCTTGAGTGCTCAAATTCAAGGTTATGTTAAAACCACCGACCACCGATTGAGTACACACAATTTTTATGAAAATGTTATTTTGGCATCAAACATGTTTATGGACAAAGTAATTTATGTCCCACGTACTGTACCAATCGCCGTTTGATGACCTAGAAACTTAGCCTTGTCTGACATCGTTTTAAATACTGACTCACTCTCAGCATTCTCTTCTGAAGGTACATACAACCATAAAGTACAGTTTCATATTTCGTAAATTATACGCTCACTATACGTCAAAATGAGGATGAGCTTATTTGTGGGATATATGAGCTGGTCCTCACTCATGCGGGAGTAAAAAATATAATATATTATATTTTAATATATAATATTGAATATAATATTGCGAATCATACATGTAATGAACTGAACCCGGGTTAATCAGTGATAGTAGGTATTCCATCAAATTTTCTTCAGATTGTAAACCCGGAAGAAACTAAAATGTCTAAAATGCAAACAAGATAAATGTCGAATAATATGTCAATGACACCAGCCTGCCATTTGCATGTGATATTAATATCATAGTGCAATTTGAAGCAATTTGTCAAATTTAATAAATTGCTATATTTTCCTAAAATGGCTGAGCGGTGTCATATATCGAGGATGAGCAGTTAATTTTATAAGCCGATGTGTTATAAATAATGTCTGCTTTCACACAGACATACGTTTATTTATTGCAGGTAGCAAGCCTAACCAATATATTTGCATGTAGAATTGGCTCTATTCCGTCCAACACACCCTCATGCAGGTGAAAATGTACAGATACATGTAGCAAGATCCAATATTTATTTGACGGGACATCTAGGGACAACTGATTTACATTTTAGTATGCCATAAAATATGATGATGGTCTCAATTACTGTCTTGATTAATCATGCTGCTGCCTTACAAATACGGAGATTTTACAACGCATGGAAGCGTCCAAACTGTGCTGCCGTCTGAACAGTGCTGAACAGGGTGCATTGTAGTGTCGACCGAGTACCGGCAGATTGACTGAAACGAACGTTTGGACTCGGGGAGAAAGAGCTGCAGATACAAGTATACCGGTAGGTAACGACACGCATACTACAAAGTTACCAAATAGACTTTTATGATCGTTTTGAAGACTTTCGTTACTGAAAATCAATCCAAAATACACATGTAGGCCTATGGATATTAGTAAAACGATTTCAAAGTATAATATTAGCTTCAACTCCGCCAGTTTCTGCAAACTAGCACTCACTAATTCACCGAAATTGTGTGACGCGTTCATACAATAGACGAGCTCAAAACCAAGTAAACTAGCCTCAACGGCCCAAGTATCATACGCTGCAACGTATTCCGCTACAAACATTGAGGCAACGAAGAGTCACAATTTGAAAGTCATTTCTTGAATATTATCTCTTCAAAATGACCTATTTTATAGAGTAACTGATCACCATCCTAATAATGAAAAGAACATAGGGAGTCACCGTGCTAGCTTCTTCTACAAATTCGATCAAAATCACAAACAATTACCTAAAATGACATACATATGGCATTTTTTTGTCCATATTCTCATCTTGCATCGTGTTTTCCAAGCGAACGGATACGGTGACCCCCTATTTTATTTTCAGTTTTAGGATGCTGAACATTAACTCTGTAAAATATGTAATTTTGAAGCTCTAGATTATGCTGATAGTTATTATTATTTTTTTTTTAATTCTTTGAGTCCTCCCCTCACTGTCTGGAGCGGACTACCTCAACTATAAACTTGTGAAGTTGTGAAGTAAACTTAAAATAGATTACATGTAACTGTTCTGCAGGACATAATGGAATCTGTCCGGTGCTCATGTATAGACAGCGCTCCTACATCGTACATGTATATATCGATATTCACAAGCATGTACCATGATAAATCTTTTAACAGAATTTTGACTGGAAGATGGTCTACCTCTTCGGATTGGTCGTTTTGTTCACAAGCTTGTTATTCGACAACGTGCAAGGACGTGAGTAACAAATATTCATTAAATTTTCTGCAAACATAGGTCTATACAAATATTGTATTCTAACACATTCGAATACTATAGTACATGTACAGTGTACAATATTGACTTGTTCCTAAAATCATGCCGAACATAATATGGACATCATTAACATCATTATCATTATCATCTCATTAATGGTCGAGGCACTTTATTTTTGCCGTATACATGTGTGGAGTGGTGTTATTAAGTTGTTATCAACGAGAACGCGGGTTTTAATACCTACATGTATAGGCCTGGCTCCTATTACCGGGTGCGGGTGTGAAAAAATGTCAACAATTATCACATATAATTAGTATACAATCAGTATGAAATGTACCGATACATAAATTGTTCTCATTAACACCTTGAAATAAGTTCAGTATTTACATTGAACAGTGGTAGTACTAGTGATTCCGATGGAGAGTAGTGATAACATGTATCGATACATGATCAATATTATTTTTTTGTTACAACTGTTATCCACGATAATAATGCCCCTGAATATTTGTCGTGGTAGAAAATTGATTCTGATCGTGACTCCGGGACAATGATCGAGAAGCTTCGGCGTCGGAGACGTAAGGACATCAGTCGGGACCTTGGGCACTATTGAGTACGCGATCTACTGCTGAGGATTAGTGCCCTACTTCCATACTATTTCATGTGCATTCAAATCAAATTTTAAGCTGAATTGAGCTCTTGATTTCGATCAATCAATGCTCCTTTGGCAAACGAAAAAGTCATTCCGCTATTTAAAATTTTTATGGAAATTTTGTACACATCCTTTACATACGAACAAAGAAACACATGCAAACCAATATTGATTATTCTATTTATTATGAACGCAAAAATGCATCATGTATGGTATCATTTCTTTCTTATCATTTCTTTCTTATGATATGTATCTACAACTGAAAAATGTAAAGGATATATTGTACTTATACTTGTCTTTTTTCTGTTTCTTCAGGAGGAATACGATCTATATAAAACAGCACACATCACGATCCAATTCATCATTTGCACTACAGATGGCTGGAACTTAGATATTATATGTTGTCTTTTCTGAGATCATTTAATAAAACTTTGAAGAAGAATCTGATCCTATTCGATTTTGCTTCATTGCTTGTAACTGACGTACATTTCATCCACGATCATATGCGTCATACCTGGAACGTTTGAACCAATATGAATTTTAGATTTAATTTTCATCATGTTGAGGCACTATTCTCTTTGCACACGCATGTACACACATATTCTGAAGTGCAATGATAATCAAGATAAAGAATTTAATCAAAAGCAGCTGCTACAGCCTTATGATAGGTATACCACACACTTGCAAGCAAATGCATGAACCAATGTGTGAACCATTTGGAGGTTCTACATAGAACCTGCAAAAAGTGAAGGTTCACTAAAGAACCTGAAACGGTTCAATATTGAACTGATTATTTTTTTCGGGATGGAACCATATTTGAACCAGGAAGAGTTCTTCAAAGAACCTAAAAGTTACTCGATGGTTCCCTGAAAAAACCCCAAAAGGTTCAATGAACTGATGGTGAAAGAACTCGGTTTGAACCTTTTCAAGAACCTTATCTTATAATGCCAAAAAGCCTTTGGGTTCCAAGAAGAAGGTTCCATGCAAGGAACCTTTCGAAAAGGTCCTAATTAGAACTTTTGATGGTTCCATATATGAAGAAACTCAAAAAACCTTATAGTGTCTATCCGGAACCTATTTTCCTAAGAGTGCACCGGTGTGTTGAATATGACATGCCTACTCGTAACTCCAATATATATTCCGTATTGTCTAATTGCATGTATTTTGTCATTTCAGTGCAATGCTCATATACAAAGTCAATGTACATGTACATGTATATAAGACACATATCAAATATATATAAGACACATATAAACATGTAACATTGTGTACACACTGAAAGACATCAAACACGTGTTATATTATAAAATACACTACGACAAAATACACAGGTATATAAAACAGTTATGAAAATACAAGAAAATATATGTTCTATCAAAATACATTTAGAATAAGTAGAAGAATTGGAGTGGTTAAAATCAAACTTCTCTCATATAACCGTGGCCGTGGTTGAGTACAAACCACATGTCTTTTTAGGTTACCGGACCTATGGTCCGATAACCTATTGGCATGGCGTTGCGTCCGTCGTCCGTCGTCAACATTTTCTTTTTTGTTTACGGGCGAATTTTTTTGAAATTTTGCACAAAAATACTTAAAAATAATTCAAGAAGGAGGTATTTTTTAGTTTTTGGATTTTCACATTTTTTTCAAAATGGCGGCCGTTTTCGACGAAAAATGCCTGAATTCGATGCCTGATCGCTCGAAGTGGGCCATTTTGGTCCAAACTCGGCCCGAATGGGACTTTCCCATGTTTCCCATGGGACTTTCCCATTCTCGTATGCTTTATAATGGGACACATTATGTCTAATATCTCATTTAATATTGAGATTAGAGACTAGGTATCAATTGTGGACATATAGGAAATGATATATGCTGAATATTCTCGTGACCTTGAATTCGACCTTTGACCTCATTTTCAAGGTCACAGGACAAAATGGCTAATAGCTCGCTTAATATCGACTTTACAGCTTAGGAATCAATTGTGAACATATAGGAAATGATATATGCTGTATATTCTCGTGACCTTGAATTTGACCTCTGACCTCATTCTCAAGGTCACAGGACAAAATGGCTCATATCTTGCTCCTCTATTGACTGCATGGCTTGGGAATCAATTGTGGACATATAGAAAATGATATACACTGAATATTTTGATGACCTTGAATTTGGTTTTTGCCTTCATTTTCAAGAACACAGCACAAAATTGCTAATATCTCTCTGATTATTGAATTTACAGCTTAGCAATCAACTGTGGACATGATATATGCTTAATATTATATATGCTGAATATTCTCTTGACCTTGAATTTAACCAGGTCACCGGACAATGTTTAATATTTTAGATGTTAGTATATATGCCTGGCTAACATCTAAAATATTAAACATTGTCCGGTAACCTATCTTTGGCCCTTGGCCTAATTTTTTTTTCAAATTTAAGTTCAGTGGAAATTGAAAACATGTAACAGTAACTAAAATAAATTGGAGTAGGTTTTATCCAGGGCTTTTATTATTTGTCAATTATCATTTACAAGTTATATATTACAATGTATAATGTAGATATATTGCCCTGTCCAGAAAATATATTGGCTCCAGTATTCTGCATTCCAGCAGTTTGCAACTGACTACATGGAGGCTTTCAATTGTTGATGACAAACAACGATATATAAATGACAAACAACGATATATATCTAGACTAGGCAATGATTCTGTTGGGGGTAGATTCTAATTCTCTACCAACGGCACTATTGCGCCGCCCACGAACTGGCATGACCGGGATGAAGCTGGGAACACTAGAACTCGGCTGGTGGCCAGTCCGGTAAGCGCGGCTTCGGATGCAGAGGCCTACCACTGTTGGTGAATAGTGGAGAAGCAGGCCGAAGCTGTGGCGAAAGCCGAGGAAGATACCACCATCCTTCTCATAACCAGTGGCAAACCCCAGCAGAGAACAGCTGAAGATCCACCTTCTTTCAAATCCCGGCAACCCTTCCAGTTCACCCAAGCGGCGTCACGGCTCTTTGTCCAGAAGCGTCATAGCATGCAGTGCTATGTGTGGCGTCCTAAGGTGCTAGCTCCAGCATGGGTGCGGCCAAATCCGGCAAGAAGGGAAAGGCCACCCAGCCCAAGGCACCACAGCCTGTCTGAAGGGGTCAATCCACGAAGCTGGCTCCAGGAGGTAGAACGGAAATGGCCACAACTTCCGGCAAATCGCTCGCGGGGTCCAGACCTTGCAAGTCTTCCTCGACTACGTGTATGCAAGATCCTGCAGGTGTGCGCCAAGAGGATGGGCCCAAACATCACTTAAGAGGCAAATGCCGCGGGGTGAAATGGTCATTATGTGCCACTTAGGCGTCTGACCTGTATGCTAAGGCGCCCAGAAACAATCGTCCTACCCTGATGTTGGAGTTGCCAAAGCTGGTGATTTCCATGGCGTCGACTAAAGCAATGATGTCTGCGAGCGGAACTTCTGCAGCCCAATGCCACACTACCACACAAGCGGCCATCTTGGCCCCGGGCCTCCACTTGGATGGAGGTCCAGGGTATTCCCTCGGCGAGCTTTGTACCGACCTCCACAGCATGACAAAGCATTGCCACCATGCGGACGGAGCGACGAACCAAGTTCCTGACCTTATTGATACAGGGCTTCATGAGCTCCCCATGTCCCTGGCTTTTCATAGTCTCGACTTTGGAGCGCGCTCAATCTGAGTATCCCTGGCGTTTTAGAGTTGCATGTGAATTGGTATACCACCAGGGGCTACTACAGGGCACCCAGTGGAACGTAGAGGCACACCACTGCCTGTCAACATGCCAGGTTCCATGGAATGGCCAATCATGGAAGTGCAGGCAAGTGCGAAGTCCACCCTGCTCGAGACGGAAGATTCGTCAGTTGTGAGAGGAAGTGGGCGAGCTCAGTCGGCGATTACACCTCGCCAATGTCACCCAGGATCATGAAAACAGGGGCTTTGACAATCTGTCATCAAGCGCTTGCGCCAGAATGAACAATCTACATCTTCCTTGGTACGTTTTGAATGGAGCAAGCTGGGCAAAATAACGACCTCATGTAAATGTTTTTGTTTTTTGCCATTATGGCTTTCGCACGTTCACTCTCCTGGGCTTCATCTGCACGCCAGGTCTAGACCCACATTCCATGGAATAATGTGATTGTTCCACTTAATGTTCTTGGTGAGTTCGACACTGAGGTACTGCTGGGACGATATGATTGTGAGTCTCTCCCCTCTCATGGTGTACTGGGTTTGGTATGGGGATCTTTGTTGGGTGACAGTCAGGATGTCACATTTCGAGATGTTGAACTGCATCTGCCACTTGTCTGCCCACGATACTAGTTTTTTTCAGTTCTCGTTGCAGGACTTGCTCGTCTTCCAGCGTGTGTAACTGTGTATGCTACGATACACCACACAGTCATCTGTGAAGAGCCTAGTAATAATAATAATTGTAGGTTTTTATATAGCGCTTTTCAACATTTTCCAACATTCTCAAAGCGCTTTACAATTATTACCCCCGATTTTATGGCCTGGAACCACTTTCCGACCACCGTCCATTGACAATCACCTATTATGTTGCAGCCATTGGCGCGAGGTGACTAAGTCACACGTACATTAGCAAACACTGCCAATCGGGTACTCATTTGTACGACTGAGTAAACCGACACACATTGTGATGCACACCTTGCCCAAAGGTGTTAAACAGCCAACACAGCAGCGCCAGCGCCGCGGCTCGAACCAGCAACCTGCTGGTCACGAGACGAGCGCCTTAACTAACTACGCCACCTGCCCTCAGTGGACGGAATGCTTCCAGCGATGTCATTGATGAAGACAAGGAACAGTATGGGCCCCAACACTTTTCTTTGTGGGGCAACAGATAGAACGTGAGATGAACGAGACGCTGTGCCTTCCAGAACTACTCTCTGCTCCCAGTTGGAGAGGAACTCCTATATCCAGTGCACCACCTCATCCGCTATGCCATAATCGATGGGTCGATGGGTGTGATATTGGCTCCTTTCCAGTCTGATGGCAGGTTGTGGCCCCTCAGTGACTGCTGGAATAGGGCAGATAGGATGGGGGTTGTCTGTTCGGCAGTGGCCGTCAGTATTATTGAAGGTACATTGTAGTTGATCTGGAGTGGCTGTCTTCGATGGGTTGAGCCTTTGTAGTGCCGTGAGTACTACTTTCTGCTGGATCTCGATGTTGGCCATGGAGTTGTGTTGTGAGGGGGAGGGGAGGGGGTCTCTCAGGAGTTTAGATCGATCTTCTTTTGTGAATAGAGTTTTGAACTGGTTATTGAATGCTTCTGTATTACTCTCTGGTGATGTCATCATTTGGCTCTGATGTCTTAGTACGCTTATCCCTACATGTAAATTGTCTCGCCGTCTGGATTTGATGTACTTCCAGAACTTCTTACTACTTCTGTCATCTTCAGGGTACAACATTGTCTTTATGTACTTGTTGTAGGAGTCCCTGAGCATGAGGTGGACCCGTTTCCGAAGGTGAAGGAAGGTGGCCTGATCTTCACTCTTCTTTGTTTCACGAGCTTTGTTTATGCCCTTCGCTTTATCGTCCCTTCCAGTGAATCTTTGAGGAAGTTCCAGTTCTCTTCCACTGTGTATTCAGATGAATTTCGTTTGAAGTATTGTTTTTGGAACTGGCTGAGGTCTCTGGTGATGTTTTCCCACTTGGCCTTCCGGTATTGCAGTACTTTCGAAGGTTGCTGCTTCTGGATGGTTGGTCGCGCTGCCAGGTCTATGATCAGAGTGTCATGATCACCTATTGGTGGTATACTAGATGCTTTCACTACAAGTGAGGGATGAGATGTGGCAATGAGTTCTAGGATATTGGGGCGTTTGGTTGATATTCTGTTTACTTGTTCCAGTGATGTGCTGTTGAGTGTATTGACAAGTGGATGGAGATGGGCACGTTTGGGGTCAACTGGCAAGTTGGCTCCGTAGCGTTCCCAATATATGTTACCGAGATTGAAGTCTCTTCCCAGGTAGATCATAGCTGAGGGTTCTTGTCTTTAGCTTTTTCTATTGATAGAAGGAGTTCCTTCAAGACCCCCCTTTCTGATGCCATAAATGCGGTTTCATTTCCTGCAAGGGCTATTTTTGTCCAGATTATCTCGGAGTCTATTTCTGGGTTAGTTCGACGGGAGTGCCGACCACATTTGCGTTATCAGCCCTGGTGTTACGAGGATGATTGTTCCACCAACAGACTGGTTTCGATCTCGTCATATGGGGATGTACTTCTACTCGGGTGGGGGTATTTTTCAGGCAAGAGCCCTGAGTCGAGGAAATCACCATGAAGATCCTAGTATTATGTCTGGGGATTTCTTGGAGGAGTGCTTCCTGTTTATTTGTTATGCTTTAGAAATTTATGACCATGCTCTGTAGTCTGTCCGGTCAGGGGTGTTCATTCACTTGGGGACCTGCGTTCTGTCAGATGACGGCTGCGTGGAGTTGTCCGGGCTTCGCCCGGCACTATGTGTAGCAGGTCTAACTATTTCCGTTTGCAAGGTCTCCACAGTGACGGGCAATGAGCGATTCCACTGTGGACATACATTGTGCGTCATTGTGGGGCTTCGCCCGGTTCCTAGTATTCTATGAACTGTAGTATACTATGTTTCATGTCACACGTCAGATTGTGTGTGATAGGCCTACAACAGGGGTCGCAAATGTGGTCGGTCCCTCGATCTGCCCAGGCCAGTGAATTTTTTTACTGGCTGATGTAATAGAATCCATTAAGGCTAACAGCAGCATCCACGAAATATCTGGATTGGGAATAAAGGGCCGAAAAATGAAAATACAGGTGTACAGACAATTTGAGTATCGTTGGATAGGGAATCACCCCCAGGGGCGCGATTTGGGTGAATGTGTTGCCGGTATTTGAGCCGTTGCCACGGGAACGCATGCAATATAAACATGATATATGTGGTAATCAACTTATCAAAACAATATCTGACTCAATACATATAATTACAAATATAATATGCAAACCATATTATAGCAATGAGTTCAATTGCTATGTGGCTGTATACAGCATGCATATTTATATTAATGCATGTCATAGGCCCTAAGGCATGTTTAGAAAATGTCTCCCGGACATATTCTTACGCGTTCCATTCATAGGAGCTCCGTGTGCTCTTCATGATTCATATACACTGATTGGTGAAGATTCAGCAATGAGTTCAATTGCTATGTGGCTGTATACAGCATGCATATTTATATTAATGCATGTCATAGGCCCTAAGGCATGTTTAGAAAATGTCTCCCGGACATATTCTTACGCGTTCCATTCATAGGAGCTCTGTGTGATCTTCATGATTCATATACACTGATTGGTGAAGATTCAGCCCGGTTGTGTTGTTCTATTCCCCTGAAATTCATTTCGTAATACATTTTCGTAATTCATTTCGTAATCTATTTCGTGAATTTACTATTTGGACAAAAATTACTATTAGGATATTGTAGAAATCACATGAAAAAGCTGATAATAATAATTTTATTTTTTTTGTGTGGTGTTTAATGCCAGCAGGTGGCTCCGCCCTGGAGTCCGTTTTGTCAACAACGTTTCACTAATAATTATTTCATCTTGACACACCAATTATTTCCAAGGTCAAGGCCAACCGGAAGTTGTTTTCCTAGGGCAATAAAAAAAAGGTTTGTTTCTGAAAATTTTCCATTTTAACATTGGTTTTCACAAATAAAGACATGCAGCTGCATCGTTGTGTGTGCATATATATTCTGTTGTCACTAGATCTACCGTACATCACTGTATTAGATTCTATTAGAGTCTACTATGGTACCTCTCCGTAACTGGTGTGGCCATGTCTTAGCCAGAATACAGGCCCAGGACATGGTACAGGGCCTGACGCCAACTTGCTCTCAGAAGCGAGATCTTCAAATGTTTACACGGAACATATCGGTCATGTGACTGCATTCACGCGATTTCACTCCGACGTGATCTTTGGGGAGAATGCACATCTGATGTATGGAACAGCATTTTGGTCATAATCAGAAGTAGCGGCCAGTGGTGCCGGGGCACAAAATTTTATTGGAATAGTCGGCAGGGCTGAATATTACGAAAAAAGCAACATAATTTGAAACATTAATGGTATATGACTATATCAACGGATTTTTTTTGGTGTCTCTTAAACGATTCAAGTACATCTAGTAAACATGTCCAAAACATTCAGAATGTATATTAACAGCAATATGTATTCTTTAATTTTAATATTTAATTTTAAGACTTGTATATATCCGCAATTAACATTTTAAAAACAAAATATTAGTTGTGAATATATCAATTGCTAGGTCTAATATATTACTGTATAGTGTCTGAGCTGAGGTGATTAAATTTTGTAGTTCGTTAATAGTACCCACGAAAAATTTTGCTATTTCACGTCAGTCAATTTAGTGTCCATACTTCTGAAGTTCTGAATTACTTACCAGTCCTCGAGTGGCTCATAATATCAACAAAAGCTTCCTGAATGCCAGGACAGTGACATTGTTGGAGCTCAGTTTATCGAAATATTCAAATGATCATAAATTTACCACCTTATCATGCTTATCATGTTATTCATTCCAAATCTGCCAATTACATTAAAGCTATAATCACTTTTAGAATTGACAACATTTATTCATTCTGCGCTAGCTTTATATTGTCTATAGAATGAGAAATCGTACAAATTTAGGTCTGAAATGTGTATTACGTGCCCAAATTGAGTTGCCAAATCAAGATTTAAACTCGGCCCAGTCTATTTCACAGCATTTGTTTCTTCAAAGCGGTCCGCCTTGTGGGCGAGTTCTACACATAGTCTCATGACGTCATTGGTATTTGGCTAGATACTGTAGGCAGGCCGATCATTCTCTATCCACTGTTTCCATGCACGATTAACAGCAATTTTCTGAGTATCTATTGTCGAACTGTGCATATTTCCTATATATTTCCGACTATCTTGAGATGTACTTTCATGTTTTCGTGACAAACAAAAATGCTAAATTTGGCTGATTTTAAAATTGATTCCAACTTTAAAGCTGCTGCCTTCGAATATATGCAACATTTTTTTCAAAACCAAAATTTTGCTAAACACATCTAATGCAATATAATAAAGGGTGTGCTCATGATTTTGAAGATTACAGTCCGTCCGAGTTGTCTTCATCCGTTTTAGTGCCAATTTTCTTCCGGTTTTGTAAATCAACAAACGAAGTGTATCCATCAAACCCGAATGTAAACAAATACTCAAATCACGCTTAAAAGTCCACATCGAGTACCTTTTCCAGTGTGTATGTGCATATATAGTGTAGTTGTGAGAAAATAATCAGTGATATACCATGATATGCATGGAATTGTCAGTCTATCTCGCATGGTTGATTCATGAATCTGAAGCGGATCGCCTGATCATATTGCTGACAAAAACTTGAGGATGATCAATCAACCACGAGACAGCAAAAACATGAATAAAGGCGAATGTTTTCACGGTTTGTGGCAATCAGCAGAGCATCAATAGCTGTAATCGTCCCTAAGTAATATCACGAAGTTTTACATCACGAAAGATACGGCACCGGTCTTAATTGTTCATATGATCGGGCTTAGTTCATAATTATGGGCGTGGGTTAGGCCTACTGTTCATTTGTTTGTCTCATTGCATCTACAAGTATTCTCCATGATTCATTGCGACATAGAAACTATGCATGGAGAACTAGGACAGTCCGTTCAATTCCAAACAACAACATTTATTTCCGAAAATCAAACTACAAAGCCAATGAAGGTAAATTATTATGGGAGTGTTTTCATTTTTTCTGATGACCCTTTTCTCGCTCCATACATATTCCGCTCGGTATTGCTCGGCCAACTTCGGAAAACGAATGCAAATGGCGAACCACAAGTGGACGATTTGTTTACTGTTTTGAAAGTGGGCGAAAAGAGTTCATATGTGGCACATACATCTGTGTGACATCTGTGTACATGTTGCTTGGGATCCACAGGTACAAAGTAGGTCCATTTCAACAGCTGTATCTTGTTGCAAAAGAATATTTTCAAATCGACGCGTTCATGATTGACTTGTCGCCAGGCCGATATACATTCGGCCTGATCCTGGCTAGCCATGTCTGTGACTGTGTCAGTGTGTGTGTCATGTGCAGATGATGAAATGCCAGTTCACAATGAAACGATACACCCTGGTTCTCTAGCACTGCAAAACAGGGCTCCATCGCGGTAGATGTTGGTGTATGCGATATCCGATCTTTTCAGGAATGGCTACGGATCTAGAGCTACCCTGGTTCCACCTGGGTTCCATCTAGCCTGAGCGACGCGGAGCGTCTGAGATGGCTGTCATTCACCCTAAGGACGGAAATCGTTTGGACATCTTTTCAGTCAATAATTCAAAATCTTCCATGACTGTACCCTCTAGTCTAGGCCTCATCTATACAGAGAGGACATAGGGGATACAAATTCAACAAACAATCAATGACTTTATCAATCACTTGAGTTGAAAACTTAAACCAGATTTTGACAACTTGATACATCTCATGGGCGCATCCATTTTGCCAGCTGTATTCAGTATTGACCTCAAATTTACTTGCCTGGTGGTGCCGCTTCTCATTATCTCAGATCAAGTTTTGGTGCCACAAAGCAAATCCAATGTCATACTGTTGGCAAAATGGATAAACCCATGACCCGGCCAAGAGCTTATCAAAATCTGGTTTAAGTTTTCAACTCAAGTGATATTTCAGTCATAAAGCCATTGATTGTTTGTCATATTTGTATCCCCTATGTCCTCTCGGTATATAGATGAGGCCAGGAAGGTGCAGTTGTGGAAGATTTCGATTTATTAATTGAAAAGATGTACAAACGATTTCCGTCCCGAGGGTGAATGACAGCCATCTTAGATGTGGTACCCATCCAGCCCTCTCAGACGCTCTGCATCGCTCAGGCTTAAGTTCTACCATGCATGTGCATTATATACATGATGATTGAATTTGGCTATCCCTTTCTAGGCGCAGTGTTACCAGATGGCCTACTAGTAACTCATTCTTAATCTGTGATGATCAAATTACAGATATCAACTATATCAAGACATATCATTTGTTTCAGTCATCCATTTAGTGTATAGTTAAGAGATGATCCCCTCGGGCTGGATGTACAATAATGTGGGCAATCTGAGACATAGATCTGTGATTGGTTCAAAACTAGTCACATGGTGCAGATAGCATACAGCAGTAGTGCTGATCAGTCACATCCACATTTGCCCAGAGTGGCATTTTATCCTACATGTCATGTGCTTCAATATCACAGGAAAATCGGGAATAACAATATGAGCACATGTTAATGTTATCTCGTGGACCAAGTAACACAATTTCAGTCGACATTATCATGTCTATATCTTGGAGAATCCTGGAGGGAGGGGGTGGGGCTTGACGGAGGCACACACTAAAATCATAACATCCAAAATAACGGGATCAATGGCCAAATTAAAAATCTTTAATAGTCTAAACGTGGTACCGTAAGTTGAACCAAGCCTTAGTTGAAGATGATCAATATGGAAGTAAAAATATCGAAATATCAGTCATGTGATATTCATTGAGTTCATGCCAATTTGGTATCATGAATGAAGCACGTGTGCATGTCATTGTTTGGTAAGCCAATTTCGCTACATGTAAAAGAGCTCATCTTCACACCGCAGATGCCCGTTTTGCCCTCCTCCCCCCCCCCCCCCCCCCCCCAATTTAACCATGTTAACATGGAAAAGTTTCTGAAACAAATATTTTGTTCATCAAGTTCATCTGGTTTGATTAATCAAAACTACCTGACAGCAATATGGGTTCTGATAGTTTCGATGTTCTATCAATATTATGGTGATGAAATTTGGTGCATGATAATCAGCCCTGTCAATTGCACAACTCGACTATCTATAACTATAACTCAAGTGCATCTTCATGATCTTAGATATTCACAACAATTAATAAATATACTAGTATATTACAGTACATTTTGGAATTGTGATTCAGTATATCTATATATCTCTTAATTACAGATAGCGACCTTGCGAAAAAGGGTTCAACATTTGAATATAGCCATGTTTAAAGACACATTATGGCGACACTGTCTACGAGTGTAACTCTACTCGTGATAAGCGTTTGGGTGCAACTGGTCCTGATTCATGGTAAGTCAATGTACTCACCGCGAAATATTAATAAGTAGATATATTTTTCCAGAAGTTTCTCATCACACTAGACCCTTACACTGTACCATGGTTACTGTTTTCAATCTACATAATCTAACTTACAAACAGGTGGTTGTTTTCCACAAATCTGAACTCTGCAATATACCTTATATTGAAATATAATATGCAATAAAGATACAATGATATGCAGTGATTAGATGATTATTCCTCCATATTTCTGTTATAAATTGTGTATCCTTTTATGGTGGTTGCAGGGAAGAATTAATTTTTAGCTGTTCTATACTCGAGATACTGATCAGTTTCACATGCGAGAAGCAAAAACCGATGATTCCACTCTGAATCATATGAATAAAACTGACACCATCTATACCTCAGGGAAATCCTGTAGAGAACAAGGCCTTCTGTCATGCCAGTTCACAAAAGAATGTTATGATCAAGCTCAGCGCTGTGACGGTGCCTGGGACTGCTCCGATAAATCTGATGAGGCCGACTGCAGCACTGGTAAGGTTTGATTGTGAGAATTATGACAGACAGCCATGGAAGTACATTTGTATTTAGTTAAGAAACACACACTTTATATACAGCATCTGTGGATCACTGGATCCGCTGTTGATTCATTATGATTACAATTTGAGTAAAATAGATGTGGTATTCCATGTATACAGTTTGTACTAGCAAGATATTGTTACCATTCTCCAGATCCCACGATCACCAAGGAAGGAGTGGTCAGGAAGGCATCACTGAGCAAGGGGCCAAACTTAGCATGGTTGATCACACCCATTCTGCTGCTGTTGGGTGTTGCATATGGAATATACAAGTGTGTCAAGGACGGTGTGTGTGGAGCTATCAAACGTAGATTAACTCAGGGCAGGAGATCTCGAGGTATGAGGGAGCCCCTCCAAACTGTGAATAAACATTGAATGAATGATATTGCTGTCAATTGAATCATACTCATGAATGATGATATTTCTTGATGTATATGTACAGAGAGTCGGGCGAGTGACTACCACCCACTGCACCAGGTGTCCTTCTACACGTCGACCCAGATCCCATGCAACCAACTGGGCATCAACCCTGCCAGCCTGACTCCCCAACAGCAGCAGCAACTGATGCTCGTCCACAACCAGTCATTCTCCATCCAGATCCAGGGCCAAGGGGCTGAGAACCTGGGTGTTGATGGTGCTGTCGCTGGACCCCCCACATATGAGGAGGCCATGTCAGCTGTCTCAGACGGCAAGGGAGGCACCATCGTCATGATGAAAAATGGACGCGTCATTGCTATACCTCAGGTGGTAAGTTATCCGGCTTTTATATTCGTTCCCACCGAGACCCCCCAGTAGCTTCGGCCGTGTGAAATCCTCTTCAGACAAAATAGTTTGCATTTACACTAAATCTGGTTGCTCGGTAAACTCGTTTCATATGTTGACTAGCTTCTCACCAGTGCAGTTGGTCTAAGCACTACATGTAGTTTGTTCTATGGCCTCACCCACTGACAAGTGGGTCTTCGCCAGGTTCTTTTGATTACTTCCCACATGTATCATACTGTGATTTTACTGTCTTATATACTGATATATATGTCTTATAATAGGTTCATCTGAGCTGCAAGTTTGATCGAGTTTCATAACAATGTGATGCAGCTTGATCACATTGTACACACCAATAGAACCCATATCTCGATGTATATTGCCTTTTCCAGGGAATCCTGCCACCGCCGTATGCCAATGGTTCAACGAGTCGCAGCGCGAGCGCACGAGGGGCCGCGGCAGGAGGCAGTCACCACATGGAGGCTATAGAGGAAGTGGAGGAGCTGGAGGAGGAGGAACAAGAAGATGACGATATCGCGGACAACGCTGACGAGCAGACTTTCTTCCTGCCGAAGGACAGTCGAGGGGATGGAAACGTCGGCGGCCGGCGCAGACACAACAGTCAGTGGTCCAACAAGCAGCGCTCCGAGAGCAGGCGACGTCACCACAGCTGCCCCTCGTAGTACAGACCAGGGGGAGGGGGTCACCATGGCAACAGCTCGCCCGCTCTCTCGCGTCTCCTGCTGAACGAAATCTCGGTGTTGTCAGAATTCAATGTTCGAGTATGTCATATCAAAGTGATGCTGCGCATTGTACATAAAAGCTTCGTAAGATTGAGTGCTTATTTATAATGTTTTGATTATGTATGTTGATGTTGATTATTATGCCTGTGTGTTTCCAGATGTTATTAAATTATTTAGGGACAAATTATTATGACACTTAATATATCTAAGGTCATAGTGACCCTCAAGAATGTGGCTTCACGATAGGTCTTTCCTCCCAATTGGATTTATTTGAAAAATGATATCGGAACACTGCAAATATTAATTTTTCTGGGGGGATCTTACAATATGTTGTGTTTAAAGCAAAATTCACTGTGTGAAATTTCATGCATAAATGTTGTTAATACTTATACACCTAAATGAATACTAGTCGGGGAAAAGCTGGTATCCTGGTGTTTGTTTAGGTATAAAAGTGCATGTTGTAATTGTAGATTGTTCACTTGGTGCTAGTGTGAAAAAGCATATGCTCATGTGCAAGGGTTTGTGGATACAATCAAAGATTTTTAGTTTCAAGATGTCCTATATAATATAACCTACATTCATGATGATATATTAGGAGTGAAGCCATCCTACATCTTGATTGTAGATCTGATTTGAACTTTTGAATCTCTGATGTACAAGTCTATTTTCAACACCATTCAAACTGTCCCCACTCTGGGTATCTTGTAACTGAATATCTTTGATACAACACATTATTATCTCGTGAGCCTCGTTGAACATTTACAAGCAGTTTTCTTTCCTATGTGCCATAGAAACATGTACAATTGTACGTACTTGCTTAAATATATAGTGCTGTATATATCTCGACAATGTAAGACTGGTCGTGTTTCGGGGTTTTGTGTGTGCATGTTGTCTGTAGTTGCCAGTGTTCCAACCTGGTAATATATTGAGCTCACTGCCCAGGTGTTAACAAAATTGGACATCTGTAAACAGGGCATGTGACATATACCTGAAAAGCGATCATTTCTCTCACTGAACAGATAAATGTGTTCATGTATGCCAATGTAATTTTGTCTCAAAAGGTTACTGATCTGGTAAAAGCTATGCATTATTAATTCCCATCTCTAGATATGTCATTTACCAAACTTGTGTGGGATCTATTTTTCTATTGTGCATGTTCGTTATTGTACTGTAAATATCTCCAATGTTCATGTCCGTACAAGTAGTATGGTTGGGTGAATCTACATGCGTATATGTTAACGTGTAAATACTGTAAGTGCTTTGAACCTGCCGTACATATATAGCTTTGTGGCAAGTAGAAAAGTGGGGCAAGATTTTGTATAAGAACCCAGTCAAGGAAATCAAGACCAGAAAAATTCATATCTGAAATGGATTCACATTAAACTGACCCCCTGCTTTCACTGTACCCTTAGCTTGGTGGTACTGCATTCATGCAACTAGGTCATGGATCCCTGATTAGTATCATACCTTGAACAATCCCACTTTTGTTACTACTCTCATCCTAGCATAGATCATTTGAAGAAAACATTTTTTTTTGCACGCAGAGAAGGAAACATTGTATAACTGTATTTGATACTTGTACTCTTTTGTCAGATAGGAAATACACGTTGATCTCATTTAGTGTGGAAGCAATTTATTGGGTGAAACTTTTTTTCCATAGTTCTAAGGATGTTTTGTTTACAATCCCACACTATTTGCCATATATTCTCATGCATTTTCATGGACATAATCTCAAATGAATCTCCATTATATAATAAATGAGCTGTGATTGTGTTCCATCTGATATGCAGGATGTGGCCAATTGCTGAACATGTTTATATATTCACTGTCAAAGTAGTAGAGATTGGTCTACCGGGTAGGTTGCTTTCCATGAAAAAAAAAATAATATGCATTCATTTGTACACTATTTCGTAGGTATGTTGCCAACAAACCTGTTTTCTCTGAGAAAAATCTTCAGTTATCTTTCATAATTTGCTGTTGTACTCCCCGAACAAAGTTCAGTGGATCGTTGTTATGGATTCACGATGATGATACCTAAGTGTCTGCCGACACTTTCTTGTGAACACATTCTTATGGTCGTATTTCTCAACTGATTAACTTACATATATTGCACCAATTTGAACATATTCGTTGTTTGCAATTGCCGTCATTTCTATTCACATGTTCTGGGCAATGGGGATAATGTTGTACCAGAGGATACACCCTGTATGGTCGTCAGTGACTGAAGAGTCTAGTTTTTGTGTAGGACTAGGAAATGTAATGTACATGAAAGTCTGTGATTGGAAGGACGAAGCGTATCACCAGCTGCTGTATTGTGTATAATATATGATATACTTTTTTTTTCCTTATTATAATTTGTCTTACTAGGCACAATGTATATTAAATTTTGCACATGAAGAAAAAGTTGGGCCGAATCCCACTATGTAACATCCTTTATGTCACTTGCAACCACTTTCGTTCATCATATTTGTTGTATATACCTGTACACAAAATTTGAAATGTTCAGTTATTCTTACGTGCGACAATTTAAGCAAGCTAGTTTAGCAAAGTGTCGTTAACTTTTTTTTTTTTCATAATTAGTGCAACAGATTGCTCTGATCCCGGTAGAATGTACACCATGTTAAGTATGCTGTGTGATATGATCTGACATAGAACTAACAACCAGAAAACTGTCTGAAAATACGGTATGTTTTATTGATACTCAAGTGAATAAAAACATGAACTGAATAAAGTCACACTGTTAGTCTGGACTGGTTCTCAGTTTTGTATTTGACTTTATTAAATTATATAAACGACAACTTAGTTTTGGGTTTTGATGTAAACAAAATCTTGTTTCCAGTGACACAATGAGATGTTAGCTTCAATTGCTCATCCATTTGTCCGGTTGCTATTGCAAATACATGTAAATCACCATTTTTGCATGCAAAAGATCAATAAACTTACAGAACAAATCACCCTAAACGACTAGAATTCGTTCAATTTCTGGAAAAACCGAGCAGTGTGAAGCTTCACATTCCATCCCAAGTTCAGAACATACAAAGAATCTTAGTCCATAATATCCCGAACATGAAAACAGCAGTAATTTACATGTAACAGATACATGTAACATGTAAAAAAAATCACCGAATAACGCTCGCCTATCGCTAACAATGTTTCTGGCAGTCTCCAGAAATGGTACACTCATTTGCTACCAATTGTATTGCAGCTAATCAGCACTTTTCAGTCGATCCTTGCAAATTCTGTTCATTGAAGCGATTGTCTTTCTGCAGCATAGTTGATCGTTTAAATCCTCTCACCCTTGGTTCAACATTGAAGACAGTATCTCATACTGGAAGTAGACCGAGTGAAAACATTAATTGAGCACAATGAAAGGCCACAGACAACGTCTGATATTTCAACAAGAATGGCAAAATTTAGTACCTCATTTTGTTTACTATTTTCTTGTGCCAACAAATCATCCAACATCTGCTGCTTACTTTCCTGTAAAAATCAATCAATCATGCTCACTAGCCATAGCAAAATCAAGATAGGTAAACATTAGTAAATGCAAACATATTCTCCCACAAAAATTGTACAGGATTCAACATTCCATACAATACTTTATCCATACAAACCCATGTGTTACCAGTTACTAAACGCGGCCTTTCACAAAACCACAGAAAAAGAAATCTTAGATATATACTATCTGGTGCCAAAATCTACAGAAGTTAAAACCTTTTGCTCTGGGTCCTCGACAAGCGCTAACTCGAGCTCCTCAGCCATCCGCCGCTCCCGGATCTCCTCCAGGTGGCGCTCCAATTCCTCTAACTTCAGCTGCAGCTCGCCTAGAGAACATACACCATCAAGACTCATCAGGGGTTTCTTGCGTTGGTAACATTTAAGCTGTCACTTTGGAGATACATGTATCTTTTAGGCACTCACCTTCCTGCCCATCTGTACTCATGTTGGTATCAGACATTGCTAGCAGGCTGGCGTCTAGCTGCGAGAGTGCTGCTGCTGCCGCTTCCTCGTCCCCGCTGTCCATTATGTTAATGTCCTTCTCATCTTCCTCTTCCTCATCAAAACTGCTCAGCTCTCCAAACAAATCTACAGCAACAATATACCACAATTCATCAATTTTCAGCACTTGCGTTTTACTGCCAAAAGTGGTGCAATGGTGAAAACACTGAATACTACATGTAGTACCCAACATACCACGTATCGATACGCAACCTGGACTGTCGTTATCTATTTTCTGATGTCATAAATACATTATGGCACACTTCAATGCACCGTCACGATATCCCACTGATCTCAACTACATCACGCATCACCAAACCCTCTTTCCACATACCATCACCAAGCATCTCGTTCATCATCTGTGAGTTGTCGGGGAGCGAGTCCATCTCTGCGCTGATGCCGCCCTGCGCCAGAACCTGCTTGTTCTCGCCGTCTGCATCTGTTGGTTTGTTTTCTTCGATGACCTCCTCCCATTTGACGTCTATGGCCTCGTTGTCCATACGGAACAGACGCTTGACCTCCTTCTCAATGTCTGGCTGCTCCTGGTACTGCATGGGTCAAGAATGGCAGAAAATTGGTTACAGGAATTTTTTTGGGTATTTACTTTTCAAATGTGTTCCAGACTGCTTTGTGTTTCTCCATAAATACCAGCAAGTTATAGTACTTACTTTTTTCTTTAAAGTTTTCCTGAAACGCCTCTTTCTCACATTCTTCATACATGGGCTAACTGAAAAATGTCAGGTATCATTTATGTACATTACACATTAGTCTACAGATTAAGCAGCAAGTTTCTACATTACAAAATTGTTCTGTGCTTTAGTTGACTCTGTTCACATAGAAACTTCACAATTCAATAATCTGTACTCCAAATGCTCACTTCCGTGGTTCCATTGGTATTTTTTCTCTTTCTCCTTTTCTCTCTTTTTGGGACTGTCGTGTTCTTCCTGACCGTCGCTATCATCATCCGTCGTGCAACGCAGGATCTAGGCCGAAAATATCAACTTTTACGTTCTCGAAGACATATCTAGATTTATTGAAAAAACTTACTGACCTAGAAAAGGTACAGTCATGCACAACAGAGAACGGATACCTGGCATATGTCGGCTGTCTTGTAGAATGATTTCCTATCTAACGTCTTCAAAGATTCAACTATACATGGCAAATCAAACAGCTGGAAGTCAAACGATAGTAATTGGGTGATTATCATGAGTACATGTAGTACACGGAAGAGTACATGTACACGGATTCAACACACAACATGTTGTCTGAACAGTGCACACGCATTCATACTATCATAGGACAATAGAAATGTATGGTCTCCCGTTGCTGCCATCTTCTAAACATGCTCAAACATTTACCGACCTTTGCATTGAACACATATCCACCATAGGTTACTCTGCCATGTCTCATATCTGACTGGATTTCTATTGACAGTCGGTCCTTGAGGTTCATAGCCGCTGATTCGACATCATGCTTCAAAGCCATTGCAGGACCCTGAAATATGCCAGATGTTTATTCATCACAAAATCACATAAGCATGATAAGTGTTAGGTATGGTAGTATTACTTGTTAATGTACCGATATGTTATAACCAGGTATGCGACCAAAGGTTTGGGCATGCTATCTGACACAGATCAGCGTAGAGCAAACTCTCCAAGCAATTCCAAGTCACCTTTTGTCTTATGGCCTTCGAACGGGGGTCAAACTTAGACTGCACGGTTTTTGGAATGCACTGCACGATAATTATGCCTCAAATACTTTGATCCAGATTTTCAATTTTCCCAGCCAGGCGCCAGCCATTGGCTTGGCACAGAGATATATATTCAATACAGCGCTTGCACAGTAACAACTAGTACTAGTACCAACTAGTACTCACTAACCCTGCTCCACAGCTGAACCTGTATTTTCGATATTTTAGGTATAGAATAGACGACGAACAGCCATTAGTTCAGCCCAATAACAGAGTTAAGTGCTAGTCCCTTCGTGAGCTGACAACGGTTTTCGCCTGACACCCTGTCACAGTGGGTCAGGATTTGTGAACTTATTTCAGAACAAAACATGTTATGAATGCATGAAATAAACACTGTATATCATTTTCTTCCCCTCTCATTTGTTTCCAACGATTTATGTCCCCCAATTTTAATTTTATTCCATACTTTCTCACTTGACAGCTGTTTGTTTACATTTTCATCATGGTGCAGTTTACTTAGACTGTACCTGCCCCACGTGTGCTGCCGCCGCCTGCGTCCTACGTCCACACCACACAGTGCCTACCGCTCCCTGCCTCCGATCGAGATCACATAAGTCTTCTTTATCTGTTACAGTTTCTTTAGTTATTTTTCTTATCATTTAGAGACTTTCTGTTTCTATTATTATTTTTCTCACCTCAATTTCTTTAGTTATTTTTTACAGGGCACCACAGGAAGACAGCTTTACCAAGCTATGTGGTGACCCGGCTATTTCGTTGTTTGTAATGAGTGTTGTGTATCATAGTTATATAGCCGAATAAATTTGATTTGATTTGATTTTTGCTAAACAGCCATAGGGACCTAGGGTATAACGAATCCATGAGTCAATCCTTGAGCTTTAGCCAGAGTATTAACGAGTGTAAAGTCATACCCCATGCTGTGAGTTGTCTATTTTATGCATACTTGTACCACGGGTGTGTGTACGTGGAATAGACCACGGTTCGGCCTATTGTTGAAGGCATCAACCATGGTACAACATAATCATACACTCTGCCAGCCTAAGCGACGCGGAGCGTCTGTGATGGCTGTCATTCACCTTCGGGCATAAAATCGTTTGGACATCTTTTCAAATAATAAATCAAAATCGTCCACAACTGTACCCTCTAGGTCTCATCTATACACCGAGAGGACATAGGGGATACATATTTGACGAACAATCAATGACTTTATCACTGAAATATCCCAACTTGAAAACGCGAACCAGGTTTAGTGTGTAGACTGAACAGCTGAAGTGTAGGCCTAGAGTACTGGTAACTACGGCAGCCTATTAGGGCCATAAGACTTCTTTTTCTAACTTGAATATTCAAGATGTCAAGTTGAATATTCAAGATGTCAAGTTGAATATTCAAGATGTGTAACTTGAATATTCAAGATGACAAGTTGAATATTCAAGATGACAAGTTGAATACTAGTAATCAAGTTAACAAGTTGAATATTCAAGATGACAACTTGAATATTCCAGATAGCAACTTAAATATTCAACTTGACATCTTGAATATTCAAGATGACAACTTGAATATTCAAGATGGTAAGTTGAATATTCAAGAAGACGTAAGCCATATAATCTTTTGGTGACCTTGACCCACAATGACCTTGATTGCTCAAACTCAAGGCTATGTCCACCACATAATGTATTTAAATTGTTCTTGGGAAACAAAACTCTTGAAGATAGAACTAAGATGTGCTATGAACAAGTGAGAATCATTAATCTGGTTCATTTTCTGGTGACCTTGAGTGATCGAACTCAATATAACTATATGAGAATGTCATAATTCATTTAACAAGATATATGTTATTACAGTATCTATATATGTATTTATGACTTTGTGATACACACATTACTAAGTGCTACATTATACATTGATGAAGGCATAAGAATACATTATGTATGTGTACGATTGCTAAAATGTATCAATTAATCGCTGGTATAGCTACAGGGCCATTGGTCCTATGTTATCAACTTCCAGTTTGACATCACGAGTTTTATAATTGTTCTTCAACATGTCATCACAAGTATAACGCCATGTTTTAGAAAACATGGCAGAAAAAAACCCGGCCCTTTTATGTGTACGTGTTTCCCATGGACTCACAAATCTGAATTCAACACATTCAATACACAATCAACACATATATATGAATAACTCACAACAATATTTGTACAGTTCATATAAAAAGTCACACAATCAGTCACATCAAAGTAAATGAAACAGGAAATTGTGTACACCCTCAGCCAACTTATCTCCCCCAAGTCCACTTAGATGTACGGTATCCTTGCCAGATCGCCAGTGCCAGTCTTTGGACCTAGCCGTCGGCAGCTCTGTTAAAAACATCCTACTAAATTTCTGCTCCATAAGTCGCCCAAGAATCTGGAAACTATCTTCTAGTTTAAAATCTCACATTCCCAATATGCCCCAAAACATCACCATAGGTGCCGTATTACAATGGATAGATGTCTAACCGATCCTGCACATTAGGCCCCTAGGCATATGTACAAAATTCCATAGCAGGGCTCATATAAAACTGGAATAAAGGTTATACCTATTGCTGGGTTTTTAAGTACCCGTGGTCGAAAGCACGGATTCGTCACGGCTTCGTTATGGCGGTCTTGGCTATTAAAGGCGATCGCGCTTGTGAAGCAACAAAATTTCTCATGCTTCAGTTTTATTATGCTACACGCTTGATCGCCCCACGAAATATGACCTAACAGGCCTAATGCAACTGTAATAATTCCAAAAGATAATTTTAAACTATTCTCTGAAATGCTTACACCTAGTGTATCACTGTCTGTCGCTGCAATACAACATATTCTTAGTGATTACTTGTTGGCGTAGTTATATAACGCAGTGATTATATCTGGGGCGGTTCAAATATGAGAAGTTCCAAAATAACCGGCAGGAGAATCGTTAATTGCACTTGCGAATACCAGCCGAAAACTCATTTGAAACAGCACTTCTCATTGTCATTCAAATTCTTATTTTTAGTATAGTGATATTAGCAGTGTTTTTAAATCAGTTTAGCGGAATTTATCGGCTTTTATTGCAAATTCGCGAAACCAACACCAATGTATGCTGAATCTAAGATAGTCGTCCGAGAGAGTTGGAAGACAGGAGATACATAGGGTGAGGTCAACGACAATCACATATACCCGGCCCTGAGGGGCCGGGAATGAACATTTCAATCACAACATCTTGAATATTCAAGTTATTTTCTTGAATATTCAACTTGATAATATATCTTGAATATTCAACTTGATATCTTGAATATTCAACTTATTATCTTGAATATTCAAGTTGCATCATTTTGAATTTTGTCATCTTGAATATTCAACTTGTCATCTTGAATATTCAAGTTACACATCTTGAATATTCAAGTTACACATCTTGAATATTCAACTTGTCATCTTGAATATTCAACTTGTCATCTTGAATATTCAAGTTACACATCTTGAATATTCAAGTTGTTATCTTGAATATTCAACTTGTCATCTTGAATATTCAAGTTGAAAAAAAGAAGTCGTATGGCCTAATAGACTGCCGTAGGTAACAGTGGCATACCGGTGGCAAACGCAGAAGGAATTGCTGCTCCAGATCATAAACCGCATCTTCTTTCTTTTTGCTACCGACGCTAACATTGATAGGTTTAGGAGTTCCCTTCGTAGATATTTTCAATGATTTGCTGCCACTATTCATATTCTTTTGTGGGTTCAGTATTTACGAAGAAACTAAACGGCTGCAAAAGCTTGCAAAATTGATTTTCTTGTGTTATCGCCCGGTATCGTAAACGCTAGCTCGGAAGTCGCTGTAGTGCTCACATCTCTCACAAAAGTCTACGGACATTGTTGTTGTAGGTTACCGGCCATTGCACGTGAGTTTCATGTTAAAGACTCGATGTTGACCCAGAATGGTTGTCCATATGAGGATACGGTGTGATTCTGGGCCACCGGAGACCAAACAAGAGGCCTCTCGGCCTTCAGAGCTCCGCTGCAAAAGTTCGAATAGTAGTAATATTGAAATACCAAATTTGATCCAAATGTTTGACAAAAAGTGGGCGTTTTGATCTTTCAGGCATTTTTCTTTCAAAAAATAAATTTTTTTTTGGCTGGAAATAACTCAAAATAAATACAGTAGTGACTTTATCTGGGACAACAGACTTTTTTCGCCAAGCCTTCGAGAATCGAAATGGCAGCCACACAGAGACCGGTGGTTAAAGGGCAACGAAAATACACATCACATCACATCACATTTATACACGTCACAAAAATACATGAGGTGAATCTTTTGAAACGAAAATCTCAAAACTGATAAGACAGTTTTTGGAAAAATGGCCGCCAATTGCCAAAATATTGGTGTTTTTCGTCAAAAAGTGGCAGTTTTGACCTTTTAAAGGTCATCAAATGACTCCACATTTGAAAGTGCCAATATCTAAGCTCTCTCTTCAAGCATTCTATGAGAACAGTTGTGACAGTTCCCATTATGAAGGAAAAAAGTGCTGAACATTTTGCTGAAAAAAGTGCTGTAAAAGTCTAAGGAGTTTTTCAAAGGAAAAGATATTTAACTGGAAATGGCTCAAACCGAATAAAAAAATTATTGTGCCCACCCGCCGGAAAATCTAAATAGCCGTCACACAAAGACCGGCGATTCAAGGGCATAAAAACTTATACACATCACAGAAGAGAAGTATATAAAAGGAATCTTTTGAAAGGAAAATCTCATAACTGATTCGACAGTTTTTGAAAAAATGGCCGCCAAAGTCGAAATTTGGCCATTTTTCTTCTAAAATGGCCGCCATTTTGAAAATAAAAGAACTAAGGTACCTTCCTCTTGAAATATTTTTTGGTATTTTTGTGCAAAATTTCAGAAAGATTCGACCTTAAACTTTAAAGATAGCGAAAGTTGACGATGACGGACGAACGCACGGACGTCGGACAACACGGTAGCGCACTCGTATAGTATTGTAACGGATCTGGGGTCAGCCGGAACTGACAGAAGATAATCGGCTACTGCTACTTGGTTGAAATGGTCAGAGATCTATAAGGGTTGGTAGCGTGGTCTGGATTGGACCTCTAACCGTAACCCACTGCTTTCTACAACTGCACCTAGAAGGAAGAACTCAGCTGTGCTCCGCCTCCGTCTCTGCAACTGCGTCTGAAACGAAGAACTCAGCCACGTTCTGCTTCCGTCTCCGCAACTGCTCCGCCGCTTCCGTCTCTGCAACTGCTCCTCTGCTCTTCTCTGATGATCTGGGTTCTTGATCACCCTCAGACGTTATCAGCTTTATCTTAACCGACTGCTAACTTCGTATATATTTTCCGTTAAATCTCATTTCTCTGTATTCACTGATACTTCAAGTCTCTTCAGGAATACAGAAAAACAACTTGGATAAAGTTTTCAGCTTTATTTTCTAAGTTTACAGCCGGAAGATGTATTTTGAAACGATCTGCATGACTCTACCGTGAGCCGGAGTACCTCTGCTCAGAAAAATGGGTCTGCACTGCTCGACGTCAGAACACCAACTTCACTGACTCTCACCGAGACGAGGGCTTTTATAGACACAGACCCGGTATCACGTGACCAACTGATTGTGACATCATAGATCGACAAAACACTGATTTTTCCGGAATTTCTAAAAAGAACATGCTAGAACCAATCAGTGGCTGCCACGTCACCTTTTAAACCGAAAATGAGGCTGATCACGAGACATTTTGGAAATTACGTAGTTTGACGTTTTTGTACTCCGGATGCTCCGGCTCCACGAGAGGGTGTCCGGCGGCTCCGTCTCAACCGTGAGAAAATATACCAATATTATGTAACCGTATATAATATTTATCAACGAAATAACACGTGTACAGTATAGGAACACTCTTTAAATCATTATAGGCTATGTCTCTTTCCTTGACGAAAAACCTGGGGAACATTTGCGAACACCCCAAATCCTTTACAGTATAGTCTGTATAGGCATTACGTGCGTACAGAAGCCATTGACTGTGTATGGTATTAACATTAATTTATGTACTGCAAGACGGCGATTGTAGGCCGGCTGAACTGCTGAAGGTGGAGTTAGGGGCCTATATGTTTGTTCTAATAAACGGTTAATTCTGTTTATATATCTCTTAAAATTTATCGGTGTGCTGGACTCATAAAAACAAATCTCGCATAGAGTGAAAAACGGCAAAAACGTAGACCTACTTACACAGTTACAGGGTCTTAGGCTAGGCATTCATTTGCACGCTGATTCGGAGTTCGAGGCCTTTTTAAGAATAAAATTCTACAGCATGTGAATTCAAATGATAAACATGCGTGCGTTATGATGACAACAAATCAGCGTGCGAAAATGGGGCATTAGCGTTTTACCGAAATCCATATCCACTGAACGGTAACCTAAATAATTTATATTTATCGTTCATGACAACATCCGGTTTCATTTGACAGATAGGCCTACGGAAAGCCGATGGGGACATAGGGTATTGGGAACTCAGCAGTATTAAAGTGATGTTGGCAGGAAAACTATGCCTGTGGTCTCAGAATAATAGGTTACAAAACAAACTTTGCTTGATCAAATGGATAAATCAAGCATTTGACAGTACTAGCAGTTACTGTGTACAGCGCTGTATAATACATCGCTGTGCCGAGCCAATGGCTCGCGCCTGGCCGCGAAAATTGAAAATCTTGATCAAAGTATTTGAAGCATAATTATCGTGCAGTGCATTCCAAAAACTGTGCGGTCTGTTCCAGCTAGCGTGCAGCGACATCGCTGCAGTCTTAGTTGGGCGATTTCTTTGAAAAAAATATAATGTAAATGTCCATTTATTTCAGGACACATTTATCGAGCTTCCGTTGATATCTCAGAGCGCCATAAGCCATTGTGCGCATGCGCAGGTCAGAGGTCAGCTAAATATTTACATACTAGGTCGAGGTCACATTAGCTGCCCATGCGCACGAACATGCGCAGATAATGTGACCTCGACCTAGTATGCAAATATTCAGTTGACCTCTGACATGCGTATGCAGAACAGCCCAGAATATGGCGGCAGATGTCAACAAAAACTTCACGAAATACGTGTGGAAATAAATAGTGAGTTTGTTTGGAATTTTCGGTAGAAATCGCCCAACTAAGACTGCAGCGATGTCGCTGCACGCTAGCTGGAACAGACCGCACAGTTTTTGGAATGCACTGCACGATAATTATGCTTCAAATACTTTGATCAAGATTTTCAATTTTCGCGGCCAGGCGCGAGCCATTGGCTCGGCACAGCGATGTATTATACAGCGCTGTACACAGTAATACTAGCAGTCGCATTTTTTTTTTTTTTTGTGCGCCACTCAGAGTTACCTCTGACTTAACCTAGTTCACGCTCGATTGGCTCGAACATACACGAGTAAGCTGGAATCGCACTGCGTCACGGTATACAAAGCACCGAGAATGGCGATAATGTAAACAAACTCAAAATATCTCCACCAGAAACTCGCAACGAAATCTATTAGAAAGGGGCGTCTGTTTGGGCATACAAGTTCAGATATATAACTGTTATGTTTTCTTCGTTCGATCAGAAAGATATGGAAAATTCCATAACTTACTGCCAATATCACTTTAAAGTTTAAACCATGGTTTACTACGGAATAACCCATAGATTTATATATGATGGAGACTTGGGAATTGGGTATTGGGAATTTCGTACTATCAAACCATGGTTCACTACCATGGAGTTCCCAATACCCAATTGACCTATCCCAAATGCCCCCAAAAGTTGTCCGAGTTTCACAAAATACGTCAGAAAACTTCTCTTTGGCCAATAATAACGTTTTGCAGAATATGTCGAAAATGACGTAAAAAGACTCGGACAAATAGGATTTGGGATAGGTCAATTCCCATGTCCCCGTCGGCTTTCCGTAGACAGATGATCTGACATGATGATATCACCGTTTTCACAAAACCGAAACTTAGGGGAATTCGAATGATTGCTAATATTTCCGCTTTGTGAAGCAAGTCAGCAGTTTGTAGGTTAGCAGAACGTTCATAGATCTATTATGTTTATGAAAATCATGCACGACATTGGGAGCTACTGTACTGGGAATTGGGTATTGGGAATTTCGTACTATCAAACCATGGTTCACTACCATGGAGTTCCCAATACCCAATTCCCATGTCCCCGCCGGCTTTCCGTAGACAGATGATCTGACATGATGATATCACCGTTTTCACAAAACCGAAACTTAGGGGAATTCGAATGATTGCTAATATTTCCGCTTTGTGAAGCAAGTCAGCAGTTTGCAGGTTAGCAGAACGTTCATGAATCTATTATGTTTATGAAAATCATGCATGACATTGGGAGCTACTGTACTGGGGATGTCAGAAGTGAGTGTCAGAGTGGATCTTGTCAATTGAGTATGGAGCGCGCGAAGCGACATTACGAATTACGTTTTACGAGTTACGCTTTACACTACAGCTTACGGTTATGCCTCAACTCATAAATCATAACTCATGCATAACTCATAAATCGTGAGTCCTGAAACGAAGGTTGTAATCCATGGAATTCAACTCGTAAGGCTGCTTTCCAATTCACAAGTCATAAAATGCAACGCGTAATTCGTAATGTGTAACTCATAATGTCGCTTCGCGCATTCCATAATTGACCTATCGCCGAACCAGTTTGTCCCAGTCTTTTTACGTCATTCTCGACGCATTCTGCAAAACGTTTTTATTGGCCAAAGAGGAAGTTTGCCGACGTAATATGTGAAACTCGGACAACTTTTCGACGTTTTGGCGATAGGTCAATTGAGTCAACGTCAAGTAGTTGAATTTAGGCCTACTGACAACTAGTACTGTGTACAGTACAGGTGTACCGTGTAAACTATAATGTACAGTCGTAGGCATAGCCTCACAACAGTATGGAAAGTAGCCCCACGGCATGGCGAGCCAAAGCAAGACCTGCAGATTTTATTAGAAAGATATATGAAGTGAAATACAAGGTTACAAAAATCAGACATTTTTTGGGGAAAGAAGGGGGCGATGTACTATTAGGGCACGTGCCACTATTAGGACCAATCAGGTAGATAAGGCTCAGGAACAAGAAAACCTTAATTAGATCTATATGCAAATTAGGCCTATGCAGTGGTCGTCAGTGGTTTACAATTTTATCACTGTTATATAATATTATATACTCTTTTGCATTCAAAACAAATTTAGGTTGACAAGCATGATGAAGTGCTACAAAAATTGAAAGGCTTGAACTGGAAGCAAGTTACCAGTTCAAAAGCAAAACAACATGGCGGCCAGTATGCAGAAGGGGTATCTTGCTTCGCAGCATAATGCAGGTAAAACTGCTATTGAATAATACTACCGGTACAATGTATTGTATTTATGTGTCAATTGTATGCATACGGTTCATGTATTCCATAACATATTCACATTTACAATGCCCCCTGTGCACACTACATACATATACATGTATCCACTAAATCATATTCAGTATCTACCATTACTGTGATTTCAGCAGACACAGAAGAAGATTATGGCCTCATTCGTCCTAGTCTGATCAAGCAGCTGCGCTCGATTCTGGATCAGTATCCAGATGATGGCCAGATTCTGAAGGTGTGTTTCAAGACTCATATCATGGGCAGTGGTGGAGATGAAATTTGTTGTAATAAATGTCAAAACCTATGATCTTAACTGTCATGGAATATTTTAATTATTTGCACCACATACAATTGCATTATACATGTATGTGGTTATCACAGAATTACCGTATTTATTCAATTAGTTCGAACAGCTAAAAATAATTAAATTTTGAAATGTTCGAATTATGAGATTCACGATGAAAGCGTCCGTCAAAACGGAAAAAAACGCAAACCCAGATTTATCATACGAGTTGACAGATACCGTTCATCAAGGTGGTTGGAACTAGGGCTTGTACTGTACGATTGATAGGTTAACCGCAGACAACTAGCATTTTTAGAACACTCGAATAACGGGCTGCTAAATCGCCTGGTAACTGTTGTTTATAATCTCACATTGATACTAAAATCTAGTCATATTGCATGTGCAATCGAGTCACTCGAATCGGAAAAACTTCGCAAAACGCCTGGCACTCTGAGGTCCGCGCTCTATCTATGGCTCATATTGGTAATTGCAAACACTGCCACCTGGCGAATATATCGCTGATTACTCATTCCGAAGTGCTGCCGCCTGGTGAGTTGTCAGTTTTGGCATCTGACAAGTTGATTTCGTTCGTTGTTTCAATCGAAATTTTGATCGGAAATTTGCCTGTTCGAACTAAACGAGTCAATTTGAAAATTATTGTCTTCAATAATTTTTGGTGTTCGAATTATTAGAGTGTTCGAACTAATTAATAAATAAACTAATAAATAACTAATAAATACGGTAACAGACCCATTATTTTGAAAGGTTTTGGTTGGCAATTCAAAAATTTACAAAATGGAAAACAACATTTTAAATATATTGAAAATATGTTCAACATATTATATTGCACACAACTTTCTGTAGGAGCTGATCCAAAATGCAGAGGATGCTGGGGCAACAGAAGTGAAATTCCTCTATGATGAGAACCAGTACCCCACCAGGAGTCTGCACCATCCAGATATGGCACAGTTTCAGGTATACAATCCACTGGAATGACTCGATCGAGTGCATGTCATTTACAGAGCACCTACTTTGAGAAGCACCTCCCTTGAACAAGTTGAACCCATGCCTCCCTGGAATGAGTGGGAGGGTATTAATGCTTGTGCAAACTGTGTGCACATAACAGTTGTCTATGAACATGATCCATTTAGGGCTGATGTATCATCAGATCAGAGCATACTTCCAAAAATACAAATTCAATACTTCTAATGCTTATTAAACTCACTTTTGAAAAAGTCACTGTAAAATTGACGCCCAATGTGAGAATGTGTACAATCATAGTTCATAATTCTATTTGTATTCTATACCATTCAGGGTAGTGCTCTGTATGCTTACAACAATGCTCGGTTTGCTGAAAAGGACTGGACTGGGATTCGAATGTTACAAGACAGCATCAAGGAGAAGGATCCTATGAAAGTTGGCAGATTTGGGCTTGGTTTCAAGTCAGTTCTACACATGACTGGTATGTACATCTATATTGTGCATTTGCCTTGTTGTTGATAGATATTACTCTGAATTCTGAAATCTAAGTGAAATTTGTTTCATTATTCCAGATTTACCCAGTGTGCTGAGCAGTGACAGGCTGTTCATGATTGATCCACATGAGAAGTATTTCCAGTACAAAGGTGACAAGACTTCGGGCTACAGCTGGAACTTGCAGCAAAAGAAGTCAGCTATGGAGGCAATTCCTGACCAGTTTGAACCTTTCAAGTCAATACTCCAAGATGCATCAGAGGCATTCAACGAAGGGTATTACAATGGAACACTATTCAGGTTTCCATTGCGCGTCCAAAAGTCAAGACTGTCAGAAACGCTGTATGGTGCTGAAAGAGTCAACAATTTGTTTGATTCATTTCAAGTAGATTCTCAGAATCTGATGGTATTCCTGAAGAACATTGAAAGCATCAAACTTTACAAGAGACAACGTGGACAGCAACAACCAAAGCTGCTCTATGAGGTGCGACTGACAGCTGACTGCTTAGACTATGTCAAACAAAAGCGAAGAGAGTTCATTGAGCAGTGTAAAACTGTGAGTGCCAATGGACAAGGTGTGACTCTCACATACCTTGTCAAAGTTGAGACTGCGAAGTATCTCGATACTGGCCAAGTTGACACCCAGGTGTTTAGGTGGTTGGTCAATGAATTTCGAGCTGGACGTGTCTCTGCACAACTCAAGCAGCTGCAGAATGACCCTGCCCTGTCACTCGTGCCTTTAGTGGGTGTCGCGATGCCAATACAGAAGAGAACGGAGAGCAGTTCGACCCAAACTGCACCCAACAAATCAGGAGACATGAAAGAGGAACCTCCAGATGGACAGGTGTTCTGCTTTCTGCCCCTACCAGTAGAGCAGAAAACCTCGACGGGTCTACCAGTCCACGTCAATGGGTACTTCGCTATCAGCCAGAACCGTCGACACCTCAAGTGGCCCACAGCTGGACACAATATCAAAGCAGATAAGTGTGTCCACTGGAACCAATGCCTTATCAGGGAACTGCTGCCTCTGTCATATACACACCTGCTACTGAAAGCCATACAGATCAGCAAGAAGAACAGCAGTCTTATCTCCCCTGCTGATGTGTACCATGCAATCCCTGACATCATCGCGGTCGATGAAAAATGGCAGGTTTTCCTTGAGCCTCTCTTTGAGATGCTCTTCTCCCAGCCAATCATATTCACACTGTGCGCAAACGGCAGCTGGGTTCCTGTGAGGGATGTCATCTTTGACTGCTTGAAAGAGGAGGAGGAAACAAACAAGCTCATCACAAAAGTTTGCATCGAGAGCGATGTGAATCTCGCGAAAGTGCCGATGCACATTCTACATGCCATGGGAGCCTTTAGCCAACACTCTGTCGAAGTTGTTTCACCAAGCGGCATCCGTGCAGTGCTCAGACAGAATCCAGCATGCTACAACAGACTGCAGCGACCAGCAAAACTACTGCTTCTCTTGTACATCTTGAAAGACGAAGACTTCCAAGATCTGATTGGTATGTGTGCAATTCTTTCCTGTACTATTTAGCCCTATTTTCATGAAAGAGAGGTACATGTATACCAATATTTTGTTTCTATTTGGGTAATATAAATTACCCAAATAGTGCATCAGATCTGTACCTGCAAGAATGATGACTCTTTGGTGAAACTGCACACAACAAAACTAGATAAAGCTGGTTACCTACTATGGTACCGACAAGTTTGACAAAGCGGATTATCATTAAATCAGTATCATCTCATCATTGTTTCTTCAGGGATCCAGCTTCTTCCCTGTGCTGATGGCACATTTGCCACATTCCAGAGACAGAAGGATTCAGTATTCATCCCCACCCACGACACACCAAGGCACCTCTTTCCAACGCTGGAAAACATTCTGTTGGCTGAGGACCTGCAGGACATATTGATGCATAAGCTGGCCAAAGTTGCAACAGAAGGTAGGAATTTTCTTTTATAAAATCATCAAAGTTTGACCACAAATATAAATTGGAATGATCAAAATAGAAAATTGTAATATTTGTCATATTTGTGCTCATTCGAGTACCAAAATGAATGTTTGGTGATCGTTCTTGTTGATGAGAAGAGTATTGCTGTTATTTTGTAAATAGGGGTTTGCCAGCTTCGATTCCTGGACAAAAAGTCAGCAGCTGCCCTCATCCCAAAAGTCATCCCGAAGGCTTGGCTCAACAAAGACCATGTCACAATCGATGGGAGCACTGCCGTTTCTGCCCTGTGGTTCGAACACCTGTGGAACTACCTCCGAAAAGAATATCCCAGAGACTTGACACCTTTCTCAGGTTTACCTGTATTGCCTCTAAACAGCAGTGTTCCCTTGAATGTGGTACCTCTTTCCTTTTCCAGTCCTTGCTTGATGAAATCTGCCATGGGGGTGGAATTAAAAGACAACTTAATCAAATTTATGAGCATGTTCAACATTCAGGTTGTTGAAGACTTACCTCAGTATGTACAAAGTCATGCGGCTGTTCTGGGTAATTTTGTCAAGCTTCCCTTCAAAGAAGACATCATTGAGATTGTCTTTCAAAGCTACAAGAGCCATCCTGACAAGGAAATACTTATGAAGCAAGTTGTGAGTGAGACCTCTGATGAGGAGAAGCTCACCTTTGTGAAGGAAATTGCGGAATTGGAGGACCAGACTCTGTCCCAACCGTATATTTCATTCTTGAGGAAAATGCCCATCTTCCCCTCAACATCCACTGTCCATGGCAAACCAAGCTTTGTCAGCATTGAAAAAGTTTCAACAGCTGTAGCATTGAGCGATCTGCCATGTGCAATGTCAGACAAACTTGTCAACATCTCGGATGACAGGGTACACAAGGCAGCACTGATGCTGGGAGCCATTCCACTGGAGAAAGAAGAAGCTGTAAAAGAGTACATTTTCAGAGACATACGACGGGGACTGTTTGACAAGACCATGGTGGCCAACATAATGGAGTTTGTCTTCAAAAACTTCTCACAGTTTACACACGATGAAGATTTTGTCAGGGAACTGGCCGATGTGCCATTTGTGCCAGTCGGAACAGAGCAGTTGAGGAAACCGAATGAACTCTGTGACCCGGAAGATGAACTGCTGAGCATTATGTATGGAGATCAGAAGGAAGAATTCCCTGAAGATGGCTATGCTGACACACAGATGCTCGTGTATTTGAGAAGACTCGGCATCAAAACATGGAAAACTATTCCAGCAAAAGACCTTTTACGGTTTATGTTCAGTCTAGAGGATGAGAAGGACCAAGCAGGAACACTGAAAAAAAGCAAATCCTGCTTGAATTTAGTCAACATGAGATCTTCGTTGCTATGGGAGGAGACGCAAGGCAAACTGTTTCTAGAATGGGTAACTGACATAAGTTGGGTGCCAGTTATACAAGAAAAACCTGAGAGCTTCCCATCTAGTTTGCCTTGGTGTAGTGGCAGCTTCACGAAAAAACCCTGTGAAGTCAGAACAGCAAACTTTGCGTCGTTGGTGGGATCTGTAAAGTCTACCCTCGACAGCAAGTATTGTAACAACATCATTGACGCATTCGGTTGGCAAGAGAGACCACCAGTGCAAGAGGTCATGAAACAGCTGAAGGAAATTGTGCAGTGTTACGATCCAAGTGAAAAGGCCAAGTTCCTGACGCTAGTGTCCACCACCTACAAATACCTGATGCTGTTGGATACAGTCGATGTGCAAGAAGCATTGGAGACAGAGAAACTCACCACTTGGATTTGGCAAGGAGATGGATTTGTGTCATCCAATTGTGTCGTGACAGGACGACTCCCAGTTGATACTGCACCATACCTTTTCAGCCTTCCCTCTGAAATGTCACGGTTCACTTCAATGTTCAGAGCTCATGGCGTGAAAGACACATGTGAACCTGAAATGTTGATCCGTGTTTTGAACGAAGTTTCACAGAGACAGGACATTCCTAAACAAGAACAAGACAGAAACCTTCAGATGACAATAGACATCTTGAACTTTCTGAGCGACAAGTGCATTGAAGATGATGTTGCACAATCTATACCTATCCCAACCCAATCTGATGTTGGGTTAAAGATGATTCCATTGCGTCTATGTACCTATTGTGATGTTGAATGGATCAGACAGGGATTTGATTTAATGGAGTTTGACGAACAGGATGGCATTACATTCATACATCCGAACATGCCAGTGTCAACTGCAGCGAAGCTTGGTGTGCCAACCTTGATGAGTCGAATGTTGCATGCTGAAGAACTGGCAATAACTGGCTTTGGACAAGGCGAACCATTGACAAGCCGACTACACCAGCTTCTGGAAGACTACTCTGATGGTTTGGCAATCTTCAAGGAAATGATCCAAAATGCGGACGATGCTGGAGCAACAGAGATTTGTTTTCTTTATGACGAAAGAGCAAACGAAGATTGCATGAAATATTTGATTGATGATGGGATGAGAGAATGCCAAGGGCCAGCACTCTGGGTCTACAACAACTCAGTATTCACAAACCAGGACTTCGTGAACATCACAAAGCTGGGAGGTGCCACTAAAGAACAAGAACCAGAAAAAATTGGGAGGTTTGGGCTTGGCTTCAATGCAGTCTACAACATCACCGATGTTCCAAGTTTTGTAAGTCAGAATAACATCGTGATTTTTGACCCTCACACAACCCATCTGGGAAAAGGCATCAAAGATAGATCAAGACCTGGCATCAAGATTGACATGACGAAGAACAAGACACTGCTAAGGAAACTGTCAGACCAGTTTCAGCCGTACCAGAATATCTTCAATTGTGATGTTGCACCTGACAAACAAGGTTACTACAATGGGACACTCTTCAGACTACCACTGAGAACGAAACTTCAGGCTGCTAGAAGTGAAATCAGTGGTCTTCATTATGACAAGAAGGAGATGCTTACTTTGATAGATATGCTTGTCAAGCATGCACACAATCTGTTACTCTTTACTCAGAATTTACAAACCTTGAAAGTGACACATATCTCACCAGGGGGAAGTCCTGCAACAGCTAAAGAAGTCTTTGCACTCAAGAAAGAAGTAATTGAGGTCATTCGTGAAAATTCTGCTGCCAAAACTCCTTCGGAGAGTGGCAGCAAAACATCACCTATGGCTTTTCTGAATGCATCAGCAGAATACATCAAGAAGTCATCGAAACCAATGAGCGGAAGAATGATGTCTGTACCACCAGTCCCACAGTCAACTGTTCTGATTTGCACATCCTCAAGAGTTCCGAACAGTGACATGTTCAGCTCACCAGAAAAGAGCACCAAAGATATCCATTGGTTGGTCAGTGGCTGTGTGGGGCAGGAATATTCCAAGAAATTGTCCATTGCGTCCAAAGGCACTCTTGTACCAGTTGGTGGAGTTGCAGTTAAACTCAATCAGTTTGATGATGGGTTTGTCCCTGAACACATAGAAAAGGAAGCAGGCAAATCCTCTGCCTTCTGTTTCCTGCCTTTACCTGTGCAAACTGGTTTACCAGTTCATATCAATGGCACGTTTGCCCTGGAGTCTAGTCGTAGACATCTCAGCCAAAAAACAGATGATGACAAGGATGACAAGAAAGCTGAGTGGAATGAAGCTCTTCTTGAAGATGCTGTTACCCATGCATACACGCAGGCACTCTGTGATCTGAAGAAAATCTTGCCATCAAGTGGAGAGGTCCAGTTTTACGAAGTGTGGCCAACGTTCAAGACGGCTGATGCATACTTCCAACCTCTGGTGACTGCGTTCTACTCTAACCTGTCATCGCTAGCGCAAACACCATTATTGTGTCACAAAGGAACAGTGATCACAATTGAAAATGCAGTTTTTTTCCAGATGGAAAAAACTATTACGCAACAGAAGTTTGAAATGATCACGCAAGTTTTCGAGAGTTGTGGTGGCGGTTGTCATGTACTGACTGCACCAACTGAAGTAATTAAGTGTTTTGACACAGCAGGTCATCAGAACTTGCTTGCTGAAAAGCACTACGATCTCTACCGCTTCTACGATGAAATCTTTCTGCCTAACATTGACAGAATACAAAAGGAAATCCGGGATCCTCTGCTTGTACTGGCACTGCAACAGAATTATCCAGATGTGAATAAACTATTGGCTAATAGCTCATGTATTCCTGCTACACCAAATGGGAAAGAACTGAAAAAGATAAAAGATCTTGTACATCCGACAGGATTGGCTGCCAGACTCTACTCACCAGAAGATGGTTGCTTTCCGTATGGTGAAATCTTCAATGATGGAAATGTACTGGCTCACCTACAAAAGCTGGGCATGAAACTTAACGACGTTTCGTGGAATGATATCATAGAGCGTGCCAAGTCAATTCAGACACTTGAACAAGAGGACTTGATGAATACTCGGTACCAAGTTCTAATGGCATTTGTAGATAGAAAGCTGATCCAGTGCTCATCGTACATGACACGTGGCAATCAAAGAGTTGAAGTCATCCCAGACACACAAGAGTTGCATGATATCAGGCAAATACTGCAGAAAGTTCCATTTCTCCCAGTTGCTCAGAAACCAGATCATTACCCAGTGGCCTGGTCTGGTGAAAAAGCCAAATCAACCGATCGTTTCTGTGTCAGTGACGTATATTCATGGGACACAAGATACCTAGTGTCTGCAACTCAAATAATAGCTGATGGCCGCAAGATGACACCAAGAACGAAAGAGTTTCTACAGTTTGGGGGAAACGAAGTCACTATTCAGCAGGTTACAACTCAACTTGAACATGTGCTAGCTGTGGATGTGGAAATACACAATACATGTAATGCCTATGATCAGCTGCAAAAGGCACTCACTGTGATTTACAACTATCTGCAAATGAAACTCAAAACTGGAGATGTAATGGTGGAGCAGTTATGTGACATTCTGCATGAACGACCATGTTTGTTGGTAGCAAATAAGTTTTGTTCCCCATCGAGTCTTGCCATGCATCTTCGGTATGACTGTGCACCGTATCTTCATGCCCTTCCAGATGACACCATGAAGAGATTTCAGCCTTTAATGACTAGACTCAAAGTGAAAAACACGTTTGATGTGAAAGATTTTGTCACAGCACTGCAGCAGATCCATAAAGAATCTGAGGGACAAAAGCTCAGTGACAGACAGGTTGATGTGGCAGTATCATTGACAACATTGCTGAATAACAGCATGGAGACACGGAAGCTCACAGTTGATGAAGTTGTGGAGCAGTTTGGAGAAATATACATACCAAATGCGAGAAATTCACTAGAACCATCAAGAACACTTTGTTACAATGATTGTCCATGGATACCTGCAACTCAAGAAATGAACTTCACTCATTCTAACATTACCTTCAAGTCATCCAAACGCCTTGGTGTAAAGACAAAAAGGCAAGAAGCGCTGAGCATGCATGCCAAGGGTATTCCATTCGGACAGAAAGAACGACTCACTAACACACTGAAACGAGTTCTTAGCACATACCCATGTGATCATGAAATATTGAAAGAACTCATTCAGAATGCTGACGATGCCCAAGCAACAGAAATACACTTCATACGGGATTCAAGGCATCACCCAACAGAACATGTGTTTGAAAACTCATGGAAAGATTTACAGGGACCAGCACTGTGTGTCTACAACAACAGACCATTTACAGTCGAAGACATGGAAGGCATCCAGCGTCTTGGTGAAGGCAGTAAAAGCATGGATCCCAGCAAAACTGGACAGTATGGCATTGGTTTCAGTTCTGTGTATCATCTGACAGATGCACCATCAGTGCTAACGGAAAGCCACGATGTTGGCCGAGCTTTATGTGTGTTTGATCCTCATTGCTATTTTGTGCCTGGTGCCACTCCAGCTGAACCTGGCATGAGATACGACAATGTTGAGCAGCTGCAGGAAGCATTCCCAGATGTGTTCTCCTGCTATCTTCCTGGTGTTTTCAATATGAAAGAAAGTACAATGATGCGATTCCCCCTGCGAACTACAGAGATGGCCGAACATTCAAAGATCTCAAAACAGCACATCACAATGAGCAGACTTCGGAATATGCTCGATGAACTAAAACTTGAAGCATTTGATATCCTGCTCTTCACCAACTATTTAGAAGAAATCAAAATATCTGACATAGACCCAGTCACAGGTACTTTGGTTAACACGTACACAGTCAAAATCATCCTGTCAGAAAAACAGAAACATCAAAGAATGAAATTTGCGCAGGACATGAAAGAATTTGGGCGACAAATTCAAGCTGACCCTCAAGCAGTTTCCTCCCTCGAGCATAAAGATTATGAGAACATTACTTTCATAGCTGACAACATGGGTCGACAAGAGAAGTGGTGCATAACACAAAGTGCAGGATTTCAAAAAGACCTGGACATACCAGAATGCATAAAAGATGCTTTCCAAGATGGTGATTTGATGCTGATGCCACGTGGTGGGGTGGCGTGTTTGCTTGAAGAAAGACTCAATGGAAGACCAGAGAGTAGCAACAAGCAAATGAAAGCATTTTGTTTCCTACCATTGCCTTTACAGTTAGATCTCCCTGTTCATGTCAATGCTCACTTTGCCCTAGGACATGAAAACCGTCGCCACTTGTGGTTCAAAGACAAGAAGAATGATGTCAAAACTACATGGAACAATCTTCTCTGTTCAAGTGTGATAGCTGATGCATATATCAGCCTGATGAAGGCAATACGTTTGCATGGGTTGGCAACACAAGTGGTCGCAGATTCTGCAGATGTTGTCTGCTCAAGACATATACTCGACAGTGCTATATCAACATACATGAGTTGCTTTCCTCCTTTCTCTGACACCCAGCCAGAGTGGAATCTGTTAGTCAGGAGTGTGTACACGAAAATTGCGCGTGAGAATGCCCAAGTCTTGCCTGCAATTCAAGCTATTCAATTACCTGAAGAGGAAGATGATGGTGGTAGTCCCAAGTGGCATGTTGAATGGTTTCCACCAGCTGGAGAAGGGGATCAGAAGGCCTTCTTCAGCAAACAAGAGGAAGAAAACACCAAACAGCCACAGCAAAGATCATTTCTGAGTCGATTTAAACGTATGTTCAAAGTGACTTCAGAGAAGCAGACAGTCCCAGATGAACAGGTGCTGAAAGAGGTGCTACTGAAATGCGGAATGAAACTGCTGGAAGCCCCTCCAATGGTGGTTGACAGTTTTGTCCAGTGTGGCATTGAAATTGATTTTATGAGTCCCGAAGGAGTGATTTTATTTTTTCGGTCATACTCAAGTGACAATGCAATGTGCGATCTTGGACAGTTGCCTTGTCGACTGTCAGAAACACCCTTTTTGAATGAGAGAATCCTTCGTATTGTGTTGGCTTACTGTAAGAAAGATGAAGATTTTGTGTACAAATTGGGTGGTTTGCCACTGCTGATGACAGATGATTCAGTACTACGAGTGTTTGATGAAGATTCCCCAGTATTCTTCTCCCTATATTCAGACCTTGTGAGAGAACGGTCTGATTTATTCATCAAAAAGACGTTAATGACAAGTGTGTTCGATGCAATCGACATATCAGCATGTCCTGTATTCAAGAAGCTGAGTATTGAGTCATTAGCAGAAATCTTGCATTACAAACTCCCAGCAGAACAGTTCTGTTCAGAAGAAGGCAAGCCGGTCGAATGGAAGAAAGGCTTCAATGCAGTCCCAGATACAATGTGGATGAAACAGTTTTGGACTTTTGTGAAGAAAGAAGTCACTGGCGATACAGAGAATGAAGACAGATCAGATGACATGAATTGTCAGGAGTCTTTGTTGCCACTCTCTGACTGGTGCCTGCTTCCTGCCAGACTGCCCGGAAATAATTTATTATTTCCTATTGGAAGTGCTGAGAAGGTTGTGCACCTTTCACGCACAGAAGCCAAATGGTATGGCGTCACAAAAGCAGTGCAGAAAATGGACATTCCTGAAATCGACACACTTGCTGTAAACACTGACACTTCGTTCAATACTGATGTCATAAAGTCATTAGTCACAACTTTTGACAAACCACAGGCAGTCTTAGAAATCCTCCATGAAAACTTGTCCAGCAAGATGACTGAAACCTTCAGCAAGGAAGATGCCAACAATATACTGGGATACTTTGTGCATCACACACAACAACTGAAGGACATGGATCGCAGTACCGAGTGGTTACGTGACCTTCCATTCTACACCACCATATATGGAGACATGATACCTCTGACCAACTGTGTTGTTTATACATTGCCAGCGAAGATTCCTACTCAGGGGATTGAGATCTGGCAAAGTCAGTCCGGAACTGTGTTTTTGGAACGCAACCCAGAATTTTCAGCATTGTATGACATGATTGGTTGTGCAAGCATAAGTGTGCTGGATGTGTATTGTAAATTCATATTCCAGCACCTGGAGTATTTCCCAGATCAAGACCGAATGATTCATCTTCATCATGTCTTCAACAAATACATAAAAGATGGCGCATCACATGAGCATGAATTGTCTGATGAGGAGAAACAAAACTTGCTTGAAACCCTCAAAGACTTGCCATTCATTCCAGATGGCTCAGGAGAACTACAACCAGCATCAGAATTTTATGATCCAGAGAATGTGGTTTTCCAAGTGATGCTTACAGAAGATAAGTTCCCACCTCCCCCAAAAGGCAATTTGTTCAGAGAGTCTGAATGGTATTCTTTCCTGGGTGAGCTGGGCCTGGTGAGAGAGATGAATGAAGACATGTTCGTTGGATTTGCTAATCAGATTGCCAGTGAAGGTTTTGTTCAAGACAAGAATGCTGCATGGGCCAAGTCTAAGGTGCTGGTACAACATCTGTTTAGTATGACCTCTGCATCTAGGGATGCAATTATGCCTCGTATCACAGACATTAACTTTGTGATGCAGGACAAAGTATCCCCGAAACTGACGAAGCTCTTGCCACAGTATGGTGATGTTGGTGATGAGACGATGCATTTCATCGCATTCCGAGACAGCATCAGCAAGCAGTATGAAAAACTGGTGTGGACACAGTGTGGTATTCTTCCAGAATGGGCTGATCCATCAAACATACATCACTTACGTCCTGATGAACAGAATCGTATTTTAGATGGTCTGGAGATTCAAAGAGAACCTCGGGTAGATGTCGTAGTGAACCATCTCCTTGAACTTTCACGAAGTATTGTGCCAAGTGATCCAAGGAATTTGGATGGCCTTGAGAAAATAAGAACACATATCTTCAAGGAATTATATCGGTTCTTGTCAGATCACACTCAAGATGAAGATATGATAGAGAAATTATCAAAGGAGTCTGTTGTGGTAGTTGATGAAGGACATCGCATGGTTAAACCTTGCCAAACTGTTATTAGCTTTCATGGAAAGGATGAGATACGACCATATCTTTTCCGCCTCCCAGTGAGCTTTGGTGAATTCGCTGATTTTTTCAAACGACTTGGTGCAAAAGAACGAGTATCAGTCGAACAATATGCTAGAGTTCTTGAATGCATCAAAACCTATAAGGGTGTGGACATATTATCACCAAATGAAACTGCGAAAGTACTGAAGGCCATGAAGGGTGTAATTGAAGCTTTGGAGACTTCGTCAACACGTGAGAGCTCGATTTCTATGTTGTATTTACCAACAGAAACTTGCCGCCTGGTAGATGCGCACAAACTGGTTTTCAATGACACACCATCATTCTATGATCGAGTACGTGATTTCGGAATGCAGTTTGTTGTGAATCCCAGGGAATGTGGAATAAAGTCTAGGCATGCAGAAGAAATGTTGATGTTACTTCCCCAGCACGTACGACCAGTGATGCTGAGCTCTCTGGTGAAAGAAGAGCTGATGGAAAAGTGTAGAGTGTCAATGGGAAAGGAAGGACTGGCAAAACAGCTAGATCAACGAGTGCGATCAGAGCGCTTCCTGTCTGCAGTGGCCAGGCTGGTGAGACATGATGCCCAGAAGACTGGCCAGAAGGTCGATGACGGTCACATGTATGACGTGCTAGACCGACTCTCCACCATCCACGTGTTTGGGGTGAATAGAGTGGTAACACACCTGACGTTCAAAGGAAAACACATTGACGGGAGTGAAGTGGAAAAGGGGTGTTTTGTCGAGAAGATCCAAGGTGCGAACAGAGACATCAACACATGGAACCTCTACATTCAACAAGGCACAACCTTGGGTCAGGATCTTCTGGTGCCATTAGCTGAAATCATCAACAACATTCTGTCCGGAATGCTGAGAGATTCCGTGTTGTATCTTCTGCCAATACTGTCCTGTCCTGAAGACAAAATCACAACAAAACTGGACAGTCTGAACATTCGTCTGGATGTAGCACAACCTACTAGTCGACTCTCGATCCTGCCTGTGCTTGGCACTGAAATTGATGAGGCGCGCCTGCCGACGTTGAAGCAAGGAGAGACGGAGTATTCTGCTGGGGAATATGTTGGGTTCAAGGGACTTGGAGACGAACGAGTTGTACATGCTCGTGTGCGAGAGGAAGTGATGTCCCCAGAAGACAACAGAGTGTATCTCTTGGAGACCATGGATGGACAGGATGCCGTGATAGCCGAGAGCACCCAGCTGTACAAGTACAGATCCGATATATAGTCATGTTATATAGTAGGGAGTTCATACACTCTCATTTTCTTGCAGCCATATAAGCTGTGATAATAGTCATTTATATATGCACGTTTGTTAAAATGTCTCATAATGAATCCAGTATTTTCGTCGTGAACTACATTGTACATAGTGCAAACAAAGAGTATTGCATTTGTTTGAACAACTTGACCATTACATACATACTAGAATATGTTCTTATCTATTCACGCTTTTTTGATATGACATTTTACATTCAACTGTTCAAAATATGAATATATGTGTACTGCATAAACTTGCGTAGATGTCCTGGCAATTTCGTGTAATAAGAAAGATTAATATGTTCCTTGCATGAGAATATTATAATCAGTTCGAATTCGAAACCTGTTGTTATGTAACACCGCAAACTGTTTTGAGGAATACTAGTGATTCCTTGTATCATACTGTAGTATTGTATTGTTGTGTCAGTCCGTTTCTTACAATGTATACATGTACATGTATTGATTTGAACATTGAAAACTTGCATTGATGCAAAATGTGCATGCCTACCTTCAAGTTCCCTTGTACATTGTAGTGTAATATTTTTCTCTTTATTGCCGAATAATGATGCAATGTCATGCTCGAGTTTGTGACTACTAGTATTTTGACAGTGCTTTGTATTTTATTTGGGAAACGGAAAATTACCGTGGTTTTCATATTTTGCATGAATTAGCCACTACTACATGTAATTTGTAATTGCAGTGTATTAAGTATGAAATATTACCGTGCTTATATATTGTGGTATTATTTTGTTCTAATGGTTAGTATCTAATGTTATCTGGTGAATGGCTTCTAAGACATCTATCTGAATATTAAATTTAATAAGATATAAATCGTGTATGTACATATCCAGATAACGAATATTAATGAATTTGAGTGCACTCTCGTGTTTTTGTTATTGCATTGCACGCCTTGTGGTTGTTGATATTTTTACTTTCTGGTAGATGCTGGGTGCACAGTTTCATAATGGCACCTTACCATCCTACATGTGTATTATTTACCAAGCACATGTATATGTTATCCAAGAATGTTTTGAAGTTTACACAAAATGTGTGTCATCGTTTAAAACGTATTATTGCTGTGATAATTATGCGTCTGATACATTGATGAACAATGAATAAATATGGATTGAATGCCAAATCGTGTGTATTCATAGATTGGCTAAATATTTTCCAACGTATAGATAGCAAAATTACTGATATAGTCAGTCGGCCATTTGGATATTTGGGGTGTAAAAATTTCATGAAATATGTACCGTTTGAAACATATTTCATGTGATAGGATATAGCTAGAAGTATTATTTCCGGGCTTCTAGAGTTTGGGCACCCTTGGGCAAACCTGAAAAAAACGCGATTGAACCGAGCAGGTCTACGGAGCCGCTGAAAGGACATGGAAGAAATATTTTTGGACATATGGTTATTGCGTTCCCTCGCAATATTATCGCATTCCGGATCGCGATATTATCGCGTTCCCTCGCGATCTTATTGTGTTCCCTCGCATTCTGGATCGCGTTCCCTCGCATTGTGCTGACGCCAATGACTTCTGAAAAGGTTATTCTACAAGATCGCGATCCGGAATGCGAGGGAACGCGATAAGATCGCGAGGGAACGCGATAATATCGCGATCCGGATTGCGAGGGAACGGGATAATATCGCGAGGGAACGCGATCCGGATTGCGAGGGAACGCGATCCGGATTGCGAGGGAACGCAATAAGATCGCGATCCGGAATGCGAGGGAACGCAATAAGATCGCGAGGGAACGCGATCCGGAATGCGAGGGAACGCGATAATATTGCGAGGGAACGCAATATTATTGCGAGGGAACGCAATAATATTGCGAGGGAACGCAATAACAATGTGCTAAAAATATTTCTTCCATGTCCTCTCAGAGGCTCCGTACAGGTCTCTTCGCGACACGCGAACTATTGAAAACACAAAAACGGCAATAACTCATGAACTATCCACAGTAGAAGCATGATTTTGGTGTCTATACATATGTTTTCAACCCCAATCTTTTGGATGAGCACGCTTGCAAATACATTAGACCAATCTTTCATGAAGATAATCCAATATGGCCTCTAAAAACGCACATTTTTGTGTTAGCTCTGAACAACATCTCTTTCATGGGCTCAGTTCACCCACTGTACACCACCAGAAATCCCATACACTGATGTACCGTTTGAAACATATTTCGTTTGATAGTATATAGCTAGGAATATTATTTCTGGGCTTCCAGAGTCTGGGCACCCTCGGGGAAAACACAATTGAACCGAGCAGGGGTCTCTTCGCGACACCTGGTATGAAACACAAAAACGGCAATAACTCGTGAACTATCCACAGTAGAAACATGATTTTGGTGTCTATATATATGTTTTCAAACCCAATCTTTTTGGATGAGCACGCTTGCAAGTACATTAGACCATTCATTTGAGAAGAAAATCCAATATGGCTTCCAAAAAACGCGCATTTTTGTGTTAGCTCTGAACAACATTTATTTCATGGGCTCAGTTCACCCACTGTACACCACCAGAAATCCCATACACTGATATACCGTTTGAAACATATTTCATGTGATAGTATATAGCTAGGAGTATCTTTTCTGGGCTTCTAGAGTTTGGACACCCTTGGGCAAACCTGAAAAAAACGCGATTGAACCGAGCACGTCTCTTCGCGACACGCGAACTATTGAAAACACAAAAACGGCAATAACTCGTGAACTATCCACAGTAGAAGCATGATTTTGGTGTCTATACATATGTTTTCAACCCCAATCTTTTGGATGAGCATGCTTGCAAATACATTAGACCAATCTTTCATGAAGATAATCCAATATGGCCTCTAAAAACGCACATTTTTGTGTTAGCTCTGAACAACATTTATTTCATGGGCTCAGTTCACCCACTGTACACCACCAGAAATCCCACACACTGATGTACCGTTTGAAACATATTTCGTTTGACAGTATATAGCTAGGAATATTATTTCTGGGCTTCCAGAGTTTGGGCAAACTGGAGAAAACACAATTGAACCGAGCAGGGGTCTCTTCGCGACACCTGGTATGAAACACAAAAACGGCAATAACTCGTGAACTATCCACAGTAGAAGCATGATTCTGGTGTCTATACATATGTTTTCAACTCCAATTTTTTGGATGAGCACACTTGCAAGCATATTAGACCATTCATTCATGCAGAAAATCCATTATGGCCTCAGAAAATGAGCATTTCTGTGTTCGCTTTGAATAACAAATGGGCATGGGCTTTGTACACCCCCAGAACCCCGGCTACCCTCACCCACTTGTATCAGTTTTGTCTATTTGTGACTTCGCATACTCGGAACTGATCGGTATATTCCATATTTAGCATACTACGCCAGTTTCATGGCACTGATCACCACATGTTATATATCATTAGAGAAGGTCTTGAATTGCCTCCCCTGTGGTGTATGAGCTACTCTGGATATTTATCCATCGTGTACTACATTGTGTGTGTATATTCCCTGTGAACCATCCAAATTCCTCACCTACTGATGATATTTCGTTCAGCAGATTCCACTGAATGAAGTAAAAGATGATAACAGGGAATTTATTAATATTGAATATATATTGATGAAGTTCACTGATAACATCGCGTATTCTTCTGAACCAATATTGGAATTGAATGATGTTTTACCTCCCATTGATGTCTTCCAATCAGATATTCTTGCAATATTCATCTGTCTATAGCCAGTCAAATATTTTTTGTTATCAACATCTTGAAACAAATCCCTACATGGGAATTATGACAATGGGAAGACTCAGCATTGGTCACGCTTACACCTTCCACAATAATTTACAATTATTTACCAGATCGCACTCTAAAATTTAACCAACATTGGCGATTAGTCTTAAAAGTCGGCGTTGGTCATACAACTTCAGTTCATAAGATGGCCAGCGAAGTGTTGCCAACATCGACTGTACCATATTGGACCAACTTTGGATGTTGGATGTTGGTAATGCAAGTATAATCCTGTATGGACATATGCTATGTTGCCAATGTCTGAGCGACGTTGTTCATCAACGTTGAGACCAATGTCTACATAAAACCCAAATTCAACAGATGCCGCCAGTGTTTTTAAAAGTAGAAACTTAAATTGGTTAAATATTAGAGTTGACGAATGGCGTCGAACTTTGGTAGTATTTCTCAATAATATACCATAAAGTTGAATTGTTTTTGTTGTTTTACTATCGGTCTTGCACAATGATTCAATGATAAATTTGTCAATGGTAAAGTTTAAAAGCATTGCCCTAACGTTTCCTCGTATTGTTGAGTCGAGGTTGACAATTAAGCGTGGATCAACGTTAGCCCAATGAGCACCATGATGTAGTCTTAAAATTATATGCCAACATTGAGCCAATGTTCAGGTAAATTGTGTGTGTAAAATGTAAGCGTGCTATCTGGGCCATGCGGCTTTCAATGTTTCCCAACATACTACAAAACCTTGAATATAGAGAATATAGAGCATTCCATTGGGTATTTCCCTCCGTCTAATTGTCTGTAGTTTGGGAAGCACTTACATTGTCTGACCAGCTGATTGGAATTTGCACCGAAATGTAACTCATTAAAACTATCCAGCCATAATTATACAGCCCAAATATTGGAGCCCACTGTGAGGACATTCGTGTTGGATCGTTCATATACCCCAGTAGGGAGATCAGGGATTCCACCTCCTTCCCTGGATTCTCGGCCTATCCCGATACAATAAGGGAACCACTATACCCCATAACTTGAGTTGGTTTTGATTAATGATGAATAGTCTGCTGGATCTGGAATGTCGCTTCGTTCTAATTGTACACCACCTTGGAATCATACATGTAGGCATCATATTCCTTTCACAGTTATTACTTGAAAACATCTTCGAAATCACGAAGATAATTTCTCTGACATTTCAAACTAGGATGAACACTCAGTTCAAGGATTTAAACGAAAATGTCCCAGACATATTTGATGGCCTGTGTTCAGTGTACGAGTTGTATTGGGGGTGGCATAACCTATATATGATATTTCGTGGACAGCAGCAAACGAAATTCTAAAACTGCCACCATACATGCTAGTGGAAATAAACTTATACATGTACACGAATGCATGATACTCATTACCAGCGAATACATTTTGAAATGACTAACAAAGACACCACGATGGATATCCAGGTATGAATGAGGTTTACATTTGGAGTCGACACCTCCGCCATGATTCTCACATCTTTTATCCAGCACTCTTATCATGTTCATCATGAAACATTTATGTGAATGTCCATCCCTGTTCATGTTCGTCGGACACAGGCGTCTAACACAGGCTATTTGTGATTGATTTCAACCCCAATGTGAGGTGTATTGACACGATTGTATACTTTATGGAAGGCCACACAATACCAAGAGGAAAGATGTGGAGTTCTGACAGAGCTGTCGAACACATATACCTCACATAAGCGGTACATATACCTCAGTCAGCCTAACATAGTCCTGCACCCTGACCTCAAGCATGTCAAGTACCAATCAGGTTGCTATCTGGAGGAGGCACATATCCTAAGTCTGACGTGCTATGTCTCACTAGTAACAACGTATGGGGACTTGAACAGAAAATGCTCGAACTTCTGTAGTTCGAAGCATCGGGGAAACCCTGCTCAAAGGGTTAGTATATACTTTATCCACACAACTTTACTATTAGCGATGTTTATTGCATTCAATAGAGTCGACCCTAGTGGATATGTAGTGGGTGAGGAAATTGGGAGGTTCGCAGGGAATATACTCACACAATGTAGTACATGTTGATTTCGGGAAATGTATTCAGGGGTATCCATGTTTACAGTGTTGACAGTTCATTTCTATATATCTACTGTCAATATATTTTATTTCATTCAATATACCCTAATAGACAAAACTGATACAAGTGGGTGAGGGTTCTGGGGGTGTACAGAGCCCATGAAATATTTGTTATTCAAAGCTAACACAGAAATTCCGGAGGCCATATTGTTTTTTCTTCACGAATGAATGGTCTAATGTACTTGCAAGTGTGCTCATCCAAAAGATTTGGATTGAAAACATATGTATAGACACCAAAATCATGTTTCTACTGTGGATAGTTCACGAGTTATTGCCGTTTTTGTGTTTTCATACCAGGTGTCGCGAAGAGACCCTTGCTCGGTTCAATCGTGTTTTCCCGGGTTTGCCCAACGGTGCCCAAACCCTGGAAACCCAGAAATAATATTCTTAGCTATATACTGTCAAACGAAATATGTTTCAAACGGTACATCAGTGTGTGGGATTTCTGGTGGTGTACAGTGAGTGAACTGAGCCCATGAAAGAGATGTTGTTCAGAGCTAACACAAAAATGTGCGTTTTTGGAGGCCATATTGGATTTTCTTCACGAACGAATGGTCTAATGTACTTGCAAGCGTGCTCATCCAAAAGATTGGGTTGAAAACATATGTATAGACACCAAAATCATGCTTCTACTGTGGATAGTTCTCGAGTTATTGCCGTTTTTGTGTTTTCAATAATTCGCGTGTCGCGAAGAGACCTACTCAATTCAATCGCGTTTTTTTTCAGGTTTGCCCAAGGGTGCCCAAACTCTAGAAGCCCGAAAATAATACTCCTAGCTATATACTATCACATGAAATATGTTTCAAACGGTACATATTTCATGAAATTTTTACCCCCAAAATATCCAAATGGCCGACTGACTAATACCCGGTAACAGCAAAAACTCGCAAACGTTTATGAAACTTTGAATCATTGGCATGAATGTGCATTTTCTTTTCTTTCCATTTTTTTTAGGTTACCGTACCTGGTCCGATAACCTATTGCCGTTGCGCCCGTCGTTCGTCCGTTCAAATTTTTATTTTTAAAGTGTACAGGCCGATCTTTCTGAAAATTTGGGAAAAGATACCTCGAAATAATTCGAGGAGGTATTTTTTATTTATTTTTTATTTTTCTCAAAATGGCGGTCGTTTTCATCGAAAAACGCTCAATTTTGAACTTCGGCGGCCATTTTCTCAAAAACTGTCTGATCAGGTTTGATATTTTTGTTTCGTTGCCCTTGAATCGCCGGTCTGCGTGTGGCGGCCATTTTGATTTTTTCAACGGGTCCAAAATGGCACTTTCCCATGTTAAATTCTCCTATGCTTTATAATGGGAGACATTATTGCTAATATCTCACTTAATATTGAAATAAGAGATTAGGAATCAATTGTGGACATATAGGAAGTGATATATGCTGAATATTCTCGTGATATTGAATTTGACCTGATTTTCAAGGTCAGAAAACAAAAATGGGTAATATCTCGCTTTACTGCTTAGGAATCAATTGTGGACATAACTGTCATATAGGAAATAATAGTTCGAGACAAAAAAGAAACTTAATTGGTTTTGTATGTGAAAAGACAACTCATATTCTGACTGAACTGGATTTTCATCTTATTTCTAACTAGTTTGATATTTAGCCTTGGTTATTGAAGGATTATACATGTATTGTGTACGTTTCCAAAAGTTCGAGACAAAAAAGAAACTTAATTGGTTTTGTATGTGAAAAGACAAACTCATATTCTGACTGAACTGAAATTTTCATTTTATTTCTAACTAGTTTGATATTCAGCCTTGGTTATTGAAGGATTATACATGTATTGTGTACGTTTCCACCCGCAAATATACTGAATATACACGTAGCTACGTACGTGCATGCGTACCCCACGTTATTTGGCGGTTTCAAAACCACATATATTTCTTAACATATATCTAGTTAATTTGGGGGAAACCAAATTTATGTTTATTTTTTTCGATGCAAGTTTCAAGAAACCTGAATACAACGGAATTTCACTGTACATTCAAATATATCTTTTGAAAATATTTCACGTTAAGTAGCTATACAAATTAGGCACACTATTATACATGAATAATCGGAATTGATGCCGATGTCCTCCGAGCTTGCCACAGTTACATTACTAATATATATGACTATATTTATTCGTCTGTGGTGAGATATAATGAATATTTGGCCGTATGTCCATATGACAACACACTGAATTGAAATGTTATCATCATCTGAAACGAATAAACTGTTGTCCTGCTATTTCCCAAATGATTCATGGGCTCATGTATAGGATTGCTGGCCATGCTATACTAGTATAAAGGTTTTTCAAAAGTACATATATTTCTCGAATAGCAGCTCTTACTTGGCATGAATAATTTATGTTAAATTATCATATGTTTGTATAATATTAAATGAGACGACGGACATTCCAATAGGCTACAAACATTACGGAAGAGGTTATGGCCAACCCACTTTTTTTTTAAGAACATGCACAGCGGTTCGTTGATAAACAAACAAAATTTCAGAGAAATCTATTCACAGGTTTTCATTAGATATTGATTTTAGTGAGAATGGCCAAAAATGACCCATTTTGCTGGTATTTTAGAGGTAAAATTAAGAACAACTCCACACTAAACATAATATTTCATCCGAATTTTCCGTTTCGGAATACAAAATGTCATATTGATGATTGTTTAAAAGAATGAAAGTCATCAAACGAATTTCGAATATTAGCCCCTCTGCTTGGGTCCAAAAGGAGCGAACAACTTTGAATGTGCTAATATTTAGGCTCTAGAAATGTTCTAGAATGCTATTCCGCACAGCTTCCATTATAAAAAATGGATGAAATCGTCCAAGTGTAAAAAAAAAAAATTCAATGGCGAAAATAATTTGTGTATGTCTGGAAATGGCTCAAAACGAATAGTGACCCGTTTGAAAATAAAATTAGCCTAAAGGCTAATATATGTTTTATATTTTAGATATTATCTCTTTTGTCTCATGACCTTAAAAATAAGGTCACTCAGTGGTCAAGCTCAAGGTCACATGGATATTCAGAATACCGGTATATCATTTCCTGCATGTCTACAATTGATTCTCAAGTTGTAGGGTCGATAACAATAACGATATTAGCCATTTTGTGATCTGACCTTGAAAATAAGGTCGAACTCAAGGTCATGACAATATTCAGCATATATCATTTCCTATGAATAAGGTCAAACTCAAGGTCATGACAATATTCAGCATATATCATTTCCTATATGTCCTCAATTGATTCCTAAGCTGTAAATTTGATAATAAGCGAGATATCAGCCATGTTGTTCTCTGACCTTGAAAATGAGGTCAAATTTAAGTTCACTTGAATATTCAGCATATATCATTTCATATATGTCCACAATTGTTTCCTAATCTCAATATTAAGGGAGATATTAGGAATAATGTGTCCTATTATAAAGCATAGGAGAATTTAACATGGGAAAGTGCAACGAAACTAATACACATCACAGGGATACATATAGGGAATCTTATGCAGATTTTGAGAAAATGGCTGCCAAATTCCAAAATCAGGCATTTTCTGTCGGAAATGGCCGCCATTTTGAAAAAAATGAGAAAATCAGAAAACTAAAAAGAAACTTTACCTTGAAAATTTTCTAGGTATTTTTGTGCAAAATTTCAGAAATATTTGATGGACGACGGACGCAACGCATGCCAATCAGTTTTTGGACCAAAGGTTCGGTAACCCAAAAAATTAGCCCAAGGGCTAAGAAAGGTTACCGGACAATATACATTTTAGATATTAGCCTTTTCTCCAGTGACCTTGAAAATAATTTTTCAACAAATATATCACTTCTAGTATGTCCACAATAAATTCCTAAGCTGTAAAGTCGATAATAAGTGAGATATTAGCCATTCTGTGATCGGTGATGTGACCTAGAAAATGAGGTCAAAGTTCAAGTTCATGAAAAGATTCAGTATATACCATTCCTCTATATTCGCAATTGATTCCTAAGCTGTAAAGATGATAATAGGCGACATATTAGCCATTTTGTTCTCTGACCTTGAAAATTGGATCAACGGTCAAATTCTAGATCACCAAAATATTCAGCATACATCATTTCCTATATGTTCACTATGGACCCCTAAGCTGTGAATTTGATAATAAGAGAGATATAAAACATTTTGTATTCTGACCTTGAAAATAAAATGACTGGCCTTGAAATTTAGGTCAAAGGTCAAATTCAAGGTCATGAGAATATTCAGAATATATCATTACCTATATGTTCACAATTGATTCCTATGCTGTAGAGTTGATAATAAGCAAGATATTAGCCATTTTGTCCTGTTGACCTTGAAAATGAGGTCAAAAGTCAAATTCAAGGTCACTAGAATATTCAGCATATATCATTTCCTATATGTTCACAATTGATTCATAAGGCGTAAAGTCGCTAATAAGCAAGATATTGGCCATTTTGTCCTGTGACCTTGAAAATGAGGTCAAAGGTCAAATTCAAGGTCACAAAAATATTCAGCATATATCATTTCCTATATGTTCACAATTGATTCCTAAGCTGTAAAGTCGATAATAAGCGAGATACTAGCAATTTTGTCCTGTGACCTTGGAAATGAGGTCAAGGTCAAATTCGAGGTCACGAGAAAATTCAGCATATATCATTTCCTATATGTTCACAATGTATTCCTAAGCTGTAAAGTCGATAATAAGCGAGATATTAGCCATTTTGTCATGTGACCTTGAAAATGAGGTCAAAGGTCAAATTCAAGGTCATGACAATATTCAGCATATATCATTTCCTATATGTTCACAATTGAATCCTAAGCTGTAAAGTCGATAATAAGCGAGATATTAGCCATTTGTCCTGTGACCTTGAAAATGAGGTCAAAGGTCAAATTCAAGGTCACGACAATATTCAGCATATATCATTTCCTATATGTCCACAATTGATTCCTAGTCTCTAATCTCAATATTAAGTGATATATTAGGCTTAATGTGTCCCATTATAAAGCATAGGAGAATTTAACATGGGAAAGTCCCATTTGGGCCGAGTTTGGGCCCAAAATGGCCCACTTCGAGCGATTCAAGGGCAACGAAATTTATACATGTCACAGAGGTACATATGAGGAGTGTTATGCATGAATAAGAAAAAAAGTTACTGAACAGATTTTGAGAAAACGACAGCCAAGTCCAAAATTGGCCATTTTTCGACGAAAACGGCCGCCATTTTGAAATAATTGCGAAAATCAAAAAACTAAAAAATACCTCCCTCTCGAAATATTTTTTAGGCATTTTTGTGCAAAATTTCAGAAAGATTTGATCGTAAACTTTAAAGATAAAAATGTAGACGGACGACGACGACGGACGACGATGACGGACGACGGACGCAACGCCACGGCAATAGGTTATCGGACCAAGGGTCCGGTAACCTAAAAAGGCCGCCATACGCAAACTGGCGATTCAAGGGTCACGAAACTTACATGTATACTCATCACACATTGAGGTACATACGAGGAGTCTTATGCATCAATAAAAGAAGTTACTGAACAGATTTTGAGAAAACGGCCGTCCAAAAGTCCAAAATTTGTCGGTCGCCATTTTGGAAAAAAATGCGAAACTTAAAAAATACATCCCTCTTGAAATATTTGTAAGGTATTTTGTGCAAAATTTCAAGAAAATTCGACCGTAAACTTTAAAGATAAAAATGTAGTTATCTGATTATCGGTCCGGTTACCTAAAAATAAAATTGATGAATCACACGTACAAAATGTACATGTATGGAGGCAGTGCTGAATAATAGTAATGCTGTTAACCAGTACAAATCATTTCTTAGTCCCTACACTGTAGGTGCATTTTAGTCATTTCTCTCTTTCATATTTTTCAGTGTCATCCAAGGTGGATCAGATCGATTCGCACAGAGCCATGAGTACTTATTACATGTACACTCTTGACACCCACTTAGTGGCGTGACACCCTGCCCGGGTGCAATGTGTTTGTCCCTTATTGTATTGGATGTATGATCTACCTGTTGACAGGGTTCGGTCCCTGTGCGTGCGAAGTAAGGCTAACAGGTGTGCTGCTCCCTTCGAGCAGACATCGCGACCCTCCAGTGGGGACAGAGGTGACAGTCCGTCACTCCCTTATCCCATTCTCTTCTCTCCCACTGCGGACCGCGGGGGACCGAAGGTCGGTTGCCTTACCGACCGCCGGCTATCTATGTCTCAGCCGCTGGAGCTCGATCTTCTCGTTCCACCCCACCCCACTCCGCTCCGCTCGCTTGTCTTCCATCCACGAATAATGCGTGGCAAACGGCGGCGGTGGCGGAGGCAGGAAAAAGCAGCTCGCCTGCGGACGGAGTAATTATCATGACAGACAGAAGGACCCGTGACACTGGAGATGAAAGTCAACCACCGAGGGTAACGGGGGATACGAGGCTGGGAGGAGGACCCGAGAGCCCGGACACGAGTGGTCATCTCATCGTCGCGACAATCACTGGCATGATGGAGTACATGTGCATGAGACTTTCGGGTGCCAGTTCGCGCGATTAATGCGTTTACTTGTCATCAAACGTAGTGGGATAACGTGAATTCAAGATCGAAGTTTACGGAGCAACACAAAAGGAGTACAGGTATCTGCATGTTTGTGTTACTGTGTGTTATACCATTGTGTTATATAATACACGAGGTAGTATGGTAGGCTATGATTGGGATTAAACTGACATTGTCTTGAATAATAAAATTGAATTGCTTTGAAATGAATTTAGTTGTTTGATGGAACCTCATACAATTCTTTTGAAAAAAAAAATCATACATAGTTTCAAACATCCCTACAATTCATTTTGTGTACATTGAAGTTATTTATATATTTTTTATAAGAGTAATAATCGGAATTGTGTGGTATTCACGAATGGGCTACATTAATATAAGGACTAACGTATTACACCTCTTAGTCATTGTAATTACTCTCATGATTAAAGATTTTATTATTATTACATATTCATAATAAAATACTGATTTGGAGCGTTACATGTAATATTAACGTGACGTCAGATTGGCCCAAGTGAAATTTATATAATACGACGTAAGTGATATATATTACATGTGTATATACTGATTTAATGTTGACTCAGGTTTGGTCATAACAATTATTGTTGAGTCCTAACGACGTCTGAAATAACTAATCTCTTATTGACATGAGCATATATCCGTCGACAAATTAAAACTAATTGCCATCGAGTAAATATTAGAAAGCGTTAATCGTATCATTATCGTCAAATGTTCATATTTGCAGGGGTGTATCTACCTATTATCAATAATACGATTTTGATGATGCCAATGAAAAATAATATTTTTCCACGTTGGAATAAAATGCATCCCATCCAAACATTTATTACCAAAACTACACAGGAGTTATCTGGGCAGACAGCAGACAAGAACAATGTTCAGTATCTAAACTTTATGCGATTCTGAATTGTCAACCAACCTTTTGCCATTGTTTGTCGATATTTCAAGTTAATGAGATAGAGTTGCATCTGTTGTTTGTCCTTTTAAAGTTAGCATCAAAACAAGAAGGGACACCATGTAACTTTATAGGCCTAATAATCGGTCTTCTGTGAGCAACGTCCGGGATACTACATCAATCGCTCGATGACGACCGACTGAGTCTAGTTAACACAAAAAGTAACCAATTAGAACTTCTTTACATAACACATGTCATTGGGAACAAGGATGAACCCTATTTAACTCGAAATTAATACAGGATAATCCACTTCCACGGTATTAGGGAAATGGGATGGAGACCTCCATGGTGGTCGAGCAAGGACAGCGAGCAATTACAGTAGCCTACATGAATTCACATGGCCTATGTACATGGTCTGGGCCTACATTTGGAAATATGCGATGGCTGGGCCGAATCCATAGGCAGTCCAATTCTTATCTTTAAAAATTCATTTCATTCCATTAAATTTGTCAAAAAAATCTTTTCACATACAAATTGCATTTCCTATACTTAATAATTGTATCAGTAAAAGACAGCAAAGTTGCTTCACTGGTCGATACATTGGAGAATGAAACTGACCATTGACCACAGTCGGCCTGGGCCTACATGTATTCCTTCCCATAATCATTATAAATCAGAGGGCTTCTGTAGTAAATTAATTGAATGCGGTATCAATCTGACGTACTGCCTGTAATAGCAGCTAGACTAATCAAAATTACTATATACATGTAGATATATAGCCTACATTCGTGTATATATTTCCAGGCATTCATTTTCCTGTCTGGGATCAAAACTCGTCCACAGCTACATGTAATATGATCACTTACAAAAACAGCGAAGTACAATCTTTTTAGATGCGTTCTGGCAAAAGATGACGGAGTTTGAACTATGCCGATGAACAACCATCGTGCGATGCGAATACAAACTTAGCACAGGTGCGGAAGACAAAATTGCCCAGACATGATGGGTCATCAGTGCATTCTCCTGCAGCGAATGAAGCGTCGAGCGCGGCGCACGGACACGACTCGCGAGCGCCTGCTCCACAGCATCTTCTCCAGGCGAATGTCCTACACCACCATGGAGCAGGAGTACATGAAGGCCGTGGAGAAGGGCGACCTGGAGCGCGTACAACAGGCCATTAACGAGTACAACGTCAACATCAACTGCTCGGACCACTTCGGGCGCTCAGCTCTCGAGGTGGCTCTCATCAATGACCAGCTGCTCGTGGCCGAGTACCTGCTTCCGAGGGCCAACCTACAATGTGTGGAGGACGCACTGCTCTACGCCATATCGCGTGACAACGTCTCGCTCTGCGAGCACATCCTCGAGAACTCAGTCTATAAGAACCACCGCGTGCAGATGGCTCGCACGGACGGCTTCTACAAGCAGGACACGGCCAGTCCGCGGCTCAGGCCGGAGACGACGCCCATCGTGCTGGCGGCGCAGAAGAACAATTTCCAGATGGTGCAGCTGCTGCTGGACAAAGGTAGCCGCATCCCACCACCACACGACTACTTCTGCGATTGCATCGAGTGCGCGAACATGCGCATGTTTGACTCCGTGAAGTACTCTCGGTCCCGATTGAACACGTACATGGCACTGGCCAGTACGGCCTACATGTCCCTCTCGAACGAGGACCCGCTGTTGACGGCATTCCAGCTCAGCAACCAGTTGGAACATCTCGCTGACATTGAGAAAGAATACAAGGTACGTTCTCATTTAACAGGACCTTTCATGCACAATACGAGTAAATAAGCATTTTTACGGGTCTAAACAAGTGAATTACATGTAGACCTATAATGTTCATCAGAAAGATCATTTGTGCACACAAACCCTCTATTTGAAAAAAAACCCTCATACACTCGGATATAGAGCGACTACCGGCAGCTGTCGGAAGACTGTAAGAACTACGCGGTGGAGCTGCTAGACCTGTGCCGTTCCACCGAGGAGATCATGGCCATCCTGGACGAGGAAGCGATGCCGAACCAGAACCAGGGCCACTCGCTCGCCCGGGTCAAACTCGCGCTCAAATATGAACAGAAACGGGTAGGTCGTCTGAGAGAGATTCAGAGGGCGATGTTGTTGTTTTTTATTCTCTGGGTTAGGCAATTATTGCCGCCTAGGAACATCTATCGATGCAGTCATTGAAACAAAGAAAAAATCAATAAGAAATAACCATATGTAGCTCCTGGTATCTCTATACGAGTTTGGAACCCCAACGAATGTTTCAACGTATGTTAACAACCAATGTACTTAAATGTTTACACTTAAGCATACAATATCTAGAATGCCATGTGTATGACAATCAGATCCGGAGCTACAAGTCTTTATCCACGTGTACAGTTCATAGCGCACCCGGCCTGTCAGCGTCAGCTCGTCTCGCTCTGGTACTCCGGCTTCCCGTGGATGAGGCACCAGAAAATCATCGTTAAACTGTTGGCCGTTCCCATAGCAACGCTCCTGCTACCTGTATCCACCCTCGTTTTTGTCTTCGCGCCCACCTGTAGTGTAAGATTACTTGTTTCAACTCTACATTTAAAACGAACCGTCTTGTGTTCGAGCTTCACATGACTGCATATGAATATGAACTGCAGTTGCAATCCAACTATATATATCATTCCTCTTGTAACCTGTTTAGATATCCGAAAAGCTGCGGACGCCGTTCGTCAAGTTTCTGAACCACACGTGCTCGTATATCGTGTTTCTGTTCCTGGTATTGCTGGCCACCCTTAGGGGGGGCTCGGGCAATACATGGCTGGACATGGCCTGTACCGGCATCCCCAACACTATCCCACACTCGGCCATCAGCATCCTCATCCTTGTCTGGGTACTTGGTACGGATCAACGAGTAAAAATCGAAATGTAGACATTTCAATCTGTGCCCTCTTTTTGCCTCAGTTTCATTGTAAAAGATGTTCAGAAACCGACTGACATGTTTTGACGTCACCAGCAAATTTAAGAAATATCTACATGTATAACGTGCTTATACAGGCATGTTCTTGCACGAGTGTCGACAGCTGTGGCGGGAAGGAGCACGGAATTACCTCGGGGACTGGTGGAACTGGATGGACTCCAGCCTCATCCTGCTCTACCTCGCCTCCTTCACGCTACAGATAGTCGTCTACATCAAGGTCAGCTGGAACCCCTTGGATTGACCTAATGGACACCATATACGTTATTTGGAGGACTGTCACTATTAGTTAATTATCTCAATTCGCCTTGAGCTTTTATGAAGCATTAACAATCGATGGAAGTTGATCTAAACTTCACGTTTGCACTATATTACTGTTCATAGTTTCATAGAGGCTGTCGTTTACGTGCTATGTAGGTGGTGTGGCTCCCCGAAGCCGTTAAGACGTACGTCTGTCCTAATGTCACGGTGTCCATGTCTTGTCGGGAGATGTCGTGCATTGTCAGCAACATCGAGAAGAACTGGACTTCTTGTAGCGGGTACGGCGACTGTGACCGGATAGATGACCTCTACGGACACCAGTCGTCAGGTACACATCACTTCTTACAGTTCCCCAGATCAACCTTCACAAGTGCTTTCATTCCATTCAACATATATATATATGAAGAACCTATTAAACCCACACTTTGCCTCATCCTCCCCTGAACTCTTTCAGGAGAGGTACTCGACACGATGTCGGACATCAACCAGCTCTCGGACATATTCTTCGCGCTGGCGAGTGTGCTGAGTTTCGCCCGGATCGCGCACCTGCTGCCAGCCAATGAGCAGCTGGGTCCGCTACTGGTGTCGTTCGGGCGCATGCTGCACGACGTCATGAGATTCGGGGTCGTGTTCTTGCTTGTGTTTTTGGCCTTCATGACAGGGCTGACCAACCTCTATCGGGTACATCAGTGCGAGAATAAACACTTCTCCAGGTATGCCAAAATAACCTTTTGTAAACTGGATCCACAATTGGTATAGCACAGTCAAATGTTACCAAAAATACCCCGTTCGACTTGTTTTTGCAACCAAACAGTGACTTTCCGACATGTGACTATGTATGTGACTATGTATGCCAGAGCCGTCTTTTGATTGGTGTTTACATGACGGTCACCGACTTTCCATCTTTTCCTCCTCCACCCTGATATCATGTAAAATGACTGATTCCACGTGAAAGATCGCCTGTTCCAGGTTGGACCTGAGTCTGAGCAGCCTGTTCTGGGCGACGTTCGGGATGGGGGACACGAAGGCCACGCAGATCGACAACCGTTACCTAGGCTCGCACCAGGGCCTGATCACCTCGCACACGAAGCACAACCCGCTGGTCGTCCTCGCCGGCTACGGCCTCTTCTGGTCGTACATCGCGGGTGCCGTCGTCGTGCTTCTCAACATGCTCATTGCCATGATGAGCAACTCCTTCCAGGAGATCTACGTCAGTATATCAGTCGTGGGCAAATGTTTGGCGTGTTCAGTGTGTTAAAATCCTTTGCAGTAAGAAACTTTGGCAGTAGGAAACGTATGAATTCAAAGGTGTTCACTCAATTTGTCTTAAATAATCAAGTGCACCCAATCGAAGACGTTCACCCAATAGTAAATATCTTCAGATACCAGCCTGACGTTTATAGCTATACATTATACGTTTATAGCTATACATGAACTATAGCTTGGCTACAGTATAGTTCAATGGGCCTCATATTCAAATGAATGTGTGTACCACATGTGTAAGAATACGCTGGACTTGAGCTAGTGATACTAAAAAATCCTGGGTTTTGATTAGTACAGATGTAAAATATTATTTGTTCATGGACTTCTGACGCGTGTGATAACTGTACGGTCCACACGTACGTAACGTTACACATATACTTTCAGGACGACCGTGATGTGGAGTGGAAGTTCGCTCGCGCCAAGCTCTGGATAGATTATTTCGAGAACGGCTGCACTCTGCCGATGCCATTCAACTTGATTCCCGGGCCCAAGTACCTGTTTAGAATGGCAGTCTACGTCAAACACAAATTGAGTGGGGATCGCGAAGACCCGCCAGTTCAAATGGCTTACTTGTATAACGTGAGTAGCCCATGCAGTGATGTAACCCAAGTGCATTGGTTTATCAATACGTTTGCAAAAGAGGTCCTATATCATATGACACTGTCGCACATATTGACTATACGTACCTGTTTTTGGTACCATTTACCGACGCTAAGGAATGGAAACTATAAAACAGAATCGTTGATTCATACTGCAGACCACAATACGTGTGCATGTCTACAAGACATAAATATACAACGACACATCTATTCAAAACTATTCATTTCATGTTACCTGATATATATCATCATTGGCACAAAACCTCTAATAACCGTGCTATTTTATTAAGAATTGCACCTGTGGCGTGCCATTAACATCAACACATGCCAATAAGCCTCCCTTATTGGTCAGATCACGGCAATGTCATAAAGCTGGATCATCAGCAGGCTTTCTTTGATCACCATGTGCCATGTGTTACGTAATCATACTTAGTGAGTATAATGATGGGACCAAGAGTAGTATCGCTGCAAGTTAATTAATAACACAGCGCCACGTTATACTAATATATGCAAGTAAATGACAGGTGATCGATGTCTTTATGTACATGGGCATGCCGCTAATTAGAGATGTTTTTTTTTTCTGGATCCCTGATAATTTATGAATTGTGTCGGTTAAAACGTGTACGTACATAGCTTTACATGGAACACCGTCACCATGGTCACGGCCGTACGACTGTCGTGTGACACTGAATTCAGATAATTTTTCTGCACGAAAGAGATGCTGTAATGTTTATATTATTCTATTAATTATTTGATCTTCAGTAATTAGTATTCAGCACGAAATTCTTATGGGCCAAGCAGGGTATATGCTTGGGCAATTTGATGACTCAAGTTCGATGACTCGGCATCCCCAAAGTACACGAGATGCAGGTATTGCTTCCAGAAATCCCACGTCATGGTTACATGTAGTTTTTGGCGGTCTCATTGCACGGAAGCCATTCACTGCATAAGAATACATACAGTAGGCTACATGTAATAAAATGTAGAAATGTTGTGTCTAGAAGAACTGAACAACACGTGCAAAGTCACATTAGCCTCAGATCTAGCAAGTTTTGTTCACTTATCCTGTTCGATGCATGTGATGAGACACATAAGTTGACCAACGAGTCTTGTTGAATAGTATTACATTGTAGTACGCCATTGGCCATGAGCACATGTAGCATGCGTCGTTGGTTTTGTTAACTTCGAAAAAAAAATCCGACCTTCGATTCTGACTTCGACTTGATGCTGGGGAATGTAGCCATGATATAAGTATTATTGCTAAAACCAATTTCGAATGCCCAGATCTACTTCCTTGCTATGTACATGTATCATACGTCAGGATTCTATTCACAACTACAGTAGGGTGCAAGGATACATGCAATCATAATTGTAATAAGCTGGTCGTGGCGGAACAGGTGAAAAATAACGAGCTGATATTACACGGCGTGAACAAACAACCATCAAGGCAAATTGGCAAAGGAGAAATACCACCTGAAAACAGTCGTCTGCATGAGAGAAATGTCCCTAATCGAGGTTAGCGTGCAGACATACATTGTGTAATGCAACACACGTACCAGCATTGTGAAGCCGATCATCCATATACATGTATTTGTTCTTAAATAAAAAGGTTATAGGCTAATATATGCATCAACATCATGCATGTTATTGAAGAAACCCGGACATGAATCAATATATGAAATTAGAATCTACTCAATGTCCAGACTAGCTCCTGCACTGTGGCGTCACTGTCCCAAAACCATAACAAACATCAAAACTGCACGAGTCTGCTGTCGTTTGAAGTCATTTCGCCCCGTGCGCGGATTAGCCTCTCGCCTGGGATCATCCCTCGCCCTGTGGCAATGGAAACAGTCGCACTAAACCGCTAATTGTTTCCAAATCACGGTGTTTGTTTGGTCCCTTGCGTGTGATATGGGCGGGATGGAGATATTACCTGTCCTGTGTGAGATCAGTGGAAGAGTCGGGAATGGATAGAGCGGTGTTGGTTGCCTTGGGAGGGAACCTAATGTGGTGACCCCGTCGCTCGATAATCGGCCAATTTGTAGCACTGGGAGTGGGATTCCGAACAACAGAGGTGAAAACAACGCCCATTATCATATGTGCGGGTCTGTTATATACACGCTGTAACGATGCATGTATATATACGGTGTAATGTTGCATCCTGTAACGCAGGGCGCTGTCTATGTTCTTCGTTGGAACAATAGCGGTTCATGTTGGTAGATCCACAATGGTACATGTACTTTCTGGACAATTGTTTATGATATATACCTTTATACCTGTACCTGTTTCTTTTCGTATAAATCTATATCACATCCCGGGCCATATAAGTACCGTGCATCGGTCAATTTCGTCCAAACAAATCGTAAGTTATTATGTGTGTACATAATTTATATCAAGTGTAGAAATGGACATGAAGATATATGTATGGGAGACTGGTTCAGCTAATTGGCAGCTACATACTTATTGGAATATTTATGTTTTGATTGATTTGTTATCCGTCCCAAAACAAGAAAGGTTTCACCAAGATAAGGTCAAGTGACGGTGTGATCTAGGATTCTCATATTTGGGCAAACACTTAAAACATTGGTACTTGTCTAGGTACTTGAGACCAATGTTCATGTTCCACCAGTCAATAGTACACAAAGCACATCACTAATTTGATGTACATATATTGTCATAAAAAAGGATATCGTTATTCACATTCAACTCCATAAAAAGCAAGAGATATATGTCAAGGATTCTCTCTTTTACTCTTTCTGAGTGGCAAATAATACATATGTATCATATTATTCGCTTTACAGAGACGTAAAAATGGTGTCAGTGAGATTGATATCAACAGAGTAGAGATGCCAAGAGAGCCTGTCCCGTTCTACAAGGTAAAGCGATCGAAAACGTCACGAGGAATTGGTTGTTGAATGTATCTTTGATAGAAGTACTTGCACAGATATTGCAGCAAGTGCGATATGATTATTTGCTGCCCTGGATGAGTGTACACAGTTATTAACCAGCGTTATCACAGTCGACGAGGTGCAACTGCAAATGAGCATAACCCCCATGTACTGCTATTACAGCAAGTAACGAGAAGACTTGTGCAGAGGTTCATCTATCAGAAGCACGAGGTGGAAAAAGACGACAGACAATCGGAAACTGGTATGTTGAGAGGAAATAATTTATAGATCTATAATATTGTCTTACTGTATAAAAATATTATCTTACTGCATCAATATTTGATACGAGTGGCATCTTGATGCGCTGCTTTGTGGAACAGATTTCAGCGACATGCGACAGGACGTGACATCGTTGAACAAGGATGTGAAAAAGCTGCGAATGGAAATCAATTTGATGCACTCAAAACTGGAAGAGCGCCACAAAGGCAAGAATGGACTCAACAACAACTGTATCAAACGCTCACATATTGAACTGCATGTCTGATGTATTGTGGAAATTTATATGTACTTCTTTACACAAATACACGTGTATAATGTATTATGTTCGAGGAAAGAACTTAACACATCGAATGACACACACCAAGTAGGCCTACATGTATGTTAAACTTTCCTAAAGGTCTGCATGTTTGTGATCAAACTGGGTTGCAAGAAAGAAAGAAAGAAAAAAACCTGAAAAAAAATATTTTTCAAAAATATTTGTGGTTATCCAATGTAAATACACGAAATCAACGAATTAACCATAACATAAAGTAGCTTCCACTTTAAATGTGATTTGCACCTTTTCTGCGTCTTGTATGACGGTTTCGACAATTTTGTGTGCCATTGCACTCCAGAACGAAAATGATTCATGAGGATGCAATGTATTTAAAACGAGTATTTGAACTTGTTGGAATACTTCATTTTGTGGCATTTAAGGCTTATGTAAATAAATCACGTACCTAGATGTTAACTGCAATATTTTCTGCATTGTGAATTACTTACCCCGAGGTAAATGTACATGAACTTGTTGCAATAAATGCTCTGATAGTATTTAGGCTCGTGTGTGCAGAATGGTTGTATAAATTTTACAGGTACAAAACAACATGATGACTTCAATAGGGTTCATATAATACAAACATAGCTCTGTCTAACGATATTTTGTCTCTAGAGGCCAATACACACATTTCAAGTCAGTTGTGACCTAGAGATTCAGCCGTCAAGGTCGTCTGAGGTCAAGTTTAATGTCACCAAAAGATGTGCAATATATAAAACTTTTTATAGGCTATTGATATGATTCTAAAGCCCCAAAAGCCAATTTACACATTTCACATCAGTCATGTAACACACAAGCTCATCTGAGGTCAAGCTCAAGGCCACCATTAGGTTTGCCATATATGACTTCCTATATGCTCATAATACAAACATAATAATTACACCTTTTCTCTGTAGAGGCAAATGACATTTCAGGTCGGGGTGACGTTGAAATTCATTCTTTAAGTTCGGCTGAGGAAAACATCAAGGTCATCAAAAAAGAGAAGCGCCATATAACTTCTTATATGCCTACGAGTGTAATAGAAAACTAAGCCACATGTACAAGCGTTTTCACCTCCGGGAATGTGTGCATATTATGTCTTTTGAGGCCTTTCAAGCCCACGCTAGGGGCTTTTTAAAGCTCGTTCTCGATTTTTTATCCACAATGCCGAGGACCCCAATTGGCATGTTTTGAAACAAAAATCCCAGAACTGATTAGACAGTTTTTGAGAAAATGGCCTTCAAATTCCAAAATTGAGAGTTTTTGAAGAATTTACGGAATCAAACATGTTCCCCAAGAGAACATCGCTTACGGTGTTTGAACACTCGGATACGGAGCCTCTGAGAGGACATGGAAGAAATATTTTTAGCACATTGTTATTGCGTTCCCTCGCAATATTATCGCGTTCCCTCGCAATAATATTGCGTTCCCTCGCAATATTATCGCGTTCCCTCGCATTCTGGATCGCGTTCCCTCGCAATCTTATTGCGTTCCCTCGCAATCCGGATCGCGTTCCCTCGCAATCCAGATCGCGTTCCCTCGCGATATTATCGCATTCCCTCGCGATCTTATTGCGTTCCCTCGCATTGTGGATCGCATTGTGCTGACGCCAATGACTTCTGAGAAGGTTATTCTACAAGATCGCGAGGGAACGCGATCCGGAATGCGAGGGAACGTGATATTATCGCGAGGGAACGCGATAATATCGCGAGGGAACGCGATAATATCGCGAGGGAACACGATCTGGATTGCGAGGGAACGCAATAAGATCGCGAGGGAACGCGATCCGGATTGCGAGGGAACGCGATCCGGATTGCGAGGGAACGCAATAAGATCGTGAGGGAACGCGATCCGGATTGCGAGGGAACGCGATAATATTGCGAGGGAACGCAATATTATTGCGAGGGAACGCAATAACCGTATGTCAAAAAATATTTCTTCCATGTCCTCTCAGCGGCTCCGTACTCGGATCCTTTATGCTAATGACTATGCTCTCTTTCTACAAGTACTCCAATAGCAGTGCTATTATTATAGCACAGTGTGGAAACCGATTACGTTAATGCGATTTTGCTAAGTCGAAGATGGCGACAGTCAAGTGCGGTTCGTTTTGGCAAGTCGCTAATCAGCAACTAACTTTCAGTGTTTTTCATAACAAAAGTTGTGGAGTTATACCACATAGAAGCACAGTACAAGTTGGTACAATCTGACTTGAACAACATATACTTTACATTGTAAGAATAATTTTCGAAGTATCATACTAGTTTGTGCACATAATATTCATTGCTATTTGTTTCCGTACATGTAAAGGTATGCTAAATCATTGCTGATGTCAAACTGAATAGTCGACACTGTAAACTAATGAAATTCATGTTAACTTAATCAGTAATACATGTAGTAATCTGTTTTCACAAGCCTTAGTTACAGCTCCATATATTTACATACATGTACATCTGGTACAACAAACTGGTACATGTATGATTACAGGCCTCAAACTGGATATTCAACATGTCGCCTATCACATGTAATCAAATGTAATCAATATTTCTGAAAGGCTAGAATTCGTGTCTGGGCCTGTGCATACGGAGAGTCATATGCATCAATTAGAAATACAAAATTAGCCCAAGGGCTAAGATAGATTATTGGACTTCTCGTAAGCTTAAATACACAATCCTAACTTGTATGTGCAAGTGTTTAAGCCTCAGTGGCTGATTTACACATTTCACGTCGGACATTTAGCACTTAAAATCATCCGAGGTCAAGCTCATCATCAGTTGTTCCATATATGACTTCCTATATGCTCATAATGCAAATTTGAGCTCTATCTACAAGCACTTCATCTGTAGCATCCTTATCGAATTTCTCCAGTCCTTGAAAGCAAAGAAAATCAGTCGTTAACCAACAAAAAGCTCTGTCTTGACATAGATGCGATTGACGTACATGTGAAGAGCTTTAACGGTACACAATGCATCTTCATTCAAACCCGGACATAGAGATGACGCGAGAGACGGGATGGTGAAGGTTGAAGACGGGGTTTGTGCCGAGATTTAGCCGAAATAGCCATCCTGCTTCCACTGAACTTGGGAAAGTCGAGGGCATACAGCTCACTACGCCTCTTCCCTGAAGAGAGGGTAGGAGTAACACAATCAGAGAATAAACAATCTAGGACACGCGATAGATCTCATGATGATACCGGATTTCTCGCTTTTAAATTCTCATTGGAGAAACGATTCAATAATGCTGAATGACTAGCATGCTGATCAAAGTCTTTTATTTACTTGATGGTGTCAGCAAATGCGGTAACTGGAACTTTACCTTCCTTGAAGTTTTCAAGGAGAAACTCCGAAATGAGAGGGGCATAAGCCTCGAATGAACAAACTTTCTGGCCACGACACAAAGCACAGAATCCTGTATAGTTCGACTGGTAGACTGTCAGCAGTTCGTCTTTTAGTTCGCGAAACCATTGCTTACACATCTCAAGGAAAGCGCTTCTTCAAGAGCAATGCCTGAAGCTACAGAATGCTTGGAGGTTGATGGAAGGCCTCAGACTGAGGTTACCTGAGCAGATCCCACTGATCCAGGAGAACTGAGCTGTCTACCAACAGCTCCAAAAGGTCCGGGAAAGAAGTGACGCAATGAGAATCATTCTGACTCGATGGTACATGAACTTGGCCAACATTTTCACCAGAAGAACTGCTAGTGGATAGGCATAAGCATCCGGAAACGGTGACACGAAGTTTGGACGCTTCACGTTCCACCTCAAACGTTGTATATTGCTAATTGCCTGAAACACTGTTGGGACAAAGATCATTCCGTTCCTTGAATCGGACCCCAATGAGACAAGGCCGTCGGCTAGCACATTCATATGACCTGGATAGTGCTGAGCCCTGAGGGAAATCTGGCCATTGTACCACTAGGAAAAGAACCACAGTCAACCGACACAATGACACTGGTTTCGTGCCTCCTTGCTTGTTGATGTACAAGCCAACACTGTCAAAATATCCATGGCCAACAGCAATCCTTGACTAGAGAACTGAGCTTCCCACAGTACCCTGACGAAACTGGGACCTTTGGTACACGGGATCCAACCACCAGCACAGATCTACCACCTGCCGTGATGCCTGCACCAACTGACCCATGTCTCCCTTTGCCTGCGAATTATTTGCATGAAATTGATGTTGCAAATCAAATGTGCAAAATACTGGTACAGGATAATGCCATTTCGATGAGCCAGCACCTCAATCACGCACATGGTAAAAATTCAAAGGATGGTCGACAGATCAAAACACCTGACCCTGATTAATTCACCTGAACTGCCAAACTTGACCCTGATATACAATGTACACATCTGAGATACTTCACTATGGACCTCTTCATTACAACATGCGTGCATCATAACAAAGCACACATTTAGATACATCGCCGTTCTGACCACTTGGGTGTTTCCATGATGAAGTTCAGAATGTGCAAATAGTGATTTGAGGCTGACAGATCGAGGACAAGTCGACAACTACCCAACGCAGCACGCTGTAAAATCAGGGAAAATCACGATGTAGTAACGCCTAACATCGTTCGGACTTGTGAAGCAGAGAGAAATCCCCTGGAATGTGCATCAAAGGCCGAAACTCTACAAATCTGAAACCAAGCCCCAGACGTATGGCCGAGACTATTCAGGGAGTGGCTCATAGGATCTGCCATTGAGACCGGAAATAGATTACACACATACCTGAAGGTTTGTCTATATCTAAGATATTCACGGTGTTGAGATGACCTGGACACTCGACCCGACGACGAGAGTCCAAACAGGGCAGCGAGGAACGTGCTAACTTCTCCCCTGCTGACTTGGGTGGGCTGGAGCTCCTGCTGCGACCACAGCCACCACTCGCTCCATGCGCCCCTCGAAAGGGGTGCACTGATTCACTGAGAGCCTTGCTGTGACACTTGATAAGAGGATGTGACTGGAGCATGGGTGCATCTAACGACGCCTTGGCATGATCCAAGTCCACAGTCTGGCTCGCAAGATCGAGTCACGGCATGCACAGGCCAATCCAGGGACGAATCTATGACTAGACCCAGCAGTGCAACCGATTGGACGATCTGGCTAACTCCATCTTGGAGAATAAAGACGAGCCCCTGACATTTCGGCGAGTAGGGCAAGACCAAACACTGGTTCTCGACTACTTAATGGAATTATCTTAGCCACTTCTGGCTGACATAAGGCAGTTTCAGTGAAGGAATGGGCCATTTTGGCTGTGGGAGGAAAGTCAACTGCACCATAGGCCACCCTTTTCCGGATAGGCGCCGTACAATCTCAAGCTTCTCTGCCCAAGAGTGCTTGAAGGATTGTTGGGATCATCGTCGTCATACTTCAGGGACGAAAAGGTCTCCCTAGCCCACCTCAGCAACACCAAATACGAGATCCACGGCTTCTGAGGGGAGAACTCTAACTCCAATGGCACAAAAACTGGCCTCACCGCTGAACCGAAGCACCTGAAGCAAACCCTGGCCGCAGGAGCTGTGCCATAAACTCCCCGTGCAATAGCATGCATGTTATCTGTCTCTGCCCTGAACTCCGCCGTGGACAAAAACCCGTTTGAAACCCATATGGGTTGCAGATTCTGGCTGCCCAAACCGCAGATGGTCACCCTATTCCTGGCAATAAGGTCTGAGCCTGCAACCGATATCCCCGTTATAGGCATCGATTGGATCACTGAGGCAGAACTGGTTAGGCTAATGTGAATACTCGAGGTAATACTGAAATGGTACCTAGTCAAATTTGCTGAAAGCAAAGATAAGTCAACACTAACAGTAGTTATCAGTTCAGGTTTCGAAGTACGGTAAGATTACCCAAGAGTGTTTATCATAGAGGTCAAAGTATGGACATAAATAGTACAAAACAGGGCAAATGGAAGACAATATCTCCTATCACATCTTGAAATAACAAGGATATCTTAGGCGAACTATAGGATCTTTTAGAATTGGATCGGGATATCACTGGAATTTTCTCAGTGATGTGGATCCCTCATTCCGAATGTGAGTAAGATTACCCGAAGTGTTTATTATAGAAGTTAATGTGTGGAAATGAATGAAAATAATTGGAGAGTATAGGTGTGCAAATACGAATTCATTGACAATCACAGAAAAACTTCTTTTTTTCATAGTTTTATTGCCAGTGATGTGTGTATCTATTCATATAATCACATTCAATAATTGTAGCTTTGATACGGATCCACACATTAATAGAAAACGATTGATATACTTGTAAAAAATCACAATGTTTATCACAATACCCAGTGCACAAAAGGAATGTACTGTGTGTAACTCAGTGGACGGAGTTAATATTTGGTGGGGAAAAAATTGTCAAAGTAAACGTTTTGGTCCCTCTTTGATCATTTCTACATAATTAAAACTCTACAAACAAGAAAATATAGCAACACTGAAAATTATATGTCAACAAAAAATCATACACTTCTGTACAAAAAATGTATAGCATGAATTTAAGCTTCTCCATACATATTGATCAACAAATAAGGTTCTCGTTATATGGTTGTAATGAAATGCAATCATATACATGTACTACTAAATACCCATCTATGTAAACACGTATAGATTATTGGGGGAACAAATCCAGCTATTGTTCTGTACTCAAACTGCTATTCCTATATACATAGTATACCTAATTGCTGATCGTTTAAATGTGCACTTTCGAACATGCAATCACGAGCACAGGACAAACTTAACAAACAACTAAAATATTTAGCTTTCCAGGAATAAATACATAGACAGAAAGCATGCTATACTTGCAGTTTTCTGTGCAATTTAGCCATGTTAGTATCAATTCACATCTACGGTAATATCCAATACCTACATATTCATATGACAAATGTTCACATTCACAAAACACATGATCTGTCTGATCATGTAGGGACAAAAAGCTGATGTAATGGCAAGCCATAAATATATATGCATATGTGACCGACAAACATTGAAGTATGCAATGATACTAATTACATTCTACAGCCAATGTACAAAGTATACACTGTGTGTAGTCATCAAGACTTGCGGCTCGAAGAGTGGAAACAGCTGGATTCATCCACGCAGCTGGCATCAGTCATTGTCTGAAAGGATGAGAAAAACACACACAAATTTACAATGAGGAGTAAGGGTGAGCAAGTATACATGGAGTAAGGGTGAGCAAGTATTCCGAGCTGGTGTTGGTAATGTATTTCAAACTGGATGAGTACTGTAGACTATTAATCCCCAAAACCATGAAAAGAGGATATGCATCAGGATGACTAGACAATACTATTCCATGTCAGACATTTAACCTCTCCCTACCTTCTGTAAAGACCCCGTCGGCCATGACCAGCTGTAGTATGGAAGGGTACAGGTGGGACTTGTCCTGTCCCAGGATGCTGCTAACCAGCTGGATTCCCTCCTCCATGTTTTCATCCTCATCCTCGTGGATTGCCTGGTGGAAAACATCCTCATAGTGTATTTATATACGCTCACGGGGAATACCAAGGTTGTTTATTGCCCATAAACAATTATTTTCTACAATGATTTTCAACATTGTTTTTTTAACATATTTCTTACATACATCGAGAAATTGTACATATTTCTCGATGTTCAGCACATAAAGCAAATTTTTTTTTTAATGATATAGTACTATATAGCAATATTACTATTATTTCTGTACATTTGAAATATAGCAAATTGTTGCAAATGAAGTATGTAAATATTCATTACAAATAACCCCTATAATAAACACCAAGGCATTAATGTTCATTATAGAGGAGATTGTTTATTATAGGAGTAGACACAACAAGCAAATCATTGCAATCATTTGTATCAGTGTTCATGTTTACTTATCAACTATTGTATTATTATTCACACAAATACCATGAGCATTATGATAATGTACATATATATAGACAAGTCACACTGCAAACAGTATAGTGTACAAAATAGTATGCTAATGCACAAAACTATTGATCTAAAGTATTTATTTTAGAGAAAAGTACAGCAGAATACAAATTATAGTAGATATATGTTTTCAGCACACAAAACACAGGACAGTTTCGGTGTAATGGGTATGTGTACACAAATTAACATGGTGTCGTTACTTGACATAATGCCTACACGATGTCTACATGACATAAGGTCTACACATTTATGTAGCAGAGGATTGAAATTATACATCGGTAGTCGTAGATATCTTGTCCAAAAGCTATTGACAGTTGATTTCCATATGGCCATAATGATCATGCTTGGAATATTGACTTGTGACTGTTGATGAATATGTATTAATACGCTGGTCATTATGATAGACTTACCGATAAACAATGTTTCTGCAAGCACATTCAATGTAACAAATTAAAACTAGATCCATATGGGCCTATATATCCTATATTATAATGACATGGTATTTGTGTGAATATGATATGAAATTCTACATTGCACATACCTGTACAGTTTTGTAAGCTTTCAGAAATGTGTCACAGCCAAGTTCCTGTTCAAGCTTAGCTCTGGAGGCCTCAAGCCTGGAGAACATGTCTTCTTCCTCAAAGTAATCATCGTCATCCTCATCTGAAGGAATAACAACAATAACATATACTCCTCTAGTACTCTTGATATTAAATTTTTTTCAAATCCAATATCATTCTGAGGTGAGGACGTCATGCTGGAACTTATCACTTCTGCAATTACCATTATGATTAACAGCCGAAATTCATCAGTTAGAGGACATAATGATTTAATAATGTAGAATATGCATCACCTGACTGCCAAGTCTCACAGTCGGGCTGTATAGTGGAAACCTCTCCGACTTTGGCAGAGTTGATGGCATCACCACTCTCTCCTACTTCATGGATGGATTTCATGGTCGCCTTCGCTGGTTTGTCTGCAGCTGCATATATACCGTGTACTTGTACACATGTATACAGTAAATCTATACCTATACTAGCGAGGTGAAAAGAATATTTGTATTTAATCCATCCATAAAAATATCATTCATATATAAAGGATTTACCAGGTTCAGGTTTCAGCAGCGTCCTCATGGTTTCTTTCATTGACTGCAGGTCGGCCACGGAGTTTGACGACCATCGCCCAGATCTATCGACAGCAAAGATACCAAAGTGTGTGATTTCAATACTTAGAAAAGGCGGCAAGATTTCTACCAAATATGAATTCTGATCACATACTACAGCATACTACAGATGTTCAGAGCAAAGGTAGAGACGTGACTATCCAGAAGATTAGTGTTTATTATAGAGGTTAAGTATGAGTATGAATTTTTACCTTGGTGTTGCTGAGTCACCATCTTTGGGTTTCTTTTTCTTTATTTTCTTTCCTTTCTTTGTGCCTTTTTTCCCTTTCTTCTTGGGAGTGGTATTGAGTGGTTCCTCTGCAAGGAACATGAAAATTTGTGTGATGAAAACACATCAGATCATATGTTTCTGAAACCAGTGGTCCAATTTTTTATGACAGAAAAGAATTGTGGAAACTCCAGCATCTGTTTTTGATATGGCCTCGTAACTAGTCGACCTACCCTCCGTGGCATCAGCAGTCTCCAGAAGACTCATCATACTCTGTCTCATCGTGTCCAAATCGTCCTCATCACTGTTTGCCCTGAGGAATACAAGTAACAACACATGTGAATGTACCAGGTAATCAATGAACCCTTCTCAAATAACTTCAATATATTTTAATGAGGATAGATCATTTCACAAATATTTGCATGTTGAGGTTAATCATGAGCATGATGAATTAACTGCCTAAAATGACATATACACTAACTGTTCAGCCTCTTGCTCCTCATCTTCTTCTTGTGCATCCTCTTCTTCATCCTCTTCCTCTTTGCTACCCTCCTCCTCTGCCCCGTCTTGCTCCTGATCTTTGTCGCTTTTATCATCATCGTCATCATCATCAATGGCGTCAAACTCTGGTACATACGGACTGATGCCCTTTGTGCCTTCCTCTGTGTCATTGTCGTCCTCTTCGTCATCTGGGGTCACTTCCTGTTTGGAAGATTTGGTGAGTGGTTATATACTTTAATGATATATTGTGTAATGGAGCACTCGCTATAAGTAATTTTGTTCATGAGAAAAATAGACATTGGACATGCACAGACTTCCATCGTGATTCCTAATTACGACATTAAGTACTGCCACTCAAAATGATATTTGGAAGTTCCTTGGCTGGTCATAGAACACTTGAAAGCTACCTCAGCTCCTGATTCGTCATCATCTAGCGGCTCCACGGACAGACTGTGTTTGTACAGTTCAGCTGCGCATGTTGGGTTCTCTGTCAGAATGGTTCGGAAGAGCTTGCTGAGATCAGGCTCTGAACAAGTCCTCAGCATCTGTCCACAAAAAATTAAGCTTTTTTTCACCACTGAATTTGAAGCCTTAACCCCACACATAATGTTATTTTGTACAAATCCACAATGAACAGATTATTAGTTACATGAGTTTAAGTTAAAACTTTAGTCTCATTTTAAGGTTTGCAGAAACTTTTCTTACAAGAACATCAGTGTCAAAATGTCCAGTTGTAAGTCCAAGAATCACAGCAGGATCTTTCAGAGAGCTGTGTGAAAAGGAGAAAGTATATAAATAGACAGAAACTAAATAATATTAACTACCAGTAATACCTGCATAATATACCGGTACCATTTACCATTTACACCAAAATGCCGGTACCATTTATACCAAAATATTGAGTTCGAAAACATTTTCACAAGCTTGAAGTAGCATATCAGGGCGAATTGAAACACGCCTGCTAAGCCTAGACTCCTTCGGTGTCTGTTCATCACTGTCCGTGCCGGATTTATCGCTGGTTTCCTTGGCAGCATTTACTTCCTCTGTGCTTTCATCAGCCTGTTTTTCACCATCATCGCTCAGATTCTTTTCAGTCTCCCTGGCAGTTTCAGGAGATTCATCCTTCTCTGTTAGATCTTCCACGACAAGTGATTGGTCAACCTTGGTCTTCAGATCATCATCATCAACAAGTTCAACGCGTTCGAATAGCGCTGAACCTGGTCGTTCTTCTTGTTGGAAAAAGATGAAGGTTTATTTAGAAACATGAAATACAAGAACATTAGCTATCTGAGATGATAGATTTTCCCCATGGTAAGACTACCCAAGTGTTTATTATAGAGGATACCATCATGTACACAAATAATAGAAGTTTCAAATCCTGAAAATGTTTGTACAAATACCTGACTTGTCTGCTGGACTAGCTGTTTCAGATTCTATTGGTTTGGAGTTGGGACTCGGTGACCTTGACCTTTTGTCCTTGACATCAAGCTTGGGGGCTGCTAGCTCTTCTGCAATTCACATTATCATGAGTACAAAGTGGATAGATCAAATTGGTGCACGTACATACATGTACTCGAAAAGGAGCACATCATTTACATAGACTTTGATGATATTATCTTTTAGACAAAACCCCGTATGACTCCTCCCCTTCCCTGGGGATTCGGGAAGACCTTAATCATGTTAATTTGAAGGGAAAATAGTATCAGATGGGAACCCCTTCGCGACAATGCAACCAGTAACTGTTATCAGAGTACAACTCAGCACTGACCTTTAGGAGCTTGTGGAAGATCTGCTTTTTTTATCACAACTGTACCACCGACACCAGGTTTTTTCTCAATGGTTATGGTGGTACCTATTGCAGGAGCTTTGACCCCTGAGGATTCTGAAAGGGAGGATAAAATGTAGCCTTCCAAGACCTTATCACTCAGGTAAAAAAACAAGGGCCACTGGCCTCAAAGGAAGAGCTTCGAAAATGTTTGCACAGAACTATTTAAAAACCCTTGAATATTGTATTTGATTTGGTACATGTTGTGGCCATATTGTAACTCTACTGGGCAGAATCTATACCTTGTTGGGCCAATAAATTTGTCATGTAACTATTTTCTTGTCATGTAACTATTTTTATTGTGGTCAATAATAGACTTAACTAGTAAAACTAATGATAACCTATTCGGTTAGTCATGACTGGATAGAACTTTTTAGGGCCCGAGTGAGTCGGAAATTTCCGAACCGGGTACCTGTGTCGTCTGACCCGACCCGTCCAAATATATAGCAAAATTTGAATGATACTCACTGAAGCAATTTGTAACACGTAAACGCCAGACATTTATCTTTGACACATATTATTTGTTTCGCCAGTAATTACCGGTATTTTCAAGTTTGAGAAAGATCACAATGTCATGACCTCATAAAACTATCGTTTTTTTTCCTGATGATTTCCTTGTCATTCTTGTGATTTTACTAGTGTTTATCACAAATATTCAAAACTATATCTTTATTTGTTCTCAAATACGAGTAACAAAATTCCGATCCAGGTATAATTGTATGACCCGCCCCGAATTTGGGTACCTGTCAACTCGTCTGGGCCCCAGAACCTTTACATTGTTGAACCCAATAATAAATGTTTCTTGTAATAATTGTTTTTATTGTGGCCAATAAGACTTAATCAATAAAAATAATGTTACTTATTCCGTTACAGCCATGAAATCTCTACAAGTCAGAAGCTTTACCTTGTTGAACACGTTTAAAAATCACCCGACTATTTTTGGGACCAATGTGTAAGATTTTCAAGGTTCTGATTATGTTTTTCTGATTTAGGAGGCACAATGTTTTTTGAGCTTTAGTCTTAGATTTAAATTTCTTTATGGATTTTTTTTCAGTGTTTTGATTTGTACTGCAGAGACATTTCAGTATGTCTGCATTTCCAATAATTCATGACATGCATGAAAGCTTTTTTCATCAATGCGATCATGTTTCTCCTTGCCCAAATGTTGGTTTGAAGATCAGCGTACATGTTGTGTCAGTGTGCAGTGTGTAGTGTCAGCTGCCAAATACTGAAGTAGCCCAGGCACACCCCCCACCCCGAATCGCCGCTCGTGAGACTGCTATCAAAATCAGCACTGACAATTCTCGTCGGCAATATGAAACTATCATAAACATGATAAAAGTGCTAGATCTAGTATCCATTTGTTTCTGCTTATTTTAGGAGGAAACTAAGTTTTTTCCCGTGTAAAAGCTCCGCAAATCTGCCAAGTTTTGTTTGTTTGTTTCCGACTGTTCCTTTTAGTCAAATCTCGTTGAAATCTCGCTTCACTTCAATGGCATTTTTAATTAAATTCCCCCATAAACAAACTTTCGGTGGTGATATTTTTATGAAGTATTACCAGTGAAGTAGGAAAGAGTCATAGAAAAGACCATTTATTTGGGTCGTAACAAGTATTTCCACAAATACCGCACTCAGTTGGACGATCTCTTGGCGGCTGGCATTTTGACCTTGACCCTGCAGCAATTTTTTGGGGGCAGTACGATAATTGGCGGGACTCGCTCATGTGATCATTTGCATATCATTATATCCACGTGTATTTCATAAACATGTGGGTGTGTCCGCCAAGACAGCTTCCCGATTGGACAATTCAGTGACTCTCTGGCCGGCGGGCCGACTGCCGTGACTGCTTATCGGGGCCACACGAGAATTGAATTTGCCCACTTTAATATGGAATACCACCACTAACACATAATTATTATGTTGCCGTATCAACTTGTTTTTCATTGTTGCAATACCATACTGTATCTATATATTGTGCGGAATGTATATCCAAAACTTTGAGTGCATATGATTGCAAGAAAGCACTGTTCCAGTGGAGATCAAAACGGGAGTGGTGATGGGTATGAAACGGTGACATACAAAAGAAAAAACGGTCGGAACACACGTCTCCTGGGATTATTATCGCTAATAACTTATTACATTAACCATGATTAGGTACACGGGCGTCATTTTCCTCCCAACGGGCCCCGGGCCCTCCCAATTAGCTACAGTTGAATAGCCTGTTGTGGTTCCAAGTGGCACTTTCAAGAATGTAAACAAAAGAAAAAATCCAAAAATCCAAAAAAATTAGCCCAAGGGCTAAGAAAGGTTACCGGACAATGTACATTTTAGATATTGGCCTTTTGTCCCATAACCTTGGAAATAAGGTAGTTGGTCAATTTGAGGTCATGAGAACATTCTGCCCATATCATTTCTACCATGTCCACAAATGATTCCTAAGCTGTAAAGTCGATATTAATTAAGATATTAGCCATTTTGTGTTTTGACCTTGAAAATGAGGTCAAAGGTCAAGTTCAAGGTCATGAGAATATTCAGCATATATCATTTCTAATATGTACGCAATTGAATCCTAAGCTGTAAAGTCCCTAACAAGTGGGATATTAATTTTTTTTGTTCTCTGCCCTTGAAAATGAGGTCAAGGTCAAATTCAAGGTCACCAAAATATTCAGCATATATCATTCCCCATATGTCCACTATGGATTCCTAAGCTGTAGAGTCGAAAATGAGCGAGATATTACCAATTTTGTTCTCTGACCTTGAAAATAAGGTCAAAGGTCAAATTCAAGGTCACCAGAATATTCAACATTATATCATTTCCTATGGGTCCACAATTGATTCCTAAGCTGTAAAGTCAATAATAAGCGAGATATCAGCCATTTTGTGCTCTGACCTTGAAAATGAGGTCAGAGGTCAATTCAAGATCATGAGAATATTTCCTATATGTGCACAATTGATTCCTAATCTGTAAAGTCAATAATAAGCGAGATATTGGCCATTTTGTACTATGACCTTGAAAATAAGGTCAAAGGTCAAATTCAAGGTCATCAGAATATTCAGAGTATATCATTTCCTATATGTCCACAATTGATTCCTAAGCTGTAAAGTTGATAATAAGCGAGATATTGGCCATTTTGTAGTATGACCTTGAAAATAAGGTCAAAGGTCAAATTCAGGGCATCAGAATATTTGGCGAATATCATTTCCTATATGTCCACAATTGATTCCTAAGCTGTTAAATCGATAATAAGAGAGATATTGGCCATTTTGTACTATGACCTTGAAAATAAGGTCAAAGGGCAAATTCAAGGTCATCAGAATATTCGGAGTATATCATTTCCTATATGTCCACAATTGATTCCTAAGCTGGTAAATCGATAATAAGAGAGATATTGGCCATTTTGTACTATGACCTTGAAAATAAGGTCAAAGGGCAAATTCAAGGTCATCAGAATATTCGGAGTATATCATTTCCTATATGTCCACAATTGATTCCTAAGCTGTAAAGTCGTTAAGAATCAAGATATTAACCATTTTGTCCTGTGACCTAGAAAATGAGGTCAAAGGTCAAATTCGAGGTCATCAGAATATTCGGCATATATCATTTCCTACATGTCCACAATTGATTCCTAAGCGTTAAAGTCAATAATAAGCAAGATATTAGCCATTTTGTGCTCTGACCTTCAAACTGAGGTCAGAGGTCAAATTCAAGGTTACGACAATATTCAGCATATATCATTTCCTATATGTCCACAATTGATTCCTAAGCTGTAAAATTGATAATAAGTGAGATATTAGCCATTTTGTCCTGTGACCTTGAAAATGAGGTCAGAGGTCAAATTCAAGGTCATCAGAATATTCAGCATATTTCATTTCCTATATGTCCACAATTGATCCCTAAGCTGTAAAGTCGATAATAAGTGAGATGTTAGACATTTTGTCCTGTGACCTTGAAAATGAGGTCGAAGGTCAAATTCAAGGTCATCAGAATATTCGGCATTTATCATTTTCTATATGTCCACAATTGATTCCTAGTCTCTAATCTCAATATTAAGTGAGATATTAGGCTTAATGTGTCTCATTATAAAGCATAGGAGAATTTAACATGGGAAAGTCCCATTTGGGCCGAGTTTGGGCCCAAAATGCGCACTTCGAACGATTCAAGGGCAACGAAATTTATACATGTCACAGGGGTACATATGAGGAGTGTTATGCATCAATAAGAAAAAAAGTTACTGAACAGATTTTGAGAAAACGATCGCCAAAGTCCAAAATTGGCAATTTTTCGACGAAAACGGCCGTTCTGACCTTGAAACCGAGGTCAGAGGTCAAATTCAAGGTCACGAGAATATTCAGCATATATCATTTCCTATATGTCCACAATTGATTCCTAGTCTCTAATCTCAATATTAAGTGAGATATTAGGCTTAATGTGTCCCATTATGAAGCATAGGAGAGTTTAACATGGGAAAGTCCCATCTGGGCCGAGTTTGGCCCAAAATGGCCCACTTCGAGCGATTCAAGCGCAACGAAACTAATAAACATCACAGCAGTACATATGAGGAGTGTTATGTATCAAAAAGAAAAAAAGTTACTGAACAGATTTTGAGAAAATGGCCGCCAAAGTCCAAAATCAGGCATTTTTCGTCGAAAATGGCCGCCATTTTGAAAAAAATGCGGAAATCAGAAAACTAAAAAAAACCTTTCCTGGGAATATTTTTAGGTATTTTTGTGCAAAATTTCAGAAAGATCGGACCGTATACTTTAAAGATAAAAATGTGAACGGACGGACGACGGACGGACGGACGGACGGACGGACGTCGGACGACGGACGCAACGCCATGCCAATAGGTTATCGGACCATAGGTCCGGTAACCTAAAAATTAGGCCAAGGGCCGAAGATAGGTTACCGGACAATGTTTAATATTTTAGATATTAGCCAGGTCACTGGTTGAATTCAAGGTCAAAAGAATATTCAGCATATATAACATTAGCATATATCATGTCCACAGTTGATTGCTAAGCTGTAAATTCAATGATCAGAGAGATATTAGCAATTTTGTGCTGAGGCCTTGAAAATGAAGGGGCAAAGGTCAAATTCAAGATCATCAAAATATTCAATGTATATCATTTTCTATATCATGTTCACAATTGATTCCCAAGCCATACAGTCAATAGAGGAGCAAGATATGAGCCATTTTTTCCTTGGACCTTGAAAATGAGGTCAGAGGTCAAATTCAAGGTCACGAGAATATTCAGCATATATCATTTCCTATATGTCCACAATTGATTCCTAAGCTGTAAAATCGATAATAAGTGAGATATCAGCCTGTTTGTCCTGTGACCTTGAAAATGAGGTCAAAGGTCAAATTCAAGGTCATGACAATAATCTGCATATATCATTTCCTATATGTTCATAATTGATTCCTAAGCTGTAAAGTCGATAACAAGCGAGATATTAGCCATTTTGTCCTGTGACCTTGAAAATGAGGTCGAAGGTCAAATTCAAGGTCATCAGAATATTCAGCATAAATCATTTCCTATATGTCCACAATTGATTCCTAAGCTGTAGAGTCGATAATAAGTGAGATATAAGCCATTTTGTGCTCTGACCTTGAAACTGAGGTTAGAGGTCAAATTCAAGGTCACGAGAATATTCAGCATATATTATTTCCTATATGTCCACAATTGATTCCTAAGCTGTAGAGTCGATAATAAGCGAGATATTAGCCATTTTGTGCTCTGACCTTGAAACTGAGGTCAGAGGTCAAATTCAAGGTCACGAGAATATTCAGCATATATCATTTCCTATATGTCCACAATTGATTCCTAGTCTCTAATCTCAATATCAAGTGAGATATTAGGCATAATGTGTCCCATTATAAAGCATAGGAGAATTTAACATGGGAAAGTCCCATTTGGGCCGAGTTTGGGCCAAAATGGCCCACTTCGAGCGATTCAAGCACAACGAAATTTATAGACATCATAGGAGTACATATGAGGAGTCTTATGTATCAAAAAGAAAAAAAGTTACTGAACAGATTTTGAGAAAATGGCCGCCAAAGTCCAACATCAGGCATTTTTCGTCGAAAACGGCCGCCATTTTGAGAAAAATGTGAAAATCAAAAAACTAAAAAATACCTCCTTCGTGAATTATTTTTAGGTATTTTTGTGCAAAATTTCAGAAAAATTCGCCTGTAAACAAAAAAGATAAAAATGTGGACGACGACGACGACGGACGACGACGACGACGACGACGACGACAGACGACGGACGACGGACGCAACGCCATGCCAATAGGTTATCGGACCATAGGTCCGGTAACCTAAAAACCAACATCATAGAGGAAGAGCCCTGCTCTTCCTAAAAAATGTATGTAAACATTCTCCATCCTTCTACTGGATAATTCACAAACCTGTGCTTTTGGAAATGTCAGCTTCACTGGACTGTGACGTGTCGCTTGTAGTGGACACGTCTGACTTGACGGTACTGGCGTCAGTGATGTTAGCATGCCCAAGCACGTTGAGCACTGTTCCCGCAGCACCACCCCACTGCTTGCGAGCACTGGCTGGTGCTTTGTCACTGTCAGATTCCTCAGGTTTGGAGTCCACATGCTTCATGACTGCATCAGCTGCACTTGTAGCTGGGAAATTGGCGAAACAAAATACTCGTATATTACTGCCCTCATTTTAAGACATATTCCCGGATATTTAATGCCAGTAAATGAATCAAGATAGGATACATAATGACAAAAATTCAATGCACTCCTTCGTGTCGAAGACCCCATGGTATAAATGGACTAATCAAGTGACTTTCCAAATTGCAAGTGTAAGGAGGAGTGGTCACCAATTTCGAGACACCACACTACTCCCATGACACAGTATCGAGTAATATACCTTCCATGTGAGAGCCAGTCTCCTCCAAGGATCGAGCTCTTAGAGCTGCAGCCTCGTTCCCAGGGCCCCACTTGGGTCGGTCAGACTTCGCTGACGAGGGGTTCTCTGCCCCACCCCACTTGGCTCTCTCAGGTTTGCCAGCCACAATCGGCTGAAACAAACCAATACTCAGCATGTTTATCACGATATCATGGTGTCTGAATGACAACAAGCAGAAATCAGATAGATCTGTGAGTGATTTACCTTGGCGTTCAGTCGTTTCAAGATCGCATCTTTTTGTTTCTGTTTCTCAGATCTGCACACACAGAAAAAGAAAAAGTGAATACACATATGCTACCAAGGGATCTGCCTTGATTATCACACTTAGGTAGTAACTATGACAACAAAAAACAGGCACTGAAAGACCGGGAGAGCACGGGCGAAGGAAACTCACACTCCTGGAGGTGTCTCTGCCACTGACTGGGGTCCAGCACCTATCGCCTCCATAGCTGCAGTCATTCCTATTGGACACTTCTCCATTTGAGAGCTATAAAAAATGCAGTTGTTACAGTGTACTTACGAGTACTCTACATATGTAATTTCATGATGGCATAACCACCATGATCACCTGTGTCGGGGTACAGATTACAGTATCAGTACATGTATTCCCATTGACATACTGAGTAAGTGTATCAGGGGGCTGACCTTGGTTTCTTTGGTTCTTCCCGGATTACTCCGATAGCTTTCATTGCTTCTGTCATTGGAACAGGGGCAGCTGGCTTTGGTGGAACCTCAGCGGGTTTTGAGACTCTACACATGGATAAGAATCACATTCTCATATAACTGGGAAGCTCTTTGTGTACATACACCTGTATACCCGGTACTTATTTTCCTATTTGCTCATACACTTCTATACTTATTTACTCGTACCTGTCTTTTCCTTTGGCCTGAGAAACAAACAAAAAAAATTATTAATAAACTACAGTAAATATAGTTTCATTTCAACTTACTAGATTTAGCCCGAAATGCTGTCAAATTATTCAGAAAGAACAAAGCATCACAGCATCAAACCCCTTCATAATTTGATTATGGGAACCCTCGACAAAACAATGTTATTACCTCTCGTAACTTTCTCTGCTCCAGCTCGTATGCTTCACGGCGTTTCCTCTGGAGCTCATCTCGGAGTTTCTGTGCCCGTTCATCAGCCTGAGCCTACAAAATTTATTAAAAATCAAAGTTCTGGGGCCTATTTCACAATAAATTCTTTTTAGATGATGGTTATTGACTTGCAAGTATCAGTTATATTTTTTCTTACCTTCAAAGCTTCAATTTTCTTGCGTCGTACATCCGGATCATGTCTTGGATCAACGGGAGGCTGGAATCATATGAAGTTAAACCCACTATTTGGTATAGTCAACTCAGCCACATGGCTTACTGCAATACATGCATGCAACGAACCTACCTTGTACTTGGGGTCAGCCTTGGGAGATGCCTTATCTCGGCTGTTGCGTCTCTCATTGAGATTCTGAAGTCGTATCTGCCTAAGTCTGGCCATATAGTCCTGCTCGTTCTTGTCCCGATCACTGTCACGACTGACTGCAGGACTCCGGGCCGGAGAGTCTCTGTTGGCCGCGGGCTGACCTGCCGACGGGGTCGGGGTGGGGGCCTTGACACGCTGGGGTGGTATCCTTGGCGACACTGCAGCCGCTGCACCCTGACATGAAAGATCCATACCGGTAATTTCACACTCAGAATATCAATAAAATCACTGATAAGGTTCATTCATAATCTGCTAGATTGAGTCATTAATGTCACATGCATTTTATGATGTAATAACGTACCCCGAAGAGATCTCCATGAGCCTTGGCCTTGTTTTGTGCGGCTGCCTGCTTCCTGTTCATGAACTCTGCGTATACCCGAGCTTGTCCAGCAGCATTGGCTCCACGAGCACTTGAGAACAAAACAGTATCCTGGTAAATTAACCAATAATCAGCTCACTGTAACATGGACCTTCAAGGCTGTGGATATACTCACGCAGCTACGGCTCCCTGTCTGGCAGCGACAGCAGCAGCCCCACCTCCACCTAGAGCTCCCGCCACACCAAGGTTAGCTGAAATACAGGTATCAGGTCAAGTTAGCTTGTATTGCTACTAATCATACCTAGAATATTTCGCAATAACAGCATAGCAGTAGAATTTCATGACTCACCCTGGGGAATTGGCTTGGCGTTTTTGGCATCCCGGTCAATCTTCAGTTTGTCCAGATAATTATGATAGTTGTCATAGTTACCACGATCTCTGGCTGAGGATGGCTGTGAAGTAAAATAATAAATACTGAACTATCAGTAGAGGTATGTACAGAGTGTAAAGGGTGAAGTTTTCTGATATTTTTTTGCAGGTACAGGAGAATATGACAAGTTGAACCTTAGGTGATGGTTGAGCAGGTGGGGTATCATCCTTTTTATTGATAGCGAAACCTTTCTGAAAACACACCAGTTACATAAGACTTGTTAGATTTCCAAAAAACAAAACAGTTTCCCACAAATGTTATTTTCAATACTATTAGTTGGAAGTACATGCACTTTGGTTAATTGATTTTCCACACAAATATTCCAGAGCAAATTCAAGATAATACCTGATTCCCCCAAAATCACAAATAAACATGATCATATTTGTCAGTGGTGACCAGGATGTGAAAATGAAAAGGTACCAGCTGGCAGTTCCTAGAAGAATACTACATATAGTCTACCTGCTTACCAGAGAAAACTCTTTACAACTATCACTTACTTTGTAAGTAATATTTGACTTTGCAGTGGAGATGTTAGAAATATCAGACTCGATTGATTTTGAAGTGTTTCTCTTCTGGAAGGTATAACATAATACAGGAAGAGAGCTATGACGAAAGAGAGCAGTACAAATTGAGGAAACGGAAAATGTTAGCTGGTAAAAGAGGTAATTGTTAGAGCTGCATACAGAACACAGTCACTGAACTGTTTGAGATGCTGATTATGTCCACATACTTCACTGTCCTCAGAACTGAGAGAGTCCAACATGTTTTTCCAACCATCCTCCCTTGCTTTGTTCATACGTGCGACCTGGAGTATGCAAACAGTGTGAGAATACAACTTCTACACATACTGGCACACCTAATAAGCACTATTTGGGCTAATAAACATGGAGCCTATGCCTTAATTTTCAAATGAAACTCACCCGTTGTTTTTCTGCTAGGTCCTTGTGTTTTTTGGCATACTGATCCTGTGCTTGCTGTTGTTCCTAAAGGTTAAAGGTTATATTCTTGATACAACATGTCTATCCATCCATAATTTGGTTACAAATGCACATGAAACATCATCAAATGAAAGAGATAATGTTAATGTATCATAATTGAACTGTGGTGATTCAAAATTGCTCCATGTTTGTGCACATACTTTCTTCTTGGCCTCCTCTCGGCGTCTGCGTTCTTTCTCGATCAGTTCATTCCGGCGCCGTGCGAGATCTTGTGCATTGTTGCCGGGTGATGGGGCAGCACGAACGTTCCCACCAGATTTGCGGACCTCTGCAGATTTTCTATACAAAATCAAGTGAACCATCAGTGGAATATGGTACATTTGTACGTAACATTGTCACAATTGCCAGTTTGAGTGACCTGCGGTATGTATTTTCACATTTATTTGTTGACATGCATGCAAGACAATAGATATGCAAGACAATAAATCTAACCTGTTGCCACTTGCTGGTCGCCTAGCAACAGATGGCGCATACACAGAGGCAGGGTTGTATTTCCCGGCATTGGCTGGAGACGGCGACGGCGATGGTGCTTTGTTGACTGTGCAGAAAAGAATAAACAAATTTGTGCAGTACATTTACTGTCAGTAAATCACTGACTGGTTCATTCTTTGAGTTTAACTAGGTTTTGAATTTAGGGATTTGGTTTTCCCTATGTACACACGTACCTAGCTGTGGTTTTGGTGGCAGGGGTCGACCACCCGAAGGAATCTGTTTTTTTATCTTGACGCCGTGCATGACCGTGTGACTGAACTCCTCCTGGACCTCCTGCAATAGACACACAAGTCATCGGTTATGACGAGATACAAATTTTTCAAATTTTGACATTCTGCAAATAGACTATTCAATTTTCTTAATGTCAATCAAAACACGGCAAACTCACATTCTCTGAGAGAAATTTTCTGATTCTTGTCTGTAGCAAGGGTTTTTTTAGCACTGAGTTTATGGACGGCCGGTCCCTGAAAGAAACAGTTTAGAATCCTAACAATTCACCAATATGTATGCCACAATCATTGGGCCTACAAGGCATCCACTAACGACTGACACCATCAAGCCTCGCATTAAGTATCATATATACCGATAGTCATCAACTTTTCATATCATACATACCTGGGATTGCGCTTGAACAGCTGGGCTATGAGTGAGCGGAGGTCATAGCTGTATCGAGCTGGGGGCGGTGGGTACGAACCTCTGAAAGGCAACAAACTTTCATTTCAACAAGGAAACTCGGAAAAAAACATCCGTTATAGCTCAAAACCAGAGCACACAGGTACTGAATGATGCAATATATTGACATCTTGGGTTGTGAGCAGATATACAGCATACAGCATAAACTCACCGGATTATTTTCAACACTAAATTTTTCATGTTCCCAGCTTCAAACTGTGTAAATGGAAAGAGAGTGAATTAATATATGACATTAGCATTCAGGGTGCAATATTCAACCGACACAAGAACTCAATTCATAGCCTTGATCATGATCATTAACTCACTGCATGTTTCAGTGTCGACAACTCATACAGAACACATCCTAAACTCCATACATCACTGCAAATACAAAATCAATTCGGGATGTGCATGAAAGTCATATAGTTTTACAAATACATGTACGATTCCATTGATTATTAGAAATATGCAACCGGGATATCAGCATTTCTTACCTCTTGTTGTTGTATGGTTTATTTTCACAGATTTCTGGGGACAGATAATATGGGGTCCCAATACAGGTGCGAGCCAACTCGACAGTGCTGTGAATGAAAATGCAATCACAACATCATGACATTTCTATATCAGAACAGCTACACGTAGGTGTGTCTATACTTGACCTTCAATCAAGTTAAAATGACTGACTACAAGATTTCTGACTACAACACCTCATATCACTGCTCACCTGTTGAGAACCTTTGCAATACCAAAATCTCCAAGCTTCACAATTCCATGCCTTGTCAAAAATATGTTCTACAAAACAATAGACAGAACCATAAACGTGATAAAATCCATGACCATTCATGAGTAAATTTATGGAACAATGAATTTTTTAATCCAACATATACTAGTACGTAATACCAGACAACCGATCACAACATAGTATTACTAACCTGTGATTTTATATCTCTGTGTAAGATTTTTCTGTCATGGATGTGTTTGATAGCCAGACATGTCTGAACGAACCAGTCCAGTACCTGCAAATGTTTGTGTTTAACCTTTGAGCATTGTGTATTCTATTATACATGTTATATTATATAAATCAAATCAACTACTCGTACAAAAAAATTAATTTCACTGATTTCATTTTCTGGTGTAAAGACTATCAAAATTGAAATACTAGTAACATGAATAAAGCATACCTGGTCTTCTGCAAACAAGAGACCTCTCTGTTTGTTTATTCTGCTATAAAGGTCTCCTGCAAACCATGAGTTATCAAAATGATTTTTTTTTCACAAATTCAGCAACCCTATTGCAGCAGCACATGTGGTATGGTTGGTAATTTACTAGACACAAATTTTCAACAGCAATTTACATACAATAATATAATTTACTAAGATAAGTAACTATTCAAATCAGTCATATGCATCTATTTGATATTAGTATTGCAAATCAATTGTCCTAACCTCCATCACAGTAGTCCATTGCAATGTAAAGGTTTCCAATTTCTGGAAAGAAGATAAAAATCAGCATATACATTTCCTAAAAAAATTGGTAATACTCCGGTGAGATGAGTTTGGCAGCTAGGATTCTGTGCTTGCATGGACACACCTTCAAACGATTCCTGGTAACAGACTATATTTGGATGATGCAACTGGGCCAACACAGCAACCTGTTCATATGAAAATGCACACCCTCATTGCTGCACATGCATGTATGCACAAATTTTTAGATCGAAATATAAAAATCAATAAATTTGTATAAAATTAAATATTTATGTAAAAAATTATTTTATGCTGAAATATCCACCTCTTTCCTGGCATCATCTCTTTCCTTCTTTCCCATCTGTTCAGAAAAATAACACATGGATATGTCATTACATTTGTGATTACATGTAGGCCTATAGATATATGGTTTCTGACTGAATAAAATTCAGATTTAAACCTTGTGTTAAAGTATATATTTATTCACCTTTTTCATGTTTATCTCTTTTATGACCATCTGTTTTCCGTTGGCCTTTGATCGAACAAGTAGAGCTTTCCCAAACGAGCCCTCTCCAATTTCTTTTACTTTCACAAATCTATCCATTTTGAGAATTTCCGTTTACCCTTCCGTAAAAAATGGCTTTTTCCATGCGGAATTATGTCCATTAATGTGGATTCATTTTCCCGATACAGATCTATATGAAATATGATGGATATGAAATAGATCCATTTATCAGTTCAGTCCAGGTTCAGTCTAGATCTATTATAAATTGGACTTAATTAGCAGATCTATCTTGACCTACTGTGCAGTCTGCCATGAACAAATCCACTGTTTAAAAGTTTATAAATAAATGATCAATTCCTACGAACACATTTTTATGGTTGACAATAGATTCGGAGAACTTCAATCTTGATCTTTGTCTTCAATTTCTAAATTATCAGTTCACAAATTCCCAATCACCAGAGTGACAGCTTCACATTTTGTGCGTTGTTTTTGATTTTAGGGCAATGGCATTGTTGGTATATAGCCATATTTGATCCGTATATCCTTTGTGACACTCTGAAGGCGATGAATACGTCATCGTCCGCACAGAAAGATAGATCTGAGAGGGTTTTTGACCCAGATTTGGCCAGCAGCCATCGAAAGAATCCGAAAGCGTCGTGACGTCATCCTTGGCAATGCTCGGCGAGGTAGAAGCGTACAACAAGAGCGTCCGATCATAATGCAAACGTGTGACATATTTGATTTAAACTTTATTAACTTGGTATAGCGCCTTCCTATACCACGTTTCGGTGGCGCTGTGCAATGAATACACATTACATATTATAATACAATCGAGGATATGTACATGTGCATTCTAGAGATAGCATGGTCTGAATAAGTGAGTTTTGAGTCTACTTTTGAAACGTCCGATATCAGACTGACATCTGATATCATTAGGTAGCTGATTCCACCACTGTGGCCCGATACTGTCGAATGACCTTGCTGCGAAAGTTTTCAGCTTTGTGAACGGGACAGAAAGTTTTTTTCTGTTCTCCCGCCGAACGTAGTCCAGACCTTCTGACTGGAGCTGGTGACAAGAGAGTGGGAGGTACGCAGGAGCTTTCCCCGTGACTGAAAGGAAGACGAGACACAAAACCTTGTATTGTATCATCTCGCGTATTGGGAGCCAGTGAAGTTCTTTACGACAGCTCCTGGCACTATCATATTCGCCCCCTTTACCAGTTTCGCGGCCTTATTCTGGACTCGCTGGAGTTTATCCAAGTCAACGTTGGGCAGACCTGCATAGACAGCATTACAATAATCGAGGTGGGACAAAACCAGTCCTCGCACCAGCGTGTGACAGGCGTCTTTAGTCAGCAGATGTCTGATTCGTTTGATCCGAAGTAGATTAAACATTGCGGTCCTACACTTGCTCTGAATCTGGTCCTTGAATGAGACTTTAGAGTCAAGTAGAACACCCAGGTATTTGATACAGTCACTTATCCCGATTTCCTGATCGATCAGAACAATCGATCTTCTGTCACACTTCAGGAGCTGTCGACTGGGGCCGGATCTCCGTTTCGTCCACGTTAAGTTTCATTCCATTTTCGTTCATCCAGTCGCAAAGACTACGGATCCATTGCTGCAAGACCAAAATAGCACTCTCTTTGCTTCCTTTATCAGATGGATGAGGATCGAAGGTGCATTTATGTGGTCGTCGGCATACCCATGGACTGACACGCCGTTGGGGACCACACACTGCAGAGTACTAGCATAGCACGAGTACAATACAGGACCCAGGCAGCTTCCTCGTGGGACAGACTGATGAAGTTCTCTGGTGGTTGGGTAACCATCGTTGACATTGACTCTACAGAACCGAGGTCTAATGTAGCTATCAAGTCAGGACTTTGCTGTACCACTTACGCCGTACCACTTCTCAGAACATCCAGTGTTATGTCAAAGTCCACGGTGTCGAAAGCGGCACTCAAATCGGTAGCCATGATTACACTCAGTTTCTGGTTTTCCATGTTCCATAACAGGTCGTTGACTAACTTGACCACAGCGGTCTCACAGCTGTGGTTCGACCTGTATGCCGACTGGTATTCTGGCAATAAATTGTTCTCCTCACAGTGCCTAGTGAATTGAAGGAGAGCTGCTTTTTCCACAACCTTTGAAAGAAAGGACAGGTTGCTAACCGGTCTGAAATTTTTGTGGACGAAATCCAGACCAGCTTTCTTCAGCAATGGCCGAACAATCGCCTCCTTCCACTTCATGAAGAATTCTCCGTTCTGTAGGGAGATGTTGACGAGGTGTGTGATTGACGTCAAGATGCCATCCAGTATGTCCTTCAGTATTTGTGTAGGCAATACGTCGAGCTCACAGCTCTTTGTCGGCATGCCACTAATGATAGATTTAACATCTTCTTCAGATAGTGGCATGAAGGTCCCGAAACAATTCACATCAAAATTTGTTTGATTAGGTAGCTGATTTCACATCTAGGAACAATCAGAATGTCAACTGGACTAATTTTTGTCCAGATACCCAGGTAGGTTAGTGTGAACGCTTTGCAGTTGGTTATTTATTATGGATAACTGCTCCACCACCTGGCCGTTCCACTTTGTGCGACAAATGTATGAACAATGGTGAACACTGCATAAGAAACTGAACATAATCCATATTCTGCATTGATTTTTGGAGTAAACAGAACATATGCCATCAGATTTTACATCAGCATGTTTTACTGGTGCCCCACCGCTTACTTGCTTATTTGCCCATAGAATCAGACAATTTGCTCATAGACTCAGACTTTTTGCCCATAGAATCAGAATAATGCACATAGAATCAGACATACGGTTCCTCCCTGTGCTTCACGCATAACTTTGCAGAACACCAAGGAGTTAGGCAGGGCGGGATCCCCTCAATTGAGCTATTCAAAGCAAGGGGTGATGCACTGCTGAGGTGTATCGAGAGGAGTAAGATTGGTTACGGTGTAGGAACTGTGGATGTGAGTGTGCGGAGTTGTGCTGATGATATGGTGTTGCTGATGATATGGTGATGTAGCCTCCCAATATGCTGCATGGGGACGTTACCAGTTCAATGCCAAGAAGGGTAGAAGACGCACAAAACAGCACATCGAAAACTGCTGAGGCATGGCAGGGACCAACCTTGAGACACCAGAGAAAGAGACGCACCAAGGAATCGTCCGGACACCAGACGGCAGACCTGCAGCCACTATCAGCAGAAACATAGTCAGGTCCAGACTGTCCCTATATGCCCTAATGAGCTCTGGTCTGCATGGGCTGAATGGTATGCATCTGGAGGTCAGCCTGAAATTATGGCATTCCTATATCATGCCACAGCTCACCTATGGACTGGAGCAAGCCACCTGCAGAAAAACAGACTTTGTCCCACTGGAGCGCTTCCAGAACAAGACCCAGAAGCAAATACAACATCTACCTGAGCGAACAGCCAACTGCATTTCTCTATTGATGTTGGGTGAGCTTCCAGTCGAAGCCACTATCCACCGTAAGACGGTTATATTGTCTCCAGCGTCGGGTTGAGGGAGCACGATCTGGTCCACAGGCAGTTGGCTGTCAAGGAACCCACATCCAACAGTTGGGTAATGTACGTAGCTGCTATCCTTCGTCAGAATGACCTCCCTTCACCTCATTATATGCTGTGGAACCCCCCCCCCCCTCCCCCCCCCCCCCCGGTGCCAGGAATATGGGATGGAAGAAGCAGGTCAAGGACGCTATCAGGACGTACTGGATGGTGAAGCTCTCACAAGTAGCCAGCCATAAGAGTACGACACAGTACCTAAATTTAGACACACTGGCACCAGGCACCCTCCACCCAATGTGGCAGTACACACCTTACGACAGATATGACATTCTACAGGCCTGTGTGGAAGCGAAGATGCTGACAGGGACGTATTGGTTGGGTGCTTATGAATATAAGCGAGGTGGCGGTAGGAGCATACAATTCTAGATGTGTAACTTGGAACGTGGGGACTTGATGCATCTTGTGCTACGATGCCCAAAGGTACAACACATCCATGACAAGTACCTGCCCCTCAGCAAGGACGTCTACCAACTCATGCCTTCTGAAGTGGGGTGGAAACCTTCGGATGTGGAGCTGGATCACAGAGATGTTGTGCTCTAGGTCATCTTGTACGTGGATGGAGCCATCACATCACATGGACAACCCCATTACCGCTCCGAGCTCGAGCATCTGACCAGGAAATTCCTCTTCTCTTTTCACTCACACAGGGTGGCTAGTATTGGGGGGAAGTACGCTACGGGGTAGAGGCGATGCGCACTACAGTAGTATTTTTTAACTGGCACTTACGTGTATGGATGACGGATTGTTTTAATCTGATGGATTTTATCTGGCATGCACCAGGATTTTAATGAACCAGGATTCTCATCAAAGAATCTTCCTTATTTTTACGCCATTCTATCACATGATGGTTCTCCTGGAAGAGGAGGAATGTCGAGAACAAGAACAAGATATACCTGGGCCATGGATTGCATACAATAGTCCGAGGACTTATTTCCAGTATGGTCCATTTGCTCCAGACAAGATGTGTACGGGAGGTTGGCACTCATTATTGGCGCCGAGATGGTGAAAACATCAAAAATTATACCGATAATCTTTGAAAAAAAAAAGATTTAAAAAAAAGCCTCCAAGTGGCATCCCAACCTCATCCCTGCTATGGAGGCGCCCAAGGCGGTCTATACTCTGATTTTTCTAACTTGTTTACACCGGTTTTTGACAATATTTTTGCGGTGCTTAATGTTATCGTTCTATAGGCCTAACTTGACACACTTCACCTGGGAGTTAAATGGCAATTTTCTACCAAATTTCTGACTTCTATGTGACACTCTTTGCTTCTATCGCAAAGATTGAAGAAGTTGGCAATCTACCCCAATTTTAAATTTCAGCCCAAAACGGGATTTTGAGAATATGAGCATATTCGAAGATTTAGTCCTGATTACATCCATTAGGATTCAAAGTAGGTCTATTATTGTAATTTTGGACCAAAAGACACATTGGGGTGTATTCTACACAAACATGTTGATTTTGAAAAGTTGCACCTCTAGAAAACCGAGCAAATGCACAAAATTATGTGCGGGCCCAGAAACTATAGGACAGGGCTAAATTTAACATTGGGGTAGATTGCCAACTTTTGCAATTTTCATGATAAAAATCTGAAATTTGGTGCACAATTGCCATTTGACTCCCAGGTGAAATATGCCAGGTTATAGAAAGATACCATTTAGCATCGCAAAAAATATCAGCCAAAAACAGTATGAACAAGTTATAAAAATCAGAGTATATGGCAGATGGAAAGACTGTTCTACACCTGAAACGTTGTTCCACCGAAAACCGGCCAAGCAAATATTCCACAGTGCCCAGAGATCAATGCCTTACCACACAGGAACGTGATATGCTCCATGTTGACATTAGGCAGACCAGCAGTGTTGACCAGCATAAGATGTTCAAGTTGATTAGGAGACAGCGGACGAATGCAAGGCCCACATTCACACCAAGTATCAGCTTTCCAGGCCAACCATAAGCCCAGAAACCAACCTAGTCCTGGGCCAGCTACTTCGAAGATCTGGCAACTCCCAAACCGAGCGATATCTTCTGTGATGCTGCCAAAGAAACGGCATAGTCTATCCACATTCTGCATCAACTGCTCATGGCAGATTATGCAGCTTTCCCCCCTGTGCCCATGGAACAAAGCATCCGTGACATCTCCAGCCTAAAGAATGGAAAAGCGGCAGATTGCCTGGGTATCCTTGCGGAGCACATCCAATTGGCATCATCAGGTGAGATCCATAGCATTCTCAACCTCATCACCAACAAGGTCCTCACTTCTGGAACAATCCCCCCATCAATGAAGACAGGCCTGGTGACCCCGGTGCCAAGGAAGGGAAAGGATACTTCGTCTCTTGATGGTTACAGACACATCACGGTTTCAAGCCTACTTGGCAAAGTTGTGGAGAAAGAGCTGATGCGACTGTGATTTCTGTGTTTCACCATGCTTGACTTTCATGGATGCCAGTAGGCCTGCGATGTAGTCGACCATCAGGGAATGCTGAACGCCATCTTCAAGCAAGGTATCCAGGGGAAGCTTTGGCCTAACTTCCACGACATGTATATAGACATCGAGTCCATGGTGGTGTGGAATGGTGACATATCCAGATATATCAAGGAAGCCCAAGGGATCAGATGAGGAGGCCTTATTTCAACGTCCTTGTTCAAAGCAAGAGCGTATAACCTTTTCAGAAGGTATGAGTCCCATCCTAATACCATCAGGATTGGCTCTACAGTTGCTGGTGCACTCATGTGTGCAGACGACCTCAAACTAGTCGGTAAAACGCCCCTCCATACCCAAGTCCTCATGGATGAAGCCCAACAAGATGCCTCAATGGAACGATACCTGTTCAGCACGACCAAGACGAAAGCTGTAGTCCCGCACGTCAAGGGAGTCCCACAGCCTGAAGATGCCACTACAGAGGCAGTCTACAGAAGTTCCAGCATATCCCATGCTCTACAGCGAATGCTGCAGTCTAGCTTCTTGTGGGAGCTATTCCCGTCATTGGCCTATTCCACGTGCAGCTGTTGAACTTCTTCATCAACATCACCCGTCGGACAGAGTCCATAGAATACTACATCATGAGACGACAGCTTGCAGTCAAAGACATGGAGTCGCACAGCTGGACGGTCCAGGTATGCAAGCTTCTCAAATGGTATACCTTGCTATCAGCCTTTGACCTCATGAAGACCCCTCCTACAAAGACCACGTGTAAGCGGATGCTAACGCAGGCTGTCACCTGCTTCTGGGAGCCGAAACTCAAGGACGAAGCATCACAGAAACAGACTCTCAAGCACCTCAACCTAGAAGCCTGCACTCTGAGAAGATGTCACCCTGTCTGGGAACAGCCTAACATAGACAAACTCAGTGTCCTGAAGTCCATGGTGCATGCAAAACTCCTTGTTGGTCGGTACCCGTTGCTCGGTGGCTCGACACACACTAGGGGAAGTGTTACCACTTGCCCCATGTCAGAGACACACTTCCTGCTGCGATGCCCATCACTAGCCAAAGCCAGGAAGCCCCATCTCATCGAAGTCCTCAATCACCTAGATGACGAGGACGGCACATTGCCAAACGATGACCTGATGAAGATCATCCTTGGCCCGACGTGGACGAGCCGAGAAGGAGATGACCTGGCATGTGCCCTATACCACATGCAGAAACCTTTGCTTTGCACTACATCATGTCAGAAGTGTCCAAGTCACAGGACAATCGCGTTATACTCTGGGCGGATAAATCGGTTTGCGGCTATAGGGTACAATTCAAAGTTCGTAAGCACCGAAACAATACGCATGCAGTGCGGTTCGCCTAGACAAGACAGGCGGGAGTTATCGGACAAGTAACAAGTAAGTATTAAGGTTACAACACTGCTGACAGCCTATATAGAGCACGAATTATACATGGTGAACAATATGATCTGCTAATGTTCTGAAAATAAAAGATAATCGAATATTGATTGGTGATTTCCAAAAACACTTGTGAAAATGTTAAAACCCTGATGCAGATTTTTAAAAATGATATTGTGATGTTGATAGGTCTCACCTGGGCACATGGAAGAGTAATTCCCACTGATCATCATGTTTTTACGGGGTGTCTTGAAATTGTGATTAGCTCCAAAGTTATGAAGATTTTTGTTCTCAGTGCCTAATCATTACTGTATATAGAATTATATTGAACATTCATATACGCCACAACAGGAAATTAAGAGTCTCAAAATAAAACATTTGACTAAGTATTGAGTTCAATCTTTAATGTCCGTCATGAAACTTGATTAAGCGACATCTATACTCTATAGTTACCTGAATATTTTAATTCTTGATAACATATAAATATAATAATCAATCAAATCGATAAGAATAACATGCACTTGATGTTAACTAAATGGAACAGATATCTTTATGTTTCGTCATGAGTACTATTTATAAGGTGATGACAATGTAGTCAAAATTGCCTTAATAATATCTCGATGAAAATATCAAGTGAAGATGATTCAATTTTGTAAATAAAAAGTAGATCTACACTTTGTTCGTTGAAGTGTGTCCTGTAGTTTGCTAAAGCATATTTTAAAATATACTGTAGCTGATATAATTACACGTATAAGCCTTCATCATTATCCTCGTCCTGTCAACATTTTGCATGAACTTTGCAGATTAAAAGTTATGATGATATGATGAACAATATCTTTTCAGTTTTGTTTGTATTGTATCAGCCATGCTGTAAATTGAAAAAAAATCATAACGTTTGAAAATGTCGTGTCAGGCTCTCCATATTTTAATTTTCACCTAGCGAATGAGTTTTGAACTAATTTGATCGTTTTGACGGTTCAGTGCAAAACCACGTAAAACACACGACAAGCACACGCTTCGTTTTGTGATTTGTCGTTTCACTCTCTCCAACCGGCGACATCCTATTCCATACGGATACATGTTTACCAGTTAAACGGATCTTTCTCCCGAATAAGCCTCACGATCAGGGTATGCCAAAGTCACCAGCCCACAGCCCAAGACTGGTAAAAAACATCCTGGGCTGGTAATAATAGCAGTTTCACTGGCCCAGGCGGCCGGAAAGTTTTTATCAGCAAAAATATCATAACTCTAGTAAAATAAATTTTTAATATTTTGATATGGTAAAATATTTCATTTGTCAGTAATATATTATTCAACCAGATCTTGGATCTTCGAGTCATGAGAGTGATACGCCTCAGCCTGAGGCGGTTACCAAGTGACAAGGCCGCCAAAGCGATCAGGCCGCATATTATCATACCCGTATGCACGAGTGTCATAACACTCGTCATCCATCACTTAACCTGTAGTTTGATAGTTTGCAATGGCGGCCTGATCACTTTGGCGGCCTTATTACCTGTACCCCCCTGAGGCTGGGGGGCAGTGAGGCAGCTGATTGGCAATAAATGATATGCACAATTCAAGCTGAGAATGTCAATACATTTGCTTAATATACTACAACGTATCTACATGTCGCCATGCATATTTCAATTCTACTATTTTGTTGGGTGTGACTTATGATTTCTGGGCCAGTAAAGATTGCTCTGGGCTGGTAATATCGAAATGTTTACTGGCCCAATGGACCAGTAATTTTTTTCCCACTTTGGCATTCCCTGCTCACGATGAATACATTTTTATCTCGAGCGAACACCATATTCGCATTTACACTGAGTGTAATGGCTGCTCTGACATTCGGATGCTTTCTTACCACGGCATTCGATGACCATCTGGCTCCCATCACAATCAACACCGCCAAAGCAATTGTGTAAGAGAATTTCTGTGACACCTGCTGTGACATCACAGTGACGACACCAGTTCCAGGAAAAATCATTCCCAGCACATGTCGTGAAAATAGTAGATTTATCGGTTATCTTTCTTTCGTAATCTTGCGAGAAAATGCATTTGTTATTGTTTCGGGTACGATCATGATCTTTCTCAGCTTTTGTCGCTGAATCTTCAAGCGTGAGGTTGTCAGTTATTTCGCATCAGTTACCGGGTATAACTATCCAATTTCTTTTGGCTTTTGCAGGGAATTTCTGTACTAGGGCTTCAACGAGTACTCGGTTAACCGGTTACGGTTCGGTTACAGAGTGTAACCCATTACAGATTTTGTGACCAGTTAATCTTGTACATATTTTGCAACATCATAATTCAGCCTAAAACATTAACACTTCACATTGGCCAAGTTTCTGCCCAAGTTTCTGCCCAAACGCGCAGAATTGAAGTGATTTATCACACTCCCAATTCGAATGGAATGTTTATTCATCATAATATGGCATAGCAACGTGGAAATGATTCCCAATGTCGGAGTTTTAGGCAGCTTTTTGACACGGAGATTTGATAAAATGCGAACTGCGAAAAAAAATTGGTGTTACTTCGGACAATATTTAGCTCTATATTTTTGAACGAGTAACCGGTTACGGTTCGGTTAAAAGCTAACGAGTAACCGGTCAGGAAAATTTGTACTCATTGAAGCCATATTCTATGCATAACATGTGCTCGGTTACGAGTCGAGATCTAGGGCCTGGCCAAGTACTCAAGTTATAAAATCTTGACTCATGATACCCCCTAACTGTTCTTGACATTGCTGACACTGTCACTGCCATGGTATTTGTTTGGCAATATCCTGCTATAATGCAAACTGCAGGCACATTCTGCAATCTGCATTTATGGCAAACTTAGCACTAATAGCTGCGTGTAGATTTATAAGTGAAATATATGAAAGTTATTGAACATGAAGAATTATGGAATGCTTTTTAAAATTATAAAACTGCAGGAAAACAATTTACAGGGCACAAGTAAAAACTCTTTGGCTGTTTTGTTTGTTTGCAGAAAAAATGTTCCAGACTACAGTGCGTCTAGAGAGAAGAATGACCTTGGATTCATCACATTTGATCTACAGGGTGGTATCCTTTACAGCCGCACCAGATTGCTGAGTAGACTTGCTGTTAAAATATGTGATGGAACCTACATGTATGAGTATCAGTACATGCATGTTCAAAACTTTGTCATGGGTTCTAGATACTAGTATCTTCTCTGAGTTGTTCCGAAATACTTTCCTGAATATCTGCTCCAGATTTGAATCCTTTGTTCAACTGGAATGTCAAACAGTTGTTTCTATATCTCACAGCAGAATACAAAACAGAAAGTAATGTAAGTACATCATCATATCATTTGGGTATGTTTTACAAACACCTGTTTTGACATCTGAAACTGCAGGTGACTTGGATAATTTGCACAAAGTCTGTGGGAATTTCAGTATTTTACTATTGAAAAGAAGAAAATCTGTGTATTCCCCGGTTTAACGACAAGACTGTGCAGGTATATTTCATGTTCTCGTTATTTTGTAACTGATAGGAAGTCAACCAGGTTGTTCTCTGGGACAAGATTATACGGCGTGGGGACAACTCGGTGCTGGACTATAAAAGTATGAACACAAAATACTACTTCTGGGACGATGGAAATGGACTTCGGTAGGGTTCAACTTGATTTTGAATGTTTAGAAAATTCCCGCAAGAATTGAAATTTGGAACAGTCTTCCACAAATCTTATATTGTGTTCACCGCAAACTTGATTAAAAAAAATGTTTCCCTTGGTAAATGATGATAGATTTAGCTCTTGTTACGTGATTAGCATATCCATCACTCCAAATTGTTTAATGTCTGTTTTCAAAGCCATATAAATGATCTACATGTACATGTACGTCATGTCTTTCAGGAACAATCAGAATGTCAGTCTGACTCTGTCGTGGAACGTGATCCCGAATGCTGGCACACTGCCAAAAGTCAGGGGAGTTGGCTCACACAAGTTTGAATTCCCGGATGAATATACAACAAGTCGTTTCTAATATGATTACCTTTTAACATGTTCAGTTGTTTTCTTGTGTTCTCAGTCACTGCATATGTGTTTAATTAATGCAAGTAATATATAGAGATGCATATGGAATAAAAGATATGTTTGATTCAAATTTTTCAGCAGGATTTGAAATAAAAATTATTTTTTCAATATTCATCATTTCACATTGAGTACTGTTTATTACGTTGAGTAAATTTGATTAAATAAATGTTAGGAAGCATGCATCTCAAATTTCTTATGTAACTTTAGTTGTATGCATGCACATTAATAATCAAATGTACATATGTTTGGACAAGATTGTGACATTTAGACACCTTTTATGCCTCACTCGATGTACAGTTCTTGATGATCATAACATATATTTCAAATCTGATTCCTCTCTAGTGTATGATGTTGATTTATGACAGCAGTTCTGTATTACCAAACATGCTAAATCAAAAACTCATTTTCATGCAATACATATATAGATCATCCACATCAGATTAGTTCCTCAGTGGTGTGTTTGTCCATCATAAACAAACTTGCTCCGTAATCTTTACCAAAGCTGAATCATAATTTATTGCACATTCTTGTTGTGGAAATTTCATTCATATTAGCTCTCGGCCTGATGTGATAATACATGTAGCCATGGCATTGATTTTGAATAGTGAATATGGTGAAAATAAAGCCTTTCTGTGAGACTGGGATGAACGTACTCTACATATGCATGCTTTATTATTTCCGTCAATTGTGAAGCATTATATAGACGGGATGTGTGAGTTTTAGAAGCAAGATTTGAATGCCAGACAACCTGTGGCAGCAGACCTCGGGGTCAGAGATATTAGCTCATGCGAAGTCAAAATGACCCCATTCTTCAAAGGACTGTGTATTTGTGGTGTCGTTTGCAAGGAATGATTTTGTTTTGGCACATTTGTGAAAAAGAATACATGTGATGTATACATTATGTTGTAATTTTCTGGTTCCTAGGATGGCATGAATTCCAGAGACGGCAAATTCAGTCGATATGCCGTGATCATAAAACTTATAATGTATGGTTGCATGGTAAGTGATATGGTTATTTGTCAGTCCTAGTGTGTTTATGGCAGTAAAAATTACTGATAATTTTGTTAGTCGGCTATAATCAAACAATGTGTTACATGTATCAATAAAATGTATCCAGGATTTCAATCGTTTTCCAAGTATCACCAGTCTAATATAATTTGCTTTGCAGAATGTCAAAAGAAATTCTTTTCAGGTATGTGATGTACATATTAGGTTATATTCTGTGTATTGTATGGAGCAGACAAGTACATGCAATGTGTTATGTTGTATCATTTATGGCACTGTAGTGAGGTTCTGAAGAAGTCACTGTAAATGTATGGAGTGGTGTTGTGAGGGCAAGAGATATTTTGTGCTTGTGGTTGAAATACCAACAAAAAAGTAATGAAATGTTCATTATTCAGCTCATCGCCTTTTCTGTTGTATGTTGTATTAGAAGGTGCAAGTCAGCATTCATCTGCGTGTTTCTGAAAATAAACCTATATTTATGTACTGTTGACTTCATTCAATAAGTGTACTATTTAAGTTCAATTGAATACTAGTACCCATCTGAGAAGTCATCAGTGATCTTCCACCTGTGGCCTTCAATTGATTCTTTGCAAATGCAATATTTGCCTGTGGCCATCCTTTAGTAGTTTTATTCTCCACATTCAATGACACGATGCCTAACAAATGGTATGATACAAGTATCATTCTCTTGAATTGACAGACCTGAAACCTTGAATTTCTAAGAAAAGGAACATAGGTTTTCAATTGTGTGAGCTGATCACAATGGTTTTGACAGCAGTCCTGTCAAGGTTCGTTCCTCAAACAAAGGAAAGTACTTCGAAGTTCAAATTACCCAAATTATGGTTTATGAAATCACAACATGCATGATCTCATGGGGGCACAGGTTTCAAGAAGCTGATTAGATGCATCATGTGTGCTACAATCTTTCCACATGATAGTCAATGATTTGACCTCCAGTTTGTTGGCCAAGGTACCAGTATTTCGTACAACACTCAGGAACATAGCATACAATTGTTATGGCACTAGGGACAGCAGCAGGTGAATGGTAACTATGACAATCGTCGGTTCAATGATTGTTATGGATGGAAATTGCCTGATTAGACAAACACTACCAGCAAGGTGACCTTGAGTAAGGATGCAAGGTCTTTCTCAAGGTTACTACAAGCAGGGTGACATTGAGTAAGGGTGCAGGGTCTTTCTCAAGGATACTACCAGCAAGATGACCTTGAGTAAGGATGCAGGGTATTTTTCAAGGATACTACCAGCGAGGTGACCTTGAGTAAGGATGCAGGGTCTTTCTCAATGTTACTTCCAGCGATGTGATCTTGGGTAAGGATGCAAGGCCTTCCCCAAGTAAGGATTACTACCAGCAATGTGACCTTGAGTAAGGATGCAAGATCTTTCTCAAGGTTACTACTGGCAGGGTGACCTCGAGTTAGTATGCAAGGACTTACTCAATGATACTACCGGCAAAGTGACCTTGAGTAAGGATGCAAGGTCTCTCTCAAGGTAACTACCAGCAAGGTGACCTTGAGTAAAGATGTAGGGTATTTCTTGAGGATATTACCAGCAAGGTGACCTTGAGTAAGTATGCAAAATCTTTCTCATGTTACTACCAGTAAGGTGACCTTGAGTATAATTGGAAGACCTTGAGTGACGACGCAAGGTGTTTCTCAAGGTTACTACCAGCAAGGTGACCTTGAGTAAAGATGCAGTCTTTCTCAACGAGAGTACCATCAAGGTGACCTTGAGTAAGGATGTAGGGTCTTTCTCAAGGATACCACCAGCAAAGTGACCTTGAGTTAGGATGCAAGTTCTTTCTAAAGGTCACTTCGAGCAGAGTGACCTTGAGTAAGGATGCAAGGTCTTTTTTGCAAGGTTACTGCCAGCAAGGTGACCTTGACTCAGGATTCAAGATCTTTCTCAAGGTTACTTCCAGCAAAGTGACCTTGATAGGATTCAAGGTCTAAAGGATACTACCAGCAACGTGACCTTGGGAAAGGATGTAATATCTTTCTCAAGGTTACTATCAGCAACGTGACTTTGAGAAATTATGCAAGGTCTCTCTCAAGGTAACTACCAGCAAGGTGACCTTGAGTAAGGATGCAACATCTTTCTCAAGGTTACTACCAGCAAGGTCACCTCAAGTAGGGATGCATGGTTTTTCTCAAGTTTACTACCAGCAAGGTCACATTGAGTGATTGAGGGTCACATCTAATCATGACTTTAAATGTGCACACTTGCTTTGTGTGTATGCAGAAATCGTGAGGGATGTGTTGGGATCATTTGGTGATCTTGATATGTATATTTAGACAATAAATCCAGACACCATTAACTTCAAACTTCAAATAAGTAAATATGTTGTTAGGTTCTAAGTAAGCTTTTAGTGTAGATGTTAATTTAAAGTGAGGGGAAGGAAATTCTATGCAGAGAACATATTTACATTAACTGAAATCAATCAAATCGTTATAAGTACTCAAATGAAGCCTCACAAGTAAGAATTCAAGGTGTCATTTATTGTGAAGAAACATTCTCACATCATAACCAAACCATCATTCATACATATATCCCAGGCACACATGCATCCCTGCCCCCATTCATTCCTGTACCATGGTCCATGAATGTTATGGTACACATCAAGATACACTTAACATCGTATTAATTGTTGTAAGATCTAGCAAGGTATTGCTGTTTATCAATATTCTACAGATTATTTGGCTTGACACTACTGATGTACATGTGAACAGTTGAAGTAAAGACTGGTGAATTGTTAACGATTGCAGATAACATGTACATTCATTGTTATTACACACTCTACAATCATACTGTGGCATTATGTATAGCCACTTCATCACACGCTGTATAAAATGTACATAAAAGTGAATTGTTTCATTTCATGGATATACATTTACTGAATTTATGTACATCTGATATTTTCACACGTTTTGAATCTATAATAAATATCTGCAGCTTCAAAAATATATTTACACTTCGTCCATTCACACATTACTGAAATCATCTGCTCACAACCAACTTGGTCTCTATGCTCGCTATTCAACAAAATGGTCCTCCAAGCTTTTTCAATATTCACATATCTAATGATAAACACCATTGAAGGAACCAATTCACAATGGAAAAGCCAGTCCAAAATGATTGGCCGTACAATTTACTTATTGTATTGTTTCATTTTATTATATGAAGAGCTATGGGATATTGTTGGGTTCATTCATGGACAAATCAGACCGAATAATGAGAAAGGTTTTACAGGTTGATAATGACATTATCATGGCTACAATGGAATGCATGATGAATTGGCTTGTTAACCATATTTTTAAATCAAGACAACGGCGGTCAACAGAGCATGTTAAAGTGTCAAAGTTCAAGGTCATCACACAGATGATTTTCAAGCATGACATCAGTGCAGCTAAAGCACAAAAGGTAGTACTCTATATACATATGATCTTAACCTAAGTACCAGAACTGTCGCGTGATATGTTCCAATGGTACAGACAACATTTAGCATCAAAACGGTATGTACATCATTACAAATTGGTGGCGAAAATGGTTTGTACCTGCCTGTTACGTTGTAACGCATACAAACAAAATCAATAGTTACAAAGTTTGACACCAAAAAGTTGTAGTTTAGGCACATGTCCACGTGGTTTGCAAATGTCTGATTATAAACCTGTATATTCAAAAGGTATGGGAAGCCAACACTGGAATGATAAACATATGGCATTCTACTAGTGAATAACATGATCATCTCTGGAAATATTACGCAATTCAGATTCAGTTCTCATACGAGATCTGCAGATGTTTGAGAGAGATCTATGTGAAAACATTCAACAGTAATTTGTTTTGTAAAATACACTACGAATGTCAATACATTGAATGACATACGAAAAATCAACTGAAACGGGATAAATTCACAAAAAGCAATATCTGGTGGGATACATGCTACAAAATGTCAACCATATTCGTCGCTCACATATTCACAAAATGCATTCATTACAATACATAGCGAGGTAGTGTAGAATATACCATGTTTACAAACAAACTGTGATCTACGACTTACAAGCACATGCAAATCTGTTGTCAATTTGTGCATATACATATTCAATCTGACCTGTACTCTCTCACCTTATCTGTATAAATATTACATGTATATTTTGATTACAATTGATATTATTATATGCCTACGAAAATGCTACAATGGATTACACAGAGTGCAATCGGTCCGATATATTGCGGTATTGACCGCCTTCATATCGACCTTCGTCGCGCATAGCAACCGACGGTCTTTTGAAGTTCACGTATTCATGCGCTGGTGAAATGACGTTTTTTGGTTTTGTAGTACATGAAAATGTCCATAAAATTATTTGCTTTCAGGGTCTAAAATGGCTAGAAAATGTCAGCATTTGTAATCATGTCTCTCCCAAGGGGTATGCATATCATAATGCGGCATATAATAATAAGTTAATTGACTGGATACAGTGTTTGATGCCCTCGGTCGTGTCTGTGCCGCGGACGCACTCGCAAGCTCGTGCGTGCTACGGCCCAGACACGACCTCGGGCCTCAAACACTGTATCCAGTCAATTACCTATAATTATACTACTGTAAGTAATGAACATAATACCCACATTTTATCCTGACAAAGAAATAATTATGTGACTCATTGAAATGCTGCTTCCATGTGCATTGTTGATGATGAAACCAAATCAAAAGAGACAATAGCAAAGGCCAAAACTCACTGTTTGAGAAACAAAATTATTGCCTCCATGCAAAATACAATAACAAAAATTTCAAACTTTTTGTTTCACAACTACTTAGTTAAATATGTGTTGGTCCTGTCAGGAAACAGGAAAAATACAATGTCGAACAGAATCAGCAGCAGTGATTCACATACCTAAAGATGTCCAAAGTCTTTCTCTGTATGAAATCTACCAAAAAACATAGTAACATATCTTTAAACGCTTTGTACGCTGAACAAGGTATAACAAAATGTACAAAAAACGAACTCAATGCCAGCTGGTTCGCATGGACAGCTGTCCTCGGTCCTTGACTGAAGTTTAGGCTGAGCAATTCTTGAAGCCAGTCCATTCACGATTTGACGATGCTGCATGCTTCCAGAGTTCACAGTGAGTTATGTAACAAATAACAACAGTTGCCATGGAGACATCATTCCCGCGATTGGTAGAACAAGATGTAACCTGACTCGGAATTCTTCTGTAAACCGTCTGACGTCAAACCATAGAATTCCTCCACGGCTGAGACATCAATTTTCTGAAAACAGAGCAAAGGATTATATTTGTTACTCCTCTGACTTCACTCACGAACAGAAAACTTCTTTAAAAGCTCAAATGGCCCAAAAAAGCCAATACAAACTAGACATTTCCGGTCGCCTACGACCGCTTGGGTGTATCCCCCGTAGCCTTATCATCCCTGTTGCCCCAAATATATTACTGATAAGTATGAAAAACTAGAGCAAGGGCTAAAAAAGATTACTAGAGAAATGTAAAATCTTGAGCCACAACTGTTTTGTTTTCCACCAAAATTGCTGCATTGATCTTTCAAGATTATTGAAAGTCGAATTCAAGATCACCTCCAAAATCACTGCATATGGATTTCCATTTCGACATGTTTGACAAAATAACGAAATTACAGCCAGATCAATCTTTCCACCTGAAGTTATATGTCAACCCAGAATAGTTGACAAATCTGGTTCAAAGTTGATATTCAGAGTAAAAATTTACCAAAACTGCATTTCGAGTTGAAGAAATTGGAGCCAGATTGAACTTTTCGTCATGGGTTATATATTTTAACTCATAATATGTGCCAAACTTGGTTTCAAGTTGAAATTCGATGTAAAAGTTGACCAAAACTGCATTTCAAGATGACGAAATTGGAGCCAGATCGAACTTTTCGTCATAAGTTATATTTTAACTCATAATATGTGCCAAACTTGGTTTCAAGTTGAAATTCAAACTAAAAGTTGACCAAAACTGCATTTCAAGATGACAAATTTGGAGCCAGAACGAACTTTTCACCATAACGTATATTTTATCTCATGATATGTGCCAAACTTGGTTTCAAGTTGAAATTTAAATTAAAAGTTGACCAAAACTGCATTTCAGGATGACAAAATGGGAGCCAGATCAATGTTTTCACAAAAAGGTCTATTTTCACCTGGAATATGTTCCAAATTAGATTTTAATGTGAAATTCCATTACCTGGTTCAGCTCAATAATAAGCGTTTCCCGTCTTAACTATTTTTTTGAGGTAAATAATAGACTTAACTAGCAAAAATAATGTTAACTTATTTGGTTACAGCCATAAAACCTCTACTGAACAGAACCTTTACCTTGTTGAGCCCAATAATAAATATTTCTTGTCTTAACTATTTTGATTGTGGCCAATAATAGACTTAACTAGTAAAAATAATGTCAACTTTTTCGGTTACACCCATCAAATCTGTACTGGACAACACCTTTACCTTGTTGAGCTCAATAATAAATGTTTCTCGTCTTAACTATTTGTATTCAGGTCAATAATAGACTTAACTAGCAAAAATAATGTTAACTTATTTGGCTAAAGCCACAAAATCTCTACTGGACATAACCTTTACCTTGTTGAGCCCAATAATAAATATATCTTGTCTTAACTATTTTTATTGTGGTCAATAATAGACTTAACCAGTAAAAATAATTTTAACTTATTTGGTTACACCCATGAAATTTGTACTGGACGAAACTTTTACCTTGTTGAGCTTAATAGTAAATGTTTCTCATCTTAACTATTTTTATTGTGGGAAATAATAGACTTAACTAGTAAAACTAACCTTAACTTATTCAATAATATTGTTCTGTTTTCACCTAAAACATCAATTCTCTATTCTGAACAAAAATCCATTGCCATTTACTTTCATAATACAGGGTATTGGAGTGAGCACAGATGTCAAAGTGGGTATTTTAAAGGTTGTAATAAGTTAGTCCATTAACTAATTAATATTTATTTGATCATCCTGAAAAACAATAGGTTTCGTGTGACGGTCTTTCTCATCGAGCCTGTGCGATTTCATGATCATTCAATGAAAACTCCCACTCGTAGAGCGTTCACAAGCCATGTGTGCTAAACAGGCTAATTTGAGCACAAAATGTGTCGCCAATCGGCCAATTTGGTCGCTATGGCAACCAAATTCGATTGGTGTCGGGATCTTACCATAAGATGTGTCTGTATAAAAAATTATTAGAATCGGTTAAGATTTGCAACCTGTAGAGCGTTCACAAGAAAATCTCTACGGCGGCGGTGGCGGCGGCGCGACGGAGACAAATCCATAGTATCCGCCGAACTTCGTTCGGGGGATACAATAATTCTGACCTCAACAATGTCGTCATCGAAGAGAAGCCAGAGACCATGACTTTTGACGATACTGATGTAGTGACCCCTATTTGGGCCACTCCCGCAGTGTATTACGACCGCTATCAAGTCAAATAATCGGTCTGGATTACACGCGTCATCTGACTGCAAATACAGATTAATTTTCAATGACATGAGATTCTCTGCATTGTACATGATATATCACAAGCTTATAGCCTTCCATAGAATCAATATACCGGGTAAATGTACATGTATACTATGTATAGTGAACACTGAAAGTGATAAGAATGAGAATCGTACATACTGTATTGAATAATCGCAACTCCAAAGGGAATACAACTCGGTAAGAAAGTTTTGTGAAACGATTCATCTGCTCCATGTACTTAAATCGTTTCAGATGTAGCGCAAGGATGTGTGGTAATTTTTTCACTCGCATCCTTTGAAAATAAACCATAACAAGAAATTACTTGTGAGTTTCAGAATAACATGAAAGATCATAAAACATGGTAAACATTTTGCTGTATCTAATGTACAAATACTAATGGTTGAGAAAAACAATAGAATGGATTTACTGTGAGTTTTGCAGTGTAGTCTTGTGAAGTTCACACACTACATACATACCGTTTTTGTGCTTCCTGCTTACTGCAGCAGACCTCACAGTAGTATTTACATTCGCTGCACAGCGTTTCTGTGTCACTGAAGCCCCGAAGACAGTGAGTAATTGACGTGTTCTGTTCCACGTCCACAGACAAATCCAGAAAGTCCTCATCTTTACTGCTCACCTACAGGTCAACGGGTTAACATTCAAGTAAATGATATACAGGTATAGAGCATAAAAGGATTGAAATTAATCAGCCAAGCGGTGTCAAATATAGATAATTTTCTATACAAAACTTGATGTGATACCGTTTCACAGTTGAGGCATCTGGTCTCATTTGTCAGTGTTCCCTGAAAGATATCGTGGACCCAGGTGGGGTCAGGTTTGCCATTTGTTGGGCCATTGCTATGGTTACTCGTCAATGTAGCAGACTTCGCTCGACCTGCAGGCTTTTCTGTAAGACAGTTAATCCCCTCTCCTATCAATTTGCATTTTTGATTCCTTTGTTATCTGCCATGATCATTTTATCAGAAAGTAAATAAGTACATTTTCAAAATGAAATTTCAGTCAAAGTTATTGTTTTCACTAGCCTTGCAAGAGATCAGCCACAGTATTGAGAAGGTAGTTGAGGAATTCATGAGCATCTTGCTGCATGTAATTGTCAAATATTTCTGCAACATACAATCATGATATGATACAATAATAAAACATAACAAAGGAAGTTATAAAATAGTGTTATAACAGACGTACTGAAAACTACATGTATGTGCAAAAGCACAGAAATATTGGTGGAGTTTTTTTTATTACATGTATATATCTTCGAATATGCTTACCATTCTCTTTTCGAAGTCGTTGGATGAACTTTTTGGGGGCAATGGTTCCACACTTTTTCTTTTGTGTGGCGATGCTGTGAAACAAGTCGGCAAGGCATGTCAAAAGTGTTTCTTTCCGCTGGTTCTTTTGTTGCTGCTTGTAGTGTAGTACTCGGTCTCGGAATGGTTTACAGAAGTATAGCGCTTGCAACACTGAATTACAGTAACAAGTGTTGCCAAACTGGAATGGAAATAAATGCATACTGAGGTTATATGGCAGTCACCTGGTTTATTTTTGATACACAAATACCTGCACAGTAGCGCATACATACCACCTGTTAGGAAACTGTTATTCTAGTCATAGATATCCCACTATGCAGAGAATATGCTTCTTTAAAATGACATCATCGAGGCTTCACATATGAATTTTACATATTACGTAAAATGTACTCACATTGACCAATCCAAAATAGTGTTCATTCATTGGGAACTGTTCACTGCCAATTTCCTTTTCAAGATGGGTCACTTGATTGCCCTGTTGTGAGATATCATTCTGGATTTGAAACTGCATCCAAAGTATAATATTACACATCCAAACAGAGATATGTCCATACACGACTATATGACACTATTAATATTCAGAGCAGAGCATGTTTCTGATTCAGGCTCCTATGGATCATGATGGATCCTCTTCATCAGACTCTAAACTCATGTTCATCCATCAGTGAAACACGCTTTTTGGCTGTAGTTTTGTTTTATCATGCCGTAATTTTTCACCAAATTTCAGAATTCTATCTCGAAAATTGAGAAAGTTGGCAATCTAACCCAATGTTAAATTTTGGCCCCAACATGGAATTTCAGAGTCTGCACAAAAAAACAACAACTTTTATTCGATGTACGAGTTATATATTGCTTCAGAATAAATTTATTTACTTAATATACACCGACTATGCCTTCCGACTCTAAATCAACACAATAGGTTCATTCTGTATGGGCATAAACACGATTAAAGATTTGAACTTGTTGAAATTTACTTGATCACATTTCCGACTGAAATTTAACATTGGGTTAGACTGCCAACTTTTTTAATTTTTTAGATAGAATTCTGAAATTTTGTGAAAAATTACGGCATGATACCGAATTGAGAAACACAAAATTTCAAGTTGATCCGATTATCTAAACCAAAACTACGACCAAAAAGCGTGTTTCACTGATGGATGAACTTTACTTTACAGTGTCTTTTTTGCTATTGCATCCGGTTGTATACATGGTGGCCCTATAATCATCATATTTTAAATCTTGATTTTCCCAGTGGCGATCCAGTCGATTTTTGAAGCAATTGACTGTTTTTGCCGATGTGACCTTTTCTGGTAGGTTGTTCCAAGTTCTTGCCACCCGAAGTGTGAAAGAGTTGCTCCTTGATTTGGAGTTCGCTGGCTTGGGGTATGTTTTCAGGGGATTTCCTCTGAGGCCTAATCTGGGTGCTATGTCCTTCCATAGGTGTAGAATATGTGTTACATCTGTATCATAGACCCCTGTTAAGATTTTGTACACTTCAATCATATCCCCTCTAGTGTGCCTATACATGTATCCAAGGGTTGGCAGTTTTAATTTTCTAAGTCACTCTGGATAGGACAGGCTTTACAATCCAGAAATTTGCTTTGTTGCTCTATGTTGTACCCCTTCGATCATGTCTATTTGCAGTTTACCAAGCGATAAGGCCACCAAATCGATCAGCCCGCATATTATCATACCCGTATACACTCGTCATCCATCACTCAACCTGCATGTAGTTTGATAGTTTTCAATGGCGGCCTGATCACTTTGGCGGCCTTATCACCAGTACCCCTATTTGCATATAGGGCCTATGTTGTGTTGTGAAACTTGTAGAAACAAGAATCAACACAAACTATGCAAAATATTATGACGACAATCAATATACATTTGTTTAACTGTGCAACTGGCATTACCCCTTGGCTTGAATGATTGATTGATTTTCATTTAGGAATCCATCATGTAAACACATAGATCTATACAATGTACTGAGGGAACCTCAGATTTTGAGAAAATTTTGTTGTTATATAATATGATACAAATAATGAATACCGAGGATAACACAAAAAAGTTAAAAGACTTATTTCCATGGTGGTCCTTGATTGCCTCAACCAATAAAATACTGGGCCTCTGGCCGTCTGGGGGTGTGGTTCACTGGTTGGTTAGTGACTGACAGTACAGTGGCATCTACTGTACCAGTACGTTTTCAACAATATATGGTGATTGCAAAAACATTGTGCCAAACACTTAACAACAAATACGCATATGTCACATTTAATGGCATTAATTATATCTCAAACAAGACGGATTACCATTTTAACATAAATTTGACAGGTCAGTGATCAGTCCGCCATGCTCTTCCGTAAACACCGCAATGCATTTTGGGAATTATTTGGCATCGAGCGCTCCATGTCAAATTATTCTACTAAACATTAAATATATTGACATTGGTCTATAGTTTTCATTATGTAATTTATTATGATGATCGAATCCCTACGATATGTGATATTTTGGGGGAATTTATTCATTTCAAATCAAAAACTGAGGACAACACCGCATCGAATCATGACAAGTTAGGCCTAAATATTGAACATTCATTTAAACACGGAGCGCGGAACAAGTCGACTCTCTCCAACCTGCACACGGTCCTTCTCTCGCTCCACCAACCCTCACTCATGTTCTCCACGGTTAGCTGCTCAGTCATCGATGTCATGCGATCCCGTGTACACCTCAGACTGGGCACGGGTACCTATACACCATGCAACGGGACCAAGCCTCGGTGAAGTTTCACAAGAACGACACAGACCCCACATGCCTGATATGTGCTACAACGAGTGAAGACCTCACACAATTCCTTGTTCAGTGTCCTGCTCTCTGTGACGAACGGATCAAGTTCCTGAGTGACCTGGCAAGAGACCCAGACGGAGCAGCGACGGTATCAAACATTACTGGCGACCCCAAGAAGTTCATTTCCCTTGTTACTGATCCATCACGGTGGTTACATGAAGCCAAGCCGTACCAGCGTATAGTTAGGTCCGAGACTTTCATCACCATCAGGTGCTACCTGCATGCTATACACTGCCGATGGAACACCCTAATCAACTCCATTGGACGATAGTCCCTACTCCCTATGCAGGCTGGACACTGGCGTATAAAAGAAGGATGGTCAGGATTGGTGTACCTACAATTATATTATAAACGTCCCGCGTTTTCTCATAAATAATCAATAATTGTCCCAAAGGATATGCTACCACAGAAATGTATACTAGTATATGGTTAAAGGTAACAAAAGGGCCAAGTATCCTTCAACAAAAAAGTCAAAAGGTTTATTTCCATTGTGGTCCTTGATTGCCCCCAACCAATAAAATACTGGGTCTGGCCTCTAAACGTCTGACGGTCTGGGCCTGGCTGGGGTGTGGTTGGTCAGTGACTAACAGTAGGCCTACACTCATTGTGGTGATCAAATCCCTACAATAACTGATATTTTGGGAATATTTATTCATTTCAAATAAAAAAACTGAGGACAACATCGCATCGAATCATGACAAGTTAAATATCGAACATTCATAATGGTCAGGATTGGTAAGCTATATAAACTTTCAGACTTCTGCCCATGAAACTGAGAAAGTTAACAATCTATTGCAATGATAAATTCCTTCTGGAATGTTTTCGTCTGCATGTCAACAGACATTGTTTGTTTTGAGCGTGTGACAGAAGTGTCTATTCGGATGATTACCTAGGGAGTGTGTGTTAGGAATGGGACCATCCTAGCATGTAACTGGTACATATACTGCAGCGCCCACCCCCATAATACCTAGCTTGAATGGGGTTCCTGTTTGCCACCAGGATCGCCACCATGTAATTCGGGTATAGATAAATCATAGAAACAGTCTACTGTGCCAAAGACGTACAGAAACGTCATAATGGTAAATTAAATTTTGTCATGTTTGTTTTTGCGTAATGCAGATAATGGACATGACGTTTTTTGTACTTCCTGAGCATAATAGACTGTTTTAGAGCCCCCAAAGCACATGGCATCAGCAGGTTGAATTACGTAATGGACAAGGCAATATGTCAGCGCCCTACAGCAGTGAAAATCAGTAAAATAGTTCGTTCAAAATAATTTGACTGAAACAGAGTAAAAAAATTAGCCCAAGGGCTAGAGAGGTTACCGGACAATATACATTTTAGATATTAGCCTTTTGTCCAGTGACCTTGAAAATAAAGTCATTAATGAGTTCAAGGCCATGAAATATTCAACAAATATATCACTTCTAGTATGTCCACAATAGATTAATTCCTAAGCTGTAAAGTCGATAATAAGTGAGACATTAGCCATTCAGTGATGTGACCTTGAAAATGAGGTCAAAGTTCAAGTTCAAGGTCATGAAAATATTCAGCGTATATCATTTCCTCTATATTCGCAACTGATTCCTAAGCTGTAAAGTCGATAATAAGCAATCCTTGCGTTCAGTGAACAAAACGTTCTGTGGCATTACGGGACGGAAGTAGTATTTTCTATTGTTCTTGCATAGCAACTAGGGGGCAACGGTGAACGTTCGCAAAGCACTCGCTGTCACTGAACGCAAGGAAGATATTAGCCATGTTGTTCTCTGATCTTGAAAATGGGATCGAAGGTCAAATTCTCGATCACCAAAATATTCAGCATACATCATTTCCTATATGTTCACTATGGACTCCTAAGCTGTAAATCCGATAATAAGCGAGATAAAAACCATTTTGTATTCTGACCTTGAAAATGAGGTGACTGACCTTGAAATTTAGGTCAAATTCGAGGTCATGAGAATATTCAGAAAATATCATTTTTTATCTGTCCACAATTGACTCTCAAGTTGTAAAGTCAATAATAGGCGAGATATTAGCCATTTTGTCCTGTGACCTTGAAAATGAGGTCAAAAGTCAAATTCAAGGTCACGAGAATATTCGGCATATGCCATTTCCTATATGTCCACAATTGGTTCCTGAGCTGTAAAGTCGATAATAAGCAAGATATTAGCCATTTCGTCCTGTGACCTTGAAAATGAGGTCAAAGGTCAAATTCAAGGTCACGAGAATATTCAGCATATATCATTTCCTATATGTTCACAATTGATTCCTAAGCTGTAAAGTCGATAATAAGCGAGATATTAGCCATTTTGTCCTGTGACCTTGAAATGAGGTCAAAGGTCAAATTCAAGGTCATGACAATAATCAGCATATATCATTTACTATGTGTCCATAATTGATTCCTAGTCTCTAATCTCAATAATAAGTGAGATATTAGGCATAATGTGCCCCATTATAAAGTATAGGAGAATTTAACATGGGAAAGTCCTATTTGAGACCCTTCGAGAACATGAAAATGGTCGCCACACGCAGACCGGCGTTTCAGAGGCAACGAAACTTATACATATCACAGATGTATGTGAGAGCAATCTTTTGAAATAAAAATCTCAAAACTGTCTGAACAGTTTTTTGAGGAAATGACCGCCGAAGTCAGAAATTGGTCGTCCGAAATCGGACCATAGGTCCGGTAACCTAACAAACTGTGTAAACCAATTAAAAAATTCAGAGTATACATTAAACCCTATGCCTCCTAGAGTTGTGTTCTGTTACTAGCTCTGGTCATCTAGAGTTGCCTTTTGTTTGTGTTTTCGAGATGTGTGTTTTTGTCATTGCATTGTTCACATCTTCGCCAATATTTGTAGCACTTCCGATTATGACATACCGACAGAAAGAGAAGAACATTCTGATTCATATACAGCAAAAATCTTCGTTAATTCAGAAAGTCTTGTCTGTGGAAAATGCCAAATTCCAAGATATTTAAATATTCCCAAATTAATTCAGATTCCCATAAGTGGCTCTGAAAATACCTCAGATAGCATAGGGTTGTGAATGTAATGCAATGAAATGACTACACAGTCATATTATGTGGTACATGGGATATGTATGTTATCAAGGCAGTTTATCGAAAGCAATGCTGAAATGAATAATGAATGAACAGTTAAACCTTTGAACGGTGATGATCTGTGTAACTTCGGTGCACAGGAATGGAAATTTAGTGTTGGTCTTGGTCACCTCAAGCAAGATGGCATCGCTAGTCTGAGGCGTAAGTGCATACGTGTACATTGTATGTAGATCGGCTGACCACCTGACGTTTATGCGCGAATACAGGGGCTGGTTGTAGAAGACCTTGAACATGATTAGACAAGGCTTGAACGAGTGTGAGGAGGGCAGCAGAGGGAAGGATCGAGTGCTTGTCTGCCTTACAAACTATGCGAGCTCCATAGTTTTGTATTTGGTACATGGTATCGACAAATGAACTCTTGATACCACATCAGGTCCCCCTCAATACATTTTATGTAGTTTCGCTCACTTCATTTGTTGCCATTGCAATATACCTATATAGGTATTCCTTCAATTATCATTTACCATTGTTTCTAGGATTTTAGGTATCATCAGGTAAAAAATCAATGTATCATTTTTTTGGTCTCCAAAACCCAACCTTTGCCATGATCCTTAGCCTTGTTCTCCGACAAGGGGTGATCCCGATCATCACCCACATGCCTCTCCTCCTCCTCCTCCTCCTCCCCTGATTGCTGTACCAGACAAATCTGACCTCGTTCCTCGCAGATGATTCCGCCAGACGCCGTCCTGAGAGGAACACAAGGCTGCCTGGTCCCTGGCCATGGCGACTTGCATCAGAAAACCCAGGAATTGGGATGTGATGGGGAATGACCCCCAACACTGCCTGACCAATTGTGTGTGATCGATGTTATGATCCAAGAGTTATGACTTCCGATTGTATGAACGATTGAGTGCCCTCTTCCCAAACCGTTGAACCCATGGCCCTTCGAACCTCAAAATTGTGACGTGAATGACTTGTTGAGCATGCTCCCGTTATCCATACGAGGTATGGCCATCAGGTTGAAGAAGCCGGTGAAAAGGACTCAGTCGGCATCAAAAAGCTATGAAAGGAACTATAGTATGCACAGCCAGGTTGACCATCTCCTATGTTAACCACAGCCCCAGTGGCCGTGGTGGCCGGAGTGGACTGAGAGTCGAGACGGCATGGTTTCCCGCAAAGGACCAGAAACACTTTGGTGTGCACTAAATAGACTGTTTTGCAGACTAAATCTCACAAGCACACCAGGAGAATACATCCAAAGCTGCAAAGCAAAACTGTCGGTGGACAGAAAAGTGAAATTGCTGTGATTGCGCGTACATACAAGCACATGTGTCACAGTTATGTGGGAAAAGAAGCGAGAGTCATGAGGCAGACGTTCCAAAGGATTGAAAAGAAGCATGTTGTGATGTAGAATAGGGGTATATGAGAAACCACATTTTCTTGTCAAGGGCCTGTGAGGCCTCTGATGTGCTTTTATGTAATATTTCTCAGATGTGCTATTAAAGGTTAAGATACTCCTCACAGCAAGAAGTTACAGAGGCCAAAATGATTGATCCAAGAGCTCTGAAAAACCGTTCGGCGTGCTTCACTTGTTAGGTATTCCTGGATGTACACTGAAAGCTGTTTGAGGCCGTTTTACATTCAGGGGTTCGGTCCAACACAACACCTAGATTCTGAACGATATTGGCACATACATTTATGACTTGCTCGGTTGCCACATTGATCATATTGTGTTGAGCTTGTGAAGTTGATGGCGTGACCCAACAACGATGAAGTCAGTTTTAATATCATTCATCTTGAGCTTCATGTTGAGCATCCAGCTCTTCACATCAGACAAATATGTTTTGCAGCCCCTCGATTGCACATAAAAGACATGATATATGTAGGCTAGCGCTATTATCAACATACATGTAATACAGGTGGGGAGGTGTGCATCAATGACTTATTTCAGGGTGGTTGTATACCGTAAGTTGTGGACCACAGCCCCGGTAGCACACCACATGGTAAGTGTCGATCATGGTGATGTGAGGAGCTTGAGTAGGATTGTTTGGTCGACATTGGCGAACGTTGAGCTTAAGTATAGGATAATGCAGGCATATGCGGTTCTCTCGCCAATAGTGGCCTCGTGCCCGAAAGTAACCTGTTGGTAACTCTGTTCAATAGTAGCCTGTCATCAACCAAAAATAATATAGAGGCCTCTATATTATTTTTGGCAACAACAAAGGAAATGGCCCCAACCATCCACTAACACATGATATTGGACTTGATACTTGAACTTTGATCTAACTTTCAGAGTTCATGATAAAATGGCTGATATCTCGCTAATAATTTACATTGTTGTGACCTTGAATTTGACCTTGGAACTCATTTTAAGATCAAAGGACGAAATGGGTAATATCTCGTTTATAATCGACTCAATCAATCGTGGACATACAGGAAATGATATATATGCCGAATGTTCTGATGACCTTTAATTTGATCTTTGACTCCAGTTTCAAGGTCACACGAAGAATTGCTAATATATTTCTTATTATTGAGCAATCAATTGCATAAAGGAGATGATATATGCTGAATATCCTCGTGATCTTGAATTTGACCAGTGACATTATTTTCAAGGTCACGGAACAAAATGGATGATATCTAAAATATAAAACATACATGGTCCGGCAACCTTTCTTAGCCTTTCAGCTAATTTTTACAACGTGAATGACTACCATTTTGGGAAGGTCAATTTTGAAAAGTTTTTTGAGTTGGAAGACACAAACGGGTGTATTCTAAAAAAAATATCATTCTTACAAAGTACTGTGCAATTCGAACATCGAACAACATGCCAAACTTTTTTGTTCAGACTAGCAAATTTCATGTTTGGGGTAAAATTTAAAATTAGAGTAGATTGCCAACTTTTTCAGTTTTCAAGATAGAAATCTGAAATTTGTGAGAAAATATGGTCATCGGATGTCAGTTGCTCAGTGGTAGAGCGTTCGCCTCACAAACGATTGGTCCCGGGTTCGATCCCAGGTCTCGCTCACTGGCGATTACAGCACCTGGTATGTTGTCCTTCGGCCCGGAGAGAACATTAAACTTGGTGCTGGGCGAGGATTACGGTTGCTGCACCGGGATTCTCAGCAGTGGTAATGGGGAAGCTGATAGATGTACCCTGATACGCTTCAGGGTGCACTTTCGTGGTTTATCCTAAGGACTCACCCCCTGAATGAAGAAATCCAAAAATAAATCCAAATCCAAAAAAAGTTTAAACCAAATCGATACAAACAAAATTTCAAATTGATCTGACTATCCTAAACGAAGGTATGGTAAAAATCATAGAAGGTTTGTGTTGTACTTGACATTTTCAAAACCAAAAATGTCACATAGGCTACCGGCTATAAACGCACTTTGACATCGAGGTGATATCCTTCTGATATGCTTGTGTACGGAAGTTGCGGCAACGCGTTTGTGTTCGGCTTTAATTTACAAGTCTGATTTGGTTGTATGCGGTGATGATTTCCGCAAGTCTCGTGACACGTGATTTGGACCATGCCGTTCTCTTTTTCGCCATCTTCCGTGGTGCGTGCATGGTGTGTGAAGTATGAAATGTATTTCTCGCCCAGTACGGAAATTCACAGCTAGCATGCATGGCATATTGAGTTAAATAACAACGCGGGCGCTCAAATAACCAAACTGACATTACAATGCTCCCCTGCCCCTGGGCCTTGACCCATCCGTACCACATACTAGATCTCCCAGTCTCGGACCATGCTAATCCCAGGTGTCCCACTCTCTCGAGCGCCGAAGGCTAGCGTGAGTGGGACACAGGTTCAGGCGTTCACAGGTGTCGTACTGGTTTCAACTTCGAGCGTGACCAAACCTCAGATTGCATGACCAGACATCTACCTGGCCCCAGATTGTCCTACGATCTCTTCTGCATCAAATTATGTAGTAGAATTCCTTGGTCACACCCAGTGGAATCCAATCTGATCATCATTTCAAATCGACAAGATAATAATCCACAACTTCTGATTTCGCCATTCCTGGGCGATAACTGGGCGGAGTGCGTGTCTGCGCATGTGCAGCCACACTACCGAGCACGGCAAAAGAATATATATAGTATTCAGTTATTTTTTGCGGTGCTCGGTAGTGTGGCCACACATGCGCAGACACGCAATCCGCCCAGTTATCGCCCAGGAATGGCGAAATCCGAAGTTGTGGATTACCTTGTCGATTTGAAATGATGCTCAGATTGGATTCCACTGGGTGTGACCAAGGAATTCTACTACATAATTTGATGCAGAAGAGATCGTAGGACAATCTGGTGCCAGGTAGATGTCTGGTCATGCAATCTGAGGTTTGGTCACGCTCGAAGTGTAAACCAGTACGACACCTGTGAACGCTTGAACCTGTGTCCCACTCACGCTAGCCTTCGGCGCTCGAGAGAGTGGGACACCTGGGTTTAGGACCAAGCCACTCAACAGAGTCAAGTCCACTAGACTCCACTTACCACTGCACTGCCACAGCCCTGCCCCTGGTCACCAGCTTAAGCTCAATCCCGACGGCTGCCCTGGCTGGGTTAAATCCCGACTGCCCATTTGTAGTCCATGTATGATCTACTCAACACGAATTAAAGGGCTTGATCTAGATCATATCTACGAGCCATCCGTCCTAAATTCGCCGCATCCCAAAATTCGCCAAATCAATATTATCCGAGCTCAGAAACTCGTTTTATGAAAAACAAACTGCTGGTACAAAGATTGAATATCAGAGTCTCGATTGATGATTATATATATATGACTGGTTGGTTTCATTTGCATTACAAGGTCTGAAAACCCTGTTGGCAAATTTTAAGAATGTGGCGAATTTAGGACGGACGGCTCGTACTCTTTTATATCTGGTAAATCGTTAGAGCTAAAACGATTAATACGATTAATCTAGAACGACACGATTACAGTGTGTAATCGATTACAGAATTTGAAAATCGGTAATCATTTCTGTGTATCCTACTCCTTTATTCAGTACAAAAAGATACAAATCCCTAGTTATTTGCAACAAAACTCGTATCAACATCAAAAACTCGTTGTGTTTAGCCGGAAGTAAACATATGGACGCCGGTTGATGAGTTCCAGAACGAAGTGTATTTGTGAACTGCAAAGTGTTAGCGTGGTTACCATCGCAACTTGAATGTTCTTATTGTTATAAAACGTTAACAACGAACGTTTCACGGGCAATGTGTAGAATGTTTTGATGGATGATTTAGATTAAATAGGTTCTAAAAACTGCTTATGGAGTACAGACTACAGAGCAATGATTCTGGAATAAAACATAATGTTTGTGTTTGATATACTTTAGTATTTTGGTAAACAATGATAATCAATCATACTAGTATCAGTGTTGTTTAGCGGCATCAAGTCGAAAATTCGCAGTCCACATTTTACAACACCACGGAGCTGGCCAAAATGGCTACCGAATGTAAAATTTGTCAGTGTTCATGTGATGAAAGAAGTAACAAAACCAGGGCCATATTTTCGACGCGAATCGATTCGCGCCGTGATTCGCCTTAAATTCCACACACGAGAATCATCGTTGATTCGCGCAATTGAATCTTGAAATCCGGTAAAGTTTTCGCAATATTTTCATGGGAGAATCTCAACCGGCGGGTCATAATTTCAATTGTGTTTTTTTTCATCATCCTGCCGCCATGTTTGTTTATTTTCGTCTGCGCATGCGTCGTGAACCATGAACCTTTGTTGCCAGTTTACGACCTAGTTTCTCTACAGACAATATCGTCTGCAGATTCGAGCAGCCGATCATGTCGACCAAAAAATCTAATACTGATGTTGTAGGCCAAAAAAGGGCTGTGCTGAAAAGGACACTTGAGGCAAACTGGAACGACTTTCTCAAAAACACCTATGAATTCAGCTATAATGACGACGACAAAGCTGTCAAAGCAACGTGTAAAGTTTGCTCAAAGCATCACGAAGTGAAATCATGTCATCATAACGCACCATATACGCTAAATGCACTACACAGGTCTGAGGCAGTTATCATAACGTGATGACAGCAGACCTAGTCGGATATCAGACATCGTGGTGCATGCGTTCATTGTCCAGATTTTGAAATAAATTTATTAGTTCTGCTGTATTTAGTTTCACAAACAAAACAATAACATATCAACTCCCTTTTTGGAATAGACCTGTCATCTACATGTAGATTACTGTTCTATCTTGATGGTTTTAGCAGAATTTTTTTTTTTTTTTTTTTTTTTTTTTTTCCGCCACTTTTGGTTTCCGGACGATAACTTTAGATTGCCTTGACGGATCCTTGTCAAATTTTCACCGCAAGTCAGAAATGATATGAGGAAGAACCCTATTCTTTTTGAGCCGGATCGGAGGTCCGTGAGGTCCGTGAGGATGAAATCAAGGCTAATTTTAAGACTTGGTTTCCGGACGATAACTGGAAAAATATTTATGCAATAGTTGCAGAACTCTGCATGGAGGTTCATATGCCACCAGGGAAGAACCCTATTGATTTTGGGATCGATCCGTCAAACGACCTTTGACCTAGAGGACAAAATAATTTTTTGCTGATTCATCCTTGAGGCTTCCTGCATATCTCGGAAACCGTGCGTCGTAGAGCGAAACGGACGTTATTTTCGGACTCGTCGCCCTAGACAAACATCTCTAGGGTGTACTTTTTTTTTTGATCCGGCTCCGAGGTCCGTGAGGTCCGTGAGGATGAAATCGAGGAACTTGGTTTCCGGACGATAACTCAAAAAATATTCAGGCAATAGTTGCAGAATTTTGCACGGAGGTTTATATATCACCAGGGAAGAACCCTATTGATTTTGGGATCGATACCTCAAACGACCTTTGACCTAGAGGTCGAAATAATTTTTTGCTGAGTCATCCTTGATTCATCCTGCATATCTCGGAAACGGTGCGTCGTAGAGCGAAACGGACGTTATTTTCGGACTCGTCGCCCTAGACAAACATGTCTAAGGGGTATTATGGATGAACTTTGACCTTGACCCGAAATTTTTTTGCCGAGTCGGCATTTTTCGTTTTCGTCGATATCTCGGAAACGGTGCGTCGTAGAGCGAAACGGACGTTATTTTCGGACTCGTCGCACTAGACAAACATGTCTAAGGGGTATTATGGATGAACTTTGACCTTGACCCGAAATTTTTTTGCCGAGTCGGCATTTTTCGTTTTCGTCGATATCTCGGAAACGGTGCGTCGTAGAGCGAAACGGACGTTATTTTCGGACTCGTCGCACTAGACAAACATGTCTAAGGGGAATTATGGATGAACTTTGACCTTGACCCGAAATTTTTTTGCCGAGTCGGCATTTTTCGTTTTCGTCGATATCTCGGAAACGGTGCGTCGTAGAGCGAAACGGACGTTATTTTCGGACTCGTCGCACTAGACAAACATGTCTAAGGGGTATTATTGATGAACTTTGACCTTGACCCGAAATTTTTTTGCCGAGTCGGCATTTTTCGTTTTCGTCGTTATCTCGGAAACGGTGCGTCGTAGAGCGAAACGGACGTTATTTTCGGACTCGTCGCACTAGACAAACATGTCTAAGGGGTATTATGGATGAACTTTGACCTTGACCCGAAATTTTTTTGCCGAGTCGGCATTTTTCGTTTTCGTCGATATCTCGGAAACGGTGCGTCGTAGAGCGAAACGGACGTTATTTTCGGACTCGTCGCACTAGACAAACATGTCTAAGGGGTATTATTATCACCTAGGTTACACCCCCCCCCCCCAACCACCACCAGAATTGTAAGCTTGTCATTATATATTAGTTTAGAGTTCAACATGGATATATTTATGGATAAGTTCTAGCAACGTTCACTTGATTCTCGCAAAATATATTTGCGAGAATCAATCGTAGTGATTCGCTTGATTCTCGCAAAATATATTTGCGAGAATCAATCGTGATTCTCGCAAAATCGCACGAAAATATGGCCCTGAAAACACATTTGTTTTTCACTTGTTTATCATGATTATTCACGTCAAATAGTTCACTTTATTCGTCTAATATCATCCAAACACCTGCCATATTCTCACTCCTTGTGCCTCCTGCAATAATCGATGTCAAACTCAGTGAACTAATTTACATCAGAAACATATACGATATACGTCATTCTAGTGTCTAATCTTCCAGTAACGATTAATCGGATTCGATACGATTACACACACACGATTAATCGATTACACATTTTCATAATCTTTTTAGCCCTATAAATCATTGAACTGATTAGGCCTATATATAGAGCTCAATATTGCCAAAGTCTAGTATAGAAATGAGAAGAGGAACCAAGTATCTACTCATGCCATAAGAATCTAACCGGAACCGAGTACTCGTGAAAATTTCTGACGGTTCTCAGTGGCATTTTTTGCTCATTAAAATGATCATTTCAGATGTTTTCTATCCATTTATCATGATCAAGCCAAGGCCCAACGTATTGGACAAAAACGAAGATTACAGTTGATTTAAATATCATTTTTCTTGGATTAAGTGATTATTAATTAATTAATATAATTTATTAATTAATTAATCGCAGTTTAGTATCAATATTTCATGACACATAGCCGATTTATTGTCTATAACGAGTACTCAAGTAGTGAAATAGGAACCGAGTAATAGCAATTTTGGACTCATCAATGAGTACTCACCTACTCATTCTGGCATTAAGTATACTAGTATGTAACGCCAGTTTTCTGGCAGATTGTCAAAATCTGGCCTAAAACTTTGATGGTTTTTTTTTCGCAATAATTCAGTTTTTGAGTCAACTTCCAGAAATTTCTACAGCTGTTTTGATTCTGAGTGGCCTAATTTGGTATGAATTTGAAAGAGTTTGGACAGTGAGCAGAAAAAATTCTCGTATTTTGCTTATAGTAAAATTCTCGTGAATCGCTACCGGCCATTATATATAACTTTTGATGTTTTAATGCGTATAAGTCATCCGTCCTAAATTCGCTGCATCCCTAAGTTCCCCAACTACATATCAGCAAAGCATGGAAGCTGTCCTTGTGGAAAACAAAATGCTGGTAAACAGCTAGGACACTAGACTCTCGATTAGTGATATTACCGAGTGCTCTGAAGCACATAACAGAGCCTGAAAACAATGTTGACCAATTTGGGAATGCGGCGAACTTAAGACGGATGGCTTGTAAATGGGCTAACATTGTTGTGTAATGTCAATTGTCAAATCTGAAAATTTCTTGCTTGTTTTGAAAACTCAGTTGAATTATCTTCAAAAATGCCAGGGGGTCATAAGTTGAATGACGCCAACATAAGTCGTTCCAACATGACAATCTCATGTGTGAATAAACTGTGTTTAGGTCGGATAATGTGATGTACTTTACATTCAGATTAACTGGTTACCAAAACTGTAAACAAACCTTAACCGTAGTACTCTTTGATGTACCAATTTTCTGTAATTAGGCATCCCGATTGAAAATCGGGAGGCCTTATGTTTTTGTCTGTTTTTTTTTTTTTTTTCTTTTTTTTTTTTTTTTTTTTTTTTTTCTTCCGCCGTTCGGTTTCCGGATCATAACTCTTGAACGCCTTAATCTATCTTTCCGAAATTTTCACAGCTCATCCGAAATACTTTGCTCCTAACCCCTATTGTTTTTCGTCGAGACCCGAAATCCAAGATGGCCGCCAGCGGCCATTTTGGAAAAAAAAATCGGGCGATTCCTGTCAATGTCATAATTTGATTCAGGCAATTTCCAGGGGGAAAAAATTTTTTGGGTGTATTTTTTTTTGGACTTAGAATTTTTCCCTCGCCTGCCCCCATGCAGATGTAATACTGTGACTGAGCCATGCTACTGTATTCACTGACTGCAGCCTGCATGTCCCATGTGTCCAGCATGAGGCTAGGCTCTGCCCTCTCAGCCAGTGCAGTATATGAGAGCCCTGCTCAGTAATGCCTGTGATAAGGCAATACCCCCCCCCCCCCTCTCCCTCCCCCACCTCCACTGTCAGCCAGTCTAATCTGCATATGAATGTAGCAATGTATCAGTGACTTGTATGCACTGCCCCTCTTCCCCCCCCCCCCCCCCTCTCCTGTCCCCTCACCCCAGTTTACTATACTAACACCAACAAGTTGGAACAATGCCCTCCTTCCCTTTCTAAAGAAAACAATAGGTGGTTATATAATGATGACCCAAACTGAAGATAACAGCTTTGAAGGTCTGCCTGGGCCTTGGTTGCCGGTCAATTGTTCATTGTATTCAGTTAAAACAGCACTGTGTTTATCTGGATGAAACTACATGCATTGTTTTGTTTTCTAGCTGTATTTCACATGCAGTGACCAAATTATCATTGTTTTACTTAGCCAGAACCCAGAATAATTTCCTTTTTGCTTGTATTATGAATGTCTGTCATGTCTGTACATTTAATACCTATTGAGATTAAAACAAATATCTGATGGACATTTGTCTAGTGAGCAACTGCTATAATTTGAACTCTCACTCCCACCTGTGTTCAATAATCCTGGTATATGTATTATAATAACAGTCAAGTTTCACCATTAGAAAAGAACAGAAAAATTGGGGGATGCCACAAAGCCTATAGGCTTTTATGTCTAGTTATAGTATATCGCTATGTTCAGAAGGTACGCTGTGAAAAAATTATGGAGATCTGTTGAATGTTCTTGTTCCTGTGCACTATATATCTTCATTGTATCCTAATGAATCTACCATATTTTCAGTGAGTGGCAAACATGACGAACACAAAGGGTTACCGCCGGGGCACCCGGGACATGTTCGCCCGCCCCTACAAGAAAAATGGCGTTATTCCTCTCTCTACATACATGAAAGTGTACAAGCGTGGGGATATCGTGGATATCAAGGTAGGTCATACAATTCTTTCTTCAATGTTGTCAAACATGTATTGATATGTGTCTGTTAGATTATTCTAATCATTCATATATTGTATGTAGTTTTATGATAGCCATTATATAAAGATTATGTATTTGCGATTGTTTTGGACAGGGCAATGGAGCCATACAGAAAGGTATGCCACACAAGTACTACCACGGGAAGACTGGACGAGTCTACAATGTCACCCAGCATGCTGTCGGCGTTGTGGTCAACAAGCGTGTTCGGTAATAACAATATTGATTGTCATCTCAATGCTATACAAATTTTGATTTCTGATACCCAATGCAGGCATTATGCACTTTTTGAAGTCGTGCATACATGGGCAAGTTTATTTTAAAAAACTTTTTTCACACCAATTTAAAGTGAAAAAGGGGAGTCCTGCAGTGACCAGAGTTTTCTTGATTTGGTATTTCAGAGGCAAAATCTTGGCCAAGAAGATCAACGTGCGTATCGAGCACATCCAGCACTCCAAGTGCCGTCAGTCATTCCTGGATCGTGTTGAGGAGAACGAGAGGAAGAAGAAGGAGGGCAAGGAGAAGGGTATCACCGTCAACACTAAGCGACAGGTATGAGGGTATATGCTGCACTCATGTATGTACTAATGAATGTATTATACTTGAAGAGACATAATATAGTATTCTTTATATTTCTTCACAGCCCACTCAGCCTTTGCCAGGACGCATCGTATCCACGAAGCTCCGAAAACCAGAAGTTCTGCAGCCCATCCCTTACGAGTTTATAGCATAAGGAAAGAGATATGTACACTGAGAGGAATAAAATGATGTGAAAGACAGTTTGTGTTGCTTTGATATCATGCCCCGGACTGTTGATCTCCTTCAATAGTCGTATATGGCTGCTGTTGTGATGAAATTTTTCCGACCCCCAAAAGGTGTGGATTCTGTTGTCGCCAAAATTATCTTTCAGGTAAAGAATACTGTAAACCCGTTAATGTTCGCTACCCTTTAATGTCACGGATTCCACTCATTGAACAAAACCGCAAACTTTAATGGATGCGAACATTAAAATTTGCATTGGAACTTAAATGGTTAGCGAACAGTCGCTTTTTCAAAAATGCGAACATTAATGGGGTCGAACTTAAATGGGTTTACAGTAAAGCCTGTTGTACAGTATCATAATATTTAAGACAATATCATTGGATGAGCGAGTTAAATATGCATGTATGAAAATAGTACATCGACATGTATGAAAAATAGAAGTATGGGGGGGGGGGGGGCCTAAGATGGCCGTTTCGACTCTGTCTGTTCCGCTATATGAAGATATTCATATTCCACCACTAAACGGAGATCTTCATAATATTCCAAGACAATATAATTGAATGAGTAAGTTAGATATGTTTATATGAAAACAGCACATCTACATGTATGGAAAATAGAAGGGGGGGGGGGGGGGGTGAGGGTGTGGGCTAAATATGCTCATTTAGACTTCGAAGTCTGCTTCAATATGCGAAGATTGGCGAATATAAAATATAGTGACTTGGCGAAAAAATTTGGCTCAAATGAAATGCCCATGGGACTAGGGTGACGAGTCCAAAAATAACTTCATTTCTACTCTACAACATACCGACTCAGATATCGATGGAAATAAAAATGCTGACTAGGTATAAACGAGTTTGGCCTAGGGCCAGGTCCACTCAACATACCCATAAAACATGTTTGTTCTGGACGGCAGTTTAAAAAATAAAAAATTCCAACTGAGCAAAAAAATTTGGCCCAGGACTAATCTCATGCAATGTACCCCTAAGACATGTTTGTCTAGGGCGGCGCACCATTTCTGAGATATCAAATGAAAAATGACTCGGCAAAAAAAATTGCTCGCAAAAATGAAGTAAATAATTCTAAAATATTTCTCAGGATTTTGAAAAAAAAGTAACTGGACAAAAACAAACCCTCCCCCATTCGAAAAAAAAATCCTAGGTGGCTTTTCTGGGCTTTTGTAGATCTCCCATGGTTTACCGGTAGTTGTGATGTCAACGTTCACATGCCCGTGCTTGATTGCAATTCTCTTAGCATCTTGCATAAGAAAGGAGCTATCTGGTCATGCTGCATTCAAACTGGTTTCTCTGTGAGAACAAGTCTGTGGCGATTTTGCCCAAAGATCACGATAGGCTTTTGGCCACCTGGACCCGATATTCTGGCTACTTGTCCCTGGGGAACTTCTCTCCTCTGGAACACACAGCATGAGTTCAGACAAAGATAAGAACAGCATCGCAAACAGAACGCGTTCTCAAACCGACAGTGAGTTGGTCCACAATGGCTCTGGCCTTGTGAAAGACTGCCTGGATGACCCGTAGAACCAGTCCCGGTCTGCGGAGACACCCAGAACATCTAGTGCTGCGTTTCCGGACCTAGAGTTAAACCCTGTGGGGTTGTACCAGGAAACAGTAGTTGCCACCAGGGAGCATCCCGGATGATCCTTTGATCCAAAATACTATAGTCTGACGAGGCCTTAGTCCTGGTCCCCTCGTCTCAATATGTGTTCGTGGCTCAGCAATCAGGGCCTGCTCATACATCGAGGCTTGGGAGGACCACGGCGTCTACTGCTCCGGTGGTGGGCTCTGCAGCCAGCTGGTTGGGTTACCCTGCTCCAGCAGGAACATTTGACTGGCGGCCTGTGGCTCAGGTCCCGAGTTATGCCTGATACTCTCCTTTGTACACCCCATATGCGGTAGGACAGATGGGAGTTCCTTTCGTATGGGGTGCGGACAAACTTTGGTGGGTCCTCCCGCAGGTGGGGATGGTGGTTGGGCTGCCACGCCACAAGCTGTAGACAATGGATCTGGTTCAAGTTAGCGCTTCCCACATGATAAGAAACCAGACCAGTCTGCATGGAGGAAGCGGTTCAACGGCAATCTGTAGGACTACCTAACCCAACTAAAGATGACCACTTACTATGAGGCTTGGACTCCCAGCCGGGTATTCTGGAGGAGAAAGCTCTCAACATCATGTCGAGTATTCCGATAGTTTGACGTTCACTGAAATTGCCGAGCAACTGAGGCTTCTGTTCATGCCCACGGTGAATACTCAAGCATGCAATAAGGAGTTTAAAGCTCGCTTCCGGCCGCTTTTGAGCTTTGTATACTAGGTCACAAGGCTTCCCCAGAAATGTCTCCTGCGCAGTTGAAACTGACTCTGGTCGACTATGTCATCGATGGGCAGCTGTACCACAATAAGGACGCCTTGGACGCCACGAGTAATGCTGGATGCAGGAGGCCATCAACAAGGCACTCGCAGTGGAGGTGGCAGTGCAGACTCGACAACTGCCGCCTCTACTGGCAACAGATCAGACTGTACCAGCGCGCTGTCCCTCAGCCTCGTGCCACAGTCGCTGCCAACGTCGGCCAATGGCAATATACGGCTTCCCGGGGACCTGCCATGGGCCCTAGCTCTATTTGTGCTGGAGCACCGGCACATCAACCCATAATGGCAGTGCAACGGCTCCAGCCGCTATGCCATACTCGTTCTCGGGTGAGTGCGAGGAGGAAGAGTATGATTTTGGTTCGGCACAGATGGTTGCATATTGCACCAGGATTGAATCTCCGGGACCAGCTGATTGGTGTGCCTTCACATCCGGCCCGAATGCCAACCAGCCTTGCTACTATTGCAGTAGTCAGGGAAACTTCAGGCTTCAGTGTCTGGAACGATTGGTGCAGTTGCGGGCTAGTGATTACAGGGAAACATGCCCAAGCCACAAGCCCCGAGGAGATGCACTTCCGTCTGGCCAGGTCTTCTGGGACTAGAGCGTCGACCTCACTTCCACCAGACTCATAGAGTGATGGCGGACTTTAAGGCCAGTGAACTCCGGATGGATGACGAGGTTCAGTTCCTGTTCCCGGATGGGTCCATTCCGTTTTTTCCAGCTCAGGTTGGCAATCAGTAATTTCAGATACGGGACTCGCACTGGAGAGATTGGGTTCTGTTCAAGTCTGACCCTGGTGTGATCCCACTTCTCATGGTGAACCCCACTGATACTCCAGTTGTACTGTGCCGCAGGCTAGTTGCAGCCACCTGCACGACATCCTGCAGGGCCTTCCTGAGGACCCAGTCTGCCATGCTCTTCATGTGGAATCTCGAGTTCCGAAGGACTGACGGAATGATGAGCAACAGCCCGCAAACTGCTCCAGTAGTATGCGGATGTCTTCATAAGTTCGGACGTTGGGTTGGCAAGACAGACATGATCAAACACTGCATCGATCTCCTTGAACAATGTCTACGATGAGCAGCTATTGTGGATCATGAGGTCATCGGCCAGGAGGTGCAGAAGATGCTCGAGCTAGACATCATTGAACCCAGTGATTGCCCTTGGGCCAGTCCTGTGGTTATGGTGAAAAGGAAGGATGGCTTTTGGAGGTTCTGTGATGACAACCGGAAGCTTAACGATGTCCAGCGAAAGGACTCATATCCTCTCCCCCATTCCGAAGACCCCTTCGAGGCCCTGGCCCGGATCACACTACTTCTGTGTGCTCGATATGGCCTTCGGATTCGGATGAAGGTAAGTGATAAGGCTCGATGTTTAGTTCATATCTGTAAACTCCAGCTGACAGCACTGTTTTTGGCCAGTGGTAAAGATGACGCTATTAATCTGTTTTTTTTCTGGCGTAATATAAATGTAATTTAGCCGCCATCATTTACGTTATGACATGTCCCATTCAAAGTAATGCCGTTCAGGCTCTGCAATGCTCCCGTAATGTTTGAGCACTTGATGGAGATGGTGCTCAAAGGGTATTCTGGGAGAGTGTTGTTGTATGTGGCACTCTTTCGAGAAAACCCTCACCAAGTTCCAGGTGGTGCTCCATCGCATTAGGGATGCAGGGCTCAAACTTAAGCCGACCAGGTGCGAACTTTTCGCCCAGGAGATCTTGTACTTGGGCTTCATGGTGGCAGGAACAGGCGTCCGCCGGGACCCCACGAAGCTTGACACTGTGCGGATGTGGCTCCGGCCATGTAACGTGGCTGATGTGAGGTGCTTCTTGGGCTTCACGAGCTACCACCGCCGGTTCATATGGGGCTTCAAGGAGATCGCACATCGCTGGAGGAAGCTTTTGTAGACCTCAGGAGAGCCTTGACGTCTGCGCCTGTGCTCTGGCATCCACTCTCTGACTTCGAGCTCATACTGGACACTGATGCGAGCAATTTTGCGCTCAGCGGTGTCCTCTCACATGTTAGGAGTCACGGGGGGGGGGGGGGATGACTATATATGTATGAGTCTGGAGAAAAACGTAATTTATCTGTTGCAGTGTGCCATTTATAGACACAGAACATACGTTTCCACAGAGACGCTCGTACATGATGTGTATGTAGAATTGCTGCCCATTGTTTTTATTATGTACAGTGTATGCTGTAGCCAGTGTAACCAGTCATTCGAGTGCTCGACACTGGTGGAGACAGATCTACAGATCTTGACTCCCAGTGGTTTTACACTTAGAATAGTCGGATATGTGAGAGCATTCTGACGGAGAGAGCAAGGGAGGAGAAATCCTTCTGGATAGTGACCGCAAGGCCCCATCTGGAGAGGAGTCCCTTGAGCGTGTTCGCATGTGTTCAGGATGACTTCGTCCTTAGGGCAGTTGCCAGTCAGCCGCTTTCCGGCTGTCTTTGTTGTGGAAACAGTCGAAGGAGTAGGGCAAAGAACTCTCTGATGCGGCTTTGTGGCCTAGTTGGCTTTTGGAGAAGAAAGCCTCACATAAATCAGAACAGACAACAGTCCAGCTCAGCCAGGTATCAGCGACCTGCATCAGAACAGCTGCCATCCAAGTGGCCACTACAAGATAGGCCCCGAACTGCCAGGAGTCCGGCAGGGTGCGCATATGTGCGATATGCCATGGATCCTTACCTTCGCCACACAGCAGAGCTAGAGGTCACCCAGATGTTCCTTTTACCAATCCGCAACCGTTGTTGGAGGTAGAGGTGAGTACGCTGCAACCGCGGCAGGGGAGAGGATACAAGTGTCCTTTCTGCCCCGCATCCTCAGAGGGATATGAAGACTTTCACTCAGTGCTCAGTCGAGATCGGTGGTATCACACTGCCGATCACCTGAACTCGTGTGACAGCCTATCATTATCCCTGGACCGAGCTGTTCGTCTGCCGGAGGTCCTTGGCCCCCAGTGACGACAGTTCTCCAGCCTGGAAGCCTTGAACGCCCACCGCGCGGCAGTGAGCCATTTTGGTCCGGTGATGGGTGAGCATGCATAGCGTATGCATAATCAGGACAAGGTGGAGATGTTCAGCGCCGTAGTCAATCTTGGCGCTGAAGGAATTTCATTCTCCATCACAGAGGGCCTCGGGCCACCTCCGGGTTTTCCCCTGCCACGCCCGGAAGGGGAGACGGAACCCCCATCCTTCAGGTGATCCTCCTGTGGAGGAGAATGGGTAGCCCTGTCTTCGTCCCCCGTGCACTCAGGTGGACGGGTGGACGTGCCAGGGTACGTCGCTCCTCCTGGCACACCCTTTTTCTAGGTACTTTCACTTTCGATCACCGGTGTATTGGTTTTTACAAAATTTCTAAATTTAAAGGTTAATTGGATTCCAAACACTCGGCACACCGTCCCTTTCAGCAGATGACCTTCCCAGGTCATCATCCCTTCTGGAACTTCTAGCTCAAAATATTAGCTTGTTTATTAGAGTTTATTCAAATTTCAGGAGCGTTACAGTGTACATGTAGCTCATGCACAGTGGGTCGTGGATCTTCGCAGCTGCATAGACTTCAAGATGAACCGCAAAGGTCAGTTGTCCAGAAGTTTCCAGCATCAATAAAAGTTGTCTCGAAATTTTCTTGCGTGTGTTCCTCTGTCAGCGTCAAAGTAGCTGTTCCTTCTATGCATGCTGGCCTTTTGCCCAAGGCTCTGTTTCCCAGGGAATCACTATTTTTCAATTTTTCAGAAAATGAGTTTTTTTCCCCCTCGTAAATGTATACCGAGGACCTACACAAATTGCTTATAGCTTGTACCATAAAGATATCATAAATAAGCCTACGACTCGAGACAGATTTATTTATAATATAAGCACCTTCTTCAAATTTAAGACGAAAAATTACTGAATAAACACTAAAGCAGTAGGCTATAGTAGTATCTAGGCCTACAATAGCCTATAAGAAGAACATAAGCTGCATGTTCTTCTGGGAATAAGATACCGCTAAACAGTTACGATTTCAACGCAGTCAACATAAGTATAATCTCTCAATCATAACATTTATTGATATATGAGTAATCCTACTAAATTTACTTGGGTGAAACATTTGAAATCGTTTTGAACACTATCCCACATATTTTTTTCATATTAAACAGATACAATTAAACTGTGTGTAAGATGCTGTTTCCGCTCATTTTTCATATACTTTTTGCTGTTTGAAAAAAAAATATGAGCGGTACTACAGCTGCTTTCGGAGCTGCTGTATTTTATGGGTAGAGGTAGGGATCCCGGGGGTAGGGATATATTTTATGACGTATGGTATGTATTGACAACAGCACACGAACACCCGCTCGTGCGTGCGGGATTTACAAAGACCGCATACACTCTCTGTTATGGAGTTCCTGAAGGGACACTATCAGACTATGACTTACTACTTACGATCGACTTACCACTTACTATATCAGGGATAATACGACTGTAGCGATTTTACGATTGATGGTTATTTGGTGCCGTGGTGGTTTGTTTGTTGTTTATTTTCTCTCGTTGTGTTTATTTTTCGTATAGTCTTTTTGTAGTACCTCTCGTCTCTGTGTCCGAACGCTATAGACAATTAATGGTGAGACGTCCACAATTCCATAGTATTTCTCTGGTTAGAGAAAAGTGCTGAAGACATATTAATTCACAGACACGGGTTTTATTACCAAATACGACGAGTTATTCACTCACAAAATATATGAAATGTTTCCCCAAATTACACAGTGACCAGGTTTAGACTAAGTCACCGGGCTTTACAATACTAAAAGGATACACCGGGTCCAGGTTTAGACTAAGACCCTGCTTTTAACGTTAGGCATCAGAACTAGCGTCAGTCTCTTCCTACGCGAAGTCCATGCGGAGGTGAAGGTTCTCTGGCTCCGCAATTCTTCCGTCTCCGGAGGTAGGTACTTGCGGAGTCTGTCCCACCGTCCTCCGCGGAGGTGTCGCCGGTACGGAGGTCCACACTTCTGCAGAGGTCCTCTGTCTCTGCAGAGGTCTTCCGCACTGCGGAGGTCCTCTCTCTGCGGAGGTCTTCCGCGCTGCGGAGGTTCCGTGGCTCCGCAGAGTTCCCTCGTCCTTGCGGAGGGTCCTCCGCACGTCTGCTTCACCTCCCTCTTCCGCGGGTGCGGAGGGTCGCCGCCTGCGGAGACTGGGTGTTTCCGCACGTCAGGAAACTTCCCTCGCCACCTCCGCGGGTGCGGAGTATCGTCAGAGACTCCCTTCACAAGTCCGCGGGTGCGGAGGTTCGTCGATTGCGGAGACGGAGTGTCTCCGCACATCAGGGGACGTCCCTCACAGGTCCGCGGATTGCGGAGGTTCACCAGAGACTTCCCTCACGCTTGCACCACTGTGCAAGAAGAGATCGACGCCTTGCTGTCAGCTGTAAGTCAAGAGGGCCGGGGTTCATATATTGAGGGGCCGTTGGACCGGATTCATGCGATTGTCATCATCTGGGACCCACACCCTTCCCTGTTACATTTCCCATACATGGAGTCTGGGGCTCCTCACTGCGAAGGTCAAGATGTGCGGAGGTACGGAAAACTCTAAGTTCTCTCCCTCGCCTGTCCAAGGAGGACAGAACCGTCTCAGGGTGATGTGTCTCCTCTCGTACCTTGCCCCGACTGACTCTCAAAGAGCTGTGGCTGCCTCCTTATATTGGGCTCTCCACCGGAAGCTATTCTGCGCATGTGCATGCCTGGTCTTCCGCAAGCACGTAGCCGATCCTCCGCATGCACGTGGTCACTCCTCCGCGGGTGGTTTTGCGGAGGAGGACGGTGGTTTTATGAGTTCGTTATACGACTTACTACTTACGACTTTCAACTTACTTCTTACTACTTACCACTTACTACTTACTACTTCAATATATAGTATTATGATAAAAACTGAATCCATTAGTTGAATGTTGTTGGTCGCTAAAAGAGTCGTTCCCCGTGATACTTAGGCCTATCTTTTCATTTACAATGTCCGCCATTTTTGTTCCACAACTGGTCCACGTCAGCCAAAGACATTATGTTGTGGTAAGTGGTGAGTGCATGTGGCAAGTGGTCAGCGGTTGGCCGGAGTAGTAAGTGGTAATTAGTAAGTGGTAACTAGTAAGTGGAAAGAAGTAAGTGGTAAGAAGTAAGTAGTAAGTGGTAACTAGTAAGTGGTAATTAAGTTATAGGTAAGTGGTAAGTAGTAGGCCTAAGTGGTATGTGGTATAGTGGTTAGTAGAAGTAAGTAGTAAGTGGTAAGTACTAAGTGGTATGTGACGTCTGACCACAAATTCAGATCCCATAAGCGACCATTATAACCAGAAATACATAAAGAGAGACTTTATGTATTTCTGTTATAACGTATTGTCACCTGCAACAAAAACAAGAAGTACGAATTTCCGCACCTTTCACATATATGTACCATATCGCAAGAGATAACAAATATCTGAAATTCGTGCAAATTCGCCGAAGGGAACATTTTTTATTTGCACGTGAACATAACTACCCTCTAAATGACCCATTTTTAACCGCGGAATGACACGAAATTATGCAAATTTTCAATCCCACACATAGGGTAGATTCAGTATGAGCGGGACAGATAAGGCTTCTTGTGCCAATGTGTAACAGGCAGTGAACCCCAGCTGAAATGTTTATGCATACAGGCATAATATCAACCCTCTTACGGCCTGCCGTTATATTATTAACTAACAGTGCCTCTTAACTTGAACAGCGGGAGTAATTATAAACATACATTCAGTGTCCCGGTGAAACTGAAAAATGTAGACAGAGCGGGAGAGTACCTTAAGATTGACCGGGACACTATTATAATTGTGGCTTACAATGATTGCATCAGTGAAACTGTTTATTAGAAACATAATTATATGAATCATCAAGGTAGTAGCTAATAACTGCAAAAGGAAAAACAAAAATATGCTAAAAAAAGTATACTGAAAGTGGAACCAATTATATTGTTTCAGATGCTGAACCCTAAGAATGAATGGCACCAAAAACGGTATTTTTGTGAGAAATAATATACAGATGAAATTTTACCTTTGACCTAATTTTCAAGGTCACAAGACAGAATGGCTAACATCTTGCTTCCTATCGACTTCATAACTTGGGAATCAATTGTGGACATATAGGAAATGATATACATTTTTGTACGTTGAATATTATGACCTTGAATTTGACCTTGACTTCATTTTCAAGATCAGAGCACAAAATTGCAAGTATCTCGCTTATTATCGATTTCACAGCTTAGTAATCAGTTGTGGACATACAGAATGTATGGGGAAGGATGCTGAAAGTTCTCGTGACCTTGAATGTGACCTTTGACGTTATTTTCAAGATCAAAGCACGAAATGGCTAATACCTCGCTCATTATCAACTTTACCGGTTAGGAATCAATTATGAACATATAGAAAACAATGTTCCCCTTGGGCACATGTTGTCGAAAAATGATAATTTCTGACTTTGAGAGCTTAACACTGTATTTCTCACGGTGACCTTTCTTAGTCTTTGGTCAGCCCATACATTTCAGGATAAATTGAAATAAATCTGATAAAATAAATCTGATATTTCACAACATAGACACCTCATTTAATGTGTCCCGCTCAACCTGAAATTCGGTTTATTATTATCGCTCATCTACACTAATAGGGGGTTATCAAACATCATTCAACAGAGGGCAGCATTGTACTATCAGTCCTTTTTGGCGCCAAAATTATAAACGGATATCGTCTGTAATCATTAATGACGTACATTTTGGCGGGAAAATTACGTTTATATTGATAACGCCAGCAAAAACAGTAAAATGACGTCATAAGACTGATAAAGCAGTGCTGCCAGCTGGTGATTGCAGATAATTCTGATAACCCCTCATTGAAACTGCACATAATGAAGACATACTCTGCTACCAACGTGGAGTTAATAAAATATAAGTTTTAATTTCTGGTACTTTTTCTGTGATTGTGAACAGCTTAACTAAAATAACTCACTTTTCACAGTATGAGAACTTTTTATGGACAATTTTTGTACATTCGATGCTCAAACTATATCTTGTTGCAGACGACCAGTAACTCGAGACGCCAGAAGTGCGCAAAATACGTTAAACGGTTAGCTGTTTCAAAGTTAGATGGGTATGGGAGTCAACTGGATCGAAACGAGTGTCGAACATTGTTTTCATAAAAGTGTCCCGGTCACTCTGCTGTCCCGCTCAACCTGAATGTACCCTACTATCTTAATCCATCAATAATATACCAATAGTTTGTCTCAGATCAACCTACCTGCATATCAAAACTAGAAATAAAGCAAATCTACTGCATCCATGCATCTACCGGACCTCAAAACACACCATTTGTACACTATCTGGCCCTTTTTTTTAACCGGACTATCGATTACTGGCCTGACATCATGTGGTAAGTAATAAGTAGTAAGTCGTAATGTTCCTTCAGGAACTCCATATCTCTGGTCACATGATCGGAGATTGGGCGATCGTTCTGAACAAAAACAAAACAATAAATCCAGAATGTCGAGTATTTCAGCAATATCCTTGTGCTTTTTGCTGTATTTATTCCATTATAGTGTTGCGATAGTTGCTCGGCGTAAGGTCGTCGCGAATGCAGACAATTCTTTGCGTGACATTGACTACAGAACAGCTTACTTCGAGCAACCAGTGAGTCTAACGTTAGTCTCCATCATGATCATAGCCCTGCGGCCTGAAAACAACGAATTGACAATCTGACAGAATATTATCTGATACTCAGCATGTTGCAGGCCGTGGGGGTCAATTTCGAAATCGCGCTGCGTGATTGCAAGTTTTAACAATGGCCACTCTGAACTTCTCGCAGTGTGATTTCGAAATCGGTCGCGCGATTTGAAAATGCTACAGTAATTTAGGGCATGAACAAATTTTTAAATGCACCGATGTAGGTGCTATATTCAAGTGTAATAGTAATTGATTAGCTCCTTATACGTGTATCTTCATAAATGTATCTTGATTGTCAACCAAAAAGGCCCTTAACATTATTTGATCCCGCCCCAGCGTGAAACCCCCAACATGTCACCCCTAACTTCTCGCAGTGTGATTTCGAAATCGGTCGCGCGATTTGAAAATGCTACAGTAATTTAGGGCATGAACAAATATATAAATGCACCGATGTAGGTGCTATATTCAAGTGTAATAGTAATCGATTACCTCCTTATATGTTATACGTGTATCTTCATAAGTGTATCTTGATTGTCAACCACAAAGGCCCTTAACATTGTTTGATCCCGCCCCAGCGTGAAACCCCTAACATGTCTTTTATTTTCCAGGAGTTGAACTCATGCAGTCGCTTTCATGGAAGACAGTAAATCAAGACAACAAGATTATGTAGCATATAGTCGATGTATTCACACAATTGATGATGAATCATAAACCATAGATCAACAAATAAATCATAAAGCATAACCAGTCCCCAACCAGAGCTGCTCATCCAAAACACATTGAATGTGGAACCAGTCCTGACACTCGTCGTATTGACCGCTTTTTCAAATTGCGTGACCGATTCCCAAATTGCGCTGCAAAATGCGGATTTCCAAATCAGCACATTATTTGAAAATCAGCATTTTTTTGTCTGCATTTTAAAATCGCACAATTAAAATCAAACATGCGAAAAAAGCTGGACCTAAATGTGACTCATGTTTGTACTAGTATTCTGACAAACCTATATCACGATATGGCCCAAATTACAATCATAATACGTGATCGCAATCTATTGTTTTGACATAAAATATAGATCTGATATACTAATATCAGATCTATAAAATATAGATCTGATCTATATATAGATGAGTCAACTTTTGTTTTCACGTGCAATTGTTGATTTTATTTCCCAGTTATGCCGAAATTTCATGGAGATACTTCAGTTAGTAATTGACGAAATGATCCTGGAGAAATATGAAGCACCTTTCGACTTTTATTGGCATTGCTTTGTTACTGTGATAATGATGAGTTATAATAATGACAGAATTTCCGTAAAAGAAATTTAATAAAATTAAATCTAGTTTCTAAATTGCACCTTAGGGACCAATTCATAGTGATGACTGACAATTTATGCCTTTCACCTCACAGTGTTTTAACCATGTTTTAACTATCCCCTACATCCTTTTTTCAGGTTGACCACTTTAGCTATGCCAATCAGGACACATTTCAGCAGAGGTACCTGATTGCAGACCAGTTTTGGGATCCAAGCAGTGGCCCTGTTTTCTTCTACACAGGAAATGAAGGGGATATTGAAATGTTCTGCAATAATACGGTACTCATCCAGACAACAACTACAGATTAATGCAACTGTGATAGTGTTTCACAAGTTTTCACCCATTGTCAAAACTATTTGAAAAAACAGGTGCATATTTGTGAAGACTGCAATATTTCATAGACTTGATAAGCGGAATGTGAAATCTATTATCCAGGGCCTGATGTGGGATTGGGCACCAGAATTCAAAGCACTTCTCATATTCGCTGAGCACAGATATTATGGGAAAACTTTGCCATATGGTAAAAGTTCATATCAGGTAATGTTGTGAATGGTGCACCATCTATATGTAAATTGAATACAGTATAGATCATGTTAAACATACATAGATTCATTAGCATTTGATTCACCAAACAAACATGTACGAAGTATGTGTATTTGGTTGTATTTACTAAGAACATTGTTTCAGGAGCTGTCCAAACTGGGCTATTTGTCAGCTGAGCAGGCCTTGGCTGATTTCACAGATCTGATAGATCATCTGAAGCAGACCATTCATGGGTTCTCAGACAAACCAGTCATCGCATTTGGTGGATCGTATGGCGGAATGTTATCTGCGTGGTTTAGGATCAAATATCCATACGTCATTCAAGGGTATATTTTTGTTGTTGTTAAATATTCCACATTTATTTTTGCATGAGAAAATAATTCCAGTTCTGTATTGATGGCATTGCCATTTACGTTCAGGTGCAGAATCCACCATTACCGGTATGCCTACCTGGTTTAGATGATTATGTAATTACCGATGCATTGTGTGTGTGTTTGAAGGGCCCTTGCCGCTTCTGCACCTATTTGGATGTTTGGAGATCTTGTTCCTTGTGGAGCGTTCAATCAACTCGTCACTAAAGACTTCAAGCGTGCAAGCGCAAATTGTGCAGTGAACATCAGGAATTCCTGGAATGTTATTAACTCACTAGGAAAGAGTGGTGAGTTCTCATGTAACTTGGAGGTTTTCCTGTTTGCCTTTGAAATTGAAGAAGTACCATTTATTATCTTAGTAATACAAATGTTTATTTACAGAGGCTGGGCGCAAGAGTTTGTCAGAGGCTCTTAGTTTGTGCAAACCATTGTCGTCTGAAGATGACATTGGAACACTGAAGATGTGGCTGATCAATGCCTACACAAACTTAGCTATGGTGGACTATCCGTACGCTGCAAACTTCCTGGAACCCCTACCAGCCTGGCCTATAAGTGTTAGTAACCATTCTTAGCGCCGAAGTGGCCCTTCCCCATATTGCTCCAGTATAAATATATATATGCACTATCCAACTGAAATAATCGTATTAGCCCATCAATTCATGCCATTCTCAGGTATTCTGTAAGCCTCTCGATGCTGACAAACTAACGGGGAATGATCTGTTGAATCAGCTGTCAGCTGCTACTAAAGTTTACTACAACTACACTGGGGACACTCAGTGTCTCAACATAGACCAGGCTCAAAGTCCCGACCTCGGTGACATAGGCTGGGACTTCCAGGTAATTTGAACTTATATGTTTTTTTACAAAGACTTTAAAGTTTCTACATGGCAGAAGTTGTGTAAAGCTGTACCAGGCATCAAGTTAACATATATTCCTCTGCAGGCCTGTACGGAGATGGTCATGCCGATCTGTTCAGACGGGGAGAAAGACATGTTTGAGCCGGAACCGTGGATTTATGAGCAATACGCTGCAGGTTGCAAAAAGAGATGGGGCACCACGCCTCGCCCGCAGTGGATCCTGGAACAGTTCGGCGGCAAGGACATCACTACCGCTACCAACATCATCTTCAGGTTGATTCTTGTTGAAAACTATCCTAAATTTTGTTATGTATTTCTGAAACTATATATATCTTACTTCTAGTATATCTACATTCTTGATAAGATGTACTGTAACAATCTCTTGATTGTGTTGATACCTGTGTGATAATGTCCAATAGTTTTCGAAGGAACAGTGGTCCAAGCTAAAGTCGGCATCATTAAACTCTGGAACCCTGCTCTAAACAACCTGCCTGAAATTTTAGCAGGTTTTCTGAAAAATGGTTTTGTATGGTTCCTAGCAGTCTAGTTAGGTATATTGAATAACAAGTTTATGTTCATTTTATCACCGACAGTAATGGCGGTCTGGACCCTTGGAGTGTGGGTGGCGTGAACTCCACCCTCAGCCCGTCGCTGGTGGCCGTCTTCGTCCCGGATGGCGCCCACCACTTGGACCTGCGAGGTCACAATCCCGCCGACCCGGACGATGTCATTAGTGTCCGGGCCCAGGAGAAGAGCATTGTCACTGGCTGGATCAAGGAGTTCCATGATGGCAGAAAGGATGACACCAAGACTGATCAGATCCTGGTGAAGCTTTGATTGGATTTGACATCAAGTTTGTGCTGAAACGCACAACAAGATGGCAGTATTCATAGATATATATACAAATTCTTGTCAATTTTCTAGATTATGTTTTTTTCCATATGTCTGTATATCTACAGGTTGACTATGCGCAGCTCGATATATTCATGGATTCGTTTGGTGAAGACTTTCAGGATGGTAAGACGGTCACTGTTTCCATCCCCCCCTCTCAGGTTCTGTGCTTGAAATATTGCTGTTCTGAATTCCAAAGTGCTATGTTTTCTCATAATTGACAACCTGCAGATATTAACAAATTCTACTAATTATTCCCTATTCCAATGTGCTATGTTCTTTGAAATATCATGACAGAGAACCTACTGGTATCACTAAATTCTACCCTTCATTCTTTCAGCACAAGTGACAGATCTCAGCCATTGGATGTCGGTTTCTGGTACGCTGATCTGTTTTGTTGGCGTCGGTGCGCTGGCACTTGTGTACATGTACCTCCTGCTCTGCCAAAAACCTCTACGAGTTGTCCAAGACGTTGAGAACACAAAGCAGACTACCCATTTGGCCCCAGCAGCAAAGGCAGAGCCTCTTGAAACAAAGGTTCCTCTCGTAGATCAGTGTTAATATGTTTGACTGGATTGCATCCATTGTCCTATACGTCATAAGAGAAACTGATAATGTTCAAAATTCAATGGCTTTAGTTGGCTCATTGTGTTATACATGTAAGTTGCCGGATGGTTTCTGCAGAATCACGATGTACTGAATTTCTACCCAAAAAATTGTAACAATGCTGTGATATATTTGTTGCTTATATGATATTTGTATATTAGCAGTGACTTACCGGTATTGTCCTGTCATGTATATATTTATGTGTGTATATGTTTCGTTGACTAAACACGACTGAGCATGTTTCAAAAGGGTGGTTTAACCAATGTTGATATATTTATATATAATGTTCTAAAATATTTCCAAAATATCGATCTTGAAACAATCAGAATTAGGTCAGCTTTACACATGTGTTTATACATGTACTGCATGAGGGTTGGTGTAAGAGCATTGAAGTGTTCTGCACTTCGGGGTTTTTCGCTGGCAGGATGTCAGTTTGTAAGTAGAAATGATGAACTACTTACCTATGTTTATTCATTTACATTTACCTTGTGTTTACGAATAACAAACATTTGCATATTTGTGTATATTATTGTTCATTAACATGGCTCAAGACTCTGCTGGATATATAAAATTAACTCTCATCGTTCAGATGCTCAACACGGAATTTATAAGTTGTGACATGCTCGTCTTCAACAATAAATGTATGGCATTCCACAGCTGTTATTGCTTTGTTTCGTGCACAGCACTTTATACAGTGCTTTCGTAAACATATCATTAGTTCTGTGTGGTTGGTCAAGTCTGTGTTGGTGTTTAAATTACTGCTCCTGAACACCATGTTCTACGGTGCATTTCTGTAAAACTACATGAACATCCATGAATTTCAAGAATGTAACGTTCACTGACGAAATCAACAACCATGACTGAGTTGTGCTTATCTATGGGTTATATCCTTACACATAATTTTTGCCATTGGGAATCAACTTGATGAACCATCAAATTTAAATTCTTAAATTAAAGTTTGGCGACCCCACGATAAAGAGGCATTCCCCATTAGTGGAATGTCAGCGAATGTCTTGTTAATCTGCAAGCATCTGTGCACCATAACTGGTGTTACTACTCGTGTAGCTCCACCACGTCATAATGCTACAGTGCTTCCCTCTGTCGGAGACCATCCTCGAGGTCAGCTGTATCCCACTGTCGAGTCCCATCACCCTGATCAAGAAAAAAAGCACTATGGGTTATGGCTCCAAAAAGCACTATGGGTTATGGCTTATTGGCCGAGTTCTCCACAGAGAATGAGCTAGACAATGTCACTAACCCACGTAACCAGAAACGTGACATCATTCTCGTCTCCTGTGGCTGACGGTTCAAGTCAGATTTGCCTGGCTGACATAGCAAACACTCGTTTTTTGCATGAAGTTGTGGATTTTTGTCGGTGGATTCTTTTTAACGTTGATTTCTCGGATATCATCCCTCTTTAGGCGGATTTCCGTTCGTCTAAGCAGTTTCCGAGATGCGTCGCTGTGGTCAAAAGTTGCAGGCGTGGGAAGTTCACGACAAGTGCGTGTCCTGCCGACCACCGATCCATTGACGTTACCCTTGTGCGAGGAGTGCACTGGGGAGCAGTGGGAATAGGATTTGGTCGCCGTTCTCGCCAAGATGGAGAAGCTCCAGTCTCGTCCAACTTCGCTGACCCCATCCTCCTCTTTGTACGCTTCTTCGGCCTAGCGCTGTCGCCGTCAGGAGAAGAAGACTTGAGTGCTTCTGGACATGCTATATGTTTTCTTCGACATCACGGTTTCTTTTTCCCGTGGGTGATCTGCTGGTGGGAGAGTTTCTCTCGGTCCACGCCTTTGAGCCCCGGGAGTCCCATGCCGTTACTGGCTGGTCTCCGAATCATGCTACTTGGTTTTGTCTCCGGGGCTCAGGGTCTGAACCCCGTGTGTTTTGACCCCCGGATCTCGGTCCACAGCCCGGGAAGTCAGTTATGTCCAAGGAGGACGCCAAGCTCGTTGGAGGGGCCCCTGCCGGCAAAAAGGGGAAGAAGATCAAGCCCAAGGGCAAGGCCAAGTCAGCAGGGAACAAAAAGTCCTCCGTCCCCACGGCAGAGATACCACTCCCTGTGGTGGACACTGCGATAACTCGGGCTGCTCCACCATTATTCCGAAATTCAAGTGAGTCCGTCGGCGGGCGTCTTGCAAATTATTGTCAAGACTGGCAGTTACTCAGCGTCAGCCCTTGGATCGTGTCAGTCCTCATGTGTTTTTCACACTCATTTCAGTCAATTTCCTGCTCTGTCCCTGATACCCATGCCGTTCATGCTCCCGGAGCTTGTGCCAAACGTCTAGCACTTTCGCGAGCGATCGACGATATATGCCAGCCAAAGGCGCACTTGAAAAAAGTAGAGTTTTCCTCTCCGGGTTACTACAATATCCTGCCCTTGATCCCCAAGAACTCGGGGGGGGGGGGGGGGGGACTCCTGGGTCATCTCCCTAGACCTGAAAGACGTGTTTTTCCATATCCCGGTTTGTTTCCGGCGCTGTGGATTTTCACAATGGTCGTGAAGGAGTTGCAGATACTGGATCACAAGGAGGGCATCCTCCTCCAACAATATACCTCGACGACTGGATTAATCATCATTAAAGTCATTACTAAAGTATTCCCCTTTGTGTTGAACTTGAGTATAGTCCTCCAAGCGGTTGACTCGCCACTTGCAGTGGGTTCTCGGCTTGTGCAAGCGCATGGGCCTGTTCGTCAATCTCTAGAAGTCAGAGTTAACCCCAGCCCAGGAATTTGTGGGTTATCCGTGCAAAACCCAGCTGGGCATGTTTTTTGCTGAAAGAGAAATGATTGGTGAAGTTAAGGTGCTTACTCCTCAGGTTTTTGAATGAGCCTAATCAGTTTGCTCAGACCTGGCAGTCGATGCTCAGGCTTCTCACAGCCATGGAGAAGTTGGTCTCATATGGTCGACTGCACATGCGGGAGTTACAGATCAACCTTCGTTCTCTGTGGTTGATGGCATCAGACTCTCTTCAGCAGCAGATCATGCTATCCCCAGCCGGCAGGCGTCCATACTGTGGTGGATGTCCACCGCCAATTCGACTCGGGGCTCACCCTTCCGCCAGCCTCCTCCCTCCAAGCATGGGTGGATGCGTCTATGAAGGGATCGGGTGCTCACCTGGGCTTCAGGGAAGTCTCTGGGGTGTGAGCGGAGCCCGAGAGTTCTTGGCACATAACCGATTGGAGTTGACAGCAGGTTCTCTTGCCTTAGCTCATTGAAAGGAGTGTGCTAGTCACACTGTTCTGGTGTCCACCAAGTACTCCACCATGATGGCCTAAATCCACAAACAGGGAGGTACCAAATCAGTTACTAGTACTCTGTTTGGGCAGGCCATGACTCTTCTCTGGTACCGGGATCGAGGTATACACTTGAGAGCGCATCACAATCTTATGACCAGGTGGAAAAACAAGCTTCCATTGTTCGTATCCCCCCGACCATGGATTGTGAGGGCTTTTATGGGTAGGCGTACATGTGTCCTCCAGTGATCCTGTCGCCCAAAGTCTTGACCAAGGTCAGGTCACATGCATGCCGGATCCTCCTAGTAGCTCCATATCAGTCGCACCGTCCGTGGTTCCCGGAACTCTTTAGCCTCCCGGTCGATCATCTGGTGTCTCTTCCTCTACGCATGGCTTCTGTCTAACGATCCCTTCGAGCAAAGGGATTTTTACAGAAGTGTCCAGTAGGATCACCCGCCCTACATGTAAATAGAGACTCGTCCCTTGGAGTGTATGATTCCAAATGGCGGGTCTTCTCTGCGATGACAGGGAGATTGATCCGTTCCACTCCACTGCTCACAGAGTAGCTGGTTTCTTGTTGGAAAAGTTTCGGACAAGCTACATGTAGGCCCCTTCTATACTGGCAGGTTATTACACCCTTCTCGCTAAGACTATATTGCACACACGAGGATTAACCTCGACGAGGACCATAACTTGAACACCTCGCTTAAAAATGCTGCGTTCAAACCAACTTGTGAAGACGGTGTTTCCCAGTTCACCACCAGTGATTTGCATTCAAGCCACGTTACCAACGGTGTTCACCAGCGGTGAAGTGGGAACTTTTTTAGCGCCTCCACTTTCACCACCAGTGAAATAGCTGGCGGTGGATAATGATGCGGCGTTCAAACCAACACTCACCGCCTGTGACAGTCGACGTCACCGGCAGTGTGCACCGTCTTCACAAGTTGGTGTGAACGCAGCAAAGTTCAAGATTGAACGTCCTCTATCTCGTAACACGATTCCAGAATGGGATCTCTCGCTAGTGCTGATTCGTTTAGCGTCTGCTCCGAGGAATTTCTGACTTTTAAAACCTGACCAGCACCTCGTGAATGGGAACGATTCTGAGGTCCACACCAGTCTATATACTGCTTCCCTTGTTTCAGACAGCTTCTCACGCTCGTTAGTCATCAATCATTAGCATCATTTGCTAATACGATCAAAGCGATAATGGGTATGAATTTCGGCCAATACATTTTTTCACCTTTTGCAAAACATTCGCGATTGAAGAAACAATATTGTGAACCGTGACTATAGGTTATGAGAAAGAGGACACTCTTTTTCATTGCCTAAATAAGATTGCCTGATGTTTTTTTCATAGAGGTAAGTATTCGGTGAATTGTGTTTCTAAAATACTACATATTTATAGTAATATATTACCGAGAAACAATCGCTACAACTGTGAGCAGTAGTGTATTATCGCACACGTTATGAACATGTTTCACTTCAAAATGCCAGTGTTTTTGTAAAGCTGCATAAAGTATGACATTGTTCATAACCAAAATCTCGGAAAGAATCTAAGCAAAGATACCATCGGCAACAAAGAATACCCGGTACTCCATGAAATTTTATTTTGCATGGCTAGCTACACAAAGGACACATTGTAATATAACCAATTACCTCGAAGGGAATCAATGAATATATTATACTAAACAACACATGCATACTCTCAGAGGTAAATCTTGGCGACAGATAAAGTTGTAAAAAGAGTGCATGCGATAACAAGAACGTCACGCTCCACTGCGCCTATATGTATGTAGTATGCCATATACATGTAAGTGGTACATATTCACATCACAGAGTTCCTCTTCGGTACACGTCAAAAACTGGTAGACTAGACGGTTATGTTGACACATCGAGGCAACGTTTTGCGAACTTTTCGCTGGGATACGGACCACTGTATCCTGTGACCCATGGTACTGTACATAGCCTATATTTTTTGGTATTATGTGTAGGTTTCGAAAGTTGACTTTATTCTGCTATCCTGTAGTCTACACGTGTACCTTGGCATTTAGACTACATGTATGTTTAGTTGAATATGCACACGTAGGCTCGTTATTATACGCTTGAATGCCATGCCGACGTGATGCATAATATAGTGTATTGAGGATGGATACTTCAAATGTGAATGAATACATGTCGAGAGCCTCGTAACATATATGAGGAAGATTTATCAGGAAGTTCGAATTTAGGATAATAAATGTATGTTCCTGGTTGTGTGTTTTGACAGGATAAAACATGTGCTGTTCTAGTCTACAGACCACCTCCCCGAACTCAACTTGTGGATACACGTTGATTTTATGTAAGTCGAGATTTTTTTTGACACACTCCGTAGAGTGCAACTTCATTGACTGAAGGAAGGATCGTTTGGATTTTGAATCACCGATTGATAGGGATAGAATAAATCTTAACTAGACGTAGGATATAACATGGCAATCAAACTGATAAAAGCAGTTTACACGACCATCACGCGGCGGTGCGCGTGTCAAGTATCAAAAGGTGGGAATACGAAGTTGATTTATTATTGATACACCTTAGAAGTTGATTAAGTATTGAGCAAATTAATTTGATGAAACATCGATAACATTTAGCAGTGAATGGATAAACTAAAATGTTGATATGCCAATCCGCGATGACGACGTTAATTGCAGTGTCGTGCGTGGCGAAGCGATTTTACCGTCACTACGCGCTGGTGCTACTGGCTACGAGCATCGTGCTACTGACGCTAGGGACGTGGCGGAGCGGGCCGGGGACATTCACGCCGCTGGGAGCCGGACGTCCCGACCACGTGGCCATCGGCGGCAAGAAGCTCTTCCAGGAGGGCAGCTACCAATACGGCGACGCCGACAGCGTGGCCGGCGACGCCACGACCAGGGCATGTCCGATCCTCCCAGAGGACCTCGGACTGGGTGGGTGGTAATTCTGGAGCTTCGTGAAATAATTATGTAGCATCGTTCATCACATTTGTAACACCGTTCACCGTCAGTATAAATGCATTCATGTCCATGGCAATCGTAAATACATGTAACCATTGCACGACTATAATTGAATGAAAGGGGAAAACTTATCCGCAGTGGGCCAGATCCCGGTGAACGTGACGGCGCCGACGTGGGCGGAGCTGACCCACATGTACCCCGAGGTGGAGCTTGGCGGGCGGTGGCGGCCGAGGGACTGTGTGGCTACCAGTCGAGTGGCCATCGTGCTGCCGTACCGCGACCGCGACTACAACCTGCGCGCCTTCCTGCAGCACATGCACAGCTTCCTCCAGCGTCAGAAGCTGGACTACGGCATCATCGTCGCCGAACAGGTGAACATGCACATACATATCCTACAAGCACACACATGGAATTCCCTGCAAACAGTACAACCGATAGATTTTTGACAATTCTCTACCAGCACGTGACACTCATATTTTAGGCCAAAAATGTTTAGGTCCATGTTCCTGCTTGCACGTGTATCAATAGGCAGGAAATTCAACGTTCAACCGCGGCTTGATGAGGAACATTGGGTTCAAGGAAGCCAATCTATACGGTCAATACGACTGTACGGTGTTCAACGACGTGGACCTGCTACCAGAAAACGACCACAATTCGTATGGGTGTTCCGACGTTCCCAGACACATGTGTATTGCTCTCAACTATTTCAACTATAAGTACGTACAATTTTCAGGATTCCCGCAAAGTAAGTTCCCGATTCTTGCAAAGCTTATCTAATCAAGCGAGAACGTATAGCCAGATTCTTCCAATCAACTTCAGACCGGTAACAAACGGTGCTATATTTGGAGGAGCGTTATCGTTCAGGAACGACCATTTCCGACGTGTCAATGGCTACTCTAACTTATACTTCGGCTGGGGCGGGGAAGACGACGATCTCATGACCAGGTATTACAAATATACATGTACCTGAGACATGTATTGAAGATTTCATGAATTTCTGAATAGTTTGTCTGGTATACGTATACTGCCTGTTCAAATGAGGAACAGTACCAGGAAAATCGTGTCCTCTTGCACAGTGAGGTGGATTATGTGCTTTATATTGAACTTTGTATTTGATTTTTAAGAGTCAAAAGAACCGGCGTGGGTTTCTACCGGGCGAGGCCCCAGTATGGGAGATACACGGGCACACCCCACACTAAAGATCATAGGATACGTTCAACGTGAGTTGAGTACGATGTCTTCTAAACGATGATACACTGGTGAAACATTGTGAGGTGCATACATGTACATGCAACTGCTCATTTCGTGTATACGTCAGTACGGCTCACAATGCTTGTACCAGCGTATCAGTCACGTTGTATCAGCGTTTAGAAGGCATCAAATGAGTAAACATGTACACCATGTTGATATAAAGCCTATTTCATCGGTGACTTACCATACGCTATTTAGATAAGGTACCGGTATATCGTTGGATATTTGATATTGTTTTCCAGATATAAATTATGGCGGTACCGAGAAGGTCGTGCCGAAGCTGATGGATTGAATTCCTTAAGATATACAGTGTTAAAAACTGAGAGACGTCCTCTCTACACATGGGTGCTGGCTAGCATCGACGAAGAGACAGTATGCATAAAAATGTTCATGTAGTTTTGGGTGCTCTGTCTTTTGAAATTTTGTCAATACGTGTACGTATTGTTCTATATAAATTGTGATTTGCTTTTCTTGCTCTCAATTTTCAGTATAAAGCTGATGCACAAAAATACTTGGACTATATGGATGAATTATCGAAAAATAAGACGGTACAACACAAGTCCACAAATAATACAAAATCACAGCAGAATGAAAGCCCAATCAAGAAAGGACCACACAGATGAGATCGAACTACCACCTATAGACCCTTTCATGTGATGTGACGCGGGGCATTGGCATATGAGACATGAAGTATATATATCAGTTCATATATTGGAAAGTTTTGAGATATTGAGATACAAATGTTGAGCATTTGTTCGAACAGTCAGGATTTACAATGTGTATCAGTCAGGAAAAATCTCGCATTTCTGTTCTATAATGGACTGTGATAAGGCACATGTATGTGTGACATGAGTCGTGAATGTTGAATATAGATTGTATGATAAACACACGTATATGAGTGAATAACATTGTTTGTCGTTGCTTAGGAGTCGTGAATGTTGAATATAGATTATGTATGATAAATATATGAGTGAAAACATTGTTTGTCTTAGCTTATTTATTTATTTTCACAATCCACAAACCCATTCTACGGAGTATTCCGGTCGCATCCTGTAGCGACAAAAAGATACAACAAGCGAAAAGCAACAAGTTATATGCAAGAAGTTGTTTAGAAGTTAGTAAGAGAAAGAAAAAACAGATACTTGTACTAGCCCGAAGAAATGCCGACCCCATCCATGAATGTACGTAGGATCTTGCCGTCTTCACGCCAGATTTTCTTCAGCTACAAATGTATGAATAAGCGTTATGTATCTGAACATTTTATCTCACAAGCCGAAGGATTGTATCGCCAAAATATAGAAATTCCTGTGTGATACATCTTTACCTGACCTTGAACTTGATCTGTTCACCACACCAAGTGCGTGAATTGGTCTTTGGTGACAAAACTACATGTACACGTGTTGAATATAGGGGAGTGCAAAATACGCATGATTGCGACATCTCGATGTTGATATAAAGGAATCACCATTGGGTTTTAATTGTAACACGTCGGTGAACAACCGTGGCCTTAATTGGTTTTATGCTTAGTTTTCAGAAATAATAATCCAAGGGCCAGGAAAGGTCACCGGAGAAATGTACAGTGTTTTTTTCCAGTAAAGTTGCCGATTTGGCCTACTAGTATCAATTTAACTAAAGTTCAAATTTAAGGTCACCAAAACCTGGTGCGACTGCCCATACTCCCATAGTAGAAACCTAGGGCCCAACGTCAAGCATTCTGTCTGCATCAATGTTACCAAGGTCAAGTTATCTTAGGTCAAGTACAAGAAGGTCATCAGAAGATGTTCCATGTAAGACTCCCTATATCCTTATATAACAGACCATATGGATTCCAAGCGTTTTACCCAGAGGCCAATTTGTACATATCATGCCAATTTGGGCTTCTCGGGCCTCTGTAACGGAATTCAAAACATTCCATCTTTTAATGCAACACCGAGATCTGAAATAAAAAATCTCGAAACTGACCTGATAGTTTTTGAGAAATGTCAAAGTGCAAGTTTGGGCATTTTAAATCCAATTTTAGGTTACCGGACCTATTAACCTATTGGCATGGCGATGCGTCCGGCGTCGTCGTCGTCCGTCGTCGTCCGTCGTCCGTCGTCGTCGTCCGTCAACAATTTTATCTTTAAAGTTTACGATCGAATTTTTCTGAAATTTTGCACAAAAATGCCTAAAAATATTTCGAGAGGGAGGTATTTTTTAGTTTTTTGATTTTCGCATTTTTTTTCAAAATGGCAGCCATTTTTGTCGAAAAACGGTCAATTTTGAACTTTGGCGGCCATTTTCTCAAAATCTGTTCAGTAACTTTTTTTTTATTGATGCATAACACTCCTCATATGTACCCCTGTGACATGTATAAATTTCGTTGCGCTTGAATCGCTCGAAGTGGGCCATTTTGGGCCCAAACTCGGCCCAAATGGGACTTTCCCATGTTAAATTTTCCTATGCTTTATAATGGGACACATTAAAGCCTAATATCTCACTTAATATTGAGATTAGAGACTAGGAATCAATTGTGGACATATAGGAAATGATATATGCTGAATATTGTCGTGACCTTGAATTTGACCTCTGACCTTGGTTTCAAGGTAAGAGCGGCCGTTTTCGTCGAAAAATGGCCAATTTTGGACTTCGACGGTCGTTTTCTCAAAATCTGTTCAGTAACTTTTTTTTCTTATTGATGAAAAACACTCCTCATATGTACCCCTGTGACATGTATAAATTTCGTTGCGCTTGAATCGCTTGAAGTGGGCCATTTTGGGCCCAAACTCGGCCCAAATGTGACTTTCCCATGTTAAATTTTCCTATGCTTTATAATGGCACACATTAAGCCTAATATCTCACTTAATATTGAAATTAGAGACTAGGAATGAATTGTGGACATATAGGAAATGATATATGCTGAATATTCTCGTGACCTTGAATTTGACTTTTGACCTCATTTTCAAGGTCACAGGACAAAATGGCTAATATCTCGCTTATTATCGACTTTACAGCTTAGGAATCAATTGTGAACATATAGGAAATGCTATATGCTGAATATTCTTGTGACCTTGAATTTGACCTTTGACCTCATTTTCAAGGTCACATGACAAACTGGCTAATATCTCGCTTATTATCGACTTTACAGTTTAGGAATCAATTGTGAACATATAAGAAATGATATATGCTGAATATTTTCGTGACCTTGAATTTGACCTTTGACCTCATTTCCAAGGTCGCAGGACAAAATTGCTAATATCTCACTTATTATCGACTTTACAGCTTAGGAATCAATTGTGAACATATAGGAAATGATATATGCTGAAAATTCTCATGACCTTGAATTTGACCTTTGACCTCATTTTCAAGGTCACATGACAAAATGGCTAATATCTCACTTATTATCGACTTTACAGCTTAGGAATCAATTGTGAACATATAGGAAATGATATATGCTGAATATTCTCATGACCTTGAATTTGACCTTTGACCTCATTTTCAAGGTCACAGGACAAAATGGCCAATATCTTGCTTATTAGCGCCTTTACAGCTTAGAAATCAATTGTGAACATATAGGAAATGATATATGCTGAATATTCTAGTGACCTTGAATTTGACTTTTGACCTCATTTTCAAGGTCAACAGGACAAAATGGCTAATATCTCACTTATTATCGACTTTACAGCTTAGGAATCAATTGTGACCATATAGGAAATGATATATTCTGAATATTTTAATGATATTGAATTTGACCTTTGACCTAAATTTCAAGGTCAGTCATTTTATTTTCAAAGTCAGATTACAAAATGGCTTATATCTCGCTTATTATCAAATTTACAGCTTAGGGGTCCATAGTGAACATATAGGAAATGATGTATGCTGAATAGTTTGGTGATCTAGAATTTAACCCTTGATCCCATTTTCAAGGTTAGAGATATGGCGATTTCAGTGGTCACCTTGAATTTGACCTTCAACTTTCTCGGCTTAACTCTGTATATTTCTCCGGTAACCTTTCTAGCCCATTGGGCTAATTTTTTTTTCCCTTTCAAGGTCATCAGACGTCAAATTCAGAGTCACCACATACATGTAAATCGCCTTGTATGATTTCCCATTTGTTAGTGTGTGACCATCGTATAAGCTAACAATTCAACACGTTATATAAATTGGCATTTACATTGTGTTAACTGAATCTACATGTATTGTAGCCCAGTGCAAAAGCTTTGGAACGCAACCTCTACTTTGGGCCATAACAATTATGGAGATGCAAACATACTAGCCTAATGTGTAGAAAAATACCCACTCAAGAAACAATCTTTGTACATGTACATGTATCAGGCCCGTAGCTATAGAATTGAAAAAGAGGTGGGGGGGGGGGGGGGGGAGTGCGATTCTGGGGAAGTAGTATACATTGGGACTAACGAGAAGGCGAGCGCCGGAGGCTGTTCGAGGGTGCCGCGATCGAGCCCCCGAAAAAACTTTGATATTTCATTCTTGTAGTGGTAGATGTAGGCCAAATAAATTAATATTTTTGTGTGAATATTTATAAAATTGAAAGCACAAAAGAATTTGTGATATTAATGCATTACACCTATACAAACAATTCATGAACCATACTTAATATTTATCAGTAACCCTCCCCATTCCCCCGGTTACGGGCCTGCAGTTGTACGCAATTTTCGTGATTAACAAGGTACACTCGGGCTTATCACAATTCATGACGGTAAATTTTCCTCTGCAGAATAATATTATATACGCGTAATATTTCACGACAATTTGAATGTAAAATTGCTAACACACTAAGAGCGACTGCTGCAGTCGTGAGCGCATGTAACTAAAGACGCGTACCAGTAGATAGAGCCAGTCACGATGGGCTCATCTTGTAATTGTACCTCGGCTGCTGCTTGCAGCACAGCACCATGCAGCGAGACAGGTGATGATGTGTCAGGGCGCCCACGTGCATGCGGTTATGAAACAAACCCGCATGAGTTCACTACACTGGCCGTTCCACTGGCCGGCCACGTCGACAGCCTGAGACCTCGACGATCGAGCCAACCGGATCGGGATCAAAACGGGGATCCGAACGCGCTGATGGCATCGGGTGAAATCCTTGAGCTGACCATCGGAAGCCCCTGCAAGGTAGGTTTGCGATTGCAATGTTCGCATGCAATTATTGTGCATTCCACAGCAATGGCACCCTGCCATGCAACCGTAGTGTTTCCTACGTTGTGGAGGCTGTACATTTCTCAGCATTGCACGTCTGTGAGCTGGCCTATATGATACTGCACATGTATACTGGACTGCTGAGTGTGGCGTAACCATGAACGCGGCCAAGGTCAAGTTCTGTATGTGGGACTCTTTGCAAACGTGGCACAGGTGTACACGTGACCATATAGTCACGACATCGCCGACACCCGATACACCTGAAGCCGACTCCACGGTTTACTGTGTCCTCGGTATCATCACAAACGTAATAGTCTGGGTAATGACATATACATAATACATTCCGTGCCTCGCCCACAAAATTCATTGAATTTTCTTTCAGTTTATGAAACATGAGTATAGCTGTTTTCTGATATCTGATTTCGAGGCTGTTGACAATTGGCCTAAATGTAAATTAAAATTCTTATGTAAGTTATTTTGTTTGAAATAAATCTGCCTTCATATAATATGACTACGTGTAAATATTGTTCTCTAAAACTCAATGCTGGGGTAAATTAGTTAGTTCGGATTTTATACATAGCAATATGATTATATACATAACACACATAATTATCATCCATACATGAATCTATCTTCTTTCGCTACTCACAGGCACAAAACCACAGATCCAATACATACAATACAATTAAGATGGATACCGCCAGATAATACAGACATAGAAATGGAGGTCAAGGAAACCGTGAAGAGGCAAGTCCATACAATCACTTTACTATCGTATTACTATCGTGCATGTTTATTTTCGTTGTAAATTCCTAACAAAATACAATTATATATAAATGATACCATAATTATTCAATGCATCTCGTATTCGCTGATATTCGTTCAGAAAGTCTCGCAACTTGAGCGAGAAGAAGAGACGGGACCAGTTCAACACACTGATCAACGAGCTGCACCTGATGGTGTCTCCGGTCAGTCGGAAAATGGACAAAACAGCCGTGCTCAAAACTACCATTGGCTTCCTCCTGAACCACAATAGTCAGTATCTCCTGCCGTGATTATGAAATGAAATATACCATCTTTACCATCTCGAATGATAATGCCCCGGGGATAATGCATGCGTTATACTCGATATAGTCTAGCTCCATGTCGCACTTCATCTTGCAGAAAATCAGTTGCGATCCAACGTGTACGAGATAAATGACCACTGGAAACCGTCTTTTCTGACCAACAACGAATTTGCGCAACTGATGCTAGAGGTGCTTTTAAGACAACTTCCTACATTATATTCTCGCACAATAGTCCACTCATATACGTGGACTTTTATACACACAACACCTCTGAACTTTATCAAGCTCAAGCACCATACATTGCGCTTCTCAAACACCTGGTTAATTGCATAACTGCCAAATTCTGATATTTCCCAGGCTATCGACAGCTTCGTATTGGTGCTGTCTCAAGAAAGCGTAATCCTGCACGTGACTGACGGGATCACTGCACTTCTCAGATACTTGCCGGTGTGTACCTCCACCAACCACGTGACATCGTTCCAGATTCCTAATTCAAGAAGGATCACATATTATGTATTTGTGTTACTCTTATTGGCTCTCCAATTTCCAGAGTGACTTGCTGAACCAGCAGTTTTATGAACTGCTACAGCCCGAAGAGTGGGCAAGCCTACACACCTTTCTCAACCAGGATACAGTCCTGGGGCCGGGACTGATTGCCGAGTATGAAAGAAGTGAGTTGCAACTTAGCATGCTGTGCCACAAAACGGGACCAATAATTTTATAAAGCCGCTAACATCTGTGCACCATTAACGTGGTGTTACTACTAGTGTAGTCACCACGTCGTCACAACTCTACACTAACAATTTTCCCCAGTACCAAAGAACTTGGTATGCCTGTACCTCGCTTCCTCGCATCATACAACATGTAGTAAATTTGTAGTGCACATAAAAATGCGCATCTATACAGTTACATGTACCTACTACTTGGTTCGAATTCCTCTAACAATACCAGGTGAGAACCAGCTGACGTTCACCTGTCACGTCAAGTCTCGTCCGGACCCGATGAATGCCCACGACAGCGGCAGACCTGTGTACGAGAAGGTCGAGTGTAGAGGCTGCTTCTTCACCTGGCATAAGCCTGAAAGTCAGTAAAATTTCACAGCATTTGTTTCAAATATTCGCATCTGGGTTTTGCACGTTGAGGTATTGATGTTGTACGAACATGCGTGTGGATATATTGATTGTACATAGAGTAATAAATGTATCAAAGTGTGTAATATCAACAAGAGGCGGAATTATCTGTATATTCCTTTGTGAAAAGCAAGAACAACAGCACCCTCGCCGGCGAGGGTGTGGTAAACAATAGGAACTTCGCCGGCGAGGGGCGGACTCCTATATAGCATTTTAGTTACCCTAACTTTCCCGAGTGAGAAGTCACGCATTTTTGTGAAAGTGTGGCCTCTTTATTTCACTCTTTGACTGCATGTCTAATTTTCAGGCACTGTACAGTGTACAAGTGACAACGGCCTATCACCCGTCTCTGTGGATGAGAGTGTTACATGTACAAGACAGCCCGTCGTGTGCTACTGCTGCACGGTCAGGTTACTGCATTCCCAGACGATTCGAGAAGTTAACGTATCCTCTCTGGACACCGTCAAACAAGAATTCGTATCAAAGCACAATATGGAGTGGAAATTCCTTTTCATAGACAACAGGTAAAGGTTGCAAGGTATAAACTATGCAGGACAATGGGGATCGGGGATAAATAGCATTCATAATGGGCCATTTCAGCTAGAGAAAATAGACTATCATTCTGTGTAACATTCAGCTTCTATATTTGTGTACCAGGGGACCACACATTATTGGTTATCTCCCATTGGAAGTTCTCGGCACCTCGGGTTATGACTACTATCATCCTGATGATTTGGGACGAATGAGCGTCTGCCACTCCAAACGTAAACATTAAGTTTCACATTAAATTTGTATGTTTATATGCATACATGAACTACATACATGTAACATACCACTTTTCATCCTTGGCCAAATAAGACTACACTGACCTGCAATAATTCAAGTAGATGTACCCGTCAGTACATCATGTACATGCTATCAGTGGTACAAAATCATATTCTTGATTGGCTTATACACGTAGATATGTTATGAAATAATGTTTTTCCTTATTCTTATGCCTATTTCACGAACACGTACCTTCAGTGATGAAGACCGGTACAGGAGACTCTTGTTACTATCGGTTCCTGTCCAAGGGTCAGGAATGGCTGTGGATGCAGAGCCATTACTACATTACCTACCATCAGTGGACCTCGAAGCCTGAGTTTATTATGTGCACAAACACTGTGGTCAGGTTAGGAACGGTTGCATGGTGTATCCACATATTATTATGCTATTCCATCACAGACGATGTCACATCACATGTGGTTGTCTTTACATTTCTGGTTGTACATGAATGTTGTGCAATATTGCAGCTATGTCGATGTCCTCCTAAGTCAAGGCAGGAATGATGCAGATTTATCATCAGGGTCTCATAAGACATATATCAAGGAGATGTACCCTACTGTGAAGAAACCTAAAGGTTGGGATTCTATGAGTATACGTGTATGAAAAATTATTTGTCGTGTAATATGTAAACTATCATGGTCAGAACATTCGACCAGTAGACGGAGATGCCTGGATCTTTTAGAAATCAGTACATGTATTCGTGTTCACGTTATATTTCCAGTGCCCATGGTGCTCATTGACGATATGGAAGACAGCGAGTTGTCTGACAGCTTGAACCTGACCGAGTCCCTGGCCAGCACGAGGCGTCTGCTTCCGAAGGACGTCCGCGCGGTGACGCAGGACACGGACATCACTAGCTCCTGCTTCAACACCGAGGCAACCACGGATATGGCATACACTCCCAACGTCACCACGAGCGCAGTCTTCAGGCCTTCCGAGTCGGTCAGTCCTGCGCACGTGTCCTCGGTGGCTGACGAGAACGCTGCTGGAAGGCATCAGACTTTGCTAGTGCCTTATCCGAATAGCGATCTATCAGCTGGTGGAAGTGTCGACTTTACCCCCACGACTGACGCCTCAAATGTCAGCATCATGGACTTAGGCATATTGCAGGATTCAATCAATATTGCTAATTTCTCTTGCATAAATCCATTCACGTTTGACGATGGTGAAATGGTTGATTCGGGATTTTTGACAACAAAAGATGTCGTTTCTACAGCCACAACGCAGTCTAATTCCTTGCAATACTCAAACAGTGGTGGCTCACAGTCGGATATGTCAACGTTGAACCTTTCTTCTATTTTGGGTATTGATATCAGCGACATCTGTGGGCTGAATACGAGCGTCAATGCAACGCCTATCTGCACCAATGCCACTACAATCTTTGAGGAACTTCATGATGCAAAATCTACTTGCGCGGATACCATTGAATGTAGAACAACAGACGCAACGTTTTTGGAAAAGTCACTGGTCATTACTGATTGCAACCCACAGCAGACTGAAACCAGCATTGAACCATTACCTGGACCCAGCAGGGCAACCAATTTCCTAAACTCAGTGGAATCCCCTCTGGCAGTTGAGAAGTTGTCACAAAACTTACCAGTTGTGATGTCAACAGGGAAATCTATCCCGGGTCAAGTCATTGTGAGTGTGCATTTACGAGTCTAACCGCTAAGATGCTAAGCCAGCATGTACGAACGGAACGGGTGAGTAAAGTAGCCACACCTTCTCAATTGCAGAATGCCATACATGTAAATCCGGTCCAGGATCAGTTGAGGCGAAGTCTGCAGCAAAAACAGCAGCAACTCCAGGCCATGTTTGCGCGAGAACAACAGGAGCTGAAAACGGTCTGGGAGCAACTGACGAATTTGGAGTGTCCGCCCCCGTCAGGTACGGATCCGAGAGGACTGGAAGTATCTCGTGTTTTGGATTCATGTTTCCCGAGAGAATCCAATGGACTTCATTAACAGTATGCTCCAATTTGTTGTATATGTGATGCATGTGGAAGGGAGGAAAAACAACACCAATACATTTCAGTTATCGGTACATATAATGATCGAGCCATGATTTCAATTGTCCAATTCCTTTCTAGTTGTTACTTACTACTTTACAGGTGGGCTTGGGAGTCAGGGAGTCCTGTCGATATCAACGTCTGAAATAGTACATAAACCTGCAGACCAAGGAGTGATGAAACCTCCAAAATCCCAAATACCCATGTCGTCACAATTTTCTATTGTTCTCCAACCAGTGATGACGACACAAATGTGCAGTGACCGCACAAACAATTCGCAAAATCAGAAAGGTGCACACAAGATTCTCACCAACCAACCATTGATAAATCATGTGTCCCAGCATCTGACCGGTCAGGGACAAGGTCCAAGACCCACTACACGTCTAACTTCAGTGGTAAGGCCGAGCATGGTTCGTAGTCCTTTCCATATTAGACCTGTGGTACCAACTCCACCTATGGGGATTGCTCCCCAGGCAGCCCCCGTGGCTTCGATGAACTACGGCGATGTAACTGCTCGAGGAGAAACTCCGGGTAACAGCATACCTTTTCACGGGTTGATAAGTGCCTCGAGGACTGGCCCAATACAGGAATCAGAAGTGGATTCGTCCAACTCGGACCTAGAAGGTGCTGGATTTCATTTCTAAGGAATTATGGGAACTACATTGTGATGTTAAACTTGACATATTATTTTTCCCTCATTCTTTGGAACCATATCGATCACATGTTGTGAACTTCTTCTGTACATGTAGCTCAAGCATATATCCTTATCCCATTAAACATTTGTATGAACACATATAGCAGCATGCAAAGCATTACAGTGGCCTACAGATTGTTTCCTTGTTTTAGTAATAAAAAGTAATGTTTCAAATATCAGTCTTTTATTTGTTTGAATAAATTAATATGGCGAATTTGCCCAAAGATCAGGACAGGTGTTTTGGTCGCAATCCTATCTCATATTTTGGTATCTTCATACTCGAAGCATGCGTTACCATGGTAACGGCTATTATCATCATGTTCGTGAGAAGGCACTACTGCCAGCGGCTGGGATTCTGGGGAATTGTCCACGGATGGTGAGCGCAGTAATATGCGTTTCTGTCTCACTTTTGAGTAGGTGAGCTCTTTTTTTGCCCTCGGGGACAATTCTCAATAGGGGGTTTGGAGGAAGTTTTGTGTTGGCATGATGCTTGCATTAGTGCCCACAGTTTTCCCTGAGGCAGTGGGTCCAAGCTGTGGCAATCCAATGGGCTATCAGGGGTTATATTCTCTTGGTGGACTACTGGCGAGACCGGCCAGCAAAACGCCCATGTGCTTGGTTACTGGGAGTCGCCTCCATGGCTTCCGGTTCCAGGTGGTCCAGGCTACATGACTGCATATAAACCATGCCATGTATAAGTCGGATCGTCCGACGGACTAACTTCTGGGTCAGGCGATGGGCTACGTTCATGGTACGTACTGGAGGCCGGGCCAGGAGTTAAGGAGAAACTCTAGGAACACATCCACATGGACTCGTTGTTCATCCAGCCTCGCCGACTGCACCTCGCACAGAGATAGAACTTCGGGTAGCCTGACGATCAGCCAGAGCCTGTTCGCATACCTTCAAGGGGAAACAAAGCGCGGCCTATGGCAAGCACAGACACAGCCTCAGCCTCTTCAGAAAGACTAGGGATATATGAGTCCTAGAGGACAAGTAGGCTCTATACTCAGAAGGGGATGGGATCTCTACGTCCGTCCCTCTCAGTATCTAGCCAGGAATGGACAAGAATCTCGCGAGAGGAAATGAAAACGTAATAACAAGGCTTTACAATGTATTCAAGCTGGTCTATACATGTACATAAAAATGTTCTCAAGTGAACGCAATAATAAAGTTATGGTACATATCAGACAGATGTATATATGTACAAGCTACATGTCGATTGCAACCCAAGATGAATATCAAGATATCATTTTGTACATGTACATATCTAGGACAATACACGAATGCGATATTTGAGTGAAAGTATGGGATATCTTTGCAGTTGGTCTCCTCGATTCCATTACCTATGGTGATATCCTTGCCTTATAAATGCTTTGCTGGACGGCAAAATCAGTGTACAACGTCGTGTTTGCTGGTTATTGTAAAATATTTATGACTGTGTCTGTGACGGCCCGTAATCCTCCCTAACACGTGCTCTTGCCCTACAAACATGACACATGATCACTACAGTACGCATGCACTCCTCAGTTCCAAGGAAATCGCGAAGACACGCACCCAGACATGCCCCGACATAACACCACGCGCTCAACCAATCAGACACGACACCGCAACGTTAGGCAGGAAAATCCCAGACATTCACCCACATACTGACTTGCCCCGTTGGTTCTGATTTTAACTTCAACTAGAGTAGACGTGTTTTCCGATACTCTAAAGATTCAGCAGTGATTTATAAGTGGATATAGAAGTTAACTGAATCATAAGACTTTGGGAATATTCGGGGCTAGAAGGACTTGATAGCGGTGTACGAAAGAGATCTTGAACGTGTTACCACCTCAGTCGTGCTGAAGTGACTTGTCATGCAATAAAAGGAGTGTTATAGAAGTCGGACTTGATCCCGCATAGCGGTATCGTGCCATATGATCCGTAGGGACTGATAGGACCCTGAAGAAAGTATAGGGCCGTCGGACTAGGAGCTACCTTAATTATTGTCCGGAACTCCGTTCGTCTGAAGGCCCCTTTTTCCGAAGGCAATACAAAATTATCATAACATATTTACCTACATTTATGTTCCAATAAGTTACAGCCTACATATGTATATGTTCCCAGCGAAAAGGGACAAAATCGTCTGGCTAAATTGTCCAGTGATCAGAGAAAGGTGCTGTAGAGAGCGGCTCCCACGATTATGATCTCTGGCAAATGTGCGAACCGACTCCTCATTCATACCGTCTTTAATAAATGTGGGAGTGGGGTCTTGATGGTTTCCGTTATTTGCACAGCCCCATTCGATGACGAAACGACAAAATGTGAGTGCTTGGAAAGTGTGTGTAATTAAACAGATTTTCTTGAACTTGAGGAAATATAGATGTTTGAAAATAATTTGAATTGTCATTTTGCTTTAGGTCGAAGGTCACGTTCAAGATTACACTGACATCGGATCCAAAGCTTCCGTATAAAGTGTAAGTTTCGATACCGGCTGTGAAGACGTGTGTCCCCGACTCCCCCATCACTGGCATCAGCGGCCCATGCCATGATGCATCATTATGGTAGATCTATCAGCAGGCATCAGATGCCAGCAGGCATCAGATGCCGGCAGCCATGGCCCATCTAATGAATGGCCATGAAAAAAGACATGACTACGGGGGATCCCCGTATTTAAGCCCTGGGCTTATAATTGGGGAAAGGGTGTTGTGTCGAATGAAATTTAACTCCATATATAGGCCCATGCCGCCATGGGCTTAAATTTGGGAATAATAACTTTTTTGCGACTTTGTTTTTCGCACGCTCGAATTTACAATGGATTAGACGGAAAAGCACTTCTTGTATGCGTAATAACTATATTTATACAAACATTTATTCCAGTGTATAATCACAAATATTCATTGTCATATTAACGAATACAAAGGTACACATATACATACCTATGCATGCATGACTGCATGTACGAGATGAAATCCAGCTGATTATACGTACTAGTAGCCCTAGGCAAGGAACACGAACGTCTTTTACAACTTTCATTTCAGTAGCTTATTCTAGGTACCAACCAACACTTACCAACGTCTATTATGAAAAACAAACGTCAACTTCGTTTTCCCCAATATAGGCCCAGTACTCCTGATGCAAGACAGAATTATATTCCGTTTATAAGCCCATGGGCCTATACAAGAGTAGTACTCCCGTTGTATTAGCCCATGGGCTTATCCAAAGAGGGGCTTAAATACGGGGATCCCTGGTATGAATCATCATTCTTGGTAGTGGCATGGTCATGTTGATGACCAGATCTCCGTTATTGCTTCGCTCACACAATGAAACATTTCCTATCCTTCCCATTGAATGAAAAAACTTCCTCGCGGCCGTCTCAACAGCACTGAGGAACCAATTGTAATCACTGCCAAAGCTAAGAAAATCCCCTCAGGGAACGAAAAAAAAAATCACTTTTATTGAGAAGAAATTTAAAATACCGTATTGGTCCTAATAGTGGCACGTGCCCTAATAGTAGAGCGCCCCCCTCTTTTGCAAAAAAATGTTTGATTTTTGTAACCTTATAATTCACTTCATATCTTTTCAATAAGATCTTGGGAGTGTTCCAATCCACACAGTTATGTTATTTGAATCATAATAAAGGGGATTAAAGGCTATAGGTATACTATTCAGTGATTTTCTTAAATTTGACCTCAAGTTTGACCTCATTTTTGCGCGCGCTACTGCAGGAGGTCTTGCTTTGGCTTGCCGTGCTACTATTAGGACCAAAACGGTAGCTTTCTCACACTTTGAAAACTGGTATTTTGACAGCTTGATATCTGTTGACACAGCGGCAAGGGATAGGTAAATTCAATGGAACATTTCATTGTGGCTCAGGCTGCATCAAAAAGCTCTGCGTCGCTTTGGCTGCGTCAAACATTGCAGGCTGTGTGACTCTTTCTTTGGATCATGTCAACTTGAACGTTCTAAAGCCACGTCGCACTCGTGGCTAACTCTTTCATATCATACACATAAACAGAATTTTCTGATGACTTTCTGTTCAGTAACTTCATATAGTGCTTGGATTCTGACATATCTAACTGAGCAGCTGAATATACCACCAAGGCATGTCCATTATCACTGATTATCAGCAGACCATGCTTCTGTAGTATGAAGGCTATCCATTCATTGTTCATGAACATGATTATATCTAGCACTGTTTTCTGGGTATTGTGTGTATACTAGTATGTATTTTTTTTATCTCCAGACTGAGCGTTCCTGAAAGTACGCCATTCACAGCTGTACTGAAATTCGCGGCAGAAGAAGTTAGTAACTTATGTACTTATGTGCATTCTATTAAATATTAGTAAAATCTTTTTTGATCACATTGTCAATTGGTCCTACTGACAAATTATTACTTCACTAACAGTATAAATATACTTGCTTGTGATGAGTCTTGCGTGTTAATTACAAAGAAATTAGTTGCTAATAATGTCACCTAAGTCACAGATACATCATATTTTCAAATTTTGTGTCTGTCCAGTTCAAGGTTCCACCAGCAACAAGTGCAATCATCACAAATGATGGAATAGGAATCAACCCATCTCAAAGCGCAGGTAAATTCTCCATGGAGCTGATAGTGCCATCCATTATAAAATGTGAAAATAGTAGGCCTACAAGAGCGTTGTAGATTTAAATCTGACTACATGTAAATCTATTGATAATATGTCTTTCGTTTCAGGAAATGTTTTTCTCAAGCACGGTTCAGAGCTTAGATTAATCCCAAGAGATCGAGTTGGATGGCTGAGCTAATGTATTTTGTATTAAGAATTAGGTTCTATTTCATTCTCTAGAATGTATGTTTGTATTGTACATGATGTATTCATTATTTGTGTATACATCAAAAATCAATCTGTACAGATTCAGTGTTAACTGGAAATTTTATTCATGTCAGGTGTAATGGTTATCAGCTGGTGTCATCTGATTTATCTCCATAGTTCTGGGTAGATAATTAAGCTGTGTCTACTGGTATATGTAAATTCATAAAAGTGTACTTCTACCTGAAAAATCTGTTGGAAAAAGATTGATCATGACTATAAAAAAATAATGTGTATTAAAAATTAGTCGTCATGTTGTGAGGATTCAAATGAAAAACTTCATATCCATGATATTAAACATGTTAAACAGTGTTCAGTGAAGTTAATTGCGAACCGAAAGAAGTTCTGACACTGCGTGTGCAAAAAAAAGAAAGAAGACTGCTATCAATTATCATATTGGCCACCACCACCATATAAGCTGTAGTAGAAGGATGCACCCCCAAGCAGTACTATCAATGTGGTTCGAAGGCGGACTGCATGGGATCTATTTGAAATACCCAAATGTTACACTCTTGTAGTCTTTGTTGTGTTTTCAAATTTGGAAAGAATGAAGTGAATCAGAACAGTGTTGCCATTTTGGTGAAAACAATTGGGTGCTCTTCTATTGGGGCATATGTATCTATTAGGACTAATACAGTACATGTATATATCCACCAAATTTGTTTAAATGTACCACCAACATTTGAAGACTGTGCATTTAATATGGGTGTATGTGTAGGTTCTGTTTCTTTGTGTGAATCTGTATAATGTACAGTTGTGCATGAATATTTATTATCTGTTTACATGTGGAAATATGTATGCTTCATCCATGTATATCTGACAAACTACAAGATGTATATATGCATGAAAAGAATAAAATCAATAACAATTTGCTGTTCCATTGTAGTTTTTACTGGAATAAAAATATATAAACATGATGAATGGGTTCTGCCAAAACAACTGAAGGGACACAAAGAATAAAGAATAATTGACCTGATTATGACCCCAAATTGTCTACCTGGGAATGGTACCACACATAGTATTGATGATGAGGAATGTAAACTCACAAAGGGACTTGTGCCGTTACCTCTAGTGTAGGAAAATTACTACTTATACAATGCAGTTCTACGCTAGGCCGCAGTAGAACTTATGACAAACATTGCACATAGTTTACTACACTCCACAACTAAAATCCTAGCGATAAAACTTGACTGCAAATGAACAAGCTCGTCTAGAGAAAACACTGAGCATTTTGTAAGTTTGACCAATGCAATACTGATGTCAATGTAACAGTCAAAAAATTATTTCTAGAGAATATATACACATTGTCTCTACAGCTGTACATGTATACAAATCTACCCCAAATAAAATAGAACCGTTGTAAGTTTTTTGTGATGCCACCGAGCTGCAGGTCTGCATGGTCACTAGTAATCGTCCTGAAATTACAAAGTGAGGAGGATTAAAATACACGAAACACTTCATGGGAACTCTCTGAATGTGCTTTCCACTAATTTCCCTGGCACTTTTAATAGAAAAGAAGTAATATTTCCATGCTGTATACTTACCCACTCATCTTCATCGACACCCTCTGCCAAGTCCTGGGGGAGAGGGGACTCGCTTATCTCAAACTTGCCCATCATTGCTCCAAGTAACTGAGGGGTGGAAGACCATATGACTCAAAGAAGATGGTCCATATTTTTCCTCAATTTATACGAGTTCAATTCAATATTGCCCTTCTGGCAATTATTCCCAAATCCCTACATTGTTAGCCCCAAATTTCATTGTAATTTAGGTCTATCATATTAAATTAAATTGGTTTTTGGACAAATTCAAACTCAAGACTTTGAAGGATGTTTCCATGTGTCACAGGACTTACTTCTTCCTTTTTCTGGTCTTCAGTTTTGTAATTTTCTGCACTGAAACTCTCATATTTCTTTGGCTTCGGTGCTTGTGTTGGAGCATTGCTCACTGACAATGTACAAACAAAATTTGTTGGATTATTTTCTTCTGCAAATTATGTGAACCTTTGAAATCATGATGGTTACCAATAACACATAATGTTACAACACAACTCACAAAGCTGCATATTTTCTGGCTTGAGGCTGATCTTGCGCTGAGTTCGGTTGACCCCAGAGAACCACTCCTCAGCAGTCATGACTGGCTCCCATGTCACCTTGGTATCAGGGTAGATGTCGTCTTGGAAGAACTCTGTCTGTACATGTGCAATCAACAAGGGAAGTTTTTGACATCATCCATACTGTAAATCCCATGATCTGATATGATAATGATCAATCAACGACTGAAATCAGACACAAACCTTGACACGAGGCACAGTGAAGGCGACAGGTTCTACGCTGGTGGTTGTCAGTCGGAGAGCTCTGGCGAACTGGACCTTGGTGACATCACAGGTGTTCTTGGGGAGGAAGGCGAGGGCCTGATGCAGTCCGTCGGCATGGTAATCTGACAGGGGATAGAGACAGGGCTCTTCCTCAACCACCTCAAACGCGTGGACTGTCCGCTCACCCTGGAGAGTTAATGTGATATGCAAGGCGATGACGACCAAGAGAGAAACAAACAGATTGTCAAATTAGTTGCTGTGAAGATCCAATGGATATATCCAGTTCACCATACATACATATATAATATACCAGTATGTCCCAGGAACAGCAAGTTTCTAATATTGGACATTGCCTACCCTTCCTGTCAGAAACAATGTGGAACTGTCTTCATCATAGTGTGGTATAAGTATTCCTGGAGCATTGTCCAAGTCTACAGTGTGTACTGGGTTGTTCAGGTCTGCTACTCTATACACCAAGATCTGCCTCTCACTCCCTCTATAGAACAAAATGCGGAATCAACAAAGAGTACAATCAATATCAGAGAAAGTACTGAAATTTTAATAAAAGTACTTATTCAAATTTTGTGATATCTGAAATTACATTCTCACTTGCTAAATCCTATAACTATGAGCAGAGCGCCGTCACATGCCCAAACAATCCGTGCACCCCTTGTGCCCCCTGGTCCAGGGCAATCCTGGTGAAAACAATAGGGTATGTATAACTTCTTTTGTATGTGTATGGCACAATAATAACAAAGGTATTATATGTACCTGCTTATTTCTGGGGAGTACCAAAATACCACCAAGTAACATCAATAAAGAGTCAGGATATCTACAGTACTAACAACAGTCGGTTTCGTTGATGTCCTTGGTTCGTAAACACGTAACATGCCATCCTTACAGACTGTGGCACACCGCTTGCCATCGGGACTCCAAGCAAGACAGAAAATCTGAAATACGACAAAAGAACATGATGGATATCCTCTTTACAGAGATTTGAGTAATCGATTTGCAAATAATTGAAAGTACTAGTCTTATTTGCACTCTACTCACAGTATCAGTGTGACCCTCTAGATGTATTTGCTCCTGTCCCGTTGACAAGTCCCAGATCTTTACACTCATGTCGTACGAGGCCGAGGCGAGTACGTCTGATGCCAGTGGATGGAACTTGATAAAATACACTTTCTCATTGTGACCTTCAATGGATGAATGAAAATATATAAGGCATTATTGTAATGATGTCTGTACATACCTTTATATGAATACGTTCTGTATTACACAATGCCTGAATCCCACGTAGCACTGATCAATTAGAGAAATTACTGAATACGTTGAATACAATCATGAAGGTTTAGAATATCTATGTAATGGTTCGAATTGAATATGGTGTACCATCTAAACTCACCATATAGATTGCTCTGGGGCTCTGTTAAAGTTTCAGTCAACCCTCCCTCAGGAATCTGCCATATTTTGATGTTTCCATCGTCACAAGCTACAAAATAGAGAGTTCGTACATGTAGTTTCTTTGTGAAACATGCAAGATAGGACTTCTGATGGCCAAGACAATGACATGTGACTGTATCTCACCGACAGCAAGTCTGTGATTGTTGAATGGGTCCCAGGCTGAATCCATGACTAGACAACCGTTCTGTAAGGCTGGTATCCCAGTATCAGGCAACCGACCAGTCTCTGACAACTGAAGGGAGTTATTCCTTACGACATGAGTATACTGTGTAATTATGTACTCATAATTTCAGAAATTTTATAAATATGATTATATCAAATCTGCATCGAGAGCTGAAATGACACATACATTCAATTCACAGCAAGAATTTTCTCTAAATGAGTGACTCTTTTTTTTCTGACATTCACCTTGAACACTTCTCATGAATTACCTTGAGAATAGCTATAAGGCCACCAGAGCCCCCTAGTGGGAAGGCACAGAAGTCTGTGTTTGCATAGAACAAGTCACTCTCGCCTGGTACACTCTTGCTCATGTTACGGATGTTGTCAATGTGCTGGCTCTTGTGTAGAGCGGTACCCTGCAAGTGACGGAACTTGGATTGTCGTACAGCTGTGGATGATAAAGTAGATGATGCAGTGTTAGAAAAGAAGTTGGCAGTGAGATTATTATATCTGCTGCATCCCATCACACACTTTTGACACTTATCTGCCAAAAACAATTTATTGCATGTTGTTCATTGCATTACAAACAGCAGCTACAAACAGTCGCCACTATGGAATATGACACCTCTGAATATTTTCTATTTCCTTGCAGAGGATGAAGTTTTCTTTTACAGGTACCACTGTTGTTGTCAGCAACCTACCACTGAACTTGGCCTTTTTCTCCCTGAGAAGCGAGGGTTTGGCCGGGCTGGGGTCAGGGGAGGGCTCGTGCTCCTGAGCGGGTGTGGCATCCCTCGGGGGCTCTACGTGTCTCAGGTGTACTGTGGGGAAAGTGGAGCTGGGTGCTGGGGCTTCAGGCTCCATCGCTGGTTTTGTGGAAGTCTGGAGGAATATAACCGTAAAATGAATGTGGCGAAAACTTTGGATGGTTATAGTTTCAGGTCATACATTTGGCAGTTTCCACATGCTCACAGTTGTTGTAGAAGTTGAGCTGTGGTGCTGCGGTTCTGCGGAAGCAGGACTAGACTTTGGAGCACTGCCACTAGAGGGTGCTGGTGCTCGGTCGCCATGGCGAATCAGAGACTCAGCTGAATTGACGGCTGGATTCAAACTCAGGGTTGTGACCTGCATCGACAAACTTCACTCATCACTATTCACAATAGGATGTTGATTTGCTTTTCCATCTATCCATTTTGATCATGACATGTTGCTCTTGCAATGGTGCTCACTTGTTGGTTCTGTCCATCCTTCCATTGGTCGCATGTCAAGGCTGGGACTCCTGCCAAGGTCTCAGGGTAAAGGTCCTCGTGGAACTCGTGGTACGACTGTGCAACACAGTAATACATTGACATTATTTCCAGTCAGTAGATTCAGCAAATTCAATCTATTGGATAATGCTTTCAGAGGTAAAATGCCTAAGTAGTTGAGTACTGGTACACAGGTCTATATCTTTCTTGTTGAGGAGAAAGGCAGCTGAATAGTATTGAATATGGCAGTTGATATCTCAGCGCCTACCTTCCTGGGTACATGGTAGGGTAGTGGTATGAGAGCGTGCTGAGCTAGCAGCATCAGTCGGTTCACCTCCCCAGCCATCACATCCATGGCTCGCTTGGACACCATTCCTAGCCCCTTGATCTGCTCCACAGTACTCACAGAGTCTGCAATTGGAGTGAAAATTCAAGAATCTTGAAATGTTGAAGCTATGTATTAACTTCTGGGTTCTTTCTTAGCTAATTTCAATTATTGGGATGTCGAGGTGATAACTCACTTTCTGTGATGTCCTGGTTAATGACCTCAGTATACCGCACCATTGTGTCACCCTGTAACATGATAAACAGGATCATAATCATATGTTTATTCACATACATAAATCACACATGTATGTATAATGAACATAATAATAGCATTTCAGTATGTATCATTGCATTACCTTCCCTGCAAGGAATAACATCCCAGTATCAACATCATAGTAAGGTATCAGCACGCTGCAAGCAATAGAAATGCATACATGTCGATTGTCGAAACATAGTTACGCGAGACGTATGAATATATCATCACAGGCTGGATATGATTCGGTTCAGAATTGGACAGTTATTAGTATTCTAGAAGTTATGGGCTTCACACCCCACTACGGCATGATATAGTGACTGAAGTCAGATAAAATGCTTTATCATCAGCTTGCTGAAAATGTGCGATCCTGATTGGTCAATACTCAGACAATACCACGCCATATTGGGGTCTGAAGTCTGAGGTAAAACCTTTATCACTGGCTCAAATGTTGGGCAATTGTTCCATCAGGATCGGGCCTTTTCAGCAATCCAATGATGAATATACTTACATTGTCCTACATACAGATACACAGTATAACTGGAACTGCATATTATCTGCTAATAACACATGCTTTACATTGTGATTGTGAATATGATTGTGTATTGTACTGGCAAGAATATAATATACCCACCCGGCAGATGTGTCGAATGACTTAGTACACAGGGTGCTCCCAAGGTTTCTACAGTCTCTAAGTGATACTTCTCTGCAGCGTGACTGAAAAATAGAATCTTAAACTTAGGACTTTTGTAATGTATTTCAGTGTCAGTACACAAAACTACAGCTAGATATATGATGCACCACTGCAGAGAGACTTACCATGTCGAATCCAGAAGACAGAATCAGGTCTTTTGTCCCGAGCCACATAACACGAGAGTCTCTCATGTTTTTATGGCCGTCCACCTCCTGTCAGAGAAGAAATCTAATGTAACACATGAAAAGATTTTGGACCGTAATTATGCAAAATAAGGTAGATATTCGCTTCCACTTTGAGCAGAGGAACGAATGAATAGATGGTGTTTCATGCCACTTTTGTGTCATTATAGGTAAGATCGGGCCACTTTAGTTGAGCAGAGGCTCACCACATCTGTGTTGTTAGCTCGGGGATCAATGATCCTGAGTTTTTTGTCCTTGGATGAGGTGACAAGGACGCTCCCATCTCCTCGCCAAGCAACGCTTTGTACATGGTCACTGTGTGGTTCCATGTCTGAAATAATCAAAGAACAACCATCTTTGAGAATGTTGATCCGATGTTATCTAGAACTTCTAGCTGAATTCCTAAAATTAGTAAATCATGAGAAGCGTGAATAACTAGACATACCAATGATTTGCTGCTGGGTGTTGACATCATGCACAGTGAGATGTTTTCCCGCTGCCGAGGCAATGACCCCCTGGGCCGTCGGGTGCCATGACAACACCTCGACGTGGGCCTCACTCTGGTGCATGGAGGCCACCGGCTGTACAGACAGGGATGCGCTCAGATCCTCTGATCCAGGGAGCTGCCAGATTTTCACCTGGGAATATTGAGTGAGGGTGATGACGTTTGAAGCAAATTTGGAGAAAGGTGAACAGTATCATGACATGTATATTATTCTTGTTAGAGCATATTGCACGATATCATGGCCTGATAATTCTGAGATGTTGAGTCACTGACCAATCCATCATGAGCAGTTGTTGCCAGTGTGAAGTCATCAAATGGACTGAATCCAAAGTCTGTCGCAAAGTCTGGAAATGATAGTTGTCATTGATAATAAATGTGTGCAATTCATAACTGTGGAGGCCACTTGAAGTACATGTACTGTAAGGCAGTCATGTGATAAGACATACACATACCAGCATGTGCCCTGATGTGTGGAATGGAGCCTGGTGTCTGGCGTCCTCTCATGCTCAATGGTACAACTCCTAGTGTACCACCACCTGGAACCAGAACAAACACATAAACCTGATCTGCTTCAATATCATGGGGGACCTTTCTTGCCCTTGAATTGATCTGCTTCATAATGAAAGTCATGTTGATAAACTTGGTTCAAAGGTGCATACAGCATGTTAGTCAAACAGGTTTTCGATCACATTTCAGGCATGTTTCATCAGGAGCAAATTATTACTTAGATTAAATCAGTATGTGACATGCAAAAGTGCACTCAAAGTAATCAAAATCAGAACAATATAGTTTTCAGCTCACCAACAAATATTCACGCAAACGGCTTACCCTCATACTTTGTCATCAACATTTTTTTTTGACATCAAAGGAAACCTAAGATTAAATTCTTGTTTGAAGAGATTACTATGATGAAATGTTTGTCATAAATATCCTACCTCCAGCATCAGTGTTGAAAGCGACATACACAGCGCTGGCAGCCACATGGTTACCACAGGAGTGTAGAAGGTTAGCCGCCTGCACGTCAGTTATCCATTCCTGTGTACATGGTGTGAGACAAATGACGATTGTCGGTCATGTTTTCAAAATTAAGTTACATGTACATAAAAATGCACATAAATCGTGATATTTGTATTGGAATGTACATCATCTGACAATGAAGCTCGCTACTCTTTATGTACTTTTGTTACAGTAGATTTTATTCCTGACCAAGATGGCAACTCATACATGTGTATTGCTAACTTGCAGTTGGTATTGAATTGAACTGGAGGAGGCAGTGAAATTACCAGCAGAAAAGCAAGGATAAAAGGCGCATAACTTACATCTTTCTTTGGTATCTTCGGTGATGCATTCTTGAATTTGGATGCCTTGAATTTCCACATTTCAAAATGACCTACGACAGATTAAACCACATAGCCATAGCTTCAGGGCCCACATTTACATAACATTTGTGTATCATTGTCAATCAATGAAACAAAAGGAATATCACATCATACAATACTTATAGGTAACTGACTGGATACAGTGTTTGAGGCCCGAGGTCGTGTCTGGGCCGTAGCACGCATGCGTCACAGACACGACCAAGGGCCTCAAACACTGTATCAAGTCGATGAACTTATTATTATATACCGCATCATGATATGCATACCCCTCGAGAGAGATATGATCACAAACGCTGACATTATCTATCCATTTTAGACCATGAAAGCAAATAATCTTATGGACATTTTCATGTACTACAAAACCAAAAAACGTCATTTCACCAGCGCATGAATACGTAAACTCAGAAACTCTCTTATGGGTTTCTGGTAAACTTCAAGAGACCGCCGGTTGCTATGCGCGACGCAGGTTGATATGAAAGAGGTCAATGCCATAAAATATCGGACCGATTGCACTCTGTGAGATCCATTGTAGCATTTTCATAGGCATATAATAATATTAATTTGTTCATGATATATTATGTTTCTTCATCAAATTTATATGGCTTTAATTCACGCACATCTACATGGTCAACTTCTGTTGACCTTATAACATGGTGTGGCTTGATGGGTACATTATGATTTGGCTTGTGCAAATTTCAAAACTACTTGGGGGACCTGCAAAAAGGTCTTGATACCGGGGACAGTGAAGCCAAATAAGTGGTCCTAAATACCGGTAACAGCTAGCTGGTCTCTCGTGGCAGGTGTCATGCAAATAGTGTAATCGGACCAGTGATCAGTCAGGGACCATTGATCCGTCCGTGTAACGGTCACTGGTCTAGTTATGGTCTACATGAAGACAATACAGTAAGATTGGACCGAGAAGAGTGGTCAGTCATGACAGGATGGTCTCTTGCAACAGGTGGTCTTCTAGATCCAGAGTACCCCACTCTCGAGCGCTCTAGAGTGGGATCAATTTGAATTTTTTTGTGTCTTAGTTGGGTATCATGCCGCAATTTCCCATCAAATTTCATAATTTATCTCAAAAACTGAAAAAGTTGGCAATCTACCCCAATTTTAAATTTCAGCCCCAAATAGCTCTTGGGAATAAACATGGTTTATGCCTTGAATTTGTTGGAATTTATTTGCTCCCATTTTGGACTGAAAATCAACATTGGGGTCAAACTTCATTTTGATGTGATTATCCAAAAAAAAACTACTGCCAAAATGCGTGTTTCTACGGAGTCACTGAAAGGACATGGAAGAAATATTTTTGGACATTGCATTCCCTCGCAATTGCGTTCCCTCGCAATCTGGATCACGTTCCCTCACATTCCGGATCATGTTCCCTCACAATCTTATTGTATTTGCTCGCATTCTGGATTGTGTTCCGTCACATTCTGGATCACATTACCTCGCAATAGCCTTCATTGTGCTAATACCCATGACTAGCCCTAAATATGAGCTTTGAGCCTCTGAACTCTGTTTAAACATCTATAAATATCGTCAATAAAAACAGTCAACAAGAGGACAAAGGTCATATCTAGGGCTACCCATGACTTCTGAGGTTTTGCTAAAGACTGCAAGAGAACACGATCCGGAATGCGAGGGAACACAATAACATTGGGATGGAACGCAATGAGATCACGAGGGAACGCGATCTGGATTGCGAGGGAACGTGATTCGGAATGCGAGGGAACGCAATAATTATAAGGATCACATGTAGGATAAAGTGCCACTCTGGACAAATGTGGGTGTGATCAATCAGTGCCATGCTGCACGATGTGACCAGTTTTGAACCAATCACATGATTGGAACATGACTTCAGCCACCATAAAAATTGATTTAAGCCTAACTCAGTGTCAGTGGTAACTAAAGGGGTTGGATCGGATCAGCATCAGCACTGATCAGCTGATCATCATCAAATAGATACAAGTCATAGTATATAGATCTAACTAAATCTAGATCTAGCTGATAATGTCATTCGTGTGCAGGTTGTGATGAGCTGAAAATACCATTCATGTTGTCATAAGAAATGAGTAGAATGACGCGGATAGTAATAAAGAAATATACCTAAGATATATCACTATAAATGTCGATTCTCAGTACAAGTTTGTAAACAAAACTACCGGCACCGGCAAACTTCCGGGTTGAGCGATAATAAATGAACTGACATGATCCTGGACCTAATGCTGCGTTCCATTCAAGTCGTGTAAATAGGTGATCACGAATGGAAAGAGGTGCTTTTAACCCTGTTCCACGGCTGAACCTGCATTTTCGATCGATATTTTAACAGTAGGTGCCTTTGGGAAAATGGAATACGCTTGCCAGAATTGAAAATAAAAATGACTAGTAATTATGACACTTCTTATTGCATAAATTTCGACTAACTCGAGTGCTCAGGCAAAAACTATGGAAAAATTAGATTTTTTCATTAACTTTATGAAAAAAGTCAAATCTGTACTCCATTGTTCTTTTTTTTTTTATCATTTTATTACATATGTAGGTATGAAAGTGGGTAAAACTAACAAAGTGGTTCTATATTCTGTTAATACTTATAAAATTAAATCCTCATTTGCCGCCATGTTTTTCCTACTCGTGCAAATAGAGTCTGAAAACATTACTCTACTGCACGATTTGTGCAAATGGGAGCTCACCAGTCATATTGTGAGTGGAACGATTTCTATTACCGCGAAACTCGTGATCACTTGTCGCACGACATGAAGAAAACGCAGCATTAGGCCCCAGTACATCAACTGCTCGGTGGGAAAGTCGGAATTCGCCCATCTACTTGAAAACTAGTTATTTCCAATAACAGATGCATACTTCATACAGAGATTGTGAACAATACTGTTGGAATACCAAAATTCAATGATTTTCTTTTATTGCAATGTGGATATGTCAATCATTCGCTTAGGTCTATTACAATATCAATAGTGGCATATGATCCCCTCAGTCTGAAAATGTTTGTGAACAAACTACCATTTACTCATTTGTTTTCCCCTTCACCCAATACATTCCAACCTGGGTTTTTTTTTGCATCTTGATTTAATACTTTGTGATTAAGTGACAAAATTGTTTTTTTTTTATGCTAAACAACTAGGCATGTGATCTGGGGCTTTGGATACTCTGGGGGTGAATTATGAGGCTCTCAGCCTCTCAGAGGTTGAAAATATGACCAAAACATTTTTACAACTGCACAAAATCATCACAAAAGATACGAGCATACATGTACGTGCAACGATCGAAGGGGGGGGGGGGGCAAATATAAATATATATATGCTGGTTTTACAGTCACTCTGACAAATATATTGGCCTACTGTGCACATATTACATGCACATATTATGTAGGCTTAGTGTCTATGGAATAAATTATATAGAATCGGTATTGTAGCCTACTTCAGCTTAATCTATATGTCGTATACACATGTGCATCTTACACAAAAATAAATCGGGGGACTACAGAAACGAAAGTTTCCAACACACACATACAAAATTTGACCTAGAACCCCAACTTTGTAGTCCTATCTCTGAGACTGAGACTGTTACGCTGCGGAATTACCAACTTCGCCCTTGGACGAATCTTTCGAATCAAGTTCCGAATTTTCGCTCGAGCTCCACGTGCTGGTTCACTGTCAACATGGCCGGAGTGAGGACGACCTTGCGATGTCTCTGCATCCATCAATCGCAAAAACCGTTGTCGTATGCCACTTCAGCTGTTACAAACCAGCCCGTTTTGTACATAAGTGTGAGAGGAAGCAAATTTACACCATGCAGACCGTCATCCCATCTACTTTTACCAGTATCGTACATTCGTAAGTTCTCGTCAAATCAAATTACCGTAATTTTGTGTATTGCGACCTCTCCAAGCAATCATTCGCTACGTTAGTACGGCTATAGGCCTACAGTATACAGCTGTCTCTGGAATTAGAATCCTGGGATTAATGTATAATAGAGTAGGCAATTTTTGACAGGTCTGAGTTCACATCATAATGCACCTAAAATTTCCTGTGCTACCATGCATATACGAGCCATCCGTCCTTTCACTGTCCCAGTGGGGCGGGATCAAACAACATCCGTCCTAAATTCGCCGCATCCCAAAATTCGCCAACTCAATATTATCAGAGCTCAGAAACTCGTTTTATGGAAAAGAAACTGCTGGTATAAAGATTGGCAGGACATGTTCAATTTAGTTGGGCAATTTTGTTTCTCCATGATAATCAATGATAATGATGAGTTCAATGTAGTTGTACAAAATGATAGTCACATATAAAAGAAGAAATGGTGTGTGTCATAGTAAACATTTTTCTATCATAACCAATCGTCATTCTGGAACTTAAGTATATGGAATCAGCTGGGAATTAAATTGCCCACTAAATTGAACAAGTAATTGAAAGATTGAATATCAGAGTTTCGATTGATGATAGAACTGGTTCGTTTCAATTGCAGTACAAGGCCTTATTGCAATTATTGCAATTGCAGTGTGGCATTATAAAAAATAGTTTTTTCCCCGCCAAAAGCAATGACTCGCATATGAGGTCACATAACACATTGTCAGAAACAGTGATTTCAAAACAGCTTTACAAATGGAAATGGGGGAGCAATATCAGTGCCAACAGCATACATGTGATCCATGTTGTTACTTTAAAATGGAACATTTGGCCATACACATGTTGTCTGCACTCTGCACGTGCCATACGTCTCAGCACGTGCAGTTTGGCATAAATATATTTTTGTGCATTCGGAATTGTTACCATCACAATATATAGCAAACAACATTTTATGCCATGCTAATATACAAGCAAGGGTATTTCACAACGACTTACTTTACCGTACTATGTTTTAGCAGCACATCAGATCTATTTTAGTAAGGTCGTTTGAGATTAACAATTGGGTGGCCTTATATGTGAATATTGGGATGGCCGTATATTCGAATACAAGGCCATGGCCTTATAAATGAAAAAAAAAATTTGAATGCCATGCATGGTATAATGGTATGAATGTTACACCACTATTATTGGTGAACTCATGGCATGGGAATCGTCATGGAACATTTTCAGCTGTGTTAACTGGAGACTTTATCCTACGATATTTAGCAACTTATTTCTTATCAGTATGTGGTAATTCTGATTCATACTAGTCAAGAAATGCCTTTAGTCAGGGATCGACATTAACACTGGCCCGCTGGCCCCACACCATATTTTGAGCCTGTGGGGCCAGTAGGGGCCACTAGATTTCCTAAGTCACTGGCCCCACTGGGCCAGTATAAAATCTTGCATTCTTTGAATTTTACTTCACAATATTTCACTTCCTTTGAAAGCCTTTCCATGTTGCTTCTTTATGAAAATGAATCAGTGTTTGATATTCAAGTGTGCACTGATTGTTAGTGAACTTTGAAAGTGGGGCCAGTAGATTATTGATGGGGCCAGTAACTTCCAGATGTTACTGGCCCCATGGGGCCACTAGTGTCATATGCCTAATGTCGATCCCTGCTTTAGTGTATTGATGGATTAAATTTATTTACATTTTTTTCAGAGTTTTCACATTTTCAATTACATCATGTCATTTGCTAGTGTCTTACACATTGGTCCAAATAATATTTGGTGATATTATTCGTGTCTATCCAACCAAACCAATCATCGATTGGTTGTGGCCAACCAATCATCAAACATGGAAGTCCAAACGATTTCCAACACTACTTGTCACAGTGTGCAATTTCTGTTAATGTTCAGGAGAGCAGACCACTCAGCAGTTCCATACCACAGCACCAACATACCAGAAGGATTTCTATGAAGTATTGGGAGTTCCCCGCACTGCCACATCAAAGGAAATCAAGAAGGCTTACTATCAGGTAATATCATCTAGTCAACTCCAGTTATAAATCAAAGTATTGTTCTGAATCTAGTTTTCATAAGCTTGGAAGAGACCCCTAGAGAATTGTTCTGGGAGTATTAGTTACCGTATTCCAGAATTCATGCATGAGCTACTTTATACATGAACCGGTATATCTAACATATATTTTATTGTACTGTAGTTATGTTTAAATGCGTATTTTGAGTAGTAAACATATATTCCACTATTAATTTTACTTATAAGTGTAAAATTTCAAAATCAACTTTGAATTTAGTCATGAAGAAAAAGACTGGAAACTCTTGCAACTAAATGAGTAATAACTTGTTTTTTAACAGCTTGCGAAAAAGTACCATCCTGATGTCAATAAGGCACCTGAAGCAGCCAAAACGTTCCAAGCAGTTTCAGAAGCATATGAAGTTAGATAATCTTCTTATACCGAAATTTCAAAATGCAGCCATGTAATAGATGATAACTATACCCCTCTAGTATTCCATTTCATGGTGCAATTCGATATTTGAGGAAAAATTTACGGATTTTTATCTTTGATGACCATTTCACACTGTTAGATCCTGAGTGATGATGCCAAGAGAAAGCAGTATGACCAGTTTGGAACATCAACAGGACCCGGAGCAGGCTTCCAGGGACAAGGCCCATTCCAGAGCGGGCCACAAGGTATGTTCTCAAAATGACACAAAATTGTACTGACAATCATGCTACATGTGAGTAAAATCACGGAAGATGGTAAAATGGTTGAGTTGTATTCCTTGATTTGCAGGTGGATTCCATGGCACGATCGATCCAGAAGAACTGTTCAGAAAAATATTCGGACAAGCTGGCTTCAACATGTCTGGGTTTAGAAACTTCGAAGATTTTGAAGAATCCCAGTTTGGATTTGCACCTGCCTCTGAGGTACTGTATTCTCCCTTACATGGAATGTACATATTGTGTTCCTCTTGTTCTTGAAGCACAAAACATAATTGTTATCATTGCTGTCTTTTCAGATACACATGAACTTGTCTTTTCAAGAAGCGGCCCGCGGTGTGAACAGAGAAGTTAATGTAAATGTGACAGATCGGTGCCCGCGTTGCGATGGGACTAAAGCTGAGCCTGGCACGCAAAAAGTCAAATGCCATCACTGCAATGGCACTGGTATGGTGAGTATTGGGGCGGTCATTTATAAGATAAAAAAATGCAAATGTTGTGCCAAATTCATTGATATGAAAAGAAATATAATCATATTTCAAGTCGCAAATTTTATATTGGTATTCAGGAAACCATTAGCACGGGACCATTTGTGATGCGTTCGACGTGTCGACATTGTCATGGGCAGCGAGTGATTGTCAAGACTCCGTGTATCGAGTGTAGTGGCAAAGGTCAGACGGTACAGAGGCGGAAGATTGTGGTGCCGGTCCCCGCCGGGGTACAAGACGGCCAGACAGTCAGGATGCCCGTTGGAAACAAAGAAATATTCATCACTTTCAAGGTATTGAAACTTTAGTCTTGTAGCAAAAGAAAGGGAATATTTTGGATAAAAATATATTATGAAAGTGTAGTTATATGTTTGGAATTCAGTTCACATAGCACTCATTCAATCAAATGCTGAATAATTTACTTTGTTTAAATTTCAAATATATTAATTACATTCTATGATATTTGCAGGTGGAGAAAAGTCGGCTGTTCCGACGGGAAGGAGCCGACATCCACTCGGATGTAACCATCAGTCTGGCTCAGGCAATACTCGGTGGTACAATACGCATCCAAGGCATCTATGATGACATCCTGCTAGAGGTATTTGTAATGTACTGCATTCCTCATGTAAGAATTGAAAGTAATAAATTGATGCAACTCATGTAACAACTAAAAAATGACCCAGATTCTTCTCCTGTTGAAGTTTATTTGATCAACTGATCACAAAATAGCAAGAGGTGAACATAGCACAAGAAAATCAATAGAAGTGAAACAATAAACGACCCTGATGTTACAGATTCCCGCTGGTACGTCCTCGCATAGTCGGATACGACTGACGGGGAAGGGAATTGCGCGGTCACACAGCTACGGCAAAGGCGACCACTACGTACACGTCCGAGTCAAAGTACCTGTGTAAGTGTTCCACAGCTACTCGTGATGTGGATGAGTGAAAGTTTGAATTGAAACCTGGAGCCCAATTTATGTATTGCAACATATTTGTTCAAATTGTTCTTGTCGTCTATTTGTCCACAGTAAGTTAAATGATCAACAGAAGTCGTTACTTCTGGCCTATGCTGAGACGGAGAAAGATGTGGAGGGAACAGTCAATGGTATCACAGACACAAAAACAGGTATACTGTGTATACACAATGTATATTACCTAGAATATAGAAGAACAATGGTGTGGGGACTAATGGGCAAATTCATGTAAGGACTGGTTATCTTCAGGTTATACGAGTTTTGGCAATTTTGACAGAAATAGCAACCTATCTTGGAATCTCAAACTACGGTGATGGTCAGTTTGTAACTCCAGATATTTTGTACATTACAGAATCTTCGGGAACCAATGAGGAGAAAACAACTTCTGGTCAAGTTTTAGATGATGATGATAACCAGTCCTTCCTCAGTAAAATAAAAAAGAAAATATTCGGATAATCTAGGGCTCTTTAGGCAGTAAGGGTGACTCCATACTACACTTGTTGTAGTGATTTCGTTTAGCGATTATCTAAAAAATTAAATAATTGTGAAAAAAAAAAACATTATAGTTACGTCCAATAATTTTATCGACAGGTAAACAAGTAATTGACGATGCTGATGGAACTGTTGCTGAGATACGGAAAATCCTTCAAGAAGACTTATCTGACTCGGATGGTGAAACAACAATTGAGAAGACACGCAGTGGCGGATGAACTTCAAACCCTTGAAAAACAATTCTGTGATTTTGAAGATTTGTACCAATAAATGTAAAATTCGTCTGGAATGAATTACCTGTCATGTTAGAACATTGCATGCTATGTAAAACATAGGAAAATAATCCCGCCGAGCTCAATGCACAAGATTGCATCAGTTATGCTAAATGTACACGCCTGAGTATTGTGCACAATGTCATGATTGTTAAGCACATGTAAAGGAATGCTAAATATATTTTGTGCTGTTTGTGGACTACTCGATTGAGTCATTCTTATGGAAATTCTTGCAGTCTGGAAATAACAGTTGTTAAAAACTGTGAATGTCAACAAATGTTTGTTTCAGGGTGTTCTGTTTCACTGAAAAGGTGATCGTTGAAGGACCTTTTCTTGAAATTTCACTGCCTAAACCACCAAACTATGCTGACATAGATTATGTTCATGAGTTTGTCGATCAATTTGTACATAAAATACTCAGTAACATTGAAAGAATGTTGAATATGTGTTGCATTTATTTGAAAATACCACCCCTGGGTAAGGTTCTGTTCAAGTGAAACAAATCTGTGCCAGTTGTGTAACAGTTAAAGTACCACTTGAAAAATCTGTGGCCTTTGTTTTGCCTCTGAGCTTTTCAAGTTGGTTTATCTGCAGACACTTCCCAGATTAAGTTATAAAGCAAAGATGAATATTTCCAGGTATCTTACATGTGATAATATCCTGATATCCACACGAATTTCATCGGACACATGTCGAGAAATCTTAAACATTCTATTTTTTTCAAACAGAAAATATTGCCATATGTTTTTAGGTTACCGGACCTATGGTCCGATAACCTATTGGCATGGCGTTGCGTCCGTCGTCATCGTCGTCCACATTTTTATCTTTTATTTACGGGCGAATTTTTCTGAAATTTTGCAGAAAAATACTTAAAAATAATTCAAGAAGGAGGTATTTTTTAGTTTTTAGGTTACCGGACCTTTGGTCCGATAACCTATTGGCATGGCGTTGCGTCCGTCGTCCGTCCGTCCGTCCGTCCGTCCGTCCGTCCGTTCACATTTTTAGGTTACCGGACCTTTGGTCCGATAACCTATTGGCATGGCGTTGCGTCCGTCGTCCGTCCGTCCGGCGTTAACATTTTTATCTTTAAAGTTAACGATCGAATCTTTCTGAAATTTTGCACAAAAATGCCTAAAAATATTTTGAGAAGGAGGTATTTTTTTGTTCTTTGATTTTTGCATTTTTTTCAAAATGGCGGCCGTTTTTGTCGAAAAACGCTCAATTTTGGACTTTGACGGCCATTTTCTCAAAAACTGTCTGATCAATTTTGAGTTTTTGGTTTCAAAAGATTCCCCTCATATACCTCTGTGATATGTATAAGTTTGGTTGCCCTAAATCTGCCGGTTTCCGTGTGGCGGCCATTTTGAATTTTTGGCGGGTCGGCGAAAAAAAAATTTTTCACCCCAGATCGCATTACTATCCATTTTGGGCCATTTCTAGAGCAAAAAAAAATTTTCACCCTTTGAAAAAAATTTTGGACTTAGAAAATTTTCGGCACTCTTTCCCTTCATAATGGGAGCTGTCCGGACTGTACTCATAGAACGCTTGAAGATAGAGCTTAGAAATTGGCACTTTCAAATGGGAAGTCATATATGGCGACTTGTGTGGTGACCTTGAATTTGACCTTGGATGACCTTGAAAGGTCAAAACAGCCATTTTTGGATCGAAAAACGCTCAAATTTGCACCTGGTCTGTATTTTCTCAAAAACTTTCTGATCAGTTTTGAGATTTTTGCTTAAAAAGATTCCTCTTATATACCTCTGTGACGTGTATAAGTTTTGTTGCCCTTGAATCCCCGATCTCAGTGTGGCGGCCATTTTGAATTTTTTTTCGAGTCAAATAACATTAATTACTATCCATTTTGGGCCATTTCTAGGCAAAAAAAAATTTTCACCCTTTGAAAAAAATTTTGGACTTGGAAAATTTTCGGCACTTTTTTCCTTCACAATGGGAGCTGTCAGGACTGTACTCATAGAACGCTTGAAGATAGAGCTTAGAAATTGGCACTTTCAAATGGGAAGTCATATATGGCGACTTGTGTGGTGACCTTGAATTTGACCTTGGATGACCTTCAAAGGTCAAAACAGCCATTTTGGGGTCAAAAAATGCCCAGATTTGCCTTTGTAGATGAAATGCTTGCAGATAGAGCTCATGTTTGCATTATGAACATATAGGAAGACATATATGGCACAACTAATGATGACCTTGAACTTGACGTCAGATGACCTTGAGTGCCAAATGTCTGACTTGGAATGTGTAAATTGACCTGAGCGGCCTAAACGATTCCACCCAACATATAGAATATCAAATGCCGCACACATACATGTAATGGTTACATCGAAGTTCATACGGATGACCTTGATTGGTAAATCCCAAGGTCATATGTTTACACTGCGAACCTTGATTGGTAAATCTCAAGGTCTGTTACCTGCCAATGCTGCCATGGCCAAACAAAAATTGTCTGGTAACCTATCTTAGCCTTTGGGCTAATTTTTAGGTTACCGGACCTTTGGTCCGATAACCTATTGCCGTGGCGTTGCGTCCGTCGTCCGTCTAGCCGTCCGTCCGTCCGTCGTCCGTTCACATTTTTATCTTTAAAGTTTATGGTCGAATATTTCTGAAATTTTGCACGAAAATACCTAAAAATATTTCCAGGAAAGGTTTTTTTTAGTTTTTTGATTTTCGCATTTTTTTCAAAATGGCGGCCTTTTTCGTCGAAAAATGGCCAATTTTGGACTTTGACGGTCGTTTTCTCAAAATCTGTTCAGTAACTTTTTAGGTTACCGGACCTTTGGTCCGATAACCTATTGGCATGGCGTTGCGTCCGTCGTCCGTCCGTCCGTCCGTCTAGCCGTCCGTCCGTCCGTCCGTCCGTCCGGCGTTAACATTTTTATCTTTAAAGTTAACGATCGAATCTTTCTGAAATTTTGCACAAAAATGCCAAAAAATATTTTGAGAAGGAGGTATTTTTTTGTTTTTTGATTTTCGCATTTTTTTCAAAATGGCGGCCGTTTTTGTCGAAAAACGCTCAATTTTGGACTTTGACGGCCATTTTCTCAAAAACTGTCTGATCAGTTTTGAGTTTTTGGTTTCAAAAGATTCCCCTCATATACCTCTGTGATATGTATAAGTTTGGTTGCCCTAAATCTGCCGGTTTCCGTGTGGCGGCCATTTTGAATTTTTGGCGGGTCGGCGAAAAAAAATTTTTTCGCCCCAGATCGCATTACTATCCATTTTGGGCCATTTCTAGAGCAAAAAAAAATTTTCACCCTTTGAAAAAAATTTTGGACTTAGAAAATTTTCGGCACTTTTTCCCTTCATAATGGGAGCTGTCCGGACTGTACTCATAGAACGCTTGAAGATAGAGCTTAGAAATTGGCACTTTCAAATGGGAAGTCATATATGGCGACTTGTGTGGTGACCTTGAATTTGACCTTGGATGACCTTGAAAGGTCAAAACAGCCATTTTTGGGTCGAAAAACGCTCAAATTTGCACCTGGTCTGTACTTTCTCAAAAACTCTCTGATCAGTTTTGAGATTTTTGCTTAAAAAGATTCCTCTTATATACCTCTGTGACGTGTATAAGTTTTGTTGCCCTTGAATCGCCGATCTCAGTGTGGCGGCCATTTTGAATTTTTGACGAGTCGGCGAAAAGAATTTTTTTCGCCCCAAATAACATTACTATCCATTTTGGGCCATTTCTAGGCAAAAAAAAATTTTCACCCTTTGAAAAAAATTTTGGACTTGGAAAATTTTCGGCACTTTTTTCCTTCATAATGGGAGCTGTCAGGACTGCACTCATAGAACGCTTGAAGATAGAGCTTAGAAATTGGCACTTTCAAATGGGAAGTCATATATGGCGACTTGTGTGGTGACCTTGAATTTGACCTTGGATGACCTTGAAAGGTCAGAACAGCCATTTGGGGGTCAAAAAATGCCCAGATTTGCCTTTGTAGATGAAATGCTTGCAGATAGAGCTCATGTTTGCATTATGAACATATAGGAAGACATATATGGCACAACTAATGATGACCTTGAACTTGACGTCAGATGACCTTGAGTGCCAAATGTCTGACTTGGAATGTGTAAATTGACCTGAGCGGCCTAAACGATTCCACCCAACATATAGATTATCAAATGCCGCACACATACATGTAATGGTTACATCGAAGTTCATACGGATGACCTTCATTGGTAAATCCCAAGGTCATATGTTTACACTGCGAATCTTGATTGGTAAATCTCAAGGTCTGTTACCTGCCAATGCTGCCATGGCCAAACCAAAATTGTCCGGTAACCTATCTTAGCCTTTGGGCTAATTTTATCTTTAAAGTATATTATCGAATCTTTCTGAAATTTTGCACAAAAATACCTAAAAATATTTCAAGGAAAGGTTTTTTTTTGTTTTTCGATTTTCGCATTTTTTTCAAAATGGCTGCCGTTTTAGACGAAAAATGCCTGATTTTGGACTTTGGCGGCCATTTTCTCAAAATCTGTTCAGTAACTTTTTTTCTTTTTGATACATAACACTCCTCATATGTACTTCTATGATGTCTATAAATTTCGTTGCGCTTGAATCGCTCGAAGTGGGCCATTTTGGCCCAAACTCGGCCCAAATGGGACTTTCCCATGTTAAATTCTCCTATGCCTCATAATGGGACACATTATGCCTAATATCTCACTTAATATTGAGATTAGAGACTAGGAATCAATTGTGGACATATAGGAAATGATATATCCTGAATATTCTCGTGACCTTGAATTTGACCTCTGACCTCAGTTTCAAGATCAGAGCACAAAATGGCTTATATCTTGCTTATTATTGACTCTACAGCTTAGGAATCAATTGTGGACATATAGGAAATGATATATGCTGAATATTCTGATGACCATGAATTTGACCTTTGACCCCATTTTCAAGGTCATAGGACAAAATGGCTTATATCTCGCTTATTATCGACTCTACATCTTAGGAATCAATTGTGGACATATAGGAAATGATATATGCTGATTATTCTGATGACCTTAAACTTGACCTTTGACCCCATTTTCAAGGTCATAGGACAAAATAGCTAATATCTCGCTTGTCATCGACTTTACGGCTTACGAATCAGTTCTGAACATATAGGAAATGATATATGCAAATTATTGTCGTGACCTTGAATTTGACCTTTGACCTCATTTTCAAGGTCACAGGACAAAGTGGCTAATATCTCACTTATTATCGATTTTACAGCTTAGGAATCAATTGTGGACATATAGGAAATGATATATGCTGAATATTCTCGAGACCTTGAATTTGACCTCTGACCTCATTTTCAAGGTCCAAGTACAAACTGGCTCATATCTTGCTCCTCTATTGACTGTATGGCTTGGGAATCAATTGTGGACATATAGAAAAAGATATACACTGAATATTTTGATGACCTTGAATTTGACCTTTTGCCTTCATTTTCAAGGCCACAGCACAAAATTGCCAATATCTCTCTGTTTTGAATTTACAGCTTAGTAATCAACTGTGGACATGATATATGCTTAATATTATATATGCTGAATATTCTTTTGACCTTGACTTTAACCAGTGACCTGGCTAACATCTAAAATAATAAACATTGTCCGGTAACCTATCTTTGGCCCTTGGCCTAATTTTTTCTTATTGATGCATGACACTCCTCCTATGTACCCCTTTGACATGTATAAATTTCGTTGCTCTTGAATCGCTCGAAGTGGGCCATTTTGGGCCCAAACTCGGCCCAAATGGGACTTTCCCATGTTAAATTCTCCTATGCTTTATAATGGGACACATTAAGCCTAATATCTCACTTAAAATTGAAATTAGAGACTAAGAATCAATTGTGGACATATAGGAAATGAAATATGCTGAATATTCTCGCGACTTTGAATTTGACCTCTGACCTTGGTTTCAAGGTCATAGCGGCCGTTCTCGTCGAAAATGGCTAATTTTGGACTTTGATGGTCGTTTTCTCAAAATCTGTTCAGTAACTTTTTTTCTTATTGATGCATAACACTCCTCATATGTACTTCTGTGACATGTATAAATTTCGTTGCGCTTGAATCACTCGAAGTGGGCCATTTTGGGCCCAAACTCGGCCCAGATGTGACTTTCCCATGTTAAATTTTCCCATGCTTTATAATGGGACACATCAAGCCTAATATCTCACTTAATATTGAGATTAGAGACTAGGAATCAATTGTGGACATATAGGAAATGATATATGCTGAATATTCTCGTGACCTTGAATTTGACCTTTGACCTCATTTTCAAGGTCACAGGACAAAATGGCTAATATCTCGCTTATTATCGACTTTACAGCTTAGAAATCAATTGTGAACATATAGGAAATGATATATGCTGAATATTCTCGTGACCTTGAATTTGACCTTTGACCTCATTTTCAAGGTCACAGGACAAAATGGCTAATATCTCGCTTATTATCGACTTTACAGCTTAGGAATCCATTGTGAACATATAGGGAATGATATATGCTGAATATTCTCGTGACCTTGAATTTGACCTTTGGCCTCATTTTCAAGGTCACAAGACAAAATGGCTAATATCTCGCTTATTATCGACTTTACAGCTTAGGAATCAATTGTGAACATATAGGAAATGATATATGCTGAATATTCTCGTGACCTTGAATTTGACCTTTGACTTCATTTCCAAGGTCACAGGACAAAATTGCTAATATCTCGCTTATTATCGACTTTACGGCTTAGGAATCAATTGTGAACATATAGGAAATGATATATGCTGAATATTCTCGTGACCTTGAATTTGACCTTTGACCTCATTTTCAAGGTCACAGGACAAAATGGCCAATATCTTGCTTATTATCGACTTTGCAGCTTAGGAATCAATTGTGAACATATAGGAAATGATATATGCTGAATATTCTAGTGACCTTGAATTTGACCCTTGACCTAAATTTCAAGGTTAGTCATTTTATTTTCAAGGTCAGAATACAAAATGGCTTATATCTCGCTTATTATCAAATTTACAGCTTAGGGGTCCATAGTGAACATATAGGAAATGATGTATGCTGAATATTTTGGTGATCTAGAATTTGACCTTTGATCTCATTTTCATGGTCAGAGAACAAAATGGCTAATATGTCCCTTATTATCATATTTACATCTGCCCCTGATGACGCCAGTGTGTCTTTGGATAAACTATTTGGTCGGGCTTTGTTTCTATTGCAAAATGTTGTATTTTACCTTTCTTATTGGCATCATCAAAATTTGATTGTATTGGTGGTAATAGATTGATACTTACATTTATACCACTGAGTCGGTGTCACTGCTGGCGGACGTTAAATCTGTCCCCGAGGATACCATCAACTCAGTAGCCTTCGGGCTTGTGATTGGGTACTTTTGTACTTGTCATGTATCTATTCCATGGGGTTAGATTCGGATTTCTAAATTATTTTCATAGGTTGTTGGGCAGTTGTATACTAATTCCATCTGGTGTACAGTAGAAACAACTACATTTAACACATTGTCTGCCCCTGAAGACGCCAGTGTGTCTTTGGATAAACTATTTGGTCGGGCTTTGTTTGTTTCTATTGCAAAGTGTAGTATTTTACGTTTCTTATTGGCATCATCAAAATCTGATTGTATTGGTGGTAATAGATTGGTACTTACATTTACAGCATAGGAATCAATTTCGAATATAGAGGAATGATATATACTGAATATTTTCATAACCTTGAACTTGAACTTTGACCTCATTTTCAAGGTCACATCACAGAATGGCTAATGTCTCACTTATTATCGACTTTACAGCTTAGGAATTTATTGTGGACATACTAGAAGTGATATATTTGTTGAAAATTTCATGGCCTTGAATTTATCAGTGACTTTATTTTCAAGGTCACTGGACAAAAGGCTAATATCTAAAATGTATATTGTCCGGTAACCTTTCTTAGCCCTTGGGCTAATTTTATCTTTAAAGTATATGGTCCGATCTTTCTGAAATTTTGCACAAAAATACCTAAAAATATTTCCAGGAAAGGTTTTTTTTAGTTTTCTGATTTCCGCATTTTTTTCAAAATGGTGGCCATTTTCAACGAAAAATGCCTGATTTTGGACTTTGGCGGCCATTCTCTCAAAATCTGTTCAGTAACTTTTTTAGGTTACCGGACCTATGGTCCGATAACCTATTGGCATGGCGTGTCGTCCGTCGTCCGTCGTCGTCCACATTTTTATCTTTTTTGTTTACGGGCGAATTTTCCTGAAATTTTGCACAAAAATACTTAAAAATAATTCAAGAAGGAGGTATTTTTTAGTTTTTTGATTTTCGCATTTTTTTCAAAATGGCGGCCGTTTTCGATGAAAAATGCCTGATTTTGGACTTTGGCGGCCATTTTCTCAAAATCTGTCCAGTAACTTTTTTTCTTTTTGATACATAACACTCCTCATATGTACTCCTATGATGTCCATAAATTTCGTTGCGCTTGAATCGCTCGAAGTGGACCATTTTGGCCCAAACTCGGCCCAAATGGGACTTTCCCATGTTAAATTCTCCTATGCTTTATAATGGGACACATTATGCCTAATATCTCACTTAATATTGAGATTAGAGACTAGGGATCAATTGTGGACATATAGGAAATGATATATGCTGAATGTTCTCGTGACCTTGAATTTGACCTCTGACCTCGGTTTCAAGGTCAGAGCACAAAATGGCTTATATCTCGCTTATTATCGACTCTACAGCTTAGGAATCAATTGTGGACATATAGGAAATGATATATGCTGAATATACTGATGACCTTGAATTTGACCTTTGACCCCATTTTCAAGGTCACAGGACAAAATGGCTTATATCTCGCTTATTATCGACTCTACAGCTTAGGAATCAATTGTGGACATATAGGAAATGATATATGCTGAATATACTGATGACCTTGAATTTGACCTTGACCCCATTTTCAAGGTCACAGGACAAAATGGCTTATATCTCGCTTATAATGGACTCTACAGCTTAGGAATCAATTGTGGACATATAGGAAATGATATATGCTGAATATTCTGATGACCTTAAATTTGACCTTTGACCTTATTTTCAAGGTCATAGGACAAAATGGCTAATATCTCGCTTGTTATCGACTTTACAGCTTAGGAATCAGTTATGAACATATAGGAAATGATATATGCAAATTATTGTTATGACCTTGAATTTGACCTTTGATCTCATTTTCAATGTCACAGGACAAAATAGTTAATATCTCACTTATTATCGATTTTACAGCTTAGGAATCAATTGTGGACATATAGGAAATGATATATGCTGAATATTCTCGTGACCTTGAATTTGACCTCTGACCTAATATTCAAGGTCCAAGGACAAACTGGCTCATATCTTGCTCCTAAATTAACTGTATGGCTTGGGAATCAATTGTGGACATATAGGAAATGATATACACTGAATATTTTGATGACTTTGAATTTGACCTTTGCCATCATTCTCAAGGCCACAGCACAAAATTGCTAATATCTCTTGGATTATTGAATTTACAGGTTAGCAATCAACTGTGGACATGATATATGCTTAATATTATATATGCTGAATATTCTCTTGACCTTGAATTTAACCAGTGACCTGGCTAACATCTAAAATATTATATTATTATTATTATGATGTCTATAAATTCCGTTGCGCTTGAATCGCTCGAAGTGGGCCATTTGGGCCCAAACTCGGCCCAAATGGGACTTTCCCATGTTAAATTCTCCTATGCTTTATAATGGGTCACATTATGCCTAATATCTCACTTAATATTGAGATTAGAGACTAGGAATCAATTGTGGACATATAGGAAATGATATATGCTGAATATTCTCGTGATCTTGAATTCGACCTCTGACCTCAGTCTCAAGGTCAGAGCGGCCGTTTTCATTGAAAAATGACCAATTTTGGACTCTGACGGTCGTTTTCTCAAAATCTGTTCAGTAACTTTTGTTCTTGTTGATGCATAACACTCCTCATATGTACCCCTGTGACATGTATAAATTTCGTTGCCCTTGAATCGCTCGAAGTGGGCTATTTTGGGCCCAAACTTGGCCCAAATGGGACTTTCCCATGTTAAATTCTCCTATGCTTTATAATGGGACACATTAAGCCTTATATCTCACTTGATATTGAGATTAGAGACTAGGAATCAATTGTGGACATACAGGAAATGATATATGCTGAATATTCTCGTGACCTTGAATTTGACCTCTGACCTCGGTTTCAAGGTCACAGCACAAAATGTCTAATATCTTGCTTATTATCGACTTTACAGCTTAGGAATCAATTGTGGACATATAGGCAATGATAAATGCGGAATATTCTGATGACCTTGAATTTGACCTTTGACCTCATTTTCAAGGTCACAGGACAAAATGGCTAATATCTCACTTATTATCGATTTTTCAGCTTAGGGATCAATTGTGGACATAAAGGAAATGATATATGCTGAATATTCCGTGACCTTGAATTTGACCTCTGACTTCAGTTTCAAGGTCAGAGAACAAAATGGCTAATGTCTCGCCTATTATTTACTTTACAGCTCAGGAATCAATTGTGGACATATAGGAAATGATATATGACGAATATTCTAATGACCTTGAATTTGACCTTTGACTTCATTTTCAAGGTCACAGGAAAAGTGGCTAATATCTCGCTTCTTATCGACTTTACAGCTCAGGAATCAATTATGAACATATAGGAAACGATATATGCAGATTATTGCCATGACATTGAATTTGACCTTTGACCTCATTTCAGGATCACAGGAAAAAATGGCTTAATATCTCGCTTGTTATCGACTTTACAGCTTAGCAATCAATTGTGAACATATAAGAAATGATACATTCTGAACATTGGCATGACCTTGAACTTGACCTTTGACCTCATTTTCAAGGTCGCAGGACAAAATGGCTAATATCTCGCTTATTATCGACTTTACAGTTTAGGAATCAATTATGAACATATAGGAAATGATATATGCTGAACATTGCTATGACCTTGAATTTGAGCGTTGACCTCATTTTCAAGGTCAGAGAACGAAATGGCTAATATCTCGCTTTTTATCGACTTTACAGCTTAGCAATCAATTGTGAACATTATTCTGAACATTGTCATGACCTTGAACTTCACCTTTGACCTAATTTTCAAGGTCACAGGACAAAATGGCTAATAGCTCGCTTATTGTCGACTTTACAGCTTAGGAATCAATTATGAACATATAGGAAATGATATATGCTGAATATTGCTATGACCTTGAATTCGACCTTTCACCTCATTTTCAAGGTCACAGGACATAATGGCTAATATCTAGCTTATTATTGACTTTTCAGCTTAGGAATCAATTGTGGACATACTAGAAACGACATATGTCCTTGAATTGACCAATGACCTTATTTTCAAGGTCACGGGACAAAATACTACTATTTAAAAGATATATTGTCCGGTAACCTTTCTTAGCCCTTGGGCTAATTTTTGATTTTCGCTTTTTAGGTTACCGGACCTTTGGTCCGATAACCTATTGCCGTGGCGTTGCGTCCGTCGTCCGTCGTCCGTCCGTCCGTCCGTCCGTCCGTCCGTCCGTCGTCCGTTCACATTTTTATCTTTAAAGTTTATGGTCGAATATTTCTGAAATTTTGCACAAAAATACCTAAAAATATTTCCAGGAAAGGTTTTTTTTAGTTTTTTGATTTTCGCATTTTTTTCAAAATGGCGGCCTTTTTCGTCGAAAAATGGCCAATTTTGGACTTTGACGGTCGTTTTCTCAAAATCTGTTCAGTAACTTTTTTTCTTATTGATGCATGACACTCCTCCTATGTACCCCTTTGACATGTATAAATTTCGTTGCCCTTGAATCGCTCGAAGTGGGCCATTTTGGGCCCAAACTCGGCCCAAATGGGACTTTCCCATGTTAAATTCTCCTATGCTTTATAATGGGACACATTAAGCCTAATATCTCACTTAAAATTGAAATTAGAGACTAAGAATCAATTGTGGACATATAGGAAATGATATATGCTGAATATTCTCGTGACCTTGAATTTGACCTCTGACCTTGGTTTCAAGGTCATAGCGGCCGTTCTCGTCGAAAATGGCTAATTTTGGACTTTGATGGTCGTTTTCTCAAAATCTGTTCAGTAACTTTTTTTCTTTTTGATAAATAACGCTCCTCATATGTACTTCTGTGACATGTGTAAATTTCGTTGCGCTTGAATCACTCGAAGTGGGCCATTTTGGGCCCAAACTCGGCCCAGATGTGACTTTCCCATGTTAAATTTTCCCATGCTTTATAATGGGACACATCAAGCCTAATATCTCACTTAATATTGAGATTAGAGACTAGGAATCAATTGTGGACATATAGGAAATGATATATGCTGAATATTCTCGTGACCTTGAATTTGACCTTTGACCTCATTTTCAAGGTCACAGGACAAAATGGCTAATATCTCGCTTATTATCGACTTTACAGCTTAGAAATCAATTGTGAACATATAGGAAATGATATATGCTGAATATTCTCGTGACCTTGAATTTGACCTTTGACCTCATTTTCAAGGTCACAGGACAAAATGGCTAATATCTCGCTTATTATCGACTTTACAGCTTAGGAATCCATTGTGAACATATAGGAAATGATATATGCTGAATATTCTCGTGACCTTGAATTTGACCTTTGGCCTCATTTTCAAGGTCACAAGACAAAATGGCTAATATCTCGCTTATTATCGACTTTACAGCTTAGGAATCAATTGTGAACATATAGGAAATGATATATGCTGAATATTCTCGTGACCTTGAATTTGACCTTTGACCTCATTTCCAAGGTCACAGGACAAAATTGCTAATATCTCGCTTATTATCGACTTTACGGCTTAGGAATCAATTGTGAACATATAGGAAATGATATATGCTGAATATTCTCGTGACCTTGAATTTGACCTTTGACCTCATTTTCAAGGTCACAGGACAAAATGGCCAATATCTTGCTTATTAGCGACTTTGCAGCTTAGGAATCAATTGTGAACATATAGGAAATGATATATGCTGAATATTCTAGTGACCTTGAATTTGACCCTTGACCTAAATTTCAAGGTTAGTCATTTTATTTTCAAGGTCAAAATACAAAATGGCTTATATCTCGCTTATTATCAAATTTACAGCTTAGGGGTCCATAGTGAACATATAGGAAATGATGTATGCTGAATATTTTGGTGATCTAGAATTTGACCTTTGATCTCATTTTCAAGGTCAGAGAACAAAATGGCTAATATGTCCCTTATTATCATCTTTACATCTGCCCCTGATGACGCCAGTGTGTCTTTGGATAAACTATTTGGTCGGGCTTTGTTTCTATTGCAAAATGTTGTATTTTACTTTCCTTATTGGCAACTTCAAAATTTGATTGTATTGGTGGTAATAGATTGATACTTACATTTATACCACTGAGTCGGTGTCACTGCTGGCGGACGTTAAATCTGTCCCCGAGGATACCATCAACTCAGTAGCCTTCGGGCTTGTGATTGGGTACTTTTGTACTTGTCATGTATCTATTCCATGGGGTTAGATTCGGATTTCTAAATTATTTTCATAGTACTAATTCCATCTGGTGTACAGTAGAAACAACTACATTTAACACATTGTCTGCCCCTGAAGACGCCAGTGTGTCTTTGGATAAACTATTTGGTCGGGCTTTGTTTGTTTCCATGGCAAAGTGTAGTATTTTACGTTTCTTATTGGCATCATCAAAATCTGATTGTATTGGTGGTAATAGATTGGTACTTACATTTACAGCATAGGAATCAATTACGAATATAGAGGAATGATATATACTGAATATTTTCATAACCTTGAACTTGAACTTTGACCTCATTTTCAAGGTCACATCACAGAATGGCTAATGTCTCACTTATTATCGACTTTACAGCTTATGAATTTATTGTGGACATACTAGAAGTGATATATTTGTTGAAAATGTCATGGCCTTGAAATTATCAGTGACTTTATTTTCAAGGTCACTGGACAAAAGGCTAATATCTAAAATGTATATTGTCCGGTAACCTTTCTTAGCCCTTGGGCTAATTTTTCTTCAAAATGGCGGCCGTTTTCGACGAAAAAGGCCTGATTTTGGACTTTGGCGGCCATTTTCTCAAAATCTGATCAGTAACTTTTTTTTCTCTTTGATACATAAGACTCCTCATATGTACTTCTATGATGTCTATAAATTTCGTTGCGCTTGAATCGCTCGAAGTGGGCCATTTTGGCCCAAACTCGGCCCAAATGGGACTTTCCCATGTTAAATTCTCCTATGCTTTATAATGGGACACATTAAAGCCTAATATCTCACTTAATATTGAGATTAGAGACTAGGAATCAATTGTGGACATATAGGAAATGATATATGCTGAATATTGTCGTGACCTTGAATTTGACCTCTGACCTTGGTTTCAAGGTAACAATGAGTAAGTTTCAAGGTCAGAGCGGCCGTTTTCGTCGAAAAATGGCCAATTTTGGACTTAGACGGTCGTTTTCTCAAAATCTGTTCAGTAACTTTTTTTCTTATTGATGCATGACACTCCTCCTATGTACCCCTGTGACATGTATAAATTTCGTTGCCCTTGAATCGCTCGAAATGGGCCATTTTGGGCCCAAACTCAGCCCAAATGGGACTTTCCCATGTTAAATTCTCCTATGCTTTATAATGGGACAGATTAAGCCTAATATCTCACTTAATATTGAAATTAGAGACTAGGAATGAATTGTGGACATATAGGAAATGATATATGCTGAATATTCTTGTGACCTTGAATTTGACTTTTGACCTCATTTTCAAGGTCAAAGGACAAAATGGCTAATATCTCGCTTATTATCGACTTTACAGCTTAGGAATCAGTTGTGAACATATAGGAAATGATATATGCTGAATATTCTTGTGACCTTGAATTTGACCTTTGACCTCATTTTCAAGGTCACATGACAAAATGGCTAATATCTCGCTTATTATCGACTTTACAGTTTAGGAATCAATTGTGAACATATAGGAAATGATATATGCTGAATATTTTCGTGACTTTGAATTTGACCTTTGACCTCATTTTCAAGGTCACAGGACAAAATGGCCAATATCTTGCTTATTAGCGACTTTACAGCTTAGGAATCAATTGTGAACATATAGGAAATGATATATGCTGAATATTCTCGGGACCTTGAATTTGACCTTTGACCTCATTTTCAAGGTCACAGGACAAAATGTCCAATATCTTGCTTATTAGCGACTTTACAGCTTGGGAATCAATTGTGAACATATAGGAAATGATATATGCTGAATATTCTCGTGACCTTGAATTTGACCTTTCACCTCATTTTCAAGGTCACAGGACAAATTGGCCAATATCTTGCTTATTAGCGACTTTACAGCTTAGGAATCAATTGTGAACATATAGGAAATGATATATGCTGAATATTCTCGTGACCTTGAATTTGACCTTTGACCTCATTTTCAAGGTCACAGGACAAATTGGCCAATATCTTGCTTATTAGCGACTTTACAGCTTAGGAATCAATTGTGAACATATAGGAAATGATATATGCTGAAAATTCTCGTGACCTTGAATTTGACCTTTGACCTCATTTTCAAGGTCACAGGACAAAATGGCCAATATCTTGCTTATCAGCGACTTATCAGCTTAGAAATCAATTGTGAACATATAGGAAATGATGTATGCTGAAAATTCTCATGACCTTGAATTTGACCTTTGACCTCATTTCCAAGGTCACAGGACAAAATTGCTGATATCTCGCTTATTGTCGACTTTACAGCTTAGGAATCAACTGTGAACATATGGGAAATGATATATGCTGAATATTCTCGTGACCTTGAATTTGACCTTTGACCTCATTTTCAAGGTCACAGGACAAAATGGCCAATATCTTGCTTATTAGCGACTTTACAGGTTAGGAATCAATTGTGAACATATAGGAAATGATATATGCTGAAAATGCTCGTGACCTTGAATTTGACCTTTGACCTATTTTCAAGGTCACAGGACAAAATGGCCAATATCTTGCTTATTAGCGACTTTACAGCTTAGGAATCAATTGTGAACATATAGGAAATGATATATGCTGAAAATGCTCGTGACCTTGAATTTGACCTTTGACCTATTTTCAAGGTCACAGGACAAAATGGCCAATATCTTGCTTATTAGCGACTTTACAGCTTAGGAATTAATTGTGAACATATAGGAAATGATATATGCTGAAAATTCTCATGACCTTGAATTTGACCTTTGACCTCATTTTCAAGGTCAACAGGACAAAATGGCTAATATCTTGCTTATTATCGACTTTACAGCTTAGGAATCAATTGTGAACATATAGGAAATGATATATTCTGAATATTTTAATGATATTGAATTTGACCTTTGACTTAAATTTCAAGGTCAGTCATTTTATTTTCAAAGTCAGATTACAAAATGGCTTATATCTCGCTTATTATCAAATTTACAGCTTAGGGGTCCATAGTGAACATATAGGAAATGATGTATGCTGAATTGTTTGGTGATCTAGAATTTAACCTTTGATCCCATTTTCACGGTTAGAGATATGGCGATTTCAGTGGTCACCTTGAATTTGACTTTCAACTTTCTCGGCTTAACTCTGTATATTTCTCCGGTAACCTTACTAGCCCATTGGGCTAATTTTCCTGTTTTATTGAAAATACTTGAAAGCCCATTACTGATGTCTGAACTACTATAAGTTTTCAGTGAGGATTTTAGTACAGAATCAGATTTGCTGCTGAACAAGATGTATAGGCGTATCTAAATAATAAATCAAAAGTTGGAGATAAGATGCGAAAAATTCGAGAAATTTTATCTCAAAACTGAGATAATGAAGCGATTCTTAAGATGTCAAATAAAATTCCATATGGAAGCATATCGCTAGTGTCTTAAAAAGAGAACGTTTGAGGCACTATTTCACAAATTCTGTTTAAAATAATTAGCCCAGTGACTAAGAAAGGTTATCGGGAAAAATATGTTTTATAAAAAGAGGTTATCGGAAAAATATGTTTTATATTTTGGATAATAGCTATTTTGTCCCGTGACCTTGAAAATAAGGTCCCAAGAATATTCAACAAATATCAATTCCTATATGTTCACAATTGATTGCTAAGTTGTTAATTTAATAATAAGAGAGTTATTAGCCGTTTTGTCATGTGACCTTCAAAATGAAGTCAAAGTTCAAATTAAAAATCATCAGAATATTCGGCATATGTCTGTTCACTAAGGATTCCTAATAAGCTGTAAATGCGATAATCGAGATAGTGGCCATTTTGTTCATTGACCTAGAAAATGAGGTTAAAGGTCAAATTCAAAGTCACTAGAATTTTCAGCATATATCAGTTCTCATTTGTTCACCATGGATTCTTAAGCTGTAAAGTCGATGATAGCGAGATATTAGCCATTTTGTGCTCTGCTCTTGAAAATAATGTCAGAGGTCGAATTCAAGATCACGGGAATATTCAGCATATATATGTTTTCCTATATGTTCAATATAGATTCCTACGCTGTACAGTCGACGAGATAATAGCCATTTTGTTCTCTGATCTTGAAAATAAGGACAAGGTCAACTTCAAGGTCATGAGAATATTCACCATATATCATTTCCTATGTATCCACAATTGATTCCTAGGTCATGAGAATATTCACCATATATCATTTCCTAATTCCTATATATCCACAATTGATTCCTTATCTCAATATTAAATGGAACATTAGCACTAATGTGTCCCATTCTGAAGGATATGAGAATTTAACATGGGAAAGTCCCACTTGGGCCAAGCTTGGGCCAAAATGGCCCACTTCAAGCGATTCAAGGGCAACGAAACTTATACACATCACAGGGGTACATATGAGGAGTCTTATGCATCAATTAGGAGAAAAAGTTAATGAACAGATTTTGAGAAAACGACAGTTAAAGTCCAAAATTGGCCGTTTCTCGTCAAAAATGACTCATTTTGAAAAAAACATTGAAAAAAATATCCCTCTCTTGAAATATTTTAAGGGATTTTTGTGCAAAATTTTAGAAAAAATAAGACCGTGAACATTAAAATGTGGACAGCTGACGACGCCGATCAGACCTTAGGTCCGATATAAGCTCTATTGACAAATAATTTTGTCTGTAGAGGCCAATTTACACATTTCAGGTCCGGCGAGCTTTCAAAGTTGTCTAAGGTTAAGTTCAAGGTCACTAAAAGGTGTGTCGTATGATCTTAACCTCAAAGTGCAAGCGTTTAAACCTCGTGGCCAACTTACACATTCCAGGTCAAACATTTAGCACCCAAGGTCATCCGAGGTCAAGCTCAAGGTCATCATTAATTGTTCCATATACGACCTCCCATATGCTCATAATGCGAACATAGGCTCTATCTACAAACATTTCATCAATAAAAGCAAATTTGGGCATTTTTTCTACACAAAAATGGCTGTTTTGACCTTTCAAGGTGATGGAAAGTCAAATTCAAGGTCACCACACAAATCACAATATATGACTTCCTATTTGAAAGTGCCAATATCTAAGCTCTCTTTTCAGGCGTTCTATGAGTACAGTGGTGGTAGCTCACATTATGAAGGAAAAAAATTTGCCTAGAAATGACCCAAAATGGATAGTAATGCGATTTGGGGGCAAAAAAATTCTTTACCGATCTGTCAAAAAATCAAAATGGCCACCACAGGCAGACCGGCGACCAAACTTATACACATCACTGAAGTACATAAGGGGAATCTTTTGAAACAAAAATCTCAACTCTCGGAACGGTTTTAGAGAAATTGGCCGTTAAATTGTAAAATCAGCTGTTTCTCTTCGATAATGGCCGCAATTTTGACAAAAATGCGAAAATAAAAGTTTTCTTGGGGATATTCTTAGGCATTATTATGCAAAATTTCAGAAAGATTCGACTGGTGAAAAAAGGCCAGACGCATGCCAAAAGGTTATCGGACAAAAAAGGTGATAATAGATGATAACTGAAAATTATTACATGATCATCATCTCAAAAACTCGAGATACGCCTACTAAATGGAAAATGATTGCCACTTTCCCCTTCATTAATGAGATCTGTCACAACTATACTACTAGAAAGATATAGCTTAGATATTGATTTCAATTTTCAAATCACATATGGGAATTTGTGGTGACCTTGATATTGACCTTCGATGACCCTGAAATTTTTTGGCGTCAAAATATGCTCAAACTTGCACTTTGTCTGTCTTTTCTGAAAAAACTACCTGATCAAGTTTGAGATTTTTTTATTCCAGAACATGCCAATTGCGATACTTGATGTTGCATCAAGAGATGGGGCAACTTCACTTCTCCATACCATACGACCCGACAAATTGGCATCTGAGACCAAAACGTTTGCACATAGACCAGGTGTGTGATAGGTGCGTCCAGTGATCTGGTGATCTGATCACTGTCTAACTGGTGATCTGACTAATCGTCGAGGTAACAATCGATGTGAATAATGTAAGTTGACCGAAGCAGATAGAATGTTTGTAGATGGCTCAGATTTCTATTATCAGAATATATACTATAGGCGGTCATGTATGGTGGTTCTTTTGGTGACCTTGAATTTGACCTTTAGTGGATAATATGACAGAGCAGCAATTTTACTGAAAAAAAACGTGGATGTCTGACACTGTACATTTATCCGGTAACCTGTCTTAAACCATTGGGCTAACTTTTTAGGTTATCGACCCTAGGATCCGATAATCTATTGCCGTGGCGTTGCGTCCGTCGTCCATCGTCCTTTTGACGTCTAGTCTACATTTTCATCTTCAATGTTTACGATTATTACATTTGAAGACGTGAATCTTTCTGAAATTTTGCACAAAAATGCCTAAAAATATTTCAAGAGGGAAGTATTGTTTAATTTTATCACTTTCGCATTTCCCTCCAAAATGGTGGCTGTTTTTTTAACGAAAAACGGCCAATTTGGGGACCTCGGACCTCTGTTGTGTGCATCAGTGCCGTTACCCTTCAATCACCGGTCTTCATCAACTCTTTCCTTCATAATGGGAGCTGTATGGAGTAAACTACCAGAACACTTCAAGATAGAGTATAAAATAAAAATTGGATTAAGTGATGACCTGGAATTTGACCTTCATTAATTCACATTGAACACAGCCTTTTTTGTCAAAAAACGATTATTTTTGTTCACACCATTTTCTCGAAAGCTGTCTGATCAGTTTTGAGATTTCTGATTCAAAAGATTCCTTTTATGTACCTTTATGTGTACACATTTAGTTGCCCTTGAGTCGCCGATCTGCGTGTGGTGGCCATTTTGATTTCTTGACGGCTCGGCGGAAAACAGTTGTTTGTCCAAATCAAGCAACTATTCGTTTCAAGCCAATTTCAGCAAAAAAAAAAGGTTTTTTTTGCCATTGATTTTTGTGTGTGCAAATTTCACCCAACTCCTTCATAATTGGAGTTGTATGGAGTAAGCTCCTGGAACATAAAATAAATATTTGCACATTTAAATTGGAAGTCATATATATGACGATTTTACAGACCTGTGACCTTGAATTTGATCTTCAATGACCTAGAAAGCTCAAAACGACAAATTTGGTGAATAAAGTTGTGATTAAGAATATCATTAGTCTAAACATTTCTCCGGTAACCTTTCTCAATCCATTGGATAATGGGGTTTTGTTTTCGTTTTTGCTATTTTTTTTTTTGGGGGGGGGGGGGGGGGGTGCCCCGTATTCAGTAAATTTAGAATTTGTTGGTCAGTGATCTGTAACTGGAACATATTGCGCCAGTAGGTATGAAGTTGTGATGAAATACATAATCAGACCGTCTAATTTGTGGTGCATTATGATACTAGGTAGTAAGTAAGTAAGTAAGTAAAGGTTTATTCAACGCCATATTCTGGCACAAGAAACATGACAAGTACTTGTAATAGACACATGGTACATACATTATGCATTACATGACGGATCATCTCAACCTAGCGAATGACCGCGATACTAACCATGACGTCACACTGAGGCTTGACGTCATGGTAGCACGTGCATATTTTGTCAACAAAATTGTTTGTTTTTACCAATGTTTGATCAATGTGAACAATTCAAGACTGTATCAGGTATTTCTTCCCAATATTTCCATACGGAGTCAACACATGTTTAAATTCGTACAGTATTGGATTCACACGTAAGTTGTTTTTACCGTAGCAGAGTTGAATGTGCCTATTACACTAAATTTAACTGCATTATCGCCCAGTCACCAATCATGCCATGAATGGCATGATGCAATCAATCAATGCATGATTGCCCAATGCAGTGGCCAGTCAGACTGGTGATACTCACCGTGATAGTCTAGATCTAGTAGTACCATGTCTATCTATATGCACGTACGTGGCACGGTGGCAGCCATGGGACATCTAGATCTACAAACACACCTTTTCGTGCATTCTATGTCGATGATACTTGAAATTAATAAGTCAGCAGATTCTGGATTGGGTTACACTGATGATACGATCAGAAATGTTATCAAAATTAAATTCAAATCACCAAGGAAGGATCTTGTTCGCCATAAACATCGTGCCGATTTTTAATCAGCGCACTTCATGCAAAGTGCAACTCTTCAAAAACGCGCGAAATGTATGTTTTTTTTTCTAATATTTTTTAAAAATCCAATACAAACTTATGAGAAAAAGAGATACATGATGAAGTTTATGGTAAATGAACTACTAAGTAAATGAAATAAATTATGAACTTCACCGGGTAAAGCATCTAGCATTTGTCCATACTTGTAGATCTACCGCGGTCCGGTATGCTACAAAATAAAGTAAATAGTAAATCGGTGAATATTAGATAGAGGGATCTAAAGCTTATATAATAGTCAATTCTAGTACAATTTTCATGCATGATGCTCAGTGCTTTTTGTGTAAAAAATCGTCCATTATATTGCACTCTTCTGAACCTACATTTATTTTGTTACTTCACCTTTAGCTGTTGCTAGATCTAGTGACATTTCAACAGCACTGAATAACTTCGGTGACAGGTCAGGCCTCCATTTTTGGTGCAGTGCCATAAATACACATACAAAACTACAAAAGACCGAGTGCAAACGAGCCTGCTTTCAAATCCCAAAAACAACAGGAATGGTTTGTTCGTATCCATGTCAAGCGCTATTAGATGTGTGTGTATGAAAACAACTTTCATTGTCATTGACTGTGAGTGAGAGGATTTGCTGGGACAAACGTCGAACCAGTTCAACCTGCAAGCATCCTGGGACCTGCATGGGGTGGTGCCGAAGGCTCCTGGGTGTCACCAGGAGTAAAACTCGACATCACTTGGTGTCGTTTAAATGAACTCTAGAGCAAGGCTACCGAAACAAACGCTGGGTTCTGTCACTGTGTGCGCATTTCTATAATTATATCCTGTTTGATAAAGCAACTCGCCAAACTCGGTCCCGAACTGAACACTTTCGCATCGCTTGATCCCGGCGCAAGTAGGAATACAAATCGATCGGCAAACACCCTGAGAGGGACTGAGCGATATCGATCTGTTCACGGCTCATCGATCATGGCCAATAGGCATCTATATGTAGCCGATGGTCGAAGATGGTTTGTTTCCTTCAGCCCACCGGCTTCAGTTCTCGTACATCGTGGCAACAATCTCATCAGGTTGTTTTGCGAGCCCCGCCAACTTACTTTCGCGAAACCCGAAATGTCCTTGATTGACAACATCGATCCGTGAAACAACATGATTTGTATTTTAGCATTGATTTCTTTATCAAGATTTGTGCCACGATGCAAATTTATGCACATTTATGGCATCATTTCGTCACGATAATTCAATAGTTTTCCTAAACGAAGCTGATACAGACAAAGGCATGAAAGAGATTCTTCAGAATTTGATTGCTGTCTATTTCAGTATCGAATTCATATACCCTATAATTCAAAACTCTGTATACATTAAATATGTCAATAGTTTTTTTTTAAACGAAGTCGTTCTAGACAAATTCTTCAGATTTTTTGCAAAACTTCAAAGTTATAAAACTAAAAAAAATATCAGTTTGGTATCATGTTCATTCTCACGAAGAACTGCATATATCAGCAGGCGAAATTTACTAATCCGATATAAATATATGATTTACCTACAAGTACATCACCGCGTGGAGAGGGATTTTGTAAAGAATATGGTGGCAGTGAATATACATCGGGCACCGTATACGTTAAATAATAAACTGAGTCAATCACATTTTGCATGTCCCTGTTTTGGCACAGATTATTCGATCCTATTATTGCCACGGGTATTTCCGGCGTGTCCCATGATCATGAGTGATGAGAATCAGATAAAGACAGTCGAAACATGCAACCAATCTTTGTGCAATGTCGAGTCAAGTCACACGTTTTCTCTTGCAATTTTGTTTGTTGTGTACAAACAAATTTGTAGTGTGTACATTTAGGTTAAATTGTATCAAAGATCATTATTGAATATGATCTTTTATTGTATATACACATTGTTCACTAAATTCGAAACTGGTGTAAATAAGTATGTGCATAATAATGTTTCTTCATGGTGTCCATTAGATCATTCTTACAGACTATCGATGTTGCGGGACTGTGACTTGTTATCATATACACTTCAAGACAGTCCACTACCGAGAGATACATGTATAGGCAGATGAGACGCGAATGATGCATAGCATGACGTCATTATTAGTAATTTTATACCGATTGACGAACCCGGAACTGCGTGATGATTTGCATATATTATCGCTGAATTTTCCAGCAGGATTACCCTCTCCAAAGTTCAAACGCGGCGACGTCACTTGACTCATTATCGATAAGCATGCTTGGCATAAACATCTATGAAGACACATCTATCTGTACCTTATCACTGATAACCATAATATTTTCATATCATTGTTATTTCACGGAGTGGCTTCGTTATCCGTCTGAGCTGCATCCCAATGTATACTTGTTGCTTTGGAAACAACCAAACTGCCCACCAGCAAATCTCATTCAATATTTACCGAGAAAAACAAGCTCATTTGGCGACCTTTTCTCGAATGCTAGCCAAACTCAAATGTTTGATTTATTGGAGGAACAGTAACTCGAACAGACAGCTTTATTGTTGACCGTATTTACCAGTGTTCTTGAGTTTGTCCATTTCTGTGATTGATTTCATGGTTTCACTCCAAAATCAGTTGAATTTTTAGATTTATCAATGGCGCGTACCGCATGCAGCTTCTTCAAATGACTCGGTAGACTTTGTAATCACTCAAACTAGTTATCTGTAGTAGTAATTCATGGTCGAATGGATGGTGTCACAAGGTAGGTATGTCTGTAAAAACCGTCGATTCAACCTAGAACAATGTCGAGGGCTGGTTTCCTTTCTTTGGAACAAGGATGCGTGTTCTTGGCAAAGAAAATATTGGAGTGTGTGGATATTAATTTCGATATCTCTACGTGAACAAGCAATGCCATTTTAATTTCCTTTCGAAAATGTTTGTTCAGCAAACGAAATTTTGTTAGCAACTTACCAACGATGTAAACAACTCTCGATTTTCATTTTCAGAACTAATAAAACGTATTACTACTAGTATAGTAGTACCATAAATCCGAAGTTTCTATGGAAGGAAAACGAACGTGTCATGTTTTTTCGCATACATGTAACAATCACCTTGTTTTACCTCGGCAGATCAGTCAGAGCGGGCCAGGTGACAAGATTAGGACCTTTTGTGTACCTACACCGAGCCACAAGCGGTTAGAGACCCGTGAAGAGTCCACGCCTAATCTCGTCCCTTTGACGCCAGCAGTGATTAACCTCATGCAGATTTTGGCTCCGTCTCCACATGACGACATGACTGACCAAACGGGACCTGGACTTCCCCGGACATTAATCTCTTGATCCCTACCCCCAGCACGACCGGGCATCACGTACATGTATGTAGATGTAATCACTGGTGAGCACTTTCTATGGTGTTCATACATGTACCAGCCAAAACGCGAACAAATTTGCCCTGATGTATTGGTGTTTGTCCAAGGTACACAAACGTCAGTCGGCGATTCCGCCATCTGTGGGTCAGCTTCCTGGAACAATGACCAATCACCCGGGGTACCAGCGCCGTGTCCCTCGACTGTCAATGGCCCCCGAGATCGATGTCAATCCGTCGACCGAGTCACTGATCCCACTGACACACCATTGATCGACTGCATGTTGACTGCGTCTGAGGAGCCTATCAAACGCACATGAAAAGCCGGGCCGCTTCACACCTTCGGACCAACATCGAGACGCACACAAGTGACTTGGAGCACCTTCTGACGAGTTTTTGAGTGACAGAATACCATTTGTTTTATACGATAATGTTTTTGGATTTATATTATGTCAACATTGGCCGTTATAATGTGTATCAGATTTTAGAAAACAACATACACGTAAACATGTATTGACAGACGAGAGAGAAACATTTTCACTACGTGAATTAGCAACAACAAGTTTACGGAAGATACATTTTACAAGGAAAGGAGGAAGTTCAACAGATCAAAACTTTATTGAAGTACACGTAGCGTGTCTTCACGGCGCACTGTCCACCGCCGTCAAACCGCACCTGTTGCTGTAAGGCCCGTCTGCCGCCGGACGATGCCAGAACGCGTCAATATGTCGAGCGACACGAGACTCCTCTCCAACTCACGACCCTCGACACAAGTCGGTCGCAAGGCACAGTCATCCGACTCACTACAGCAACACCGGGACTTCTTCCAGAAGGAGCCCTGCCTCTACAGCCACCAGATCTTCAGACACGCCGCACGCGTCTTTGACGCCCTGAAACACGAGCGCCAGGATGAACGCTTTGTACGTCCCCGGGGCAAGACGTCCAGGAGACACGTCCGGGACGACCGGCTGACCGTCCCCAGTGGTAGCAGTCAGGGATTGGGACTCTCCCAGGAACCGGGCGAGGTTCCCTCCATAGACTTCGACTCTGAGAATGACAAGCGACTCACTTTCCAACTCGTCTTCCGCACCCTCAAATGTAAGTTCTCCACCAGTTATACACTGCATACAAGTTTGGCTTTTTCTCTTTAAATGTACAATTTAGTTCAACAGAACGACTGAGGAACTTTTATCAACTCAAATTAATAGAAAGATTAGCGATACATGTAATTTTCTTGAATCGTTCACTGCGAGTTACAATGTAATTCTCAACACGTAACATGAAAAATACAAATCATGGCCAGCTTTCGACCAATCACCATACATGTACATGTAATATATGTGGTGATGAATTTTGAATGGAACGAATCGAACGATACACACTGTAACAATAATTTTAATTTCAATTCAGGGTAATACCAGACAGACACTGTACATGATCAAGTGTTGAGCTCAAAACATATGCCTGCATTAGTGAGACATTTCTGTTTCGACTTTCGACACGATAAAAATGATTCAAAACTTTTCCTCATTACACGTGTCAGTTGAGTAGGTTGAAGTGGACATTACACAAACACTGAGTACTGTACATGTAGTCATGTATTGTACGCCACAAAATAAAAAATATACCCAGGTGGATGCCAGTACACAATCTCGTCATGGAACGGTATGCTTGAGTGTCAAGAGGTTAGTGTTACGTACTATATGTTTGTATGTACATTATCTTTTGTTTGGATAGCAATTATCTTCGATCAACCATTTGTCCAGGCCTGAAGATATGTTAAGTGCAGCAATATAATTAATTTCTCATCGACCGCCCAATCAATTTTCGTGCAGATTATGCATATCAGATGTCCTCACACTGTCCGAAATATATGCATGTCATCTGTAAAAATTATGTACATACGTGTACAATACATGTATTTCTACACACTAGCAATTTCAACAACCTGTCTTTCAAAAAAAAAATCTTGAAATTGATGTTAAAGTTATGCGACGTATAGTAATTTGTACATTGGCCAGTAAACTTCGCATCAGTATAATCATTTTCTGAATAGTACTCCGTCGGGGTCATAACAGAAAACGTCCACCCTGTAATAGCATTCATGATTACCTCCATACACCATGGAAATGCATACTGACTATTGCAGCATCGACCATTCAGTCGTTCTATAATGCGACTGTCAGGCGAGCGGCCGCTTCTTGACACCTCCAGCCGCGCTAATTGCCTCAGTTCTTCATCCGATTCAATGACGGTTTCTGACGTGCGCCATCAATAATTTATTAGCAATAAATCGGAAGCCTTTTCACTGGTATTTTGACATTGACATTTTACGATCCATAAATCACAATTGATCAGCTAATGTGCAGTAGCAGCCTCGAGGAGATATATTGCATGAACAGATGAACATATTTTACTGAAGTGGAGAGACTTTGTCCAGTTTTTTCTCTTAATATTTCAAGCCACTTTGTGACATAAAACTTCTGTTTTTTGACAATTGACGTAAGGTGCTGGGGAAAGCGTCAGGTAATCAATGCCATGTACATCTGCGTCAAGTGCTTTCACCACGACGGGTTTATCTTTCAGCTCTGCTTCCAAGGGTGGACTGAACCACCCTCTGGCAGTTGCTAGGATGGCCTCCAATCCGAGAGTTGATCGAAATCTGTTTGTAGATGCAATGAAAAAGGACGGTACACCTAGATGCTTTCTGCAGGAAATGTCACCCACGTGCTGTAGTGAAACATTTATAAATGTACCACAAGATTGTAAAATATTCACTGACTCTATCGTGCGTGGGTTCTGTCCGGGTGATGTTCGCGGAATTCTGTTCACAATACGGTATTATGTACTGAACTTTTCCAATGCCTCCCTTTAAAATTGGCATGTGCACTAAATGTGATTTTCGGGAGGAATCTGAGACTGTTTTTATTGAAAAGTGAAAATGTATCGGTCTACATGTACACAGAAGCATACGGCACAATGACATGTCATATAAGTACATCTCGGACGTCCGCTTTCTTAGAAACTACACAACTGTGATAGAAATTGTCCAAAATGCCACGGGGTTTATCTACTGTACCCAAATTCCGGTTCTGCAGACGCGATCTTTGATACGATCTCCGCTATTGAGAGTGGCATCGATTGTGTTGGCTGGTTAAGAGCTTTATTGGAGTGAGCTGAAAGACACGTTTTTGCCAGACAGCAGAAAGGACCCACGGAGTAATTGCTTCCCGGTGAATGGCGTGTCCAGGAGATTATCGCTGTTTCTCCGAGACAATTGATTCTTTGCTGCCAGTGGGTCATTTTCTCATGATCGTTGTCCTACTTAGATGCGAACACTGATCTGGTTCCATATTTTCGTTACTTTGGTCCGTTTGCTTAAATTCGATGCAGTTACATGTATCATACAAAACAAAAGTTGGTAATACTACTATGAAAAGTTTCTGATTGTATATAGTGTATTTTTCATGAAAATAACGGTTCTAATTGAAGCGAAGAACGTGTTTCCACAGTCCAAGTTGTTAACGGAAAGTTGCGTGCGGCATTGCCTTCATTCATAATGGATGGATCATTGCAATTGCATTTCTCAATGTTATTGATCAGTGCAAAATCTCAAGATCTCCAACCAACCAACATGGATGTGAAGGATGCCAACCCAACCCAACCCATTCTAGACAGAATGCAACGCAGATCATACATGTACATGTAATATACTACTGTGGAACAGTAACTTCAAGAACCCTCCAAATTTTGCGATAGTGCACCAGAAAATGAATATACATTTGACACATTCCCACAGTATATAGGTCATTTACTACATACATGCTTTCCCAAAAGCCCTGTCTCTTTATTTGACATATAGTTGCAATTGGCTCTTGTTTTCTTCACAGATCAACGTTTCCTGGAAGATATGCTCGATGACTGCTCCTTCTTCAGCCAATATCCAGAGGTAACTTGTAATGTTATCATTGTCGTACATAAGGATGATAACTCAACATTTTCAGTATCTTCACGTTTCCAATCTTTTGGTTATTTGATGTTTCTAAATTTTGGACCACATACGTGAGTTTATCGAAATAATGGGCGGGATTGTGATATTCACCATGTACATGTATACTGAGGCTCGTTTTCTTGCGATACCTGCATTACAATCCGGTGCTTGTGATGTAGTTTTATACGATATTCTGATCACACAAAGCCACTTTCGAAAAATTCAGCTCATTCAATAAATCTCGTTACGGTGCTTTTGTTCAGTTCAAGGACGACATGTCCGTCGTCATGGTGATCCTGTGCGACTTCACCCAGCGGAAGTTTCAGAAGAGGGTGGCGGCTAGCGGGGAGGAGTTGATAGAGTACCACTCACAGATTGAGCAGGCCCTCTACCAGTCCCGCACCAAACTGAACGCCGCCCTCGCGCGTAGCAGGTGCGTGCGGTCATTTCAAACGTGGGATCAAACAATAATATTGATATTACATATCAAGTTGCTTTTATTGATCAAATACTAGTACAAGTGTACGAGATTGTAATGTATCGAATGTATTAATATGAAGATGCATACCAGTACTTACGTTTAGTGCGTGTCACCAAGCCTGATATATCTGAGTCAAGTCATGATACTTGTACATGTATCTAATGTAGTTCGGGATATCTGGGCTTTGTCATGATTCATTTACATTTCGCTGTCAAGTTTCATTCCAGTGTGGACCTATACAGTCCGCACGAAATTATTGTCTACTGCATACGCTTATTACACTATCAATAGAACGTTGAATGCACTTGTCAAAGAGCAATGTAACCTTGTACCATAGAGTGTCAACAATTCATGCATGTATCTATTATGCTATTTGTGCAGAATCAAGGCTCGAGTTTTATCGATAGACCACCTATTGCCCGCTACCGTTCGACAGAACGAGAAAATTGGCTCCAATATGCACTTGTATGGCTGGGTCAACCTCATCAAAACAAGGTGAATTTCAACAAAAGACTGCTACTTACTACATTACATTACATGTTCGTGCATACAATAACATATACTATCAATACTAGTATCCCGATGACCTCTAATAACTCATTACATTGAAATGACCTATTACCAAAGAGTTTATTTGGTGAAATTTCGTTGCTATTACCGCGAATACGATTTTGATTTTGATGATGACATTATAACTTCAATAATAACAATAGGTAAACAACAACAACAACAACAACAACAAACACCATAATAATTACAACCATAATTATGATGCTACATTACATCATAATTTGATGTACATTTGATGTACATGTATGTAGCATGGAGAGCGTGTTGGAGGAGTTGCGGGAGGGCGGGTATGTGGAGGTACAGAGCGAGGGTCGACTGAGTGGTCAGACCTTCATGCTGGACGGCCAGTGTTACGACACGATCTGCTTCCCACACGACTGCCGAGACCTGGTAGAGCACCACAGCCTCGTCCAAGACAGACACATCGTCCTACAGGTCCGTGTCTACATGTATAGGCCACGCATGGCGACATGATATCAGCGTACTAGTATCTGTATTTTAGCAACTAAATGCATTGAAGTTGGTGACTGAAAAAACACAATAGTGAAAAGGATTCCCTCATCCAAACTCTCCCCTCCCAAATATCATGTACTGCAATGTTTAATAATTCATGAATCATCGCCTAAATTCAATCACATGTACAAGTACATTTAAGACTCCGTTTCAAATTTCCAAGCTCCCAAAAGACTCATATATTTTAGACTTATATTTTTTATCTTCATGTATTCTTATCTCCACCCCCTAAACACCCGTAGGACAAGTCTAGCTGCGTGGGTCCGCACTCTATACGCGCGCTTATTAACGAGGGCGATGACGTTTTGCACGTACACGTGGGGTCGGGGCTGACGACGGCGCACATCGCCAGCCTGACGCACAACTCGGACACCGTCATCTACGCCACGGGCTTCCAGTCAGAGAAACAACAGCGCCAGGTGACGGCTAACCTCGAGCTCCTCGGCGCAAAATGTATCCTTCCGACCGACTGGGACTTTTCTTTGCCATGTAATTTATTATGATAAAAGGCGTTTGTGAGGTCGCAAAATCGCGCAAAATTGAAAAAGATATAAACAACATTAGGCTAATTTGACGGTAGTTTAAAAAAAAAATTCACTACGCATCAAAACCGTAATCTGATAATGCAGTTTCTGCACCAGCATACTCATGCAAACACAAGTACAAATGTAGGTACATGTACGATATAAATGTACGACCAGAACTTCCTTGACGATTCGATGCCAGCCCGCGTGAAGATATTGCCCGAGAACTTTGTGGATATTGACCACGCTGACGAGCGGCTGAAGCACATCAAAGTGGTGCTGCTGACGGCCGAGTGCAGTCGCTCCGCGGTCGCCAACCCTGTCAGCTTCATCGTCAGCGAGGGTGAAGGTATGCACACTTGGTCAAAAACCTGTATGTCGTACATTTCCTATAGCTTCACATTGAAAAGAAAAATTGATCGCTATGTTGATATATTGTGTGATAGTAGATCCATTTATTAGTTTATCAAATATATGCACGTGAGCTCCGAAATACAGTGGGATGAATTGCTGCCCATTATACGAATATTCATCATTAACAATGTTATTTGTAAGTAACCGTATTCATGAATGGTATGGTTCATGTAATCTGGGGACAGTAACCGCCCTGGTCAACGATCACACTGTACTACCGTTTATAAGCCTGCCTCATTGTATGATTTGCCTGTGACATCTTGTGACCTGTCTGTCAATGCGGACGATTCTCTGTTGTGTCCAGACATGAGCATCTTGCGGGACCTGTCGCTGGGACAGACCGACGAGAACAGACTGAGTGACTTCGTCGTCAAACACAACACGACACTCAAACACGCCCTCAGATGTACGTAGATTGGCTGCATGGTGTTTGTTGGCTCATAAATCGTCTTCCAAGAATAACAACTATTGGTAGTTTTTATGACCAATAAATATGACACAATGCAGTTTACAACGTGCCTAATGATCTGAAACCGTTGAGACCAGAGTGTATGGAGATCGACTATTTTTTCAAGGAGAAAAGCAATCGATCGGCAATTTATTTCCGGCAATTTATTTTCTTGTTATTTTCTCAAAGTAATAAATATGATCCAAATCTTTACAACGTGGCTCATGATAAATGTGTATGCTACCACTGAGAAAGAATGTACTTTGATACCATAATGCAATATTACTATATCGTGTAGATTGAATTTTCCCCAAAAGGGTGATCACATGTAGCCAAACAAAAATCTACAAATATCTTGGAATTGGCTGTCATTTCACGTATAACTTGTGAAATGATGGTGTACAATATAAGCAAATACATGTATACCGTCCCCAGTTCCACGAGTGCAGGCTGTCGTGTACTGCACGCGGTCGCTGCTCGAGGCCGAGAACGAGCACGTTGTGACGAGGTCCATCGAGTACGTCAACATGGTGCAGCAGAAGAAGACGCCGTACAGGATCTCACCGCCCGTGATCCCCCTCAGTGACCGGGACATCGAGATGGAGAACCCACTCAACGGGAAGTACCTCAGATACCCACCCTCCGCCTTCATGAGCGGCTGCTTCGTGGCAACCATCACCAGAGAGGTAGGTACAATGTACATGTGTACAGAGACTATATTCCTAGCAAATACTATGGTATTTGATTTCAAGAGCTACATGTATATTCCAATGTACGTGTTCTATGTGTTGCAGGCCGACGATCCGAAGGAGGCGGCCAAGGACATCCTGGCCAAGGCGGCGGCCCGCGGGATCCTTGGCGGTGTCTCGGCGCAGGGAGGCGACAAGCCGGCCAAGTCCAAGGCGAAGAGCGGCCGGCGGCGAGACAAGGGACGGCGCAAGTCGCCCAGCCGCACCAAGAGCCTCGTGCAGAAGGAGACAGCCTTCGGGTCGACGGTCAGTAGGATGAAGGCGTCCAGTGCCGGGGCCCTCGTCCGCGAGTCACTCACTCACAGTAGCACGGAGCCTTGCGGCGGCTCGCCTACCCATCACCAGCAAGTGTTCCCAGGCGGCGACAAGTTCACAGCCTCACAGAACGGCGGCTACTCCAAACCCAAGGAGAAGACGCCACCGCATGCCAAAATCATAAGACACCCGATGCCGTTCAGGTGATCACTTCACGTCCATGCAACTCTACGTGATATAGCGTGTGGAACTACTCACTGATTAAACGCATGTCACTGATCACTGCCAAACTCACACTGACACAGTTACCTCTGTGTGCTTCTGCATTGTACGTGTGCATTTCAACTAACTAATACTGACCGCATGTTACTCTCGAACTGACACAAATGTCCGGGAAAGTGTTCTTCGGCCGGATTGAGCTTGATGATGTCCAACATTTATATATACAGGGTGTCCCATCCCCTTATTTGATAATGTTATATGTATTCGAAAACACACGTAAAAGTTATGACATGCAAAGCAATCCTGTGATAATTGATCTTGATATATCAAGTATCCACATTCCACAACTCACTAAAATGGTAAATGCGTTTTTCATCATGTGCCAGACACAAACCAAACACTCGCCAATACATTGCGACATTCTCTGCAGGATTTCAGAGACAATACAGTCAACAATGCATTGAGTATCATTTCCTAATGAAAAGTTTTTTTTTTGTAATTCTTTTAGCACTTAATAGACATAAACATAAAAGCCACAAGGTGTGAGTGTGATATTTTAATATTTCACACTGGTCAGAAGCAAGCCCTTGTTTCTGTAATTTGCAGTAAATTTATTGGAGGGCAGTCACCCCATGCGGGGGGGGGGGGGGGTACCTGTATTTGGGGACACCCTATACTAAGCCCGTGTTCTGTAATGTGTATATCTTGTTGAGTTTAACATATTTTAAACAGCGTTGTGTTCTACACCGTGAGGCTATATATTTAACTGTTACGAAATATATTGACATAGCAAAGATTAACGTGTTGTTGTCTGTTGTGTACATGCATAAAACACATGAGATTACTAAAATATTGTACGAACGGTGTATTTTCACCGTCGTCATTCATCATCTTCATTCGGACAGAAACACAGAAAATGTGGTTTTCTTGTCCTGCTGGCGGCACTCTTTGTTTCACTGCACGTGCACGACGAATCAAGCATTCGCTCGCCCTCTGTGTTCGTTTTAACAGATACCATGTCCATATGTTTGCTAATTCTCTATGTATGCCGGCTATTGGTGAGTACCAGACAGCGATTTGCTAAATAGATGATCGGTACTGATTTTTTAAATTCATTAATATGACAATTATACGGTGCCCCTAATAGGACATGAGAAAATTATTTTAGAACAGGCTTCATTTCGTCTGGACGAATTAATATTTCGTCTGGACGAATTAGTATTTCGTCTGGACGAATTAATATTTCGTCTGGACGAATTAGTATTTCGTCTGGACGAAATAATATTCCGTCTGGACAAATTATTATTTCGTCTGGACGAATTATCATGCATATAGTATGTCAGATTCATGAAATGAGATACAGCTATCCATTTGTGTATCTGAGGGGAAGAACAGCTCCCTCTCCCTTTGCATGGACTGTGTCCCTACCCTCGCTTCAATTAGACCTTCGGTGCTCTAAATAGCGCCAGTTGGCCGCAATTGAATATAACCAACTTCGCCCACCAAGAGACCCAGACAGCACCCCCTCCCTCTTGATTGGGACACGTTCAATTCGTTCATGTACTCGTACAATGAATCGAGGACACTATAATGCTTGATATTTCGTCGGGACGAAATAATAATTCGTCAGGACGAAATAACAATTCGTCCATACGAAATACTAATTCGTCGAGACGAAATACTAATTCCTGGGGACGAAATAAAGCTTGCTTTAGTACGGGATCTAACATACTATATGCATCATAATTCGTCGAGACGAAATACTAATTCGTCGAGACGAAATACTAATTCGTCTGGACGAAATACTAATTCGTCGAGACGAAATACTAATTCGTCCAGACGAAATACTAATTCGTCGGGACGAAATACTAATCGTCCGGACGAAATAATAATTCGTCGGGACGAAATAAGACATGTTAAAAAAAATTCTCGTGTCCTATTAGGGGCACCGTACAATTATGCTGAACATTGATATTGCCTTGAAAATATAAATGTTCTTGTATTCCCTTGATATGGGTTTTAAGGTAGTCCGCTCCAAACAGTGAGGGAAGGGGGTCAGAGGGTTTTTAAAAATAAATACCTGTATCAACAAAATCTAGAGCTTCAAAATGATATATTTTATAAAGTAACTGTTCACCATCCTAAAACTAAAAAGAAAATAGGGGGTCACCGTATCCGTTCGCATGGAAAACACGATGCAAGATGTGAACATGGACAAAAAAATGTGCAAAAATGCCATAATTTATGTCATTTTAGGTAAATAAGTGTGATTTTGATCGAATATGTAGAGGAAACGAGCACGGTGACCCCCTATTTTCTTTTCAGTATTAGGATGCTGATCATTTACTCTATAAAATAATGTCATTTTGAATAGATAATATTCAAGAAATGACTTTTAAATTTTGACTCTCCGTTACCTCACTGTTTGTAGCGGACTACGTTAAATGGTATTCCGAGGAATGTTTTTTTCAAAATGCCAAACATCATTTGATCCACCACAGATAGAAACACGGTGGTGAAGTCAAATATTTTTCTTTATAAATGATCAACTATTCTGACGAACTTCACACAGGCCGGTGACGGAGTACGCGATCCGATGACGCCCACTCCTTGGCAAGTTGCCAGAGAAGACTCGGATATTTCCGTGGTTCCACCCGATGATCAACGAACTCCGGCGGAATAACGAGGACTGGGCATATCGGCAACAAATTCTCGACCGACTGTGAATCATCATGAATATTCATGTCTGTTACCGTATATTTTGCATTTACGAATACAATTCTATGCATTAGGTCACAACGACTTGTCTGCTGACCAACGTGTCATATTATATTACGTCAAGGAATGTTGGTTCTTCACTCGATATATTGTACATTACCGGTTCTTTTCCCCTCAATAAAGACACTGATCACACACTTCAGATGTTTTGATACTCATATGGTATATTGATCTAGTGATATTTTCGGATAAGCACATATATAATATTATTGCTGTGATAAATATGAATACGACATTGAAAACCACTTGCATTTTGCATGGAATGATTTAAAGGAGCACCCGGTAGTCAGTCTTGGTCCACATTGATAACGTTTTTCACATATGTCGGTTTGAACGGTATATGTTACGACAAAGTGAGCATCATCCACTGTGTCATAATGCCTCCAACCATAGTACACCAGGGGCGCAACCACGGTGTAAAAGTTGGGGGGTCGGTCCAATGTTTCAATAATACATGATTTTCTAACGCGAGCCCCGAAGGGGTGAAGCAACACTATATGGGGGTCTGGGGGCATGCCCCCGGAGAAATTTTGGAAATACACATGATAAATGGTGGTATTTGGTTTCACCTGATGGCTTTTTAGCATTAATTCCACACACATATAACATTATATCTCCCACAAAAAAACAACTGTCCCAAAGTTGGGGGGGTCACCACAAAAGTTGGGGGGGTCGCGACCCCCCCCGACCCCCCCCCCCCCCCAGTGGTTGCGCCCTTGTAGTACACAACCCTTCTCTTATCCTTCAGCTGTATCTACCACATTGAAATATGCAGAATAAACTCTGCCTGCGTTCAAACACTTGTCTGATTCGAATCAATGTATTGGGAAACTTCCCTTCATCGTTAAAAACATAGACGTCTAGGTCAAAACGTTTGTAACTTACGGGTAATTTGTTGAGATTGTCATTCATCAGATACCGTATTGATCCGCATATAGGCGCATGCGCCTATATGCGAGTTATTGCATATTTTCTGGTGCAGTTGAAAAATAAACTGTCTCACTTAGAGGCGCATGCGCCTATATTCGAATATAGGCGCACCCCAATATTCACTTATAGGCGCACTCCCAAAGGCCTCCAAATCACACAGATTTAGGCCTCATTTTTATATTAAAATATAGTGTATTTATATTTTTACTGACAAATATATATCAAACGGTTATCTATACCAGTTAATCAAGTGATATCATAGTGAAATGATACCACGTGATATCACGTGATAGATCTATAAGCACATGTTTGAATAATGGATGACAACACACTAACAGTGTGTCTGTAGGTCGACATATTATCGAGCGCCAGTATCATCCGCATATGTCTAGGAGGAAACCTTTTGTACTCTTCAGTATTCTCGATACTACTTATATATCCTCGTTTGGCGCTGAAATGGCCTTCTTGAGCCCAAAGTGCCGTTAAACTTCATCTCTTCTTCTGTACTCATGTACCCCGCGAGTGGCACTCTGTAATACAACAATAGACATGTTTTCTATATTGCGATCCATTCCATGTACGTGTTTTTCTTTTTCTTTTTTTATGACATGCGCCTATATGTGAATATTGGTTTTCGGTGGGAAAAATATAAAGTGTCTCACTTATAGGCGCATGCGCCTATATTCGAATATAGGCGCATATTCACTTATAGGCGCATGCGCCTATATGCGGATCAATACGGTATATAGCGTCAAAACGATCCTAAGCTCCGTCTTCGCGAGTTTTGAATCCAATGACCGATTTACACATTCTGCGTTGCTGAATAAACATTGAAGCTATCTTATGTCGAGGTCGAGGTCACTCAAAGATATTCCACATATGTGATCTTGCAATTGCATACGTGTATGTTCATCATGAGCCTACAGAGTTGACACCTATCTTCGAGGTTTTTGTCCCTTTTGTGTTTTTTTTGTGTGGTTTTGTCCCTTTTGAGGGTTTTGTCCCATTTGTGGTGGACACACCCCTAACATTTTCGACTGAGGTTGAGTTCAACAAATTGAATATACATCATATAATTCATAAAATCATCCAAGGTTCCAAGTTCAGGTCAAGGTAGAAAAAGATGCATGCTTTAATATGCGTATGAGTATAACTCCCCATAAGCTCACAATACAATCATGGGCTTTACATGTATTTTGAACCTCATAATACTACAGGATAAAAGCGAGAAAAGCTAATACATCACTGCCAATATGGTACATGTATCTGAATTAAATAAACTGGACCAATTTTGATGTGTAAAATTGGTTATGGCGTCATGACTTATAAAGCCACTTTTATGAACTAGTACATGTTACATAGTAATAGATCTATACTGTTGCGAACCAAGGCCGATCTCTGCATATGACGATTATATTAATGTTTGATAGACAGGAAATACAGGAAAATAAACATTTCTTTACACGAAAAATGGGAAGTGAAACCGCCAATACTGTCGTTTCATCCTGTTGTAATTGCAGTCCCAAATGGTTAGTGCACAGAGTTTCATTCTTATATTATAGCATAACATAATATATGTCATTATACATTTCTGCAGAATACACGTGATTATCCATGTAAACATGTTCACGTGGAATTTTGTACTACAGTAATCGTAAAAATGTTCACGTGGAATATCGTACTACAGTAATCGTAAAAATGTTCACGTGGAATTTTGTACTACAGTAATCGTGAAAATGTTCAAGTGGAACTTTGTACTACAGTAATCGTAAAAATGCTCACGTGGAATACTAGTATTGTACTACAGAAATCGTGAAAATGTTCACGTGGAATTTTGTACTACAGTAATCGTAAAAATGTTCACGTGGAATATTGTACTACTGTAATCGTAAATATTTTCACGTGGAATTTTGTACTACAGTAATCGTAAAAATGTTCACGTGGAATTTTGTACTACAGTAATCGTAAAAATGTTCACGTGGAATTTTGTACTACAGTAATCGTAAAAATGTTCACGTGGAATATTGTACTACAGTAATCGTAAAAATTTTCACGTGGAATTTTGTACTACAGTAATCGTAAAAATGTTCAAGTGGAATTTTGTACTACAGTGATCGTAAAAATGTTCACGTGGAATTTTGTACTACAGTAATCGTAAAAATGTTCACGTGGAATTTTGTATAACGGTAATCGTTAAATTCATGTGGGAGATTGGGAACTAAAACTTTGTATTGCATTGAGAGAACACTTAATGTAAAGTCAAGTTCAACACAAAACCTCATATGATTTTTGGCCATAACATCCTTTAGGATGGTTGGATCAATTTGAAACTTTGTTTGTGTCCATTTGGCATAAAACCGTAGTTTTCGACAAATTTCAGACTTCTATCTTGAAAATCTTGAAAAGTTGGCAATCTACCCCAATGTTAAATTTCACATCAAACATGAAATTTTGCGTGTCTGCAATTTGGCATGTAGTTCGATGTTAGCATTGCACAGTACTTTGTAAGAATGATATTTTTTTTAGAATACATCTGTATGATTCTTTCAACTCAAACTTTCCTTATATTACAATTCTTAACGGAATAAAGATCATGAAATCACAAATTTGCTTGAATTTCTGTGATCTGATTTGTGTCCAATATTTAGCATTGTGGTAGATTGCCAACTTTTTCAGTTTCCAAGCTAGAAGTCTGAAATTTGATGGAAAAATATCGTTTTGTGCCAAATGGGAAAATATAAAATTTCAAATTGATCCGACCACCTTAAATGAAGTTACTGCCAAAAATCATATAAGGTTTTGTGTTGAACTCGAGTATACATATAAATAATGTAACGTGACATCTGTTCAAGATAAATCTATACCCCCAAAGGCTTAGATAAATATAATGATATACAATACAATACGATACAACAATTATCAGTGAAGTACAATAAAGAAACACTATCTTAACATTTTTCTTTTGAAGAAACGTATGATTTTTTGTCGAAATAATTTCTTTCTTCATATTTTCATATTCAGGAATCGAATTACAAGAGCAAAGACATGCTTTTCATTTGAAAATCAATAAATTATCCATAACATTATACTGTTCTAGTATATACTAGTAACGGTAAACGATGAAAATACCCTGTATGTGGAAAATCCCCAACAACGTCACACAAACAAGCGACCCATGTATACATGAATATCCAAACTTGGCTTGGCTCGTGAAATACGTCATGCGTGGAACATGCGTCCGAAATACCTTATACCTTAAACTTTTATCTTTTCTCTTCAACAACACCAGTGGCCTGCGTCGGCCTGTTTCTTGAAGCCCGTGGTTCGACTCAGCGGGACAAGTTTACCCTATCATAACAAAAGTCAGGCATTTCATGTCACGGCGCTGGTGAAAAATCAACAAAAGTTTTCCTCGCCGTGGTTTAAATAGACTACGAAAATGACATAACGAAACAACGTACAGTAAGCCAACTGCTGCCGGATTGCTTCGTGACTGATGGGGTAATAATATTATAGCTGATTCCCGGAAAGAAATGGCTGACATATGTCTACGTGTATCTGTCTATGATATCACTGTTGTTTACCATCGTTGAACTGTGGTGACAAACATATATTTGCCATAAGACACCGCGTGTATACTCTTACAAGGGTAGCTGGTTTCACGTCAAGAAAATCTGTTGCTGAGGATAACAAGGTCGCTGACGAGGCAAGGTGAGTGCCAGTATCATACCTACAGTTCAGTCCAGTCATGACACAGCCGTGTCATGTTCCGCCTAAATATAGGCATATAATAAAATAATATGAATCGGTTTAATAATCTGTTGAGATAAATTTAGCGTGGTCAAATTGTTGTAAATTCCAGAAGGAACTCAGTAATGAGATCTCGTTAATATTGAAATCACCGCAGAACGACGTACATGTGTACACATGAACAGTAGGCCTACATGGACACGAGTAGCCTACAGCAATAGACACATTTCCATCGATTGAAAAGAAACGAAAGTACGTGTAGTCTACATATATTGACGCTTGTGACACCAAAAGTATACTACAAACTAGCAGTCTTTCACTTTTGACGAATAAACACTAGTCGCCATCTATGCACTGGCGAATAGCTCAAACTAGCGTACATATGAGACGATTAGGGCGAGGGGTCGTCTCCACGCGCACTTTTCGAAATATTTAACATTATTACAGGTGTACATATGCCCAGGCTCAGGTTCAGCACAAAATCATCAATGGTTTGCCAACAAATTTGTGACTGTGTGATAATTGTGTAGGTGCATGATCAACGCATATTGTTCGAATTGCTTAGAATTCAGACCACCCCCGACTACGGACATTATAGGACATTGCTTTTTAATTATTTTTTTTTTTATAAAAAATTGAAATATTCGTAGGGCGTATTTGATTATTTTATACGCGTATTTAATATTTTATATGCGTATTTAATCATTTATTATACATATTTAATACTTTATATGCATATTTAATCATTTATTACGAGTATTTAATATTTTTATGCATATTTATCATTTTTTATGCATATTTAATCATTTAATATGCGTATTTATTACTGTATACGCATATTTAATACTTTATACGCTTATATAATCATTTATTATGCATATTTGAAATTTTATAAGCATAATCAATAATGAATTACATGTATTTAATATCATATATGCATATTTAATCCTTCGATACGCTTATTTAGTATTTTATATTCGCATTTGATATTCAATACGCGTATTTAATCATTTTCTACGTGTATTTAATATTATATATGTGTATTTAATATTTCATGAGCATATTTAATCATTTATGCATATTTAATATTTTATATGCATATTTAATCATTTAATACATGTATTTAATTTGTTTTAATGTGTATAAAAAAATTTCAATATTCATATTTTTTAATAATAATAAATTATTAAGTATGCATACAAAATATTAAATATGCGGAATATATGATTAAATACGCGTATAAATGTTTTTATGATGTTGTTTTTATTAGGTATCACAAATATTTCATTTAAAAAAAAAACGAAAAAAAAAACTATGAATGATATGGTAGCCACGGTGATCGTATACATAGGTGTGGAGTATTTTTTTAAATCAGGCTTCAGATATTATATTTCGATACTATGTGTTTAGCATACAATACTGTTCGATGTTGACCAGTGCACGTGGATACGATCCCTCAGTCTATTCGTCGCCTATACGCCAGTTTGAGTTATTCGTTGACGAATAGCGTACGACTAACTGCTATGCGTCAAAAGTGAAAGACTGCAAATAGGCCATATAGTATAGGGTGTATCATACATGTACATGTATTTTATGCCACATTGTAAATATATTTTGGTGATCAATCACCGACTGAATATCCAAAATTACCGGGTAAACATTGAAGTTTGGCCCGGGCATTTCCCCTTCTACTCCCCTCTTTTTTTTTTGGCAAAATGAGTAGGCCTATGTTTCACTATAAATACGATTACTTCGAAACAAAATTTGGTCCTGCGGAGCATACATGAACACTTCCCAACTTTGATAACCCCTCTCAGTTCACAGTTCCATACTGGAATCCACATGTGATATACTATAAGCTGTGAAATAAATAGTTTACGGTCAACCAGTTAATTATCAGACCAGTGATACATATGCTATTGAGTTGTTATACATGTACTTAGTACATTTCAAGTTTTTACCATCCATCCATGTTCTTACGGTTTATACTAATGTAGCCTACATGTACCATCGCCTGGTTCATATACACGTGGTGTGGAAGTACAGGAAACGAGCGAATGTTTGCACGGTTCGTTATGTCATTGTGTCCCCTGTCGAAGTTTCAATGAAGCCACACATAGAGTCTATTCAAGTTCGGACCCAACAGGAAGCAAAGTTTCTTCCCGATTCATGCAACATTGCCGATGAACGATATCTCTGATGAGGTTGTAGTTGTACATGGACAAATGAGCGTTGAATATAATATATCCAGGTTCATGAGAAAAAAAATCCATATTAGAATCAAATAATGTATTAGAAATGAGGACTGGTACGCTATAGACATCATGCGGTTGTAGAGTCTACATGTATCAAATGCACTTGTAACACACGTCATGTGCATATATATAACCTTCTGTCCAGCCAGTCTCAGTAATGTTCACCTTACAGATGCGGCTGGACGCGGTGTGTCCACTCGCGGTCCTGCTGTGTCTGGGTGCCGCGGTGGGGCAGGAAGATCCCACAGGACGCATCGATGGCAGTCAGATCAACTCAGTCATCCGGGACTTGGCGGAGAAGACGCTGGGAACCAGTCATATCCAGAAACAATTCAACGATTTACACTTCACACAGACGGCCAGTGGTGATGGTCAGGAGCTATTGGATGAAGTACGCAACATCTTGGATTGTTTTGTAGTATTATATAGCTCCTATAATAATGCATAATACTGTCAATAGACCTCACGCTCACTTGCCCCCCTCCCCCTCTTTCTCCTCAATTCCCACGTATAGCTAGCGGGGTCGATCAGCGAGAACTTCAAGGAGACGTTCTCTGCGGCGACTAAACTTAGTCGAGCGATCGAGGCGGAGTATTCGAACATCAGCACATGGGGCACGTACACGGCCGTCAACCTGGAGTCGGACATCAGCAACCAGCAGTGCTGCAAGACGGACGACAGCGATTACGAACAGTCAGACTTCGGCGTCAAGGTATACATGTACATTGTATGAGTAACATGGCGTCATGCATACACAGTCCATGTCAGAACTTAATGTCAGGTATAGCTTAACTATGTTGGCTACGTTACATGTTGTACTGAAATGAAATGCAGATACTTGTTAGTGCATGGTTTCATTGCTTATGTGCCTATCTTGATTGGACTGGGGATTTCGCGACAGCACGGATACCAGTAATATATGATATGGGAGGTGCATATACATGTACTCACATTGATAGACGGCAGAAAGCCAGTTTCAACAATAGTCTTGATTGCTCTTGTCTGAATTACAGGTTCATCTACGTTCCACGTGTTTCCGCTTCTCCAGCGACACAGACGACGGGGCCGAGATCCCTTCCTCGACGTCCATCGGTAAGATACTGGATACGATGAAAGACAACCAGTTCGACCCGCGTCTGCGCAAGTTCATCAAGCGCCAGTTCTTCGGCAGCAAGAAGGGCCTGGAAGTCACGTACCCGCGCCTACGGGACCAATCATGCCACAGCGTACAGAACGACCCGCGATTCCAGTAAGAGTTAAGATCCTTCAAGTTGACCTAAACCTGGCGATTTTGAGCCGTATTTACGCATGCCCTATGTACAAAGTACAAACATGCTACATGTAGGCCTATGTACGATAGCAGATTAACCCCCTGGACACACGACATGATTAGGACGTCTTTTTACGGTCGTTTTCTCGTCGCATTCACTGCGACGGTCGTGACTGAAAAAATACGTCTTTAAGACGTCGTTTTACTACTGGTAACACAGATATAGGCCTAATTCATTACTTCGCACAAGGAATATGTTTTTGAGCTTCTTGTCCTACAGCTAGCTTCAAGATTTTACTGAAAATATACGAGCTGTTGGCCTTTAGAATTCAATCAAAGGGATTTCAAATGCACCGCTCTAGATGGAAAATATCGGACTGTTTGTATATATATACTCGATCCGAGTTCTCCCCATAAATGAACTTGAAGTTTCGCGGTTCAGGAATACACACAGCCTCTCTCTGCACTGATCGCTGGGCTGTTTGCTTGGATCATTTACAATCGCATCCAGCCGGCAGCGGATAACCCAGCCTCATATCGAGATAGAGGGCTGCCCGTCACATAAAACCCATGGATAGAATAGTATCTTTATACTGTTATATAAAAGACGTCTCTTTACTGTTATATAAAAGACGTCTTTTTACCGTTATATATAAGACGTCTTTTTACTGTTATCGAAAAGACGTCATTTTTCTATCATATAAAAGACGTCTTTTAGCTTTGCATATAAGACCAAGATGAGACGTAAATGAGACGTCACCAAATGACGGAAAAAGACGTCTTAATGACATCATGTGCCCAGTGGGAAAGCTGTCGGCCAGGCGTGCATCTATTGGTATAACGTTGCAGGTCATGGTACGTGGAGTCGGCGACCCCTTACCTCAAGGACCTGGTGATCCTTATGGACAAGTCCAGTTCCATGAGCGAGGAACTTCCGATCAGCAAGGAGGCGGTCAAAGTCGTGCTCTCGACACTCAACAGAGAGGACCGGGTCAGAACAGACACGTGTATATGTATCAAGCAGTTGTGGACACTTCCTTGAACGTCGACATTTAATTATTTCAAATATTAGGCCTATATTATCGTAAATCGTAAATATCATGGGGGTGATCTGATGTTGAAGTGGCTGCACGTGATGGCTTCAGTAGGCCCCTACAAATGTACCAGTATTTTAGGCGTGAAGTGACGGGTCGAATATTCAAATTCCACCTGATCAAATTACTACATTGAATAGTCACGTACTCATAGCACTTTGGCTTTGCAGGTGGCGGTGATAGCGTTCAGCTCAAACACTTACACGCCAGCCAATACTACCCGCTCCTGCTACAGTCGCAAACTGGCATTCGCCTCGCGAGAGAACAAGAAACACATCTCCGATTGGGTCCAGGATTTAAGTGTACAGGAGGGCGGCAGGTCAAACTTCCGAAACGCCTTGAACAAGGCCTTCGACTTCTTCAACTTGAGCCCCTATACGGGCAATAATCAACGCCCTAGGCGTAAGTGGGCTTGCTGTAGATCTACATGTACATAATGTTCACAACGTAATTGTTAGGTTACTATAATATTAAACAACGAAACATACGTGTATGTAGAGTAATTTCACAGTTTCAACCAATGAACGCGTACATGGCAATAGTCTCTTTATGTTTATTCGGCAAGCGGTTTGCGATTCACAGATCGGAGGATACATACATGTTCCTACTATGACATAGGACAAAGACATTTCAATTCAGTTATTACGATACTAGATATTCCCACATACAGGCAAGCTGATCCTGTTCCTCACGGACGGTCTCCCAGGCGACACGAGACAAGATGGGAGTGAGATACTCACTATACTGGGAGAAAAAAATGCTCCGCTCAATAACTCGGTCATTGTCTTCACGTATGGCATTGGTGGTAAGATCATTGCTTATAAAAATACCATACATAGGCCTATATTTCATGTTTACGTCAGGTCGTCACTTTTTTGTTAGCCCGATCGTTTTTGTTCTGTTGAACGACCTGGCACGTACTGGCATTTCGAAAGTGAATGTGACTTCCATTATAAGTGGAGGCCTGATATATAAAGCACTATACATTACTTTGATTTTTCTAATTCCCCTGGAAGTCAAACGGCAATATTCTACCGAATTACAAATTTCTGTCGCGAAAATTGAAAAAGTTGGCGATCTACCCCAATGTTAAACATAGCCCTGTTATTCACATTCTGGGTCTGTACCACAATTTTGTGCATTTGCTCCGTTTTGCAGCAGTGCAATCTTTCGAAATCAACTTGTTTGTGTAGAATACACCCTAATATGATTTGTGGTCTAGAATTACAATAATATTTTGAATCCTGGTGGATGTAACCAGGAACTTCTTCAAATTTAGTGATAGAATCTTGTAGGAAATTGCCGTTTGGCTCCGTTTGGATTAGGTGAAGTGTGCCGAAATTATAGAACGATAACATCTAGCATCGCGAAAATATCGTCAAAAATCAGTGTAAATAGGTCAGAAAAATCCGAGTGATATAGTAATATAATAATCAATTGCTCCATTTCATACCCGTATCAAGATGAACTTGACGAAAATGCGAAAATTGTGTTGGAGAAAATGGCTAACCAGACCAATTACGACCTTCAGGCCGGGGAGGTGGTGGTAAGTTCTCGACGCCTTTGACACAGTCATAAGAATACATGTAACTCGAGGTAAATTCCGATGTTCAGCCAGTTTTTACGTGACTACACAAATACACTTACATGTACAATGCGGTATCTCATTTCTGTTACTCGCTGTAATTTTCCTCTTTACGAATTGTGATGACGTACTGACCCCCCACAGCGCGGGAAGTTCACGCTGGTGAGCGACAAGACCAAACTGCGCTCTACGATGGGCACGTACTACGACTCGATAGCCCACAACATCACGGACTCCGACCCCGTCGTCACCGCCCCTTACGTCGACTTCACCGGGCTAGGTACGTAGCAGAGCAGTACATGTATAGACTTAGAACAGGTGGTCATATCGTTAGGAATTAGTCTCGATTTCAACGCAGACCTAATTCACATACATGTATACATGTAGGTTTGTTTATTTACATGAATTTTTTTATCTTATTCGGGATAGGAAGTCCAACATTTTGGACATATTTCATGTTTTTATTTACGTGTATATGTATGAATACGTCACGTCCAATTTATGGAAATATGGTTATATTAATATACATGTACATGCTCATGTATACATGTACACACATAACCCCATGCAGGACTGTCGGCCTCCGTCTGTCTTCCCGTGACTCCGGCCGGCATCTTCCAAGGCGTCGCCTGCATCGACTTAAGCTTGACGGACATTTTCGCCGACATCATGGGGCTGAGACACGGCCGCATCCAGTACGCGTTCATCACGGACGACAAGGGCCAGGCAATCCTGCATCCGCTTCTCCCGGACGCGATCACCTACGGCGAGACAGTCTACCTAGACATCACCGAGCTCGAGCCGGCCGCCGGCGTCCAGGGAATCCTCCAGTCCATGAAGAGGTGGGCCTAAATGTTGTACTGGAGCGTACTGATTCAGAAGCTATCTATGTAGAGTAACATATTTGGTCACTTGATTCGTCATTGTACATTCCTGTAGCGTCATTCCACTAAATGTCTTACATGGCATCGGGTGAAGCATTATAAGTATGTGATTATTGAGAATACGCCATGTACAGTATCCGATACAGTATGTATATCGTCCCTGTACGTGTAGAGGAGATGCGCGTTCACAGACCGTGAGTGGAACTCTCATCAAGGCTCGGGGTAACACAATCACGGACGGTGTGCTTACTATCAACAAGGAGATGACCTACACTTGGACAAAGGTAAACATTCAACAATGTTCCAAATTCAACTGAGTGCCATCTGCAACCCATAACATGGATACAAATGTTCTCATAGATACAAATGACGATGTTCCGACTTTGTGTCGTGACCACGGAGGACAACAAGGAGATTGACATTACAAACACCCTGTACTCTGAAGCCTTCATCTATCACCGACTGCTGTTCGTCAACGAAACCACGGTGAATCGATGCCGTGCAGCCGAAAGGGTTTCCATTCGAAGTAAGCCAAAATGCCCACTAATTTCTGTTATAAATTTAAATTATGTTACTATAGTGCATGCCGTGGATGTAGCTCAGACTCAGAGAAGAGAGCTTACCTACATATATATGTAGATGATGGACCGACTCAACATGTCGGTGTCTCCCGTAGCTAACTCTGTGGTGAAGCTGACAGAGTCCGCCTTCAAGAACAGACTGACGTACCTGAGTCAGCCAGACGACGCATCCACGGTCAAGAAGTACACGGTCTACATGCAGGACAAGGAAGAGTACCCAGACGATGACATCAAGGTATGAACAGGTAGTCACGGCACAGAAATGCTGCTGAAATTGACAACACCACCAAAAATTAGCCCAAGGGCTAAGATAGGTTACCGGACTATTTTGGTTGAAGCAACAGATGAGATATACATGTAACATTCAGATTAACCAATCGAGGTCATCTTCGCGAACTTCAATTTCACCATCAAGTGTGCAGCATATAACCTTGTATATGTTCAAAATACAAATACGAGGTCTATCTATAAGTATTTTGTCTTTAGACAAAATTTACGCATTACAGTCCAATTTTTTTTTCAAAGGGTGAACTTTTTTCTGTTTGCCTAGAAATGACCCAAAATGGATAGTAATGCGATTTGAGGCAAAAATTCAAAATGGCCGCCACACGGATACCGGCGATTCAAGGGCAACAAAACTTACACACATCATAAAGGTACATAACTACGGTGCCCCTGATAGGACATGATGAAAAAAAATACTACTTCGTTCGCACGAAGTACTACTTCGTTCGCACGAAGTACTAAGTCGTTTGCACGAAGTACTACTTCGTTTGCACGAATTACTACTTCGTTTGAACGAAGTACTACTTCGTTCGCACGAAGTACTAAGTCGTTTGCATGAAGTACTAAGTCGTTTGCACGATATACTACTTCGTTTGCACGAATTACTACTTCGTTTGAACGAAGTTCTACTTCGTTTGAACGAAGTACTACTGTACTAATGTTACATAGTTGACAAACCCCTCTACGTCATCTTACCTCATTAAATAACAAGCGCTACATGGCGCTCGACATGGTGCTCCAAATTTGGTGCATTATATCTCCATAAGCACCACATGGCGCTCTAAATCATCCATACTTCCCCTAGCAAAAATGTGGTCATTTTAAACCAAAAAAACCTTGATCAAAAAGATATTACTGAATACAATCTTCTGCTATTATTTGAGGTAAATTTATATGTATCGATGGACTATTCATTATTCTATGAGTTGATTAATAATGTAAATAGCGGTATCCAGATTAGGACATAGGGAGGACCCTGAAAATTGACTATGGTAATTAAAGGGTTAATTGGTAACACCAGGATAATTCACTTCATAGGCTTATTACAATGTTCGAATACCATGTATGGATATGTGAATGACTTATTATTTCATGCGACGACTTAGTACTTCGTGCAAACGACTTTGTACTTCGTGCAAACGAAGTAGTACTTCGTGCAAACGACTTAGTTCTTCGTGCAAACGAAGTAGTACTTCGTGCAAACGACTTAGTTCTTCGTGCAAACGAAGTAGTACTTCGTGCAAACGAAGTAGTACTTCGTGCAAACGACTTAGTTCTTCGTGCAAACGAAGTAGTACTTCGTGCAAACGAAGTAGTACTTCGTGCAAACGATTTAGTACTTCGTGTGAACGAAGTAGGTTTTTTTTTCATCATGTCCTATCACAGGCACCGTACATAAGGGGTATTTTTTTTAAACAAAAATCTCAAAACTGATCGGACAGTTTTCGAGAAAAGACAGACGAGGTGCAAATTTGGGCATTTTTCGACCCCCAAATGGCTGTTTCGACCTTTCAAGGTCATCCAAGGTCAGCACACAAGTCGCCATACATGACTTCCCATTTGAAAGTGCCAATTTCTAAGCTCTATCTTCAAGCGTTCTAGGAGTATATTACTGGCAGCTGCCATTATAAAGGAAAGAAGTGCCGAAAATTTTCCAAGTCCAAATTTTTTTTCAAAGGGTGAATTTTTTTTTAGGTTACCGGACCTATGGTCCGATAACCTATTGGCATGGCGTTGCGTCCGTCGTCCGACGTCCGTCCGTCCGTCCGTCCGTCCGTCGTCCGTCCGTTCACATTTTTATCTTTAAAGTATACGGTCCGATCTTTCTGAAATTTTGCACAAAAATACCTAAAAATATTCCCAGGAAAGGTTTTTTTTAGTTTTCTGATTTCCGCATTTTTTTCAAAATGGCGGCCATTTTCGACGAAAAATGCCTGATTTTGGACTTTGGCGGCCATTTTCTCAAAATCTGTTCAGTAACTTTTTTTCTTTTTGATACATAACACTCCTCATATGTACTGCTGTGATGTTTATTAGTTTCGTTGCGCTTGAATCGCTCGAAGTGGGCCATTTTGGGCCAAACTCGGCCCAGATGGGACTTTCCCATGTTAAACTCTCCTATGCTTCATAATGGGACACATTAAGCCTAATATCTCACTTAATATTGAGATTAGAGACTAGGAATCAATTGTGGACATATAGGAAATGATATATGCTGAATATTCTCGTGACCTTGAATTTGACCTCTGACCTCGGTTTCAAGGTCAGAACGGCCGTTTTCGTCGAAAAATTGCCAATTTTGGACTTTGGCGATCGTTTTCTCAAAATCTGTTCAGTAACTTTTTTTCTTATTGATGCATAACACTCCTCATATGTACCCCTGTGACATGTATAAATTTCGTTGCCCTTGAATCGTTCGAAGTGCGCATTTTGGGCCCAAACTCGGCCCAAATGGGACTTTCCCATGTTAAATTCTCCTATGCTTTATAATGAGACACATTAAGCCTAATATCTCACTTAATATTGAGATTAGAGACTAGGAATCAATTGTGGACATATAGAAAATGATAAATGCCGAATATTCTGATGACCTTGAATTTGACCTTCGACCTCATTTTCAAGGTCACAGGACAAAATGTCTAACATCTCACTTATTATCGACTTTACAGCTTAGGGATCAATTGTGGACATATAGGAAATGAAATATGCTGAATATTCTGATGACCTTGAATTTGACCTCTGACCTCATTTTCAAGGTCACAGGACAAAATGGCTAATATCTCACTTATTATCAATTTTACAGCTTAGGAATCAATTGTGGACATATAGGAAATGATATATGCTGAATATTGTCGTAACCTTGAATTTGACCTCTGACCTCAGTTTGAAGGTCAGAGCACAAAATGGCTAATATCTTGCTTATTATTGACTTTAACGCTTAGGAATCAATTGTGGACATGTAGGAAATGATATATGCCGAATATTCTGATGACCTCGAATTTGACCTTTGACCTCATTTTCTAGGTCACAGGACAAAATGGTTAATATCTTGATTCTTAACGACTTTACAGCTTAGGAATCAATTGTGGACATATAGGAAATGATATACTCCGAATATTCTGATGACCTTGAATTTGCCCTTTGACCTTATTTTCAAGGTCATAGTACAAAATGGCCAATATCTCTCTTATTATCGATTTACCAGCTTAGGAATCAATTGTGGACATATAGGAAATGATATACTCCGAATATTCTGATGACCTTGAATTTGCCCTTTGACCTTATTTTCAAGGTCATAGTACAAAATGGCCAATATCTCTCTTATTATCGATTTAACAGCTTAGGAATCAATTGTGGACATATAGGAAATGATATTCGCCAAATATTCTGATGCCCTGAATTTGACCTTTGACCTTATTTTCAAGGTCATACTACAAAATGGCCAATATCTCGCTTATTATCAACTTTACAGCTTAGGAATCAATTGTGGACATATAGGAAATGATATACTCTGAATATTCTGATGACCTTGAATTTGACCTTTGACCTTATTTTCAAGGTCATAGTACAAAATGGCCAATATCTCGCTTATTATTGACTTTACAGATTAGGAATCAATTGTGCACATATAGGAAATATTCTCATGATCTTGAATTGACCTCTGACCTCATTTTCAAGGTCAGAGCACAAAATGGCTGATATCTCGCTTATTATTGACTTTACAGCTTAGGAATCAATTGTGGACCCATAGGAAATGATATAATGTTGAATATTCTGGTGACCTTGAATTTGACCTTTGACCTTATTTTCAAGGTCAGAGAACAAAATTGGTAATATCTCGCTCATTTTCGACTCTACAGCTTAGGAATCCATAGTGGACATATGGGGAATGATATATGCTGAATATTTTGGTGACCTTGAATTTGACCTTGACCTCATTTTCAAGGGCAGAGAACAAAAAAAATTAATATCCCACTTGTTAGGGACTTTACAGCTTAGGATTCAATTGCGTACATATTAGAAATGATATATGCTGAATATTCTCATGACCTTGAACTTGACCTTTGACCTCATTTTCAAGGTCAAAACACAAAATGGCTAATATCTTAATTAATATCGACTTTACAGCTTAGGAATCATTTGTGGACATGGTAGAAATGATATGGGCAGAATGTTCTCATGACCTCAAATTGACCAACTACCTTATTTCCAAGGTTATGGGACAAAAGGCCAATATCTAAAATGTACATTGTCCGGTAACCTTTCTTAGCCCTTGGGCTAATTTTTTGTCTAGAAATGACCCAAAATGGATAGTAACGTGATTTGAGCCGAAAATTTTTTTTCTCGTCGATCTGTCGAAAATTCAAAATGGCCGCCATACGCAGACCGGCGATTCAAGGGCAATCAAACTTATACACATCATAAAGGTACATAAGGGGAATCATGTAAACAAAAATTTCAAATCTGATATGACAGTTTTTGAGAAAATGGCCGCCAAAGTTCGAAATTGACCGTTTTTCGAAGAAAACAGGCGCCATTTTGAAAACAAATTAAAAATAAAAAAAAATTAGGCCAAGGGCCAAAGATAGGTTACCAGACAATGTTTAATATTTTAGATGTTAGCCAGGTCACTGGTTAAATTCAAGGTCAAGAGAATATTCAGTATATATAATATTGAGCATATATCATGTCCACAGTTGATTGCTAAGCTGTAAATTTAGTAATCAAAGAGATATTAGCAATTTTGTGCTGTGGCCTTGAAAATGAAGGCAAAGGTCAAATTAAAGGTCATCAAAATATTCAGTGTATATCATTTTCTATATGTCCACAATTGATTCCCAAGCCATACAGTCAATAGAGGAGCAAGATATGAGCCAGTTTGTCCTTGGACCTTGAAAATGAGGTCATTTCCTATATGTCCACAATTGATTCCTAAGCTGTAAAATCGATAATAATTGACATATTAACCACTTTGTCCTGTGACCTTGAAAATGAGGTCAAAGGTCAAATTCAAGGTCATGACAATAATTTATATCATTTCCTATATGTTCATAACTGATTCCTAAACTGTAAAGTCGATAACAAGCGAGATATTAGCCATTTTGTCCTATGACCTTGAAAATGGGGTCAAAGGTAAAATTTGAGGTCATCAGAATATTCAGCATATATATATCATTTCCTACATGTCCACAATTGATTCCTAAGCTGTAGAGGCGATAATAAGCGAGATATGAGCCATTTTGTCCTGTGACCTTGAAAATGAGGTCAAAGGTCAAATTCAAGGTCATCAGAATATTCAGCATATATCATTTCCTATATGTCCACAATTGATTCCTAAGCTGTAGAGTCGATAACAAGCGAGATATAAGCCATTTTGTGCTTTGACCTTGAAACTGAGGTCAGATGTCAAATTCAAGGTCACGAGGATATTCAGCATATATCATTTCCTATATGTCCACAATTGATTCCTAGTCTCTAATCGCAATATTAAGTGAGATATTAGGCATAATGTGTCCCATTATAAAGCAAAGGAGAATTTAACATGGGAAAGTCCCATTTGGGCCGAGTTTGGGCCAAAATGGCCCACTTCGAGCGATTCAAGCGCAACGAAACTTATATAGGAGTACATATGAGGAGTGTTATGTATCAAAAAGAAAAAAAGTTACTGAACAGATTTTGAGAAAATGGCCGCCAAAGTCCAAAATCAGGCATTTTTCGTCGAAAACGACCGCCATTTTGAAAAAAATGCGAAAATAAAAAAAATTCCTTCTTGAATTATTTTGAAGTATTTTTTTGCAAAATTTCAGAAAAATTCGCCCGTAAACAAAAAAGATAAAAATGTAGACGGACGACGACGACGACGAAGGACGGACGACTGACGCAACGCCACGGCAATAGGTTATCGGACCATAGGTTCGGTAACCTAAAAATCAGAAACGATAATTCTACCACACCACTTTCAACCCTACTTTTATGAATACATGTACATGTGTCCAAATGAATGGAATCCGGGGCTCGTGAGACGCCCGGGGTTGTTCTGCTTCACGTTGTTTTCTACAAGTATGATACATGTCTGCAGGAGCTGACGAAGAAGATGATCGCCGTTAGCGAGAGGCTTGAGGATGTATGGATCAACACCAGCGCCTATGAACTCTACGCTGTATGGCGTTACTATGGCGACTACTATGGATCCATTCGTATCTATCCCGGCCTCACGCTGGCCAAGGCTTATGACCCCACAAAACGGTCATGGTAAGGGGACAATTTCTCTTCACGTCCTTCATATGTTGGACAAACGTGTGAGTGTTTGGTGGGGTGTACGTGTATATGCACTTCGTTTTGTCTGAAGGTTCGTGAAGGCCGTCTCTCAGCCAACCAAGATCACGCTCACTGCACCCTATCTCGACGCTTTCGGGGCCGGGATTGTCGTCACCCTTTCATTCCCTATTTGTATGGGAAGGTACGTACACCAATTGGCACCACTTTCGAAGAATCCCCGTGCATGCTATTCGGAATTGTACAGCTGTACTCTTGAAAATATAATGTACATGTACTTGTATCTTGTGACTAGAATCTGTGTTACGATAGATGATGTGCTCAAATATCCCTACGTGTATAGCCCTACTGATAGCAGCCATACTGAATGAAATGAGGCGCTTTAATTTCGATTATGTAGCTTAAGACCTGGTGGCTCGTGTGGCATGGACGATTTGATTCTGGGTGTGGCTGGGATGGATTTCAAATTGTCTTTCATCAAGTATATGATCGAATCCAACTTCGACGCCTGCACAGAGGACGGGAACAAGTTAGTAGGCAACAAGTGCATGCCTCCATTCAATCCTCATTGTTCTGCAGACATTGACGTTCAACGCATCCACATGTGGACGAAGTACGGCAGTTGAGACCATTCGTTATGCCATTGCAGGTGCTTCCTCGTGGACTCCAGCGGGTACATCGTGTACCATCCGGACATCCAGTACGGATCCAATGTTTCCTCAGAGGTGGAGGGATTCCACATCACGGAGGTGGTAAGTGTCAGAACATAGAAACCGACGCTCGAGGATACATGCACATCTACATGTAATCTGGACATACCATTCTCCGTTGTTACCTATAGGAGCCGGGTATTGCGGAGTACCTGCGGAAGCAGTCCTATCTGACCAATGAGTACTGTGTAGACTTTGGAGCCAAACGTCAATTGTACACTTGGAGGGTGAGACATGCCTCCACGTGTTCTTCGTTTGAGATGTTACATCTATTTGCACGATTTAAAGTCTGAAGTTCTTTCTTTCTTTCTCAGTTAAGTTCATTTTTTCTTCGTGACAAAGAATATCAAGATGATTTTGAAGATACCATGCACTAGCATCGCCTTTGGGGTTGTCAGAACACACCCTCCTCTCCATAACATATGCTAAATGTATGGTGAAAAAAATGCTCATGATTATAAGTACGTAGATTTGGTTCAAACAATGTCTGAGTTCAGTCACGATAGCTACAGGTACATGTAGATGTAGTTCAAAGCTTGATCAAGGTAATACAAAACGATACAAGACGATTAATTATGGGAGAAATTATTTGAATGTGGTTTATTCGCCGCTACGCACCCAGCTGTCGGTGCCTTTCGGGATTCTGAAGTATGAGACCACGGAGAACATCCCGCACTTTGACCTGCTGAGAGTTCACGACACCAACGTATTCCTCGGGATCCGCAAACGGCAACAAGAAGTCGTCAGCTGCGACTGTCCGTCAAGGGTGCGTCACCATAGTGTCAATATCTTATCATACACGCACATGTACATACCTACACCCCATATCGAAGATAAATGTATGGTATTTCAATGTGTCTTTTTGTCATTCGGCGTTCCAGGACGTCAAAAATTATTCCCCGATCGATGTGTGTACCAATCTACCTGGCACGCGTTGTCAGTGTCCATGCTACAAGAATTCTGATTATGACTACTGCCTCAACACATACGGTCAAGTCAGGTTAGCCATTTCGATTTAAATCAAGAGTATTTAACCAGTCACGTTACTAGATACATATAAGTATTGACAACGTGGTATTGCAGTGACAGTTACACGACGTGTGTGCCACAGCCGGCCAGTATCGGCTACGTGAAACCGATTCCAAACGAAGCAGAGATTGTCAGAGGTTTCCCTCCCTGTCGAGATTTCCGCTGCAATGACAGGGACACTGAAAGGTAGTAGATGAAAGGAATAGACGATCTGTGATAGATTCACATGTATGCATGCCCATGCAGGATTGAACATAGCCCAGCTCACTTGCCGAGAATCTGCCATTTTCAGCCTTTGCGAAGCTATACTCGGTTGCCATTGGTGCGATGACAATAAATGCATGGACCTCGATACTGAGTGTCCCGGAGACCAGCTTCCTCCTACAAATGGTATGGGTATTCACAGCAGAGTAGGAAATTCTATGGACTAAATCACTGATGGGCAAACCGGGATCCACAATATAGAATTAATTCAACATACATTGTAGGCTGCATACATGTACATGTAGTTAATATACATCTTAAAATGTCATCGCCGTATCATTCGCATAGTACGTACATGTATTTCAGGGTATGTCCACTTAGTACAAGTTGATAGATACTGGTACCACGTATATATATGTATGTATTCCTCACTTGATAATTTCTCTTCTAAGGACCAGTTGGAAAAACCCCATTAACCATTATAGCTGTTGTTGTGGTGGTAGTGGTGGTTGTCGTCGTGGCGGTTATTGTTCTGGTGGTTCTGGCCAAGCAGGGCAAGCTGGCTTGCAGGTCTGCCGGCAAGACCCCCGAAACAGACCGATACATCCCCGACGATAGATCGTCCATTTATGAAGAGGCGCCTAACTCCAGGGACAGGTACGCCTCTGCATGAGTGTGTGTGTGTTTTTTTTAATTAATGTATATATACCTGGATTCCTGAAACGAACGGTTAGAGATGTAAGTTCTTAATTGGAAGTCTATTGTTGGTCTAATGAATAATATAGCAAGTACAACGATTGCCGGCTGTAATGCTATAACGGCTATATCCTACATGTATCTCTGAGACTGGGTGCATGATTTATGTAGTACATGTGGGTATGCATGAGGTTTTAAGCTACTAGATTCAATTCTACACGTAGACGTAGGAGTTTGTTTGCACTAGTATGTTCCATGGACTGCATGGTGCATTGTCATGATAGTCCCGATGGATGATTTCCTACCGATTTTCTACAGTTTCAAGATCGCCGCCATAGACTTGCATGGTACCAACGCCAGGCCGGACGTCACCGACCACGGTGAACGATACATTGACCATAATGACCCGGCGGCGGCCAACGGGGTGGTCGTTGCCCCGGCAGACTCTGACTACCTGAACTCTGGTGGCCTCCAGCAGGACAACCCGGCCTTCTTCTGAGCGGCCCCGTGCACAACTCGTGTAGCTAGCGGGCACTGTTGATGAGTTTGTGATTGCGTACCAGGACGATTGCTTATTATTGTATTACATTCTACTCAGTACTGTACATATATGAATGCATATAACGTCAACCGGAGTATTCTACTATATGGTATTCTACATTACAGTTATATCGCGTCCTGTTGATCAGAATGAGATTGTAATACATGTAGGAAGTGTACTGTTTCATGGAAACGACGTCGCTGACCACTGATGTACATGTATGTATGTGGTATTATGTGCAGGTGTACATGAATAGGCTAACATTCGCAAAGACCTTGGCCCTCCACAATGAAAGTCCAATATATGGATGTACCAGTACACTTTGTGATACTCGTGTGTTTGACTGATTATGAACTACAGTATAAAAATTACTGGTACAGGGATCCTGGCTATGTTGGCCAAAATATTGTACAAAATTGAATGTGGATGTCTATAGGCTCTAGTAGGTCGTTCATCAGAAATGCACTGATAGTTTGAGTTTTCTGGCAGCTGTCTCATATTAGACAAATAACTCGCAGTTGTCGAGTTACATCATGTATTTAATATGGTAAAGTAACCCAGTGGGAAGAGTACTGCAACCAAATCGATGCATTTGGCATTATCAAATAGTACATGTACGTGTGTCTTGGCTTATACATGTACTGTATTATTCACATAACATGATGCATGTTGTTTTTATTCACATAATTTTGTTCATGTACAATTGTAGACACACCCTACACTGTATATCCTTGAAATCATATTTCGCGATGCTGACATGGAATAGTAGGCCTACTAACAATATTGTACATCGTACTGGTGGCTTACTTGTACTCGGTTAATATGTCTCACAAAATGGTATGTGAATGATCCATTAATTGAATATCTGGCTTTATTTCCATTCCCAAATTGTTTGATGTTAGGTTTTCTATTGGCACCATGAAAATCACGTGTTATCGGTAACAGGCCGCCACACAGATTAAATGCATAATGTCATTATGTAATATCTAGGCATGCTACCAAAAATCTGAGCATATCCAGGACTGAATCAAAGTTCCACTTGCTAGTCATCCAAATAATAAGCTACAAACACCCATATAAAAAGGACAGTACATCATAAAAACGTTCCAAATGTCCAATGTGTCAGTGACAGAGCTCGGGATAAATAAATATTACGCAGCCATCAGGGGGCCATGCGCAGTAAACATGGACATACATGTATGAAAGGTATTCGGATAAGGTGGCTTGGTACATGTATTTAGATGCTCCAAAGCATCGAATTTATACAAAAAATATTTTTATAGAAGGAAATACTAGTAAGGTCTGGTGCTCAAAGCAATCAACTCATGTGATATTTTTGTACATAGTATATGTAGTCTTTGCTAACGGTCTCTAATGAACAAATACGTGTACAACATGATACGCTTGAGTGATAGTTTTGTCACCGTTTATTTTCATCATCTTCTATGATACGTAAATGTACAAACAACATGGACATCATTATATGTAAGCGTGTCAATTTACACAGATAATCCCATAGGTATAGGCTATGCTGCTAGACATGCATTAAAATACTCAGTGTATGTATATAATTATATATCATACAATTTGTTTTGTTACGTGTAACTACTTTGGTGTACAATTTATTTTGTTATCTATGTTTGTTTTACCCATGTACAAAGTACATAATGTGAAATATAATAAAGTATGTGCATATGGAACGTGATGATTCGCTTGTCTTATATTTTAATATAAGCAGTATGGAATCGCTGGCGGGTGGGTAAAGAATACAAATTTTCCCAAATCATTTCAAATTAATGAGCACATAGGTCAGATACATGTATATAGCCACAATGGATTCTGTTGATAAGACGACCGATCCATGCTTCCGTTGATTGATGTTCTCAGCTACCCCGGTACGTTGAGTATCCATAGGGACTGAGCAATAGTGGTACATGGTAGTGTTGGCTCGGCTCAGCGATGGTGAATACAATCTACCAGGATACACATAATACATATTCATATTGCGTTTCCAGAAGCGGGTCATTGTCACAGTTACATGTATATTGCATGTATGGAATATGTACATTATACATGTACTCTACCTCTATAGACACATGCAGACCTGCAACAATGTGTGTCAGACTACAAATACACGGTCATGTCGTCTTGTACTCACATCTACATACGGGTAGAACCCTTTAGTCCTTATAGCATCAAAATATTCGCCAGTGTTGAAAGTCATTTTATACGTGGCAGATTTGAACTGTTCTTTGGTCAGTAAGTTGGGACACCGTCCATCAGAGTTTGTTGAGCTGTAAAGTTCATGGAAATTGCCATTTTCGTTTTTAAAAAACTAAGCTTTCTAATCACGTTCATTGTTGCTCACAGCTTGAATAAGTTCAGCATCAGGCTTCACGAATAAAAGATTGTCACAACAAATAGATATCCAACATTACAAGCTGAAGTTCACTCACCCTGTGTTCAATATTTCCCAGCCTCCGTTCCCTGATTCTGTTGCTATGGTGATGGACAGTCCAGAAGCTGGACACCCCCGGGCCGTATCCAGAACGTGCGTGGTCAGTGGGCTTCCCCCAGACATCGTTGGTCTCTGATAACGTGGTAAAATCAGTGCCGCGAAGGATTGCGAAAAAAAAGCAAATCAATGGGCTAAGAATGGTAAAGTAACATAAACAGATCTTTGTACAGCATACGGTCAGGTTGTGTCGTGGATTTGAACTGTGACCATTTTACATATCGTGATGGCGTCCATTACACGGTGGCTAGGCGTTACGCGTTATTCAGGGAGTGCCGCGTAAAATCGTGAGTATTACGCGTTATTCGTGAGGAAATTGCACAGGAAACGACATAGGTCCCCACTTCAAATGAGGTGAGTTCGTGAAAAAGTTCATTTTCTTCCTGAAATTTTGTTTCCACGGAACATCCGAATGAGCAAACATCACGTATGATGATATGAATTACTTGCATACATCGTTATATTTATGAAAATGGACACACAGTTCGTGACAACACCCGCACGCTTGCGACTCGTTTGTAAAATATCATCGGCTATCAATTGGAACCAACAAAGTGCATGTTGGTAAACCATAGAATGCTCGCAGAGATCTTTCTTTATTGTTACACCATGCAACGAGTTGTTTTAATGGAGTATTTTATGAAATGAGAAGCTTTTTATGGTTTACGCGTATCAGCCTGAGGGAGAAAATCTACACACGCGTTACAGCATGAGGAAACATGTGAGCGTTGTCGGGGATGGTAGAGGTGGCAATGCATACATAGATATTTTTAAAGTATGATTTGAGGCTGCACATGTTCCAAGTACTGACGATACTTCTCATTTATCATTACCCTCCATATGTTCCCCCCAATCTTCATAAATCTGAAACTGACAATACTAAGAGCTTTTCGTGTCTTTTACACAAATGCTTACCAAGTGAAAACATTATCCCTTGAACTTGAATTTATCCCATCAATTGAGCAGTAGAAACTGGAGAAAAATTCGCATTAAAAAAAGAAATATCCCAACCTCTCAACAAAATATTTACTCATGCACATACGCGTAATGCCCTCGCGCAAATCGCTTAAAGTATAGCAAATAAACAAATGACACATTCAACCTAGATTCGTGGCGCTTGCGACCATTGTGAAACATTTTGAAGACAGACACATGTCAAGCCCATACTATCAATTTCATAGACCTCTCATTCTATTCACAATAATGCCGATAAATAACATTTTCAACCCCAAAACCGAGGAGAGCAGCTGTCGAAGCAAAATTGGCAGATATTGTGCAGCCGAAGGTATCGCTACACTGGCTTATTTATTTAAAATTTAAACTCTCAACAACAATCATGAATATGTGTAATGTTCCGTGCAAACCCAAATCCGACATTTCAAAACGGTAAAATTAGCGAAATTGTATTTATTCCATGCTAGGGGCCAACCATAGGCTGCCATTTCCTCACGAATAACGCGTAATACTCATGATTTTACGCGGCACTCCCTGAATAACGCGTAACGCCTAGCCACCGTGATTTAGGCATTAGGCTATCGGTACATAGAATGTCAGTAGTTCTAGGCCTCCTGTACGTCGCATGAGCCTAAGCAAAAAATAGTGACACAAGATTATCCTTTTCCAAGATGCCAGTCCATTTTATACAACATTTCATTCATGATTCCGCCAAGATTTCACCCACGATGTATAATATTTCACTTTCAAAATGTCACAGAAAAGAACATAGGCCTGGCCAGTACGTATAGGCCTACTCTGATTTTTCTAACTCGTTTACACCGTTTTTAGCATTTGTTTCGGTCAAATTACTTCAAGCGATCTATTCAACTGAATATTACATGTCTATGATGAAAACGGCAATAGATTTACACAAATCTGGCTTCTGCAACGCTACATGTTTCTTTCAAAACACAAAATTTCGATTTAAGCGAGGATTTTCACTGCTGTAGGGCGCTGTCATGTTGCTTTGTTCATTACGTAATTCAAATCGACAAGTTCAAGTTAGGTACTATGGGGGCGTGCGCTGCAGTAGATGTAGGGCTTATCAATTAGGCCTACATGCTGGGACGGTCCCATTCCTAACCCGCACTCCCTGAGTAAATCATCGGTATAGACTCTTCCGTCACGCACTCAAAATAAACAATGTCTGTTCACATGCAGACGAAAAGTTTCCAGGAGGAATTTATCATTGCAGTAGATTACTAACATTATCAGTTTCATGGGTAGAAGTCTGAAAGTTTGCAGAAAATTGCCGTTTGGTCCCAAGGTAAGCTATAAGTTATAATACGATACGATTTAGCAACGCAAAAATAGCAAAAAGCGGTGTAAACGAGTTAGAGAAATCAGAGTATAGGCCTAAACCATATAGAACTGTAATGATAGGCCATGCCGCCTATAGGTAGTTTTTACAAAACCTGGAAAAGTAATAATTAAAGTGGTTTGGCAGCAACACATATTTGTAAAGCCTATATGGTCAATGTACCTGAGGACAGTGTATATTATGTGACACTAAACCGGTTTGCATAAAAAACAACGTATGACATAGTGGGCGATAATATGAGCTCGGAGCACGATTTCCTCCAGATATCGGCGCATACGGAGATAATTTCATGACTTACCTGTGTAATATTCTCTGATTTCAAATGACCACCGATGATGTTCAATCTGGTTGCCTGATTCATTAGTATTTTGTTCTTGGCACTTGTGGAAACGACGAAGCGTAAGAGGGTACGAGGTGTCAGGTTTTGTTTTTTTACAACGCGAGAAGTGTCAGACTTCTGAATAGGGCATATCGATCATGTCGATCGGCAGTACATTCTCTCGCATCATATCGTCACAAGCAATACTATGGTTACAGTTTCTAGCTGGGGTGAACGACAAAATGGACCAGAGGGTTTGATATAAATAATATGAATAGGTAAAACCTAGACGCGAGCGCAGAAATAACCAATTAATATATGCAAACAAGTTGTAAACATATACCGCGTATTATACTAGATATAATAGATCTATCATAAATCTAGCAATAGCATGATGGAATAGACAAATAACTGCTGTTTAGTGTCCCTGAGATGGTTTTTAAGGTGTATTTTACAACTGTACCTTGTGAAATCAATAAGTAAAATTTTACTTTAGAAGTCTGCTTAGTTCTGTTGTAAATGAAGGATAGATTTTCAGAGAAAGGAAGGTCTATAATCCTACCATTCTAAGGCTGTTCTAAGGTTCTTATGCACCAGACATGGTGATGATCAATCGTTTAATAATAAAGATGAGATATAATTATCTTCAAAGTTATGCCGACATCCAGAGTTATATCCAGAGTTATACAGAAATCTGTCAGAAACAAACAAATAAATAAAATTAAAATATCCCCTGTGTATATTCAATGACAGTTTCAGTATGAAGTCAAGTGTGTCTGACTAGATTTATTACAAATTGGAGGGAGGGCGCGGGTGGGGGGGGGGGGGGGGGGGCTAGCTGTTTAGAGGAGTCCAGCGACCAAGCGAGGTGAGGTGGATAGGTGGTAGCCTGCACGGCGTGGGGTCTGGGGCCCGCTCAAAGGCCCCAGAAGCCAGAGCTTCATGTTCTGTGGTTGATTCTAAGCTCTCTCTGGCTCTGATTGAGTATTTTTCATTCCACACATGCATATAAATATTGCTGTTATTTAAATGTATTTATCCCAAAACTATTCATTGCCACTTTACATATTACATGTCATATAACTTAATTGCTGATTAATGACACTGCATAATTATTGACCAACGAATGTTAGGCCTATGTAACGCTGTAATGCACCTTAACATATTTCTGAGTCACAGATTTTGTTGTTGAAATTATATCCTGCCCCCCTCCCCCCTCGGTTAAAAATATCAAACGAGGAAAATTACACTTATATTTCCTTACATGTAGGTGCATACCCACATTTCCTATAGCTTCTTGCTCTCTCTGTTTTCTTTCTTTCCCTCTTTCTCCCCCCCTAAATCCGCCAGTGCGATTCCAGCTAGCGACCCCACACACCGCGAACCAGAGAAGTGGTATCGTGGAGTGTTTTACACATTATACGGCGATTGCTCATGGAATTATGTCATGTATAATAGATGAAGTTGTTTTTGATAATTTAAAAATATTTCTACCACCATTTTCGATAGAATTGGGAGGTATGCTAGTAATTTCTATAAACTACATAACATAGCACTCTTTTGGATTATTACAAAGAACTCTGAGAGAATATTGTACTGAAAAAACACATATTGGTAATATGCTCAATAAATGCACAATTTCCATATTTCATTCGCAGCAACCATTAGTATAAGCATATGGATTGCATATGATGTGTTTGCTTCACTTATATAGTTAGATAAATCAAGAAATAAGCAGTTCGGCAATATCAGTTTGAAACAACGCAGCCACTCTTCTGGTTAATACAAAGAACTGTTTTGGAGGCCTTTGCTGGAGGCATCCCAGCACACTGTGCGTTCACTTCATCTTGTGATGTACTCACTACAAATAAATTTATAGATATTTATTTTTATCAATCAGTCAATTTATTTCATCATCAAACACCACATTGATATGTAATTGAATATATTCACAAAAACATTATATATGTTGAATACAGATAGAGGATACATGGAATACAGTTTGGTAGTTCACAGAAGCCATAATGAATCCCTAGCCTTATGAGTTTGCTATTCCCAAATAATACATCAAAAATAAAGAAGAATTTTTTTTTTACAAGACACCGTTCAATGGCGAGGAAGCGTATGTTGACAATTTGAATCCTGCCTACTGAACCTTGCAAACGAACAGAACCCTGCAACTGAACGCTGCCTACATATAATATTATTAGGCATGCTGAGATTTATGGTTCATCCATCATTTCAAACATTCTTGTAGATGTTTCTGATGCTTACTGGCACTGCCTAAAACGATCTTCAACTTTAATGTAGAATACCCTGTACATGTCACATAAATACAGAAGGATAGGCCCTGTGTGAACAATAATTAATCACTTATTTGGCACAAAAATTAACACTCGCCAGTACCAAAATCGGGAATAGAGTGGTGTCGGGAATAGAGTGCGTCACAATTTTCTTCTTGATCTGCAATTGCATGTGTCAGCATTTAACACATATAGAAAACTTATTTTATGCATACATTTATGATCCGTTGTACTGTCCGTAAAGCTACATTCACCAGTATTGCCCACGATTATCTGCTTGTATCTATTTAATGACAAAGTATCTTTTCTGTGTAGAGTTCTTTGTAAGGAATGCTCGCCACAAGAGTTCTTCACACCACAAAATTAATTGTCTTTCCCTTTTCCTTCCAGTTTAACAACACCAGGTGCATTCCATACATTTCCTTTGGCTCAAAGCACTTTGTAGTTGATAACAACGCTCTTCTGTGAAGAATAAACTTCATATTTTCTTCGATATACACTGAATAGTATACGCGTTTCAACAACAGCGATCCTAGGCAATAAATACAGCTTTCAATATCATATTCAAAAACTAAAATCATACCAACTCTTACTGTGGTTATACAGACACTCAATGCACACACTTGATTACCTCCTTTCTAGCTTACCGGCCCTTTGGGCCGATAAGCTATTATCGTGGTTTTTCGTCCGTCCGTCGTCTGTCGTCCATCGTCTGTCGTCCGTCCGGGTCTGTAACTTTTTTTTGGCATGATGAATTTCCCCATAAATTTGTCAGAACATAGACTCCTACCTTAGGCCAATATCTAAAAACATTTTCTAAATTTTTTTGATTGAATCGTTTTTTGCCGATTTGGCGGCCATTTTTGACGAAAAATTGCCAATTTTGGACTTTGATTGCCATTTCCTCAAAAACTGTCTGATCAGTTTTGAGATTTTTGTTTCAAAACATTCCTCTCATGTACCTCTATGACATGTATAAGTTTCGTTGCCCTTGAATCGCCGGTCTGCGTGTGGCGGCCATTTTTATTTTTTGACGGGTCGGCGAAAACATTTTTCGTTTTTTTAGAACTATTCGTTTTGAGCCATTTTCTGCAAAAAAAAAATAAAAATTTTTGACCATTGAAAATTTTTTTGGACTTAGAAAATTTCCCCCAATTTTTCCTTCATAATGGGAGCTATGCAGAGTAATCTCATAGAACACTTCAAGATAGAGCGTAAGTATTGGCACATTCAAATGGGAAATCATATATTGCGGTTTGAGTGGTGACCTTGAATTTGACCTTCAATGACCTTGATAGGTCAAAACGACCTTTTTTTGTCGAAAAAAACGATGAATTTTGCTTTTGGTGGTTATTTTATCGAAATCTATTCAGACAGTTTTCCTCAAAATCATGTATAAGATTATCCTTATGTACCTTTGTGATGTGTATAAGTTTTGTTGCCTTTGAATCGACTGTCTGTGAAAATTTGTCATTAAAGAAAATTTTTTTTTCAAGATGTAACTTGATTTCGTATTATAGTCCATACAGAAAATGTGTTTCTATCAACATTTACAAAGATGTTTTAACATATAGATACATTTCCTTTGGCTCAAAGCACTTTGTAGTTGATAACAACGCTCTTCTGTGAAGAATAAACTTCATATTTTCTTCGATATACACTGAATAGTATACGCGTTTCAACAACAGCGATCCTAGGCAATAAATACAGCTTTCAATATCATATTCAAAAACTAAAATCATACCAACTCTTACTGTGGTTATACAGACACTCAATGCACACACTTGATTACCTCCTTTCTAGCTTACCGGCCCTTTGGGCCGATAAGCTATTATCGTGGTTTTTCGTCCGTCCGTCGTCTGTCGTCCATCGTCTGTCGTCCGTCCGGGTCTGTAACTTTTTTTTGGCATGATGAATTTCCCCATAAATTTGTCAGAACATAGACTCCTACCTTAGGCCAATATCTAAAAACATGCCTTTGAATCGACTGTCTGTGAAAATTTGTCATTAAAGAAATTTTTTTTTTCAAGATGTAACTTGATTTCGTATTATAGTCCATACAGAAAATGTGTTTCTATCAACATTTACAAAGATGTTTTAACATATAGATACATTTCCTTTGGCTCAAAGCACTTTGTAGTTGATAACAACGCTCTTCTGTGAAGAATAAACATTTCGTATTATAGTCCATACAGAAAATGTGTTTCTATCAACATTTACAAAGATGTTTTAACATATAGATTTTAACACCAGTGTAACAATTTAGATGTATTCAGTATTCTACGCAATTCACATGATTGCCGGTAAGCTACAGCACCCTTGGTGCTATGTTTACGGTCTTCTTGCCATTTTTGTTCAATTCACTCCTTGCTTTCGTTTCTGTGCCCCACATGTTTACATGTTCTCACCACAAGAGCGCGTTATCACCGAAAGAGTGTTTAAAACCTCCGTAAGAGTGAAGATCGCACTTGAATCTACTGCATCGTTTTTGTATTTTGCTACACCAAGAAGGTGTGCTACATGTAGGTCTAAATTGTAGATCGATTTCTTTTCGTTACCTTACTGAACAACACTGCCCACCTAGGTATGAATATCGTTCATGTAATTTTGTCCATGCCTGACTAGCTTCTGAATATCGACATAGCAATTGATATATAGATCTACATACAGAAAGATACATGTCGTGTCTGTAGTGTTCGATAAGGTGCCAGGATATCTAGGTTAATCCTATTCGTCATGGCATTCTTGTTCAACGTTAAATTGGCGTGCGAGAAAGTGATATGACTGACATATAACACATGTACCATAAACTTCGTAAATACACTAATTGAATGCATTGCAAACACCACACGAATAATGGCTCTTATCAAGCGAAATTCCTCGAAATGTCGCAAAAGGAAGAACCGTGGACACTCCACAGATTCCGCATGGAAAACGCTTGTTACTGGGCTCGTCCAGTGGAATCGTTTGACAGTACACACTCACTACCATGGAAGGAGTTCAGAGACAAGAATGTATACCAAGGCAAAATGTGCAGCAAAGAAATTCATACAGTTATGCATGAACATCGATCATACCAATAAAACAGAGAAGAACATATCCAGGCAATTGTTAATGGGTATGCTGTCAAAATGTGTACAACACAGAAAGAATGATCGTCCCTTCATCAGAGACATACTGACTGCTCTCTACTGGACGAGTGGTAGAATCGACAGGGAAGTCTTATTCTGGGATGACGATGACCAATGCAAGAGAACTTTCATGTTGGAGCAGGTTGCTGGTTGGAAGGTGCAAGCCAGCGAGAGGCCATGGAATCGGAATACGCCAGGTGATTTCTATCTGGATCTTCCTTTTGCCAAAGTCACTGATCACGAAGGACACGACGAGACGCAAGTCATTGCAGATGCCATGTACCAGAAAGAAGATCCAGAACTGGTTCTATTGTTGCTACGACTCGGTGTCCAGGCAACCTCTTTGTACTTGTGGCCAGTAGCCATATTCCTAGACTTTCCTTTATCAATGGATGCTGTTGATAACAGTACAGACATTTCATCATGGAAAGAGGTTTCCTATATCGCGTACTTTGCCAGGGCTATGACGTCACTTCCGTTGAAAGCTTTGACCGTAGGTGATGCTGTTGGAGAAGAGCACCAGAGCCAAGAATGCATTTGTGATGACACAGTTTTCCTGCCACCAAGAGTGATGGCTGAATTTCCTGAGAGGTCGAGGAACTCACCAACAACATTGAAACACCACTGCCGTATTGTAATACGCAGAAGTTTGCTGTCAGCTGACAACATTCCAAATGGAATAGCACATCTACCATTGCCAGGTGATTTGTTGAAATATGTTGACCTGCTGCAAGATTGAATACCAGTAGGCTTAACTGTAAATGTTGGATAAATATATAGAAGTCTGTCACACTTTACCGGATAGAGCCATCGGATGAGCACCGATACCATTTTTTTTACTGCAGTCCGTTGATATTTGTTTCATTTCCTGCACTTGTTTGAAGGGCCGCCGGCGCCTAGCAATTTCTGTTCAACAATACAAGTAGCACTGCTAGTGTAATACACGTAGGCTATAAGCTGATAAGTGGCGTGCATTTGATATCTATTTGATATGTCAAACACTGCAAGTGGGTGTTGTCTGAAGTAAGACATGCATTTTGGCCGTAGTTTTCTGTTGGATCATCGGATCAACTCGAAATTTGGTGTTTTCATAGGGTATCATGCCGCAATGTTTCATCGAATTTCAGAATTTTATCTCAAAAAATGTTGGCAGACAACATTCCAATTGGAATACCCGTCTACTAGTGCCTTTATTGATTTTATGCAAGATTAATTAGTTATTGAATGCTCAATGATATTTACATTCAATGTTGGGACATATATCCGTGTATGCATGATGAGTAATAAATAAAACTGACATTCAATACGTTGTCATTTTCCTCCAATTCTCCACTACTTCGATGGTTAAAACAATTTATTTATTGATAACATTATGAAGCATGTCGTTTCTTGATACACATACAAGGTCTAAGAATAATTGTATATTGTTTTTTTTTTATTTATCAATAATCGAAATAAAAAATATATATATTTGAATAGGGTGAAGAGACACTATTGTCGTGAATTTCCATTACATAAATATAACAGGCATACTAGAAAACACCATGTATCTATACTACATGTATTTTAAAGAATTTATTCCATAGTATGAATAACAGGAACCCAAGATAGGCTATATGTCCGAATCAATAAGCTACTTCTAACAATACTAGCAGTTTATATTGCAGGATCCATAAAATAGAAATGTGTGAAAGCCCTTCCAAAGTGTTGGAAATGTTTCATTTTTGCAAAACAGTGATAATAATGAAACCTATGCAAAATCTACATAATGAATATCAGTGCTTATATATAACACTGGTGTTAAAAATTTTATATGGTTTCATAAAGAATTTTCCTGTTTCCATTGGGACTTATTCCATGCGTGACTAGATGTACATCTGTGTTTTTTTTGTAAACCATTTTAAACCATGTTATATTCCAGTGTTTACTATTGACAACATTTTGTTGCTATAGCGTGGTTACATAATTATCTTGTTTTCCTTTTGTTACTACACCTGGGTCCATTGTCATCCTTATCTCAACACAGACTGGCAAGAGTATCGGCGCGCCGGCCTATCACTTCTCTAAGTGGTAGGCAAGCATTTTTTACAGCAAACATAGTACCTTTAATTCGATGTCATTCAAAATTGTTATCTTTGCTTCTCGTGTAATCTATGATGTACATGAACATTACAATCACAATGACGTATTGCTTCCGCTCCTGGATTCATTTCAGAAATGAATTTTGGTAGTTTGGAATCCATATTGCACGTGAACATTGTCCATTCATCCGTTGAATTATTGATGCAAATTTCCATTTGAATTTTTTTTCGCAATTCTTTTAAGGCGTTGTATGTGTATCAAGAAATATTTGTAAGAACATCTTTCTCTAAACTCCATGGGCTGATTCAACGAGAGTTGACGTTTGCAACATTTTATTGAGATAGAGGAGACACAGTGCAACAGGACACACACAGAAACAATTAACAGCTTAGTATTGACAATCCATTGGGTAGTCGAGTTGCGAAGTGACGGGCTTATTGCACGTTTCTTTAATATTTTTTCCAGAGAGAATAGCACAAACTCTTCCCAGTGCGATAGCCATTCATCTACTATTCATCTATCATTACACAAAAAAGCCAGGAACCGGTTATCCCACTTTAACCAAGAGCGTTCTTTGATAGCATGTGAGTGATATGTACTAGCACTAAACAGGATGGTGAAGTATAAATTAAAATAAACTCATATTTAATAGTTTTATTTAGTTCTCAACATAAGTATAACATGACGTAAAAATATGTAGAAATTATATAGAAAACCATTATTCCACAATTACGTGTACATATATTCAATCTTGCTGCAAGTCAACATATTTCAACAAGACACCTGGCAAAGGTAGACGTGAAATCCCATTCGGAATGTTGTCAGCTAACAGCAAACTTCTGCGTATTACAAAGCGACAAAGGTGCTGCAAACTTGATGGTGAGTTTATCGACCTCCCAGGAAATTCAGCCATCACTGTGGATGGCAACAAAACTGTATCATCAAGGTCGCAGTCTTCCTTTTTCTGTTCCTCTCCACCAGAGTCCGCTCCGATTAGAGCTTTCAACGGAAGTGACGTCATAGCTCTGGTAAAGTAGTGGATATAAGAAACCTCTTTCCAAGAAGATAAGCTTGTGTCGCTGTCAACATCATCCATTGATAGACGAAAGTCCAGGGTCATGGCAATTGGCCACAAGTACAAAGAGGTTGCCTGGACACCGAGTCGTAACAATAATAGAACCAGTTCTGGGTCCTCTTTCTGGTACATGGCATCTGCAATGACTTGCGTCTCTTCGTGCCCTTCGTGATCAGGGACTTTGGCAAAAGGAAGATCCAGATAGAAGTCACCTGGTGTGTTCCGATTCCATGGCCTCTCGCTGGCTTGCACCTTCCAACCAGCAACCTGTTCCAACATGAAAGTTCTCTTGCATTGGTCATCGTCATCCCAGAATAAGACTTCCCTGTCGATTCTACCACTTGTCCAGTAGAGAGCAGTCAATATGTCTCTGATGAAGGAACGATCATTCTTTCTGTGTTGTACACATTTTGACAGCATACCCATCAATAAATATTTGGATGTCTTTGTCTCTGTGTCGTTGGCTGGATCCATGTTCAAGCATAATTGGAGAACTTTTTCAGCCGCGCGGTTTGCCTGGACGTACATCCTTGTCTCGAAATTCCTGGTATAGTACAGATTGTGTGATGTCAAACGATTCCACTGGACACTTCCAGCAATGAGCGTTTTCCAGGCAGAATTTTCCGGATGTCTTTGACTCTTCCTCTTGCGATTCTTTGAAGAACTTCGAGTGTTGAGAGCCATTATTCGTATTGCTTGTAATTTATTCGGCACAAACTGTTACGGTAACGCCAGTTGTCACTACATTTATACTCTGAACAGCTCCTAAATTAATTGCAATTGAAGGTGTCAGTGCAGTTCAAGTTAGTTCGCAATACAAACAAAACATACTGTGGATGAGCTGTGCACGTGTGATAACCAATAAACTGTGAATTCAGTGGATACAACTCGAACAAAACATGTTCTCAGTGGCCTGCCGTCACAAATACGATTACATCTACCGGAAATTGATTTGGCTGGACACTGGATGAACATAGGCCTATAGTAGCTATCTTGTATTAGGCAATATGCCCTCGGTCGGCACAAATTGCACATCAAACGTCATAAGATTGATTGCTTGTGAATGATTTATTAAGGCATTTCGGAAGAAATGCCTTTATGGTTTTAGCAGAAATTTTTTTTTCCTTTTTTTTTTTGCCGTTTTGGTTTCCGACCGATAACTTTAGTTTGCCTCGATGTATCTTCACCAATTTTCAGCATTAGTCAGACATATTATGTGGAAGAACCCTGTTGTTTTTCAGCCGGATCCGAGGTCCGTGAGGTCCGTGAGGATGAAATCAATGTTGTTTTTCGGACTTTGTTTCCGCACGATAACTCAAAAAGTATGTAGGCAATGGCTGCAGAACTTTGCATGGAGGTTCATATATCAACAGGGAAGAACCCCATTGATTTTGGGATCAATCCGTCAAACGACCTTTGACCTAGATGTCGGAATAGTTTTCGCCCAGTCATCCTTGAGGTTTCCTGCATATCTCGGAAACGGTGCGTCGTAGAGCGAAACGGACGTTATTTTCGGACTCGTCGCCCTAGACAAACATGTCTAAGGGGTATTAAGGATGACCTTTGACCTTGACCTTGAATTTTTCTGCCGAGTTGGCATTTTTCGTTTTCATCGATATCTCGGAAACGGTGCGTCGTAGAGCGAAACGGACGTTATTTCCGGACTCGTGGCACTAGACAAACATGTCTAATGGGGTATTATGGATGAACTTTGACCTTCACCTGAAATTTTCTCGCCGAGTCGGCATTTTTCGTTTTGGTCAATATCTCGGAAACGGTGCATCGTAGAGTGAACCGGACATTATTTTCGGACTCGTCGCCCTAGACAAACATGTCTAAAGGGTATTAAGGATGACCTTCGATCTTGACCTTGAATTTTTCTGCCGAGTTGGCATTTTTCGTTTTCGTCAATATCTCAGAAACAGTGCGTCGTAGAGCCAAACAGACGTTATTTTCGGACTCCTTGCCCTAGACAAACATGTCTAAGGGGGTATTAAGCATGACCTTCGACCTTGACCTTGAATTTTTCTGCCGAGTCGACATTTTTCGTTTTCATCGATATCTCGGAAACGGTGCGTCGTTGTCACAATTACCAGTAGGAACTGTATTTCGGGTATGGATAAATGTGTGAAGACCCAAGGAAAACACCAGTATAATGCTTGAAAAATAATATATTGATACCAAATACACGCTTACAATGTATATATATATATATGTTACAAGTTATAGTCAATAATCCCAGTATATACAAATATGACACACACACACACACACGCACACACTCACACAGATCTTGAAGTTTGCTGATTCCTCTACACTTTTCTACGACGATGTCCCACGACGACTCTAGCGATGCTTGTCGCCCGGTGGTGTTACGGACTGTCGGAGCGCTGATTCTCTATCGCCCGACGTTTGCGACAGCCGGACCCTGACACAGTAATCCCGCGAAGATAGCTGATGACTTGGCTTGCCCAACGCGAATGTGACAGGACTCCCAGGACGTGATGACCAGACTGTACTGACGACACTGGACTGACTCGACAGTCGACTCCCGAACGGACTCTTGACGCTCACTTCCACGTCTGACTTGACACTCGTCAACCATTGGACTCGACACGGACACTCGTCTGACACTCGACAGGATACAGACACGGACACTCGTCTGACACTCGACACTTGACTGGATACAGACACTCGCTACGTGTACAACAAAATATAACAATGGTTTAATAACCAATATATTTACAGCTATACATTGCCGCTTACCGTTTACAAAATAGACCATTCACAATATATGACCGTACTCACAGATATTCCGTCAAGGACGCTCCACTCTATGTAATATATATTCTCCCAATTCACAGCTTATACTGTATATATTCTCCTATTGTGTAATTCTCCGTACAATATATATATATATGCGGCTCACGGCACACTTGACCGTCCGCTACTCCCAGCACTTGTATCATACAATTCTGTTGCAACTTGTTTCTCCCATGTCTGTGAAACATTTTACCGGTCTATATATACACAACTGTGACCACTCCTATAGACGCACCTTTTGTGCATTGCGACTCACAAAACTTTTCTGCAACTGCAGGTATTTTATGTACATTTTACCCCGTGAACAAAACTCATGAGAATACTGGTGTCACATCGACACACTTCAGTGAACAACTGAAAACAGTGACCAGACTCAGTGGTGAAAACGTAAACATAAACACCTGTACAACGTACCAATAGAAAACCAATAATCAATACCAGAATCAATACTAGCCCCTGCCTAGTACCTGGAGTAAATAAAGCCCAAATTTGTGACAACTACCCTCCCCTCAAAGAGAAAGGAACAAAGTGAATTTCTCCACCACCACACACATTGTGCATAGGTTATATCCGACTTAAGTAATCAGCCACAACATTCTGTGTACCTTTGATATACTGTACTCGCATTCGATACGGTTGGAGTGCAAGGGACCATCGCGTAATACGATCGTTCGAGATCTTATTGTGACCCACACATAATAACGGCTGATGGTCTGTTTGTAACGTGAACTCCCGACCATAGAGATATGCTCTGAACTTAGCAATAGCCCAGACGATACCAAGGCATTCCCGCTCTATGACGGAATAAGCAGTCTCTCGTGGCAACAACTTTCTACTGGCGAAGGACACGGGCATGAGAAGCCCCTCATGTTCCTGTAATAGAGCTGCGCCAATACCCTCAGCTGAAGCGTCTGTCTGTAAGACAAAAGGTTTAGACATATCAGGCAAATGCAATACTGGTTTGCTCAGAATTTTACTTTTCAATGTCTGAAAAGCCTGGTCATGGACCTCTGTCCATTCCAACACATTCGGTCGACCTTTCTTGGTCAAACTTGTCAACGGAACTGCGAGAGTTGCATAGTTCGGTATATAATTCCTATAGTAATTCGCAAGACCTAGGAATGACTGTAGGCCCTTCTTTGTAGTAGGCGGCGATGCTTTTCGTACTTTCTCCACATTGTCCTCTAGCATCCCGACTCTGTTACTGCCAACTTCATGACCAACATACTCAACCTTAGAATATGCAAACATACACTTTTTGGCTTTGATTGTCAAACCATTGTCACGCAGTCTACGAAAAACCTGCTCCAGGACTCTCAAATGTGTCTCAAAGTCTGGAGTATGGATAAGGATATCATCGATGTACGTATCCACGTAAGGTATACCCTCCAACAACAATCTCATCATACGGTTGAAAGTGGCTGCGGAGTTAATTAACCCAAACGGCATGCGTTTGAACTGAAAGCAACCATCTGCACACCTGAAAGCTGTTTTTGGTCGATCATCGACTGCAACCGATATCTGCCAATATCCTTTGGCTAGGTCTAACTTCGAGTAGTACGAATCATCGCGCAACTTACTGTAGATATCATCAGTCTGTGGCATTGGTTCTGCATCGAAGACGGTAACATTATTAAGCTTTCTGAAATCTATGCAGAAGCGGTTCGTTCCATCCTTTTTCCTTACCAAAACGATACCTGAAGCATATGGAGAGTTGGACCTTTCAATAACACCAAGCTCCAACATATCATTGACCTCCTGGGAGAACGTTTCTCGTAACAGGTATGGTACTGGATACATTTTCCCACGAACTGGTTCATCAGTAGTCACCTCGATCCTGTGTTCAACTAATGTTGTCCGACCTGGCTTGTCAGAGAACACATCACTGAAAGAGGAAAGTAAACCGGTTAGATCTCTGGACTGTTTCTGAGTGAGGTCAGGTCCGATCGACAACTTTTCATCTGAATGTTCAACACTCGGTAGAGCGATGCTCTCATGATCTGGAAGAGAACACTCAGGATCAATTTCACAGTCTTCCTCTTCAACAACAGCTGTAGCAGCAGACATGAAAACGGACACCTGTTCCGGCTCTGGACGTGTATAGTAAGCCTTCAGCATATTGGCATGGAAGCACTTTACTTTCTCGCCGACCTGAATCTTGTAGTCAACTGGAGAAGTTCGCTCAATGACCTTGAAGGGACCCTTCCACTGGAGCAGCAACTTGTTGGAATCTGTGGGAAGCAGAACCAAAACAAGATCGTCAGTTTTGAACTTACGTACACGGGCTCTGCGATTGTAGTTCATCTCGTATCGCTTCTGAGACTTGGACAACTCCTTCTGTGCCAACTCGCAAGTTTCGCCTAAACGCTGCTTAAGGTCAAGGACATATTCATAGGATGTTCTAGTCTCTTCATCACCACACTGGCCAAGCCAACACTGCTTGAGAATCTGTAATGGCCCTCGGACCATACGTCCATACAGCAACTCGAAAGGTGCATATCCGGTGCTCTCATTGGGAACCTCCCTGTAAGCAAACAGTAAAGGGTTTAGATACCGGTCCCACTGCTTTGGTTTTTCAGCGGCTAACTTCCGAAGCATGCTTTTCAGGACGCCATTCATCCGCTCAACTAGCCCGTTACACATAGGATGGTACGGCGTACTGTGCAACTGCTTAATGCGCAACAACCTGGTGATCTCCTTCATGAGGGATGAGGTGAATTGCGTGCCTAAATCGCTCAAGATTTCGTCTGGGAAACCCACACGACAGAAAATACCAAGTAGCGCCTCGGCAACCGACTCTGTAGTGATCGTCCTCAATGGCACAGCCTCAGGAAACCTAGTGGCAAAATCAACAAGTGTTAGTACATACCGGTTACCCTGTTCAGAGCTGGGGAATATAGGACCAATTAAGTCAATGGCCACCCTTTTGAACGGCACGTCAATCAGAGGCATATGGCCTAGTGGAACTTTCGTCACCCTGCCTTTGCTGACAGTCCTCTGACAGATGTCACATGATTTACAAAACCGACGGACATCCCCCTGGATACCTGGCCAATAGAAACAAGTCATTATACGGTCCATGGTCTTGCGGATACCCATGTGTCCCGAAAGAATAGAATCATGGGCTAATGTCATAACCCGATTTCTCAGAACCTGCGGAACCACAATCTGTTCGACTGGCTGGCCCTTGTTCACCATCGCTGATTGGAATCTGCGAAAAAGGATTTTGTTTTTAGTGAAATACACATGGCTATTCCTACCACGAGTAGCTGGTTTCGTTTGATGCCTGACCACATCCAAACTCGAGTCGCTGGTCTGCAGATTAACCAGTGTTTCAGCATCCACAAACGGCTCCTGGGTGAAAGGAACCTGCAACGGTTTGAGCACACGACCCTTCTGTTTAACCTGTGATCTCGTCTCTACAGCTGCAATACTCGTAGGTTTATCCCACTCTGGATCCGGATCTTGAGGTGCTCTGGCCCCTGGAACATTTCCAATAACCAGGTCATATATTGGCCTCTCCATACACATTGCAGACACTGATCCAGTGAAGTATGGACAATCTACATGAATATCAGCAATAGGTACCTTGAGTAAAGAACCATCCATAAGTTTACACGTCTGTAGCTTACCGGTCAACTGTTCAGGTGCGACATACTTTTTGCACACCACAACACCACTGCACCCGGTGTCGCGTAGCACAGTAACACTGGCCTCGCCTACAACTCCTGTAACCACCGGCATAGACTTATTCAACTGCTCACGGTCATCGCACACACCAGTGACCATAGGCATATTTCTACCACAACTGAGCTTAATAGAGTCAGTACCAATACATTGACAGTCTGACTCCGTGCACACCACAGCCTGACAAGCACCGACTGTCTCTTTGTTTTCACTAATCACGTGTTTCACTTGTTCTGAAATCTTGGTGGATAACTCATCAATATCCACAGCAGCAAGTCCAACATTGACACGTGATTTACAGTCTCGAGCAAAATGCCCGGTTTGACCACACTTGTAGCAATCATGACCAGTTCTATTACCAGCATTAGGACGACATTTGTAATTCTGCGTTCTGCACTCTGCAGCAACATGCCCCTTTCTCTGACATTTTTCACACACGCGGTCTCTGTGTTTGTTCTGAAAGCAGTCCTTGGACACATGTCCCTGCTTACCGCATGTCAGACACCTTTTGTTTCTGTTGACATTTGTACTGTGGCTTTTATCTTTCGCCACCGTATATAGCCGACCTCTGGCCTCAAGAAAACGCTCTGCACACTCGGCCATACTCATTATATTTTCATGTGATTTTTCCTTCAAGAACGTACACAGATCTTTGTCACACCCGGACAGGAATTGCTCTTTGACGAGTAGCTGACATAGACCCTCTGTGGTCTTCATAATACCAGACAAATCTACCCAACTGTCCAGGTAATGACGTAGTCTTACCACAAACTGTGACGGCGTCTCGTCATTAGCTATTTTAGCTTCACGAAATTTCGTACGGAAACCTTCTTCCGTCAGATTATAACCCCTCAGCAGGGTCTCTTTTAGAATAGCATAATCTAATGCAATTTCACTCGGCAAACGCGCGTATATTTCTAATGCCTTCCCCGTTAATAATGCGCTCAGATTCACCGCCCAAATATCATTATCCCAATTTTGAGCCTCTGCAAATCGCTCAAATCTCTCTATATACGAAGCCATATCTTCGCCTTCTTTGAAATTTGGAAGTTTAGGACCCTTGCCCTGAGTGCTACGTGTTGCATTAGACGTACCTGTACGCGAGTCATTACTCTGAGTGTTCACCTGTAACTCTTGCATACGAATTTCATGTTCCCGCTGGCGATCCGCTTCTTCCCGTTGGCGATCCGCTTCCTCTCTAGCAAAATGCCGCTCCTCCGCTCGTTGATCACGCTCACGGATCTGTTCCTCCTTTACAAACTGACGCAAATCATCTCCTGTGAGACCTAGTTTCTCCCCGATCTCAAGCCAACTCTGGTAGTTGGTCATCGACATGTCTAAATCGTAAACAAAACAATTCGTTAATAGTAATATATATATGGTTATGTACATTTATATACACGCACGCGGCGACTCGCGGTCACATCTAAAAACGGCATAATCTCCCGGCGTATTTCACGGCTAATATCTCGAGTGCTCAGGTTAGCATAAACATGCAAGTGTCACAAAATTCAATCAGTGCAGGCAGACACACAACCAATAGAAAATCAACCCCGAAGCCTAATAAATTAACCAATAATCTACGAACGCTATCCCGTTCCGTTTCTAATTCAACCTACAATACAATACACACACAATTTATCCATCCCACCGCTGCCACCAAAATGTCACAATTACCAGTAGGAACTGTATTTCGGGTATGGATAAATGTGTGAAGACCCAAGGAAAACACCAGTATAATGCTTGAAAAATAATATATTGATACCAAATACACGCTTACAATGTATATATATATATATGTTACAAGTTATAGTCAATAATCCCAGTATATACAAATATGACACACACACACACACACGCACACACTCACACAGATCTTGAAGTTTGCTGATTCCTCTACACTTTTCTACGACGATGTCCCACGACGACTCTAGCGATGCTTGTCGCCCGGTGGTGTTACGGACTGTCGGAGCGCTGATTCTCTATCGCCCGACGTTTGCGACAGCCGGACCCTGACACAGTAATCCCGCGAAGATAGCTGATGACTTGGCTTGCCCAACGCGAATGTGACAGGACTCCCAGGACGTGATGACCAGACTGTACTGACGACACTGGACTGACTCGACAGTCGACTCCCGAACGGACTCTTGACGCTCACTTCCACGTCTGACTTGACACTCGTCAACCATTGGACTCGACACGGACACTCGTCTGACACTCGACAGGATACAGACACGGACACTCGTCTGACACTCGACACTTGACTGGATACAGACACTCGCTACGTGTACAACAAAATATAACAATGGTTTAATAACCAATATATTTACAGCTATACATTGCCGCTTACCGTTTACAAAATAGACCATTCACAATATATGACCGTACTCACAGATATTCCGTCAAGGACGCTCCACTCTATGTAATATATATTCTCCCAATTCACAGCTTATACTGTATATATTCTCCTATTGTGTAATTCTCCGTACAATATATATATATATGCGGCTCACGGCACACTTGACCGTCCGCTACTCCCAGCACTTGTATCATACAATTCTGTTGCAACTTGTTTCTCCCATGTCTGTGAAACATTTTACCGGTCTATATATACACAACTGTGACCACTCCTATAGACGCACCTTTTGTGCATTGCGACTCACAAAACTTTTCTGCAACTGCAGGTATTTTATGTACATTTTACCCCGTGAACAAAACTCATGAGAATACTGGTGTCACATCGACACACTTCAGTGAACAACTGAAAACAGTGACCAGACTCAGTGGTGAAAACGTAAACATAAACACCTGTACAACGTACCAATAGAAAACCAATAATCAATACCAGAATCAATACTAGCCCCTGCCTAGTACCTGGAGTAAATAAAGCCCAAATTTGTGACAGTCGTAGAGTGAAACGGACGTTATTTTCGCACTCGAGGCACTAGACAAACATGTCTAAGGGGTATTATGGATGAACTTTGACCTTCACCTGAAATTTTTTCGCAGAGTCGCCATTTTTCGTTTTCGTCTATATCTCGGAAACGTTGCGTCGTAGAGCCAAATGAACGTTATTTTCGGACTCGTTGCCCTAGAGAAACATGTCTAAGGGGTATTAAGGATGACCTTCGACCTTGACCTTGAATTTTTCTGCCGAGTCGGCATTTTTCGTTTTCGTCGATATCTCGGAAACGGTGCGTCATAGAGCGAAACGGACGTTATTTTCGTACTCTGGGGACTAGACAAACATGTCTAAGGGGTATTATGGATGAACTTTGACCTTCACCTGAAATTTTTTCGCCGAGTCGACAGTTTTCGTTTTCGTTGATATCTCGGAAATGGTGGGTCGTAGAGTGAAACGGACGTTATTTTCGGACTCGTGGCACTAGACAAACATGTCTGAGGGGTTTTATGGATAAACTTTGACCTTGACCTGAAATTTCTTCGCCGAGTTGGCATTTTTCGTTTTTGTCGATATCTTGGAAACAGTGTGTCGTAGAGCATTGTAGAGCCCATGGTAAACATGTTATAAATATTACAAATTAGTCTTAACACCGAAATGCTTCCAAGGCATCTTTAGGCCTTGACGTCTAGTTTTATATATGCATCCAATAACAATGATAACATCTCAACTCCAGCGACACAGAGATGGCTAGTCATTAGTTGAATCGTTTATGTTGGCATGGTGAAAAAATAAGTACAGAGTATATTAGGCCTACGGCAAATGTACAATATATATATATATTAATTCATACAATATACCAACCACTTTTTTAAACACAGTCATGCAAAATAAAAAATAAAGGTTGCATAAGCGGGCCAAGATATTATTCAATGAAGTTGGAACGTTTCTTTTATTCATATAACAATTTATATAATCTTCTGGGCATATGTTAGATTTAAATGACACGTATGTGCGTAGCATTGGTTCCTTTCTTATCGATATTTTCATATCTTCCTCATTCAATTTCTTGCCTTCCTCATTTCAATTTCAAGTTTTCCTTTGATATCCTTCATATTGATTATGTGAATGGGCATTTACCTAATTCATTATCTGGTATCTCGGTTACCATGGAGAAATACATGAGCATCATACGAAACTCAGCACCGATCCCAAACTGCCCACGGAACATTATCCGAAGAAGCTTTAAAATTATACGACATGCCTTCTGAATGGATTAAGTTGGATGTAGACAAGTTGGATTGAGAATAAACCCTAATTTCAAGAAATGAAAATTGATTCATAAATTTATATCAAGTAATTGATAATTATGTGATTTAATTTTTCTAGTGATAGCTGGATTATATTAATAACTATACTTGAATATACAGTGCCTGCGTTGTAAAAAAAAAAATTGGCCAAAAATGACCCATTTTGCTGGTATTTCGGGCGTAAAATTATCCATAATTTCTAAATGAAGATAACATTTGATCTCAATTATCTGTTTAAAAAAAGAGCCGATTATAAATTCCACTTTAACGAAAAGCGTTCTTTGGTGCAGTATAAATTAAAAGAAACTCCTATTAAATATTAGTTTTATTTTGTACTCAACATAAGTATACCATGGCGTAACAATGAAAAATTATATAAAATACCAGTATTCCACAATTACATGTACATGTATTCAATCTTGCAGCAAGTCAACATATTTCAACAAGACACCTGGCAAAGGTAGACGTGATATCCCATTTGGAATGTTGTCAACTAACAACAAACTTCTGCGTATTACAATACGGCAGTGGTGTTGCAAACTTGATGGTGAGTTTATCAACCTCCCAGGAAATTCAGCCATCACTGTGGATGGCAACAATACTGTATCATCGAGGTCGCAGTCTTCCTTCTTCTGTTCCTCTCCACCAGAGTCCGCTCCGGTTAGAGCCTTCAACGGAAGTGACGTCATAGCTCTGGTAAAGTAGTGGATATAAGAAACCTCTTTCCAAGATGATATGTTTGTGTCGCTGTCAACACCCTCCATTGATAGACGAAAGTCTAGCGTCATGGCAACTGGCCACAAGTACAAAGACGTTGCCTGGACACCGAGTCGTAGCAACAATAGAACCAGTTCTGGATCTTCTTTCTGGTACATGGCATCTGCAATGACTTGCGTCTCGTCGTGTCCTTCGTGATCAGTGACTTTGGCAAAAGGAAGATCCAGATAGAAGTCACCAGGTGTGTTCCGATTCCATGGCCTCTCGCTGGCTTGCACCTTCCAACCAGCAACCTGCTCCAACATGAAGGTTCTCTTGCATTGGTCATCGTCATCCCAGAATAAGACTTCTCTGTCGATTCTGCCACTCGTCCAGTAGAGAGCAGTCAGTATGTCTCTGATGAAGGGACGATCTTTCATTTTGTGTTGTACACATTTTGACAGCATATCCATTAATAAATATTTGGATGTGTTTATCTCTGTGTCGTTGTCTGGATCCATGTTCATGCATAATTGAAGAACTTTCTCAGCCGCGCATTTTGCCTGGACGTACATCCTTGTCTCGAAATTCCTGCTATAGTACAGATTGTGTGATGGCGAACGATTCCACTGGACACTTCCAGCAATGAGCGTTTTCCAGGCAGAATTTTCCGGATGTCTTTGACTCTTCCTCTTGCGATTCTTTGAAGAACTTCGAGTGTTGAGAGCCATTATTCGTGTTGCTTGTAATTTATTCAGCATAAACTGTTACGGTAACGCCAGTTGTCACTACTTTTATACCCTGAACGTCTCCCAAATTAATTGCAATTGGATGTATCAGTGCAGTTCAAGTTAGTTTGCAATACAAACAAAACATACTGTGGATGAGCTGTGCAAGTGCGATAATCAATAAACTGTGAATTCAGTGGCTAGAACTCGAACAAAACATGTTCTCAATACGATTACACATACCGGTAATTGATTTGGCTGGACATTGGATGCACATAGGCCTATAATAGTTATCTCGTATTATTAGGCAATATGCACTCGATCGGCACAAATTGCACATCAAATACGCAAGTTCAACACATAATCTGATATCATGATCTTTGGCCATAACTTTATTTAGGATGGTCGGATCAATTCGAAATTTTATATGTTTCCATTTGGCACATAACCATATTTTTTCATCAAATTTCAGACTTATATCTTGAGAACTGAAAAAATTGGCAATCTACCCCAGTTATAAATGTTGGACACAAATCAGCTCACAGGAATTCAAGCAAATTCAGGGTTTTCGTGATCTTTATTCCGCTAAGACATGTAATATGAGGAAAGTTTTTGAGCAGGAAGAATCATAGAAGTGTATTCTAATAAAATATAACTTTTACAAAGTACCGTGCATTGCGAACATCGAACAATATGCCAAATTCGGTTCAGACTCATAAATTTCATGTTTGATGTGAAATTTAACATTGGAGTAGATTGCTAACTTTTTCAATTTTGAAGATAGAAGTCTGAAATTTGGTGCAAAATTACAAATTACGGTTTTATGCCAAATGGAAACAAAGAAAATGTCAAACTGATCCGACCATCCTAATTTCTTAAACGAAGTTATGACCAAAAATCATATGAGGTTTTGTGTTGGACTTGACTTTAAGATTGATTGTTTTTGAACGATGCATTTTATATATGAATCAATAACAATGATAACATCTCAACTCCAGTGACACAGAGGTGGTTAGTCATTAGTTAAATCGTTTATGTTGGCATGGTGAAAAAATAAGTACAGAGTATATTACCGCAACAAATGTAAAATATATATTAATTGATACAATATACCAACCATTTTCTTTAACACAGTCATGCAAAATAAACATAAAGGTTGCATAAGCGGGCAAAGATATTACTCAATGAAGTTGGAACGTTTCTATTCTGTGCATATGTTACATTTAAATGACACGTATGTGCGTAGCATTGGTTCTTTTCTTATCGCTACTTTCCTATCTTCCTCATTCAGTTTCCTGTCTTCCTCATTTCAATTTTTCCTTTTATTTATTTAATATTGCATAATTCCTATTTATAAATACAGCATTCATGTTTAGAATAAAAAATATTTCTTTCTGTTCAGAACACCAAATTTTGGTATATAATTCATAGTCATATTTTTCAGAAGCCTCTCATCATCCTCACAAATCAGTTCGTTGCATATTCTCAACATTTACGTATATTTTCTATATCTACAACATATCCACCCAAAGTCAATATCCATGCCAGAAATAGGAGTAAATTCAACACCACGATAATATCGCAATGATCTGTTTTGTACACTGTTACTAAATGAAAATTGTTCAATCAGTCCATAAGCATAATCATTCACAGGAATAACTGCAACATTATATGAATGACTATCGCTACAGGTGGACCCACTCAGCGGGACTCAAAATTATTGATTATTTCCAGACTTTCAAACAGTCTTCAATATGACAATTTGCACTCGAAAACAGAAATTTGGGGTCAAATTTTCTCTTTCATGTGTAATTTTACTTCCCAAATAACCGCAAAATGAGTCATTTTTGGCCATTTTTACTTATTATTTTACTTATCATTTTTTTTATCGAATTTCTGCAAATTATGCTAAAAAATATGATTATGTGAATGGGCATTTACCTAGTTCATTATCTGGTATCTTCGGTTACCACGAAGATATACATAAGGCAGCCACGAGTTTTCTGGAATTTCCACGGAGTGCCACGTGCTTTTGTAAATCTTAACTTCGTACTTTGTTTTCTAAATTAACTGGGAGGGTATTTCAGCTAATATTGCGGGCAGGTATATGTACTGTTTTTATTTGTATATTCCATTTTTTGTATTGTGAATTCCCTTTCGTAACAAATGTTATTTTTTCCTGTTATCTTATCGAAATCGGTGAATTTATCAAAATTATAGTAAATTTATGTAGGCCTAAAATGTTCGATTCTGGAACTATATGGATGCCTGTACCATAAGAATTTTGAACATGGAGACCCCCAATGCACACCAGGTCGTTGATTAATAAATAAAATCTCATGTTTTTGCATTAGTTGCTAAACAAAATTTTATTGAAAGTGGCCAAAACTGACCAATTTTGCTGGTATTTTAATAATATTTGATCTCAAGCTTCTGTTTTCGAATGCAATGTCATATTTATGATTGTTTAGAAATTTGAAAATCATTCAAAACGACTCAGATCAATTTCAAATTTTTGCCACTCCGTGAGTGGGTCCACCTGTTAAGTAGCGAACAACGCCGAACATCCTTAATTAGGCGAGATAATTTAGATACACATAGTCTTCACATATATATTCTCTAGTACACGAAAATATAGCAACACATGTAGGTTTACTAATTTATCACTAAACTTTAAATTTCAGAGAAATTCGAACAAAATAGACTATCCATATAGCGTCAGAGTACCTAATCATCGACCCTCTCCCTAATCCTCGACCCCTGCAAACGGCTGGGCAAAACTTGAATAAACTAAAATGTGAAATGTGTATTAGAAGTAATTTTGTGGTTTTTGTCAGATGTCTGTTTTGCACAGCTGTTGGGCAGTGTTTGCAGGGGTCGATGATTAATGACAGGGTCGATGATTAGGTATACCCTGACGATAGGTGTGGTGGCAGGCTATTGATTGCCTTCGGTGATTTCATCATAACGTCATAAAATATAGTTGTAACGCGGTAATGTGGCATTAGGGTTTCCATACCAGACATCGGCCGGCTCTTATTGCTTGCTGTCAAAACTGATAAAAGTGAAGTTAAAAATGATAACACGAAAATTTAGGAGATATTTCCTGCCTTATATTCGCGCTTACAGTCACCGTGTTGTCGATTTAGTTGACAAGAAGATATCATGTGGCGAGCTTGTGCATATAAACGTGAGCGATAATGCAAGCATTTGTGAATATATTCCTTTACCCCGCCGTAAGCTCGGGGATATTGTGGTTTGGATAGTGTATTATGCATTACCGCTAGCATGTACAATAACGTAGTGAGTCTCAGACAGACTGTGATTGGATCAAAACTGGTCACATGGTGCAGATAACATGTCGCTGATTGGTCACGCCCACACAGTTGGGTAAAGGGGCAAATTTGGGGACTGTTGTCAAATTTACCAACAGTACCCAAATTGGTAAATTTGGGTAATTGGTAAATTTGGGTACGTGGTATATTGGACCAATATCCAAAAAAATGTTATAACTAAATCATATCATCATCAATGGACATCTAGTGAAGTTGACAAAATGAAGTCTTCTGCAAGTGTATATTGTCTGCAAGATTATCTCATTTGAAGTGGGCAAATAAATTTCTGAGCTTCAGGCGCGCCCAACATTGCACCAAAAACCTGGGACGTTCCTGTCATTATCAGCTGTTGGACCAGTATATTTAGTTGAAAGGGGAAAAGTAATGCACCAAACACCGATTACTCCAGAAAAAAGATAAGTTTATTTGAGTACCCAAATTTACCAACCCCACAGTTGTCAAATTTACGTACTGTTGTCAAATTTGACAACTCCCCCAAGAGTTGTCAAATTTGCCCCTTTCCCCAACTGCGCCCACAACGGCCCCATAGCCCAGAGTGGCACTTTATCCTAATGTACTCCCGTATGACATTTTTCATGTACCAGCTCGATCACTTTACTGGTCTGAAAAAAAAAATTACTAGACCTAGCAACAAATCTGACTGTATAATATTATAGGGCTGGAAAGCGGAAGTATGATCGGTGATAAATTCCAATGAAATATTCGTGAATAAGGCGTCGCCGGGGATAAACCTAATTATCACCCATTTCAAACAACGTCAATAACTGCTGAAATAACATGTGATTTGTCAAATAACTTTAGCGAAAGTACAGAGCAGCAGGTATACTTGTGTCAAAATTCATTAGAATAACAGGCCGTCTGCCGGCAATTTTGCTAGAGCAAGGCTTCATTCGAAGTGCCATTTTTTAGGTTACCGGACCTTTGGTCCGATAACCTATTGCCGTGGCGTTGCGTCCGTCGTCCGTCGTCGTCGTCCGTCGTCATCCGTCTACATTTTTATCTTTAAAGTTTACGATCGAATCTTTCTGAAATTTTGCACAAAAATGCCTAAAAATATTTCGAGAGGGAGGTATTTTTTAGTTTTTTGATTTTCGCAATTATTTCAAAATGGCGGCCGTTTTCGTCGAAAAATGGCCAATTTTGGATTTTGGCTGTCGTTTTCTCAAAATCTGTTCAGTAACTTTTTTTTTTATTCATGCATAACACTCCTCATATGTACCTCTGTGACATGTATAAATTTCGTTGCCCTTGAATCGCTCGAAGTGGGCCATTTTTGGCCCAAACTCGGCCCAAATGGGACTTTTCCATGTTAAATTCTCCTATGCTTTATAATGGGACACATTAAGCCTAATATCTCACTTAATATTGAGATTAGAGACTAGGAATCAATTGTGGACGTATAGGAAATGATATATGCTGAATATTGTCGTGACCTTGAATTTGACCTTTGCCCTCATTTTCAAGGTCATAGGACAAAAAAGCTAATATATCGCTTATTATCGACTTTACAGCTTAGGAATACATTGTGAACATATAGGAAATGATATATGCTGAATTTTCTCGTGACCTCGAATTTGACCTTGACCTCATTTCCAAGGTCATAGGACAAAATTGCTAATATCTCGCTTATTATCGACTTTACAGCTTAGGAATCAATTGTGAACTTATAGGAAATGATATATGCTGAATATTTTTGTGACCTTGAATTTGACCTTTGACCTCATTTTCAAGGTCACAGGACAAAATGGCCAATATCTTGCTTATTAGTGACTTTACGCCTTATGAATCAATTGTGAACATATAGGAAATGATATATGCTGAATATTCTAGTGACCTTGAATTTGACTTTTGACCTCATTTTCAAGGTCAACAGGACAAAATGGCTAATATCTTGCTTATTATCAACTTTACAGCTTTGGAATCAATTGTGAACATATAGGAAATGATATATTCTGAATATTTTAATGAAATTGAATTTGACCTTTGACCTAAATTTCAAGGTCAGTCATTTTATTTTCAAAGTCAGATTACAAAATGGCTTATATCTCACTTATTATCAAATTTACAGCTTAGGGGTCCATAGTGAACATATAGGAAATGATGTATGCTGAATAGTTTGGTGATCTAGAATTTAACCTTTGATCCCATTTTCAAGGTTAGAGATATGGCGATTTCAGTGGTCACCTTGAATTTGACCAACTTTCTCGGCTCAACTCTGTATATTTCTCCGGTAACCTTTCGAGCCCATTGGGCTAATTTTTTCAGTGTCTCTTCGAAGCTTGGATATGTTGTGGAATTGGACAATTTTTATCTTTTGCAACAGTTTTAGTATATCTTCATCGTGTATGGATACTATAATACACTAAAGACATTGTTTATATACTTAAAGGGCCACTGTATGGGATTCGGCTTTTAGGGGATTTCCAAGATTTTTCTCCCGACGCTTCTATTTATAGAACAAAACGTCAAATGACGTTTTTGGCCTAGGATCTCTGCCGAGCCGACCTGGGCTGATCTGACAATTTGCTCGGCAGAGATTCTGGGTCAAAAACGTAATCTGACCTTTTGTTCTATAAATAGAAGCGTCGGGAGAAAAATCTTGGAAATCCCCCAAAAGCCGAATCCCATACAGTGGCCCTTTAAAATCACCATATTAAATGCTCCCCCATGTTAAAAGATAGGGAGGCGTCAGGTGCTTATCCCCAGTCAGAATAAATTCATTGGAACTTGTCATCAATCAGTACTTCTGCTTTCCAGCCCTATACTTTTTGAGTGTCTATAGAGATGCTTAAAGTCTGCATCATTCAACTCTGACCTACTGTTTTTCGTCATAATTTGATCAATGCTAGAGATAATTTTTAGCGACCTGATTTGATACAAAATATCAGAAAGACTGGAAAGTAATCCAAACAAGAGCCCATTTAATACATAATATTACATAATACAAAAAGTCAAGATATTATCTATTATAAATACTACTAAGGCTGACAGCGGTCCACATGGTCCAAGGCCAATTTCAAATTTACTATAAGCCAAATGGGCTTTTGTTCACAGTTTTTCGTTTACTGTACTAACTCTTCCAAATCTCATACCAAATTAGGCTGTTGAGCATGATTAAAGCTGCGGAAAAAAATTCCGGAATAAATTTGGAAAGGGAAGAAATTATTGCGAAAAAACAGTGGGTCAGAGTTGAATGACACTGACTTTAGGCAATACTTCAAACTTTACTTTCAATGTTTTGTGTAATAAATTCTAAGACACATAATATTGAATAATCTATAACATTTTATGGTTCTATTCGTACACCTATAGATGCTATATTTTGTTGTGTTATACACAGGGATGGGTTCGTTCTATCAGGTCACTGAAAGATGTGACATTCCTGGCAGTGAATGATGGCTCATGTCTGCAAAATGTTCAAGTTGTTATTCCCAACGGCTGCTTGAAATATCCTGAGTATGATGTTCTATTTGTGAGGAACTACTTTGGTTTGAAAGAACATGTGCATAAATTGAGTTTCAAGTGCATCGTATATGCATGTATTATGCTAGATCCAAGTGTCCAGCTCCTGGGGGCGAAGCCTGAGTGCTCAGGAGCTGGAAACCTATGATCTAATATTATGTTAACTCATATTATGTTGACATCAAAACCAGTACATGTATACATGGTATATGATCGACAGTTGCATTGCCAAAACCAAACATTTTAGTACAGAACACATACTCCCACCACAAAAAATTGAAACTGGTAATGAAAATTCACTGGAGCAAGCACAATGCTTGGTGTCGTTGGTGATATGGATTGCTTGTTTCCTGCCAGGCCTGCGACGTACGGGACGTCCGTACGTGTGAGTGGTGTGGTGCAGGAGAGCCAAGGCCAGGGACAGGCTATAGACGTGAAGGCAGACAGTGTGCAGGTTCTTGGGTCTTGTGACCAACAGGTATGTGTACAAAGTTCACTTTATATTGATAATCTTTTTTTGACAAAATATTACAAAGTTTGAACAAATTTTTTTCGTGTAGGATTATCCCCTGAAAGTCAAGAAGCGTCATCCTCCAGAATATACCAGACAGTTCCTCCATCTCCGGCCTAAAACTGCAACTTACGGTTCCTTGTTAAGAGTTAGGAATAGTCTGACACAGGCTCTGCATCAAAGTCTTCAGGTAGGAGATGTTGGAATAATTATATTGGTCAAATTGGTTTACAATGGAAGTGTGATTGAGAATCAAAACCTAATTTTCCTCAATTTTATGATTCTGATATTGAATAAAATTTAATATTCCTCATACTGTGATTCAATTGGTTAGCCTCAACTATGATAAAGATATTTAATTAAGCATTTGAGCAGAAATGCCTTTATGGTTTTGTAAAAAAAAATTTTTTTTTTTTTTTTCACTTTTTGGTTTCCGCACGATAACTTCAGTTTGCCTTGATTTATCTTTACCAAATTTTCAACGCTGGTCAGAAATTTTGTGTAGAAGAAGCCTCTTGTTTTTGAGCCGGCTCCGAGGTCCGTGAGGTCCGTGAGGATGAAATCAATGTTTCTGGTTTCCGCACGATAACTCAAAAAGTATTATGGCAATGATTGTGGAACTTTGCATGGAGGTTCATATATCACCAGGGAAGAAGCCTATTGATTTTGAGGCCGATCCGTCAAATGACCTTTGACCTAGGGCTCAAAATAATTTTAGCTGAGTCATCCTTGAGGCACTCATGCATATCTCAAAAACGGTGTGCCGTAGAGTGAAACAGACGTTATTTTCGGACTCGTCATCCTAGACAAACATGTCTAAGGGGTATTACGGATGACCTTTGACCTTGACCTTAAATTTTTTCGCTGAGTCGGCATTTTTCGTTTTCGTCCATATATCGGAGACGGTGCGTCGTAGAGCGAAACGGACGTTATTTTCGGACTCGTCATCCTAGACAAACATGTCTAAGGGGTATTACGGATGACCTTTGACCTTGACCTTAAATTTTTTCGCTGAGTCGGCTTTTTTCGTTGACGTCAAATGTTTTCGCTGAGTCGGCATTTTTCGTTTTCGTCCATATCTCGGTAACGGTGCATCGTAGAGCGAAACAGACGTTATTTTTGGACTCGTCAGCCTAGACAAACATGTCTAAGGGGTATTACGGATGACCTTTGGCCTTGACCTTAATTTTTTTCGCTGAGTCGGCATTTTTCGTTTTCGTCCATATCTCGGAGACGGTGCGTCGTAGAGCGAAACGGACATTATTTTCGGACTCGTCATCCTAGACAAACATGTCTAAGGGGTATTAGGGATGACCTTTGACCTTGACCTTAAATTTCTCGCTGAGTCGGCATATTTTGTTTTCGTCGATATTTCGGAAACTGTGCGTCGTAGAGCGAAACGGACGTTTTTTTCGGACTCGTGGCTCTAGACAAACATGTCTTAAGGGTATTAGGGATGACCTTTGACCTTGACCTTAAATTTTTTTGTCCATATCTCGGAGACGGTGCGTCGTAGAGCGAAACGGACGTTATTTTCGGACTCGTCATCCTAGACAAACATGTCTAAGGGGTATTAGGATGACCTTTGACCTTGACCTTAAATTTTTTCGCTGAGTCGGCATTTTTCGTTTTCGTCCATATCTCGGAGACGGTGCGTCGTAGAGCGAAACGGACGTTATTTTCGGACTCGTCATCCTAGACAAACATGTCTAAGGGGTATTAGGATGACCTTTGACCTTGACCTTAAATTTTTTCGCTGAGTCGGCATTTTTCGTTTTCGTCCATATCCCGGAAACGGTGCGTCGTAGAGCGAAACGGACGTTATTTTCGGACTCGTCAACCTAGACAAACATGTCTAAGGGGTATTACGGATGACCTTTGACCTTGACCTTAAATTTTTTCACTGAGTCGGCATTTTTTGTTTTCGTCTAGATCTCGTTAACGGTGCGTCGTAGAGCGAAACGGACGTTATTTTCGGGTTCCTCATCCTAGACAAACATGTCTAAGGGGTATTACGGATGACCTTTGACCTTGACCTTAAATTTTTTTCGCTGAGTCGGCATTTTTCGTTTTCGTCCATATCCCGGAAACGGTGCGTCGTAGAGCGAAACGGACGTTATTTTCGGACTCGTCAACCTAGACAAACATGTCTAGAGGGTATTACGGATGACCTTTGACCTTGACCTTGACCTCAAATGTTTTCGCTGAGTCGGCATTTTTCGTTTTCGTCCATATCTCGGTAATGGTGCGTTGTAGAGCGAAACAGACGTTATTTTTGGACTCGTCAGCCTAGACAAACATGTCTAAGGGGTATTACGGATGACCTTTGGCCTTGACCTTAAAGTTTTTCGCTGAGTCGGCATTTTTCGTTTTCGTCCATATCTCGGAGACGGTGCGTCGTAGAGCGAAACGGACATTATTTTCGGACTCGCCATCCTAGACAAACATGTCTAAGGGGTATTAGGGATGACCTTTGACCTTGACCTTAAATTTCTCGCTGAGTCGGCATTTTTTGTTTTCGTCGATATTTCGGAAACTGTGCGTCGTAGAGCGAAACGGACGTATTTTTCGGACTCGTGGCTCTAGACAAACATGTCTGAAGGGTATTAGGGATAACCTTTGACCTTGACCTTAAATTTTTTCGCTGAGTCGACATTTTTTGTTTTCGTCGATATCTCAGAAACGGTGCGTAGTAGAGCGAAACGGACATTGTTCTCGGTCTCGTGGCTCTAGACAAACATATAAAAACAAACATTTTGTTTTTTTCATGCATCACCCTGAAATGCCTCCAAGGCCTTTAGGCCTTGACGTCTAGTTATTTTTTGAATGGCCGTTCTATGTTATGGCCGTTCAAGTCTTTGTGTTTCATGGAATATACAGTGCAAATTGTTTCCATCACCAACACATGACTTACTTTCGCATCATTTTACTACAATGTAGTAAATTGTTCATTATGTCATTAATTATTTTCAAATAACGTATTTAATGAATTCCTTCATATATGTTCATCTCATGTCACCTTTGTTATCTTGTTTCCTTGGGTGTGTCGTCCTACAAGCTTAATGCTTCAAACAGTTCATTCCAGTTTCTCATTTGTGATATATATCTGCATGTCTGTTACCGGTACTGGTATTCTGTATTGTGAGAACCGAATGAAAAAATTGAATTGATTTGAATTGAGATTGAATATAATAGATTACATTCTAATATGAATACCATAAGGGTTTTTAAAAATATATTTATGAATACCATCCATACTACACTTTGCAGACCCAAGGTTACCTCCAGGTAGACTGCCCTGTCATATCATCCAATGATTGTGAGGGCGGCGGTGATGTATTCCAGATTGAGGTAAGTGGCTTCCTTAGAGCAATATCATTCATTCATGAGTGCTTTAATATTCACTGTTCTTTGCTCTCCCGTATCCCAGCCCGCTAATTCCAACCTTCTCGCTGAGCTTGACCCTGAAGGCGATGAGGAGAGTAGAAAGCATTTCTTTGGTGTTCCCGCTTACATGCGAGTGTCATCACAGCTCCACCTGGAGGCAGCTGCTGCGTATGTGTAACATAAAAAATTTTTTTCTTCTCTACGAGATTTTAATTATGTCGTTCCATTTCTCAAGACTATTTTACAAAAATTAATATTTACTATTTATGTCCTTATCCTCAATATTTATCTTTACATATACATTGTATATTTAACTCACGGTTTTGTCCTTACCGCCAATCCGTATCCATAAAATAAGTTCATCGTTAAAAAATTACTACACTTGATGTTTTCATCATGTTAATTCAAATATATTGATGATTATAATGCAAAATGAATGGCAGTAATCATACTTTTATTTCCAGTTTCATATACGAGCTATGCAGGTTGTGTCTTGTCACTTGATGGAGCTTGCCGCTATGTTCTGTGTTTCAGTGGTATTGACAGAGTCTACACCATAGGACCGACGTTCCGGGCTGAGAACTCCAGAGGACGACACCATTTGTCAGAATTTCACATGCTGGAAGCTGAACTTTCCTTTCTCGACTCACTGGTCGAACTGACCAAGGTACTCGCACCTATGTCCTGCCCTATACTGATGATCATAAATTTGAGTACTGGTATCTTAGTTTATCTTCGATACTTTGATTGTTGCCGTACAGGTCATTGAAGACTTGCTGCGTACAAGTGTACGGCGAACCTTAGACACAGTTGCCGAAGACCTTCACTGGCATTGGAAGAATTCCGGGACCGATGCAAATAGTCAAGAGGTGCAGTATCTAAACCATGTTTCATAACTGGATCTCTGTGAAAATGACTATTAAATAATTTGCCTGTATTTGCCATGCTTCCTTCCCAACAGAAACTTTTTAACAAGCTCCTTCATGGTCCATATATCAGGTACGATTGCATGAAGTTTCTTGTGTTGTACCAGAATTTAGAGATGTATTTCTAGTCATGTGTATATGCTACACCAGCTGAAGATGCATAAGATGGATTTTTTTTTGTTAGAAATACGGCTTTTCATCCTAAATGCTATTTTGTACATGATGTACGATCATGCAGCAACAAATCATATGACATGTATTTCTGACTGTACTGTTTTGAAGGATGACTTACACAGAAGCCATGGATGTTTTAGAGCAGCACAGAAAACAGTTCAAATTTGATCCCCAGGTAATGTACAAATATCATATTATATTGATGTCACTAGAGATACCATAAAACTCAGCACATGTACCACTGGCATCAAGCCGAAAAAGGCAAATTTAAACACAATCCATGTCCTCCTTTTACAAAACAATCAAATATTCATAAACCTGTAATCAAATTGATTGGAACCACATCCCGATTAATCAGTTCTTCATAAATCTGAGGTGCAATGAATCGACTGAATATTATGAAATTTGCTAATACATGTCCTGTGTGTCCTTATTTATATGATTTCAGTGGGGAAGCGACTTGCAGAAAGAGCATGAACACTTCATTGTGAAACATTGTGGTGACAGTCCGGTATTCGTCACTGATTTTCCTGCAGCCTTCAAGGCATTCTACATGAAAGTTAACACCACCTCCGCTGACAGCCGAGGGAAAACTGTAAGCACAATGTAGTTTATTGAGTGACAAATCGTGTAGAGAATAGGTTTATAATACTTCCAATGCAAAATAATATTGTACAAAGTTCTATGTGCACAACTTCTGTATGTACAAATGTGCATTATGTTAATGTACATGTGATAATTTATGTCACTTACAAGGCAATGCAGTATACCTCCACTCTAGTGAAACTGAAACAAGTTGTGTAATGGAGTCTTCCCAAAGTTTTATATTAGCCAGTGACCTAACATACACATACCCCTGTAATCCTTTATCCCTGTTCATGCAGGTGGCGGGCCTGGACTTGCTGGTGCCAGGCGCGGGGGAGATCTGTGGGGGGAGCCTCAGGGAGACGGACCTTTCTGTGCTGAAGGGCAGGATACAGGAGGCACGCATCACTGCGGATCTCGACTGGTCAGTCGTCGGTTTTTCACTGTGTTGTTTCTGATGCGGCTGTCCATGAAATTTTGTGTGACTTACGTGCCTGTATCTTTTGTGTATATTTTGAAAATTCGTAATGTCACCCACTAGGTCAGAGAATAATGCTCTTGTGTGTATCTCCATTACTCTCAGCTTAAAATCTTACCATATTCTTGTCAATAACGTTGCATATAATGACATGTACACATTCTCATTAGAATTCTACATAAGAATTATTACCTTGTGTATACCTTATTGTACCACGGGTAACACCTTTGACAATAGGCCAGACTGTGGTCTATTCAGCATACACCACTGTCTGCCGTGGAATATAGGAACACGCTTGAGTGAACCCGTGGTACAAGTCAGATAGACCACTCGCACCCGTGGGTATGGCTCATACACTCGGTAATCTCTCGGCTAACGCCTCGAGAATAACCTCGTGTATGAGCCATACCCACGGGTGCTCGTGTTCTATCTACTACTTATTTACGTATTACTATTACCTAAATCATAAATAATTTCGTACGTTTTCTTATGCCATTTTGTGCAGGTATCTGGACTTGCGGCGGTTTGGATCCGTGCCTCACGGAGGGTTTGGTATCGGTGTAGACAGGCTCCTCATGGCAATGACTGGGATCCAGAACATCAGGGACGTGATACCTTTCCCTCGCTCCCCCAAAAACTGTAAACTGTAACGCTGTCTTACATTGGCGCCTGAACTTGTGGTGCTATTAGAGTTATATTATTAAGGGTTTCTTGCAATTAATATCCAATAGTGATCTGGTAATGTCAAATTGTTGTCATTAGTAACTTAATTGATTATATAAGATATTTAGAGCTACATCTGTTGTACAACCCCAGGGGAAAATAGTAGCATGTGGAAATATATTTCCAAGTGGATATTTTGTTAGTGTGTTTTTTGTGTGTGTGCTTGTTCATGCGAGTAATTGACCCTTTAAAGTTTCCAAGTTGAATTGAAATACTGATCATCTACCGTGCAAATCAGATGTCAGATGCTTATTTTGCCTTACTTTGTCTCGTGAGTCCCTCTAGGGTGTCACAAATATTCTGAGAATAAATTATATGAAAATTGACGGTTGTATCGTTCTCCAGTAAATCTTATTGCTTTTTGTTGTTACTGATTTGAGTACATGTACTAGAGATGTGAGCAAATATTCATTGAAGAAACTGCCATGATAGCGGCAGTAATAAAATTATGGAACTTTTGACATGAACTGTTTTATTACTTTGTAAACATTGAAATATTTTGCATGTAAACCAAACAAAAACATGTACAGTAACTGAGGAAGTGGATGTTATCCTGCACCTCTGCAGTTTAGTTGCTAAGCAAGGCTTTTGCAACTTGACATACCGCCTTTATTGCTCTAGACTGTGGACTGCCTGAATCATTCTCAAGTAAGTTATAGCTATCCACGAAATAAGAGGGCAGATACCCAACACAAACGTGATCCTCCAAACAGCTGTATATATGTTTGGCGATGAAGCGAACCCGATCAAGTTGTGACATTGGATTTCCATCCTCATTGTGCGTTGGAATCCAAGTGAGACAAGGGCGGTTTTCTGTCCCATCATGTGGGTACAGTAACCAGAATAAGATGGTTTTCAGTAGGTATGTTTCTGTAGGTCCACCATAGTGCTGGGCCAGCTCTGTGTTGTGTATGATTTTAGCCAAACAGTAACCCTTGGCAACCACATCTGGCAAGTCTTCCATCATCGCTGCCTCTCTGTCGTGGAAGGACACATGCCACTGACCCCCTGTTTCTACTTGGTCTCCAATATCCAGGGTAACCATACTTGGAACACCTCTAACTTCTGAAGTATCACATGTTAAGGACTGCACCTTGAATGCTGGCGTGATCCCAACTTCAATGAGTTGATCTGTGAATGTGATTCCCATCCACCGCAATTGGATCTTGCATGGGAAGGTATTTGGGTTCGTGGTGATGCCGTTATCGTACTCCCACTGGAAGTGGAGACCGCTCCGTGTTGATTTATCTGATAGAGCGTGAGCGATGGCACCATGCAGTAGAAGTCCAGTTTTTGCTGCGGACATGGCACCATCTTTGTTGCATATATCTCGCAAGCTTGAGTTCGGTAGAACTTCATCGTTGCTCGGCGTCACTGTGATTTGTTCACATTCCTGCAGCACTGCAGTTGGTAGTGAAGATTCGCTTACTTCTGTTCTGGCCACCATATCTTTGGCACAATGGATTTCCAGCAAGTAGTCGAACTGGTCAGCATGCCCAGTCTTGGTGCCTTCCTTTACACTCCCCACTAAACGTGCCTCCACACCAGAGAAGAACGCAATCCGTTGACCCACTGCTTTTGACAAACGTCCCATCAAGAGTCCAACTTCAGAACAGATCTCAACATTCTCTCCTGCACACAGATCAGTGACTCCAATACCTGGAGTTTTCAGTAGAGACTCTGTGAATTTCTCTAAGTTTCCTCTGTATAGTCTGGCGTTTTGTAGGCTAGATATTGCATTGTCTTCCTGACTAGACTGTATCGATGGGACAAGAGGTTTCACGAATGGAGGCATATCTCTGCCATTACCAGGCAACAGAAGTTCATTCTTGTGTGTCTTCTCGCGAGAGTTATTATACAACAGGTGAAACAGGTCATTTTGTCGGAACTTCAAGATGTAAGCTTTGGCACTCAGACCATTAGTATCAGTTATATCCAGATTTGCTTTATTGGAAACAAAAAAATCAACGACAGCAGAGGAGCCATGCATGATCGCTGTATGAAGTGGTGAGCGACCATGCACATCTACCTTATTCACATCCGCCCCATCACCGATAAGTCGATCGAGTATCTTACATTGTTGCTGATCCACTTGTGTGCATGATTTGGTACTGCCTAATGCCTTATGTAGATTGTTGGTTATACAATATTGGAGTGGGGTTCGGTCAAAGTGATCACAGGATCTCGGGTCAGCTCCCATCTTCAGCAATGTGTCGACGACTGGGAAATTCCCACTCCTGGCAGCATAAATCAAAGCAGTTCTACCATTCATGTCGATGGCATTCACCTGAATGCCCTGTCTTAGAACAAATCTCACAATCATGGGGCCAACGCCAATAGTGTGTGGGTCGATTTGATCTTGAGCTAGTAGGTGTACCAATGTTTCTGATTTGGCATTCGTGGACTGAAACTGGAAACTTTCTGGCCAGTCATTGACACAACACTCCAACTTATCCAGTGGCAGGTTGAATAGTAGGTGATATAGTGTCGCCATATTTGTCACAATGGCACCATGTCGTAAGAAGCAGCGAATGGCATCCATGATGGCATCCATTGTCATTTGGTTGCCAATGACATTTTTTGGCAATGGATAATTTTTGTTGACATATTGGAAGATGAAGACATCCAACGGACTGAATTTCTTGAAGTTGACCTGATTGGGGTCCATTCCATGGCCCAACAATATCTCAACAGCCTTCACATTCCCAGTAGCGGCGGCAGTGTGGAGTGGTGTTTGATTGATTTTGCTGCATCGAGTACTAGCGCCATCGTTTGCTATAAGTCGTTGTATGAGGTTTGCTACATCACTCCATGCTGCATAATGCAGCAAGTTCTGATCTTCATGGTCCGTTGCGTGAACGTCTATCCCTGCTTGAACGAGTGCCTCATGTATTTTCAGAACTGATTCCGCACTCCTCGGGTCAGGTGTAATTGTTGCCAGGGTGGCCCCTATCCCTGTGTTCATGGCACCGCACTCGGCGAGACCTTGGGCTTCTAGAATTGCAATGCACTCGTCAGTTTGAGAACAACTGTCAGGACTGTCACTCTCGCCACTGGCCATGCACCAAGGTTTCCTCATGCGGCCAGAAGATGTCTCTAACTCGTCAGCCAAGATTGGGCAGTAATCCTTGCTCACTTCACCCAACAATTCATCTGAACTTTCAGGACTCGGAGATCGAGGTATCTTCAGCTGCTCAGATGTTGTGGAGTTTTCCTCTGAATCACTGACGTCCTCTGCTTTGAGATGTCGCTGGTCATTCTGCACGTCCTTGATATCTTCATTCGGAAGAATGAAACTTTCAGTATCGTGCATTATCACAGATTCTTGCACGAATGCATCAATAGATTGCTGCCAGGCTTTGGACTTTTTGTGTGGCTTAGAAATAGATTTGTTTTCCGAATTAGAAACGTGTGCAGATATCTGATTCTGGTTTCCAAATAACAGAGTGAAGTGCAAAGAATCCATAGATACTGCTCTTGTCATCTCCTCTTGCAAAAGGAAACCATTCGCACTTAGGATATTCAAGTGGAGAGCATTTCTCCCCAGATGATCATTTTGATTAATGGTGCTTTTGGATTCCGTGTCTAGCAGCATTGCTATAATATCAGGGTCTGTGTAATTTTTCAACACGGCTATGTGTAGTGGTGTTAACTGCATGCCCATCGTACCAACTGAAACATTGGCATTCCGTGCAATTAAAGTCTTGCACATTTGTGGATTGGATAATGCCACAGCATAATGCAATGCGGTCCACCCGAACTTGTCAGCCATATGGACCTGAGATTCATTTTCATCAAGATATTTTGTTAGTTCTCGCATGTCCGCTTTCAGCACTGCCTTCAAAACGCCAATGTTTGGAATATCCTGTTCCGGAGAATTACTTTCACTCTCACCGTCAATAATATGAGGAGGAAGGTCGCATACAAAATTTGCAGATTCCCTGTCGTCCCATGGAAGTTTCTCACAAAGAACATCATCAGAACCTGCCAGATTGTGCTCATCATAGATATCCTCCCATATGTTGTTGTACTTCACATATTTCTTGTACCTGACACTGGTCCTGTTCAAGTAATCTTGTTTGAATTGTTTATATGAACCTCGTGATTTGGTTTTCTCTGGGTTCGATGGTGGTAGCGGTAAAGGTGGGAGATAGTGAAAGAACTCTTCTTCTGAAGATGATGAATATGAGTAGTCACTCTCATCTAGCATTAGTTGTTCCATAGATTGCTGATTATCGACTGTGAGTGACTCATTATCATGATTCTCTAGCGCAAGTTCGTTTTGTATTTGTGGATTGCTGTCCAGTGTTCTCTGTAGAAGGTCACTAGCGGTAGAACTCTCGCTATCCATAGCTCCTTCTGATGAAGGGGCGTCGGGGTATTGGAGCAGGTTCTCTGGATCACTGAGTAGAAGGTCCATCTCTCGGTTGGATGACTCTCGTGCTGTCTCCATTTCAGATATGTCCAGGTCTGTGACTGTCTCGGTGCTGTCGCTCCCATTGCTGTCAGAGTTATGGATGTGGTCCCTAGCCGTCAGTCGTTTGATGTCTTCGTCTGACTCAGAAGTTGAGCAGTTTCCATCGGGAATTTCCAAGCGTAGCTCGTCCACTAACGGCGACCCCCTTCTTCTCACAATATTTACTGTGTCCAAGATAGATGTTTCTCGTGTTTTGATAATGTTCGGTGACCTCTGTCGGCCTGGCTGCGATACTGGCCGAGCATGTTGTCGTATTGACGAGGGAGCAACCCGCGAATCCCCTGAATTGGTACCGAGAATTGATACACTGGCATACCGTTGACGGTGACTATTTCTCCGTGGATTGTATTTCTTCACTGCTGCTGGCGGCTTGGGTTCCATAACTGATTTGTTCAATCAGTCATTCATTGAGGGGAAAGCCTCATGTCCTACGTATGTCTCTCATCTCATGCTCGTCCTGACCTCTGCAGAAGAAAAAAGTTTATTTATTCATGTCCTCGTGATATTCATGAGCTTGATGCTGGAAACCACAGCACGCGACATGTACATGTATGTCAATATTAGCATGTTGGTGTTGAATGTATTATCTTTACCAATTCTGTTGAGTACTATTTCGTTTTGACAACGACATACGTCTATATGACATCAATCGTGGCTCCTCAGGGTGTGAATGATAAAAGCTATCAATGTTTTAAACAAAAGCAGTTGTTTGTGCGACAGTCTACAAGTTGTATCCATACATACCTGATGACCGGTGAACACAACATTCAGATCTATTTTGTTGTGCATACATGATTGGCGTGTGTGACAGTGCCGGGCAGTGTGATTGTATTCTGATGGTATCAATTAGCACATTGTCTGTGATCAATATTCACATTGCCTTCTGATGATCATTTCCAACAGCTGGCACCATGAGATAATTGAGTACTGAAGTCTTGTAGTTAAAGTGTTGTATATGGTCAATATCTCGTGCGTTCCTCTTCATGTATCGTTTCAATAGAGAGGTCCAATTTCAGTCAACATGACTGACACACTGGGCTGACTCTCCAGACCGTTCGTGTATCGAGTCCAGTACAATAGTACACGACTGGTATCGGGTACCTGTCCGGGATGTATATACACCATACCTAACGGCTCCTTTTGCTCTGTGTGACCCAACAATTATCGATCCCGGCTCCGAGCTCAACTCTCCATGGACTTTACATGGACGTGTCAGAAAACATATTGTATTAAATCCGCCTGTCTGTAACCCTACTACCAACGGCGCCGGGCCACTCCACTTCATAATTTTGTTCAATCGATCGTGAGTCTAACAACCTAGAATCTGCTTCGCCACTGTGTCCAAGCATACTGGCAAAGCTTAAGGAGATTTAGCAAAGCCACTTATGTAACGTTACAGTAAAAACTATAGCGTACTTAACTGGTATAAATATAATCCAAACAAGACGTGACAACATTCGAATGGCCATTCGACAAAGCCTGTCATGTCCCACGTGTTTAATATTGCTTAAGCTTGACAAAATAACCTATCATTTTTGTGCATGGAAATAAATAGCACAAGTAATGTTTGTCTTTCTATCACATTTACTGCACTTTTCCAGAAAGTACAATGCACATGTAAATCAATTAACTATTCGCTGGAAATCATTGTCCTAGCATTATACCGATCGTCATATTACATGCATGGGTGTAATGTTCTATAATTTCAATTATTGGCCATTTAGCCATTTGACTCCCGTGCATATGTCTCAAGCTAATGATATTTTTAGTGTCGATAAACTACGCGCCAAAACGTATGTTTATCATATGGAAGTGATGATCGTGAGCAGGGACTCTTATTGCAATCACTAGTTCTGCGATTATAATATTATCATTCATCATTACTAACAAAATCCCTCCTATCTACCAAAACATGAAAAGTAGTTTGCCTATAATTCCATATACATTTCCTGATAAATAAAAAATTAGGCCAAGGGCCGAAGATAGGTTACCGGACAATATTTAATATTTTAGATGTTAGCCAGGTCACTGGTTGAATTCAAGGTCAAGAGAATATTCAGCATATATAACATTAAGCATATATCATGTCCACAGTTGATTGCTAAGCTGTAAATTCAATAATCAGAGAGATATTAGCATTTTTTTGCTGTGGCCTTGAGAATGAAGGGGCAAAGGTCGAATTCAAGGTCATCAAAATATTCAATGTATATCATTTTCTATATCATGTCCACAATTGATTCCCAAGCCATACAGTCAATAGAGGAGCAAGATATGAGCCAGTTTGTCCTGTGACCTTGAAAATGAGGTCAGAGGTCAAATTCAAGGTCCCGAGAATATTCAGCATATATCATCTCCTATATGTCCACAATTGATTCCAAAGCTGTAAAATCGATAATAAGTGAGCTATTAGCAATTTTGTCCTGTGACCTTGAAAATGAGGTCAAAGGTCAAATTCAAGGTCATGACAATAATCTGCATATATCATTTCCTATATGTTCATAATTGATTGCTAAGCTGTAAAGTCGACAACAAGCGAGATATTAGCCATTTTGTCCTGTGACCTTGAAAATGAGGTCGAAGGTCAAATTCAAGGTCATCAGAATATTCAGCATATATCATTTCCTATATGTCCACAATTGATTCCTAAGCTGTAGAGTCGATAATAAGCGAGATATAAGCCATTTTGTGCTCTGACCTTGAAACTGAGGTCAGAGGTCAAATTCAAGGTCACGAGAATATTCAGCATATATTATTTCCTATATGTCCACAATTGATTCCTAAGCTGTAGAGTCGATAATAAGCGAGATATAAGCCATTTTGTGCTCTGACCTTGAAACTGAGGTCAGAGGTCAAATTCAAGGTCACGAGAATATTCAGCATATATTATTTCCTATATGTCCACAATTGATTCCTAAGCTGTAGAGTCGATAATAAGCGAGATATAAGCCATTTTGTGCTCTGACCTTGAAACTGAGGTCAGAGGTCAAATTCAAGGTCACGAGAATATTCAGCATATATCATTTCCTATATGTCCACAATTGATTACTAGTCTCTAATCTCAATATCAAGTGAGATATTAGGCATAATGTGTCCCATTGTAAAGCATAGGAGAATTTAACATGGGAAAGTCCCATTTGGGCCGAGTTTGGGCCAAAATGGCCCACTTCGAGCGATTCAAGCGCAACGAAATTTATAGACTTCATAGGAGCACATATGAGGAGTCTTATGTATCAAAAAGAAAAAAAGTTACTGAACAGATTTTGAGAAAATGGCCGCCAAAGTCCAAAATCAGGCATTTTTCGTCGAAAACGGCCGCCATTTTGAAAAAAATGCGAAAATCAAAAAACTAAAAAATACCTCCTTCTTGAATTATTTTTAAGTATTCTTGTGCAAAATTTCAGAAAAATTCGCCCGTAAACAAAAAAGATAAAAATGTGGACGACGGACGACGACGACGACGACGGACGACGGACGACGGACGCAACGCCATGCCAATAGGTTATCGGACCATAGGTCCGGTAACCTAAAAATGCCCGCCGGGCCGCAAATGTCATATTGCCCGCTGCCCGTCATGATGCCGGAACTACTTTTCGGACATGAGCCTAATTACTGTACAAATTTTTAAAGATTTACTGCTAAAAATGTTATTAAAATTCCCAGATTGGCATATGATAAACGGGTTATGCCACGACCCTCCGCTTCGCATCGGGCCCTCAACAGTTGAAATGAATATCGGCGAGAATATATATTTCATACAAAATTGACAGTGTGATAGCACTATTAATGACAATATATAGATGGTGTGTATTGGAAACCTATACAATCAATGTATTATGATGTTTTGTACACAGTCGCACTGAATTGTAGGCCCCTATATATTTCCCATTATCCATAAGGAGTTAGGACATATTATATCTGTGGATGCCGGACGACGGTACAACTACAAATATATAGTATCTACTCAACCTCCTCGGGGGGGGGGGGGGGGGGGGGGGTCTGTTTGGTATTCCTATCATAATGTCACCAGTGTGAGGAGCGTCCATCTGTCGACTGACACGAGTATTACTTGCATCATCACGCTCAGTGCAAAAAGCCCGCGAGAATTCAACGTCAACCACGGATCTGTTATTCAATTGAAAGTGTTGAAAATCAGCTCGAATCTCCGGATCAACTTCATAGGGGGGTATGAACGATAATAAGTGATTCAAAGTCCCATGACAGGCCTACATGTAAAAAATATAATATTCAGAAACATGACCAAAAGTTTCTGAGAAATCAGGGTAGCCTTCTCGCGAGGGTAAGCCTATCCCACCCCGCTCGCGCCACGTTTTTGGCCCCGTGTCGGCTACTGTACAACCCTAAAAGACGGATAATTGCCCAGTTTCTTTGGAATTACCATATGTACAGCTGGTGTACAGTTTGTACAATTACGGGGTGCTTGCCAAGAAATGGGGGTAGTACGCGGCCGCAATTTGCATATCGGCCGGTTCCCTATGGGCCCGTCTTCGTACCCGATAGGCTAAAAGTTTCGAGGGGGTGGAATATAGCGTTAGAGAGAGAGAGAGAGAGAGAGAGGTGTGTGTGGGGGGGGGGGGGGGGGGCAGGACGGGGCGCGGGAGTTGTCGGTGGAGATCCAGAAAGGGGAAGAGTGTACACAGTTGCCATTGCCACCAGTCGTTGACACACCCGGACCGGTACGGATCTTGACGCAGTTTCGCGCAGATCTGGAAAGGGTTGCCATCTATATTGAGGAATGTTCGACGAATCTGATCACTTCTTCAGTAATTCAGTGATCTTGTGTAAATCTGGATAGAACCAAAGATTTCTTACAATCTTTGATAGAACTACGAAGCCAGCTAGGAGTCACCAAAGTGCAGAATTTATGGTAAGTCTGATGTTATACCTAATAATGAATTTCAGCAGCCAATGAAGTTTTCATCATACCGTATTGGTCCTCATAGTGGCACGCACCCTAATAGTAGAGCGCCCCCCTCTTGTTTGATTTTAGTACCTTGTAATTCATTTCATATCTTTCTAATATTAAAGATCTTGGAGTGTTCCAATCCACACATTTATCTTATTTAAATCATAAAAAAGGGGATTGAAGGCTATAGGTATATCATTCAGGGATTTTCTTAAATTTGACCTTGAATTTGACCTCATTTTTGTGCTCGCTGCTGCAGGAGGTCTTGCTTTGGGTTGCCAAGCTACTATTAGGACCAGTATGGTACATGTATCTTACTCATCAGTCGTGGTTGGTACTTGGTAGCTAAAACACAAGATTTGGTATCGGTCATCACGTATACAATGATAATAAGCCGGGATGCTTGACCCAAAAAATGTTGGGTACTTTGGGAAAAAATTAACTGTATGACTGGATCTAATAAATTCAGTTGATTTGACATGTTAAAGACTATTGAAAATGTTCTATGTAGGTACTGGTACATGTTACGGATGTCCAGTTACACAGGTAATTGCACGTAAATGTAGGCATGGCACACAAGTAGACACAGTTGTTAATATGTCATGTAGTGATAATGATACATTGGGAGCAGGAGGCTGGAAGGTTGACCCTTGTCCAGGTTCTCAGTCCCTTGGCTTTGACAGGAATTCTTTCAAATTGTTTGGGTTCAATCTTGCACTGGTATTTAGAGACTTACAAAATGTACCAGATCACACTGCACATGTACCAGCAATATCAAAGATAGAATCCTGTTTATTACTGTATTACACTAGTAGTTGTAGTGTATTGATCCATACAATTGGACAAACAGAAATCTATAAGACTGGATTTACTGATCATGTGAATCATAGCATGTTGATTTATGTATACCTCAAATAATTTTCACCATTACAACATGTAAGGGTCCAATTTATTGCCACGAACAAAAAATGTTAACTGCATGAATTACCGGTATGGCAAAATCCTACATGTACAAGTATTTGGCCTGTCCTATTTCCTGAACTCCGTGCGCTTCGCTTTAGTCTAGTTAGCGTGGTGGACTAAGTGGACAGTGTAATATAAACATGGTCTTTCATGTTTAAAAAAAACTCTTAGAATTTATATATAATCACTTTCGAAATACCATAATGTTTGAACATGTTCTGACTGTGGTATGCATGCAGCAAGTGCCGTCTCGAAGATACCGGTTCCATTTGTGGAAACTCAAAAATATGCCTGCGAACATATTGTTTTTGTTGATGGTGTTTCCAAACAATTTATTAGTTGACATGAACGTCACTCGGGGACTTGTCTGTGTCTCTGGAATATGATTTTACAGATGGATTTCTCAATGGATAAAATATTGATAAATTATGAGAAAAATTCCTGGTGATAATTACAGATAGGTTGTAATTGTAGTTTATGTTTCATCAATACAGATATATGCATATGCTTAGTTATGTTGATCATTCTACACTGCACATGTAGGCCATGTGTGTGTGTGTGTGTGTGTGTGTCGTTTGGGGGTAGCCTGTTTTTAGGTTACCGGACCTATGGTCCGATAACCTATTGCCGTCACGTTGCGTCCGTCGTCCGTCGTCCGGCGTCCGTCGTCCGTCCACAGCTGTATCTTTAAAGTTTACAGGCGGATTTTTCTGAAATTTTGCACAAAAATGCCTAAAAATATTTCAAGAGGGGTTTTTTTTTTAGTTTTTTGATTTTCGCATTTTTCTCAAAATGGCGGCCATTTTTGACGAAAAATGGCCAATTTTGGACTTTGGCGGCCATTTTCTCAAAAACTGTCTGATCAGTTTTGAGATTTTTGTTTCAAAAGATTCCCCTTATGTACCTTTATGATGTGTATAAGTTTTGTTGCCCTTGAATCGCCGGTCTCCGTGTGGCGGCCATTTTGAATTTTTGACGGGTCGGCGAAAAAAATTTTTTTTGCCCCAAATCGCGTTACTATCCATTTCGGGCCATTTCTAGGCAAAAAAAAATTTTTCACCCTTTGAAAAAAATTTTGGACTTGGAAAATTTTCGGCACTTTTTTCCTTCATAATGGGAGCTGCCCGGACTGTACTCATAGAACGCTTAAAGATAGAGCTTAGATATTGGCACTTTCAAATGGGAAGTCATATATGGCGACTTGTGTGGTGACCTTGAATTTGACCTTGGATGACCTTGAAAGGTCAAAATAGCCATTTTTGGGTCGAAAAATGCCCAAATTTGCAGCTTTTCTGTCTTTTCTCGAAAACTGTCTGATCAGTTTTGAGATTTTCGTTTCAGAAGATTCCCCTTATGTACCTTTATGATGTGTATAAGTTTTGTTGCCCTTGAATCGCCGGTCTCCGTGTGGCGGCCATTTTGAATTTTTGACGGGTCGGCGAAAAACATTTTTTTTTGCCCCAAATCGCGTTACTATCCACTTCGGGCCATTTCTAGGCAAAAAAAAATTTTTCACCCTTTGAAAAAAATTTTGGACTTAGAAAATTTTCGGCACTTTTTTCCTTCATAATGGGAGCTGCCCGGACTGTACTCATAGAACGCTTAAAGATAGAGCTTAGATATTGGCACTTTCAAAGGGGAAGTCATATATGGCGACTTGTGTGGTGACCTTGAATTTGACCTTGGATGAATTTGAAAGGTCAAAATAGCTATTTTTGGGTCGAAAAATGCCCAAATTTGCAGCTTTTCTGTCTTTTCTCGAAAACTGTCTGATCAGTTTTGAGATTTTCGTTTCAGAAGATTCCCCTTATGTACCTTTATGATGTGTATAAGTTTTGTTGCCCTTGAATCGCTGGTCTCCGTGTGGCGGCCATTTTGAATTTTTGACGGGTCGACGAAAAAAATTTTGTTTGCCCCAAATTGCGTTACTATCCATTTTGGGCCATTTCTAGGCAAAAAAATTTTTTTCACCCTTTGAAAAAAATTTGGGACTGAAAATTTTCGGCACTTTTTTCCTTCATAATGGGAGCTGCCTAGACTGTACTCATAGAATGCTTGAAGATAGAGCTTAGAAATTAGCACTTTCAAATGGGAAGTCATATATGAAGACTTGTGTGGTGACCTTGAATTTGACCTTGGATGACCTTGAAATGTCAAAACAGCCATTTTTGAGTCGAAAAATGCCCAAATTTGCACCTTGTTTGTCTTTAATCGAAAACTGTCTGATCACTTTTGAGATTTTTATTTCAAAACATAGTAATTGGGGTTTTTGACATGATGTGTATAAATATGTATATAGTGTATAAAGTGCCTTGAATTGCTCAAAAGGCTAGAAATTTAGGCTGAATAGGCCCCAAATTTAATTTTTGGTCGTTTTCCTTCAAATTTATCTGATCAGTTTTGAGATTTTTGTTATAAAACATGCTAATTGGGGTCCCTGACATTGTGTATAAAGATGGAGTGCTTTGAATTGCTTAAAAGGCCCCTTGAGTGTGTAAATTGGCCTCTACAGCCAAAAAATGTTTGTAGGTATAGCTGGAATTGGAAGTCATATACATGTATACCACATATATATGTGGCTTTTTTGGGTGACGTTGAACTTGACGTCAGATGACATTGAGTGCTATATCTCACGTCCAACAAGAAATGTGTAAATTTCGTTTATAGACAAAAGACTTGTAGATAGACCTAGGCTTGTATTTGTATTTTGAACATACATGAATACAAGGTTATATGCTGCACACTTAATGATGACATTGAAGTTCACGAAGATGATTGGTTTATCTTAACGTCATATCTCACCTGTCCTGTTTCAACTAAAGTTGTCCGGTAACCTATCTTAGCCCTTGGGCTAATTTTTTCCAAAGAATTATAATCAAGATAAATGTGAACTCATGACACATGACAATCTGTGGTATCAGAAATACATAAAGAGAGAGACTTTATGTATTTCTGGTGGTATATATGTATTTAAAGTACATGATGTAGAACCCAATACATGATATATTTACTTGCGCCATCAATTTGCATAGATTTGCAGGTGGGGGTTTTATCCAGGTGACTAATGCCACACACCGTACATGTACATTTAGCTGGCATGAAAACTTTCTCCTGCCAAACTTCCAACTCACCCTTCCCTTCCCATCCTGTCCTCCCCAGCTGCTAGGTTCACCCTGACAACTACCCTCCCCCCCCCCTCCCTCTACCCTATAGCCCCTGGGGTGGGGGTTTCACATGCTCCATCTGCCCTGGTCACACCCATGGGTACGTGTATAGGAGGTAAATGACCAGTTGAACAGCAGCCCCTGTCCCCAGGAAATATATCTTTGCTATTATCAACAGGGCAGATCACATGTGGAAAGTTATCGTATGCACCATACATCACAATGACTGTGCCCATATTGACTAGAGGATACCATTAATTAAAGAAACGCATATTCCTGAAATATTTTTTGAAAAGTCGAAGGAATTTTTTAAATTTCAGACTTATATTTATTCTAGACATGTGATATTCAATTGGTGTTTTTATTGCATGTTCATGTGGTATACTAGTATGCTTTTTTTTTTAAAGGAAGTATACATTATTTTATCACGAAAAGTTTGATGATTCATCAGGCTAAATTGGTGACGATATACTCAATGTGTGATACGAGGCATATGAACATATAAACTCGGGGTAAATTGCAACATCCTGGATTCATTATTGAGTTACCCCCAGCCCCTATCTGTTGCGGTTCTAGACAATTATGATACCAAATGCGTCAGAATAACATGTGGGGCGGATGATAATGAACCCGACTGAAATGTACACCATGAAGAGCAAATTAGCGGGTGACGTTTGTTTGCTGGGGGACCAGGCACTGATCAGTGGGACCAGGACAGGGCACGAAACATGTACATTTGCGGCTTAAAAGTAGGGGATATGCTTGGGGACGGTGAGACGATGCTGCTAATGTACAAGCATACGGTGTGAAGGTCAGGATTATTCTGCTGCAGTGGGTGGGTCGTGTGATGGTGGTTTTGTGATGACTAATTAATTAGTGAGTGAAAAGTTTTCAGTTCTGGCCTCCTACCCTTCTGTTCATTTACAGAGCTTGGCAGGATGTACAATATCCAAACTTCCAAAGTCATGTGCATCTGAGTGAATTGTGTTCAAATCTTATGGCTATTAAACATCATGAACATGTTAACAAATTGGGCTGTTTGATTTGCTGACTTATAGTTATTTGCTCTGAATATGCTGTATATATGATGTGATAGAAATAGAAAAAAAAAAGTACAGAAATGATTCATACATATTGTTCCTAGTTTAATGCTATATCTTTGTGCTGTAAATTAAAATTACAATGAAAACTTCATGGTGAAGTTTTTACCACCGGTATTTAAATTAATGACTGTCCTGATGTGTTTCAATGTTTATCTTCATGTCTTTGAACTCGTTATCCAATATAAACATATGCCTCAAATATTTCCATACAATATTCACTCCTACAACTGTACATATTGCGTAGTCTGAGACAAAGGGTGAACCATCCGCTAAGTTGCTTTAGCCACTTGTTCAAGTTTACCTGGTATGCCTCTTCTTCACATTGGGTCAGCGGCCAGCTAAAGTGAAATTACTTGCTGGCGGTCGATGATGAAGGGTGAGCCAGGGTGAACGAACAGTTTAGCGTATATTATTACCGGAGACCATTGAAAACTCCTGCCGTTGGCAACTCTATGTAAAGCCTCCATTATTTGCTAGTTTTTATGGGTGAAAAAGGCATAAGGAATGAAGGGCTGCAAGCTACTTACATTGTATATTGTTTTGCTTTCCCCTCGTGAGGTAATTGCTGTTTGCGGAGATTTTGGTGACTGTCATGATGGGGCAAGGGTCTGGGGGAAGGTGTTCATTTTGTTCAAGTGGCCAACTTTCAGTACGTGTATATTTGCAGATTAAATTTCAATGAGTAAAATACATGATGTAACAATTGCAATGGATTTTGCAATGTTATTTTCTGAATACAAATCAAGATCTATTACATTAATACAGAAATAAAGAAGTATGACAGAAATTAGTTTTATTGATAATAAGTTCCTCAATGAAACTTTGGAATTGAAGTGCCATCCACTATATATGAATATTAATATTTACATTTAGCTTAATCATGCATTAGCTTAATCATGCATTTCCAATGCAAAGTTTGACAGTTTGCATAACTTGGACAATACATGGTACATGTAAATGTGGTAATATCCCAAAACTTTCCCAAATATTCAGTGATAAAAAAAAGTTATACACATCCAGTAGCCAAAGGGTGTGAGCAACGCCAGTTCTTCTGCACACATATATGTGACACTGTGGCCTCTGTCGGCCAATCAGCTGGGGGCTGTGACTACAGTCCATCATCCTATAACGTATGAAAACCTCCACCCCCTCAATATCATACCCCGGCACTGCCACAGCCAACCCTGACTGTAACATAGTATACTTGTATGTCTTTAACCAGGCGGTTAACTGGCCAAGTATCTCTCGCTAAACATGTGAGGACCCACCCACCCTCGCTCTCTCTCTCGGATGACAACGATGATGACGATGACAACAATTTACTCGGGCTCGCTAGCATCTGATAGTGGCTGCCGGCACTTTTGCAGGGTCCGTTTTTTTTCGGTTTTCTCTGTCCGATCAGATTTTATTTCGAAGCAGCTATTCACGGACCAGGCGTGATTGCTCAGGGGAGCAGTCTGTTGTCACCTTTTGCATTTTTGTTCGGTGTCATGACTGAAGTAAGATGATTCGCTGAGGAATCGTTGAGCCCTGGGGACCTTTGAGCTTGAGTGCGCTGGATGCTTGGACCTCACACTCTGTGGAATCCACACCCAAGGAGAAACACTGTCAGTTCAATGCAATCCACCACGGACGGACGTAACTACCTCATCTGGTGTTCATGTTTTGCCGATTTACGTCAAGAGTGAAAAGTGACATTTATCTACATGTATTGGTGATCTGGAAATTTGCAAGGGCTTTTAAAAAACAATATCTCTGCAAGGAATCTGCGGCCAGGATCTCACGACAGATTTCGAAGCATACCTTCCCCTCAGACTTATCAGTGACCTCCATTGGTGACCCACTGTGCAGATCATCATTCACCTAAAGGAGATGCATCGACACCGACACCAAGGCTACCCTCCCCATCCCCATCCTCATCCTCATCCTCATCATGCCCTGCCTCAGCAGCAGCCGCGGCATCGGCTCCAGTCAGACGTCCAGGACTTGTCCCTGTCCTCAGCCAGACGCTCCCAGGACCCCCACCAGACCGCCTCACAGGAGGCCCACCGCCTGCGCAAGGGAGATCATGGTAAGTCTCGGGCCTGAGGGAGGTCACTTGCTGGATGATGATCTGTGGTCTGAGTGTTCGGTCCGAGCGGAGGTCACTCTATTATGTGTATGTATTGTTGGGAGGCCTTTTGACTCATGATACATCTATATCTATATTTGCTCATTATCAGTATTCTGTGGAAATATATAAATGAACATACATTTACTTGAATATTGAGTATACTGGAATTACATGTACAATGTACATGTGATTCTGTCACGATTCATGACATTTATTACAATAATGGCCAACTCAGTTGGGTCGGGCAGGACCGCTACATGTGGATGCATTGACTTAGGATGGTTTTGGTCTTTTGGATTTGGTGGTTTAGTGTATGATGTGTAGTTTAGTGTATGATGTGTAGTTTACTAAAAATTGACTCTTACAAAAATATTGATGTACTTCAGCTTGATAAGCTTCCCTCACATTAATTATGGATATGTAATATATAGTGTCATGCTGAGATTTTAATATCACCATAATACTGATTGTCCATGGAGATAGTAGATATATATATTTCAGAAAAATACCCGATTTGCACAACTCGGCTGGTCTTATGTATTTCTGATAGCATACAATACATTGCACATATTGTAGGTATAAAGCAGTGCCTTTACCAGAAAAAACTACTTTATTAATGCGATGATGTAACAATAATGACCAGATAACATACAAGTATAGTGTATGTTCCTGGTAACATATGGATTGGAGAACATCCAATCTGTCATTTGATAGCAAATATTCCAACGAGTCTTGTCTCATATTGTATATACCTCCCAGCCTGAAGCTTAAAAAATGCTAATGAAGATGACGAATGGAACCCTTGCCCCTGTTCTGTACATGTACATGTCTATAAGGGTGTCAGGTTCTACAGGATTATATTGGAGCGAGGTAGTAACCATAGCAACCGGGCAGCAACCCCACTGCTGTTTCTGACTGGTTGTGTCTGATATACAATCATGTAACTGCACCCCCACACCCCCTCAGTATGTTGGGTACATTCCTAGCCAGGCTGTTTCTATTAAAGGGTGGATGACTGGAGATATAGGATGGGTGGATGCTTGATTTGTGAGGGGTGGGTAAAACCCATTCTGGAATTCCCCCAAGCCAATGCCAATGGAATTCGACTGATCCTCATATATTACTGTAATTCTTGCATGCCGCCTGAGCCTCCGGCACTTGCCTATCTCGCCTCTAGTACATGTACAGGGTACAAGAGAAGTCCTGTGGGTCGGCTGGGGGGAAATATCTCCCGTGACTAGTAGATCCAGGCTCCAGTGGGTGGCGCCAGTGCAGGGGCCAACTGTAGCGGGACTCAGGCCTGTGATCCAGAAGACCAGGGTGAGAGTCAGAGAGCAAAGCAAGGCCAGGGAGGGAGAGATCTGTCTGTACACACCCAGCTCTTGCAAATGTGTGGGTGATGAAATTCGGGAACTCCCCATTGTAAAGAAAAAAAAAACGAAAAAAGGAAGTGTTGGGGTTTCTGGTGGTAAAGATTTATTTGGCAAGACCCTGGCCCTGTTGAATTGTTGTGTTGGTCCAAGTCGGGCAATATTTGGAAGTTGTACCCAGCCTGGCTGTTACTGAATACACGAAGTCAGAATGGTTCACTGCCAGCGATTTCTGTGCACTGAGAGAGGAGGGCTCCGAGGTTCCACAAACAAAAAGTGAAAAAAAGAAGAGAACGCTGGATAACTAGAGATATTCACTCAGCTTTTCCTGCTTATCCATCTTCTGTTGAAACTTTCCTGTGGATTTACACTCTAATCCTAGAGGTGTATGTCACAATGTAAGTATCTAAAGTTTCCTCATTCTCAAACACCTACATCAATTCAATCTTTTCGATTGTTCTAACTGCGTGCTGGACATAGCTTTTGTGTCTTTTACAACCTGTGTACTTTCTTGAATATAATTTATGGTGTGTGCAGAAATGTCTTATAATAATTGTCCCATTTCTATGTCATCGATGATTCTGTACTAATTTGGACTTTGTACTTTTTACATGTATGTACGTGTGAAAGTAAATAAAAATCAATTAAATTACACATAAGTCATGTACATGTGAAAGTACTGTAAACAGTAAAACTATCACGAAAATAACCAGAATGATCATTCGTTGAATTTGAATGAAAAGAAACTATATTACAATGATTACCGGGTACTAAATTTTTTTCAACATGTTCAACCAGACTGTGGCAAATTGTTTTCTGAAGGCCAGTTGTTTTCCTAGTTTGTGGAATGTTCATCCATAAAATTAGCGTTTTCGTGGGCGAGACAATTATCATGTCACATGAGGGTTTGGAACAGGCGAGCGAAGATATCTGACAGTGCATGCGAACTGACTCAGCCCCAAAAATACATCCAGAAAATGCCTCGTAAATCCCTCTACGTATAGGTTCGTCATCACTGTGATTAAACAGTGTTTATACACTTATATATATTTGGCAGTCATCGTTCATTTTGCCCTCCATTAAAGTCCATGCTAATTCCCTTGTTTACTCGTCCACCCAGGCAGATTTAACTTCACAGGCAAGTGAGACTGCTTCGAAAAATTATTAATTTACAAAGGGTTGGCCATGACGGGTTCTAGCGCAAATATCAGAAAAGTTGGTAAATTTCAGGTGGAAGTATTTCTATCGAGGGGCTCCTTCGGTATTCAGCGCCAGGCAGGTTTAGTCAAGACCCTGCTAAAGACATGTTGTGGCACACATTTCTGTTTGGTTTTGCCCCGGTGCGTCAACGTCCTCTAGCCAAGGTCCCCCGATCGGCTGCTTCTCACTTTTATGGTGACGCTAAGATAATGGCAAAGTTCAGAGTAGCCCCCAGAAGTATTCCTGAGATTTTGTTTTGTTTGCTCCTGGTCCACTGTGAGGGGTAAAGTTTTCTGGCGCACTAAAATTGTAGCCACCCGAAGGCAAATATTGTTTTTGAAGGGGTTGGCATGTCCGTCACGTTCCGCTGTAGAGGCATAAAGTCACGGAGGAGGACATTTCCCCACCCTCGACCTGATCGTCAACAGCAAGCCAAGGATGTGTCTGACCTTTGCATCTCTGCCGGTGACCTTTGTGGGGGGGGGGGGGGGGGGAGGGGAGGGGGATACAGATGAAAAAAACATAGTTTACCATATATACACACATATTATGGCTGTTTTGCTTTTGTTTCATTTCGGGGGCTCCCACACTGAACCCTGGGAATATTATGGCGACCAATAAGCAATAAGCAGAAGAATGCCCCAAAGTACTCCGGCTGCCAGCCACATTTTCTCTGACTGGTCCGGTGATGTCACTGGGATTCCTGTCACCATGCGAGCACTTGGGCTGCTGCCCACCAGGTGTGTGTGTGACTGAGCTGCATTCTCTTCTCTCCACCCTGGGCACACACATCTATAGGCGACATCAGAGACTGGTCACAGGCCCTGAGAGTGGGGCCCTGAGGGCTGTGGCCCTGATGGTAACCGGCCAGGTAAATGTCGGCGGGCTGGCTGGCTTGCTGGTGTACATAGTCAGTGCATCCATGGGCTTTTGTTTTAACCAACAGGGCTCTTGGCAAATGCAATAAAAGCTGACCTTTAAAGTGTCAATATACCTGAGCAGGTATGCCTTAATGGTTTGGGTTGGGTGAGAGTTTTTTCGTTGTCATTTATTTTCAGAAAGTGCATTGTCTCACAGTTTATGTATTACAATAATACTGGAGAACCATTATTCTTGGCAGTCATTTGATTCCGCATTGGTTTCTGCTTGAAATTCAAGAGAAAAAATAAATAACCTATTAAATATGATATTGATCATCAAACTTTAACTCTATGCCACCTAGAGTTGTGTTTTGTTACTACCTCTGATCACCTTTTGTTTGCGTTTTCAAGATGTGTGTATTTGTCATTGCATTGTTCACATCTTCACCAATATTTATAGCACTTCCATTGATGATATATACATGTATCGACAGAAAGAGGAGAACTTTCTGATTCACACACAACAAAAATCTTTATTAAGCATCAGAAAGGCTCTCTTGTGGAAAATGCCAAACTCACAGATACCGAAGAATTCCCATATTAATTCAGATGGCCATGGGTAGCTCTGAAAATAACCCAGGTAGCATAGGTTAATTAATCAGTTACCAGTCTGATCATTTGAAAATTAAACTAAACCTATATATGCTGTTGAACACTCATCATAATCAATGACACTGGCAAACTGGTAAAGTCATAAATGTATCGGTAGGAAGGCATGGTGTGCTAATACACATGATACAATTGATGTTAAGTGGCTTCTCTTACACGTGCATGTATGTCCATCCAAGAAATACATGTAGTTGCTCGTTAATTGTCAGCATCTAAAGACCTTTCATGTTAACAATGAACACAAAGGCCTACAAGTACATCAATTATCAGGTGAGAAATCTCCCCAAGGAAGTGTGTCCTGGTGATGACATGCTCAACCAAGCAGAAAAGTAACCTCCACAGAAGCAAGCTGAAAATTACCCTGCCATTAGGAGGATTCACTGTAGATACACCTTGCACTGTATTGTACTTACATGTAGATACAAGTTCGGTAAAAAAGGGAACTTTTGACAATCGCAAAATTTGTGAATGTTACAAATCAAGTTAGATCATGATTTCATGTACTACACAGAACTACTGTGTTTCTCCCAATATTCATGATAATACACAAACTCATGCAAAATTTTATTCTCAAGTGAACAACATTGTTATTGTGCAGCCCAAATTTCTGCATTCAAACTGGTACAAATCATGCAAAAGGATTGACAATTACTACGGTATGACATATAATTTTGAAAAAAAATATACGTGTATACCAGCATTGTCCATCATGTTTCACTAGGATGTCATGTCTATTAATATGATATAGGTACATGTAAAATGTGTCATGGGGGGGGGGGGGGGGGGAGGTGGGTGTTGGGGGTGTTACATCGTAGAAATGATAAATGGAAATAATGGATGGCAAATGTGATGGGGTTGTGCCCTCATGGTGCAAAAAATATAGAATTGATATTGTGTAAGGTTATGTGGGATTGATAGTATTGATACTGCACCACTATGTTTTCAACTTGGCATCAGGGTATTACCATGATTACTGGGGTGTGCATATATTTGGTTTTCCTTTGCTCTCTGTTACACGTATGATTATGGTTTGACGTGAGGGGGATGTTTGGGACATCTCATCCCACATAAAAATTAGATATTTCATCAGCCCCCAAACTCTTGCATTCAGTGCATAGGTCTTAGTAACCAAGAAAGTGCACAAGAGGAACATTTTCATGCTGGTGTTACAATCATTCTCCCCACATTCATGTCAGGTCCATGCAGTGGGGGCACATTAAATCAGTGCATGCCCAGTGCATCCTGTATATTTAATAAGCATGTCATATTACACTTATGATGTTTGAAAAAATATTGCCATGCAGCTACAATGCACACAGCATTTGATGGTCACTTTCCCCCATCAAGTTCCTGTCAGTGTCTGTGTGTGTGGGAACGCCGCTCACAAGGCGAGCTGGCTGCCCTTCCTCTCTGTCGTAATTGCGTGCCTAGCTACAGCAGAATATCGCTAGGGGCTAGGACCCTGTGTATTTTGCGATGTTGTTCGGTTTATAGACAGGCGGAGAGGGAGTGGGGGTAATTATTGTTTAGCTGCTGTATACCTCAGGGCCCCCAGGGGCTCGGACATAAAAACAACCCACTGTTGCTGCTGTAATGATATGCGCATCATCAATTAGATGCCCCCATGAACACCCCTCAGGGGGTGGTTGTCACTTATACTGAAATCATTGTAATGGCTTCTATCATCTGTGAAACAAAGCTTTGTCATGTTTAATGGGTGATTTTTTTTCACCAACAGAGCAAAGGGTGTCTGGGTTGAAACAACTCTGTACTTTGGAACAGTGAAGTCTATGCCAGTGAGGGGATGGGGGTGGGGCAGGGGGGTGTGGAGTCAACTGATAGATACCCATTTTCTGGTGAACTGTGCAGGGTAGCAAAAAACCATCTTCCCACACGAGTTTAGTGGGAGTACATTTAGTTTGGTGGATGGGTATCCAGACTTTCCAAGAGCCCCGACAAGTTTATGTGTACTTGTGCTGTTTCCTCCGGGCTCCTGCTTGGGGGTGCATGGGCAGGCTGCTACCCTTCCTCTCATACAGCACTGTCAGGGGGAACCGGGAGCCTGATGGTGGTACTGTGACCTCCATGGGCTCCTAACCGGGCTCCAAGCGGGCTCCAAGCGGCAAGGTCCTGTACGCAAACTTGGCTCTGTCGAGAAAACAGAGCAACGCCCTGATTGTGCAAAAAAGGGCGCTGGGTCTCACCGGGCGAAATCTATTTCCAACCATGGCGAGGCGAGGCCAGGTTTTTTTGCCACTTTGGGGGCTGCCTTGAGAAGTCAGGAACTCAGAGGTACGAGTACAGTTTGTTGAGTTCTCAGGGGGAGGAGGGGGAGAGGGTGGTAGGTATGGGGTGCTGATGGATCTCAGTGAGGGGATGGTGAGGGGGTGTCAGGACAGCTGAGAAGGGTGATCAGGATAGCAGTGTAAAGTTATGGGGGTCATAAAGGGTACATTTGTACAGGATGGTGTTTTGTGTGGGATTCCAGTATTCCAGTTTGTGGTATACAGTACATGTACTTTTTACCCTTCCACCCACATCTGGATTTTATTTGAACCCCTGACCGTGGTCCAATCTCAAATGTTCAGTGATCAATTCTTTGATTTTGCTCGAATATTTCTTGCTTTTTACTTGTAAATATAGTGATATACTTGAATTCGATGTGTCATGGTAACTTGAAATTTTTATGGCAGCCATCTCCCAATAGTTGCATAAATGCACCTGAAATAAACTAGAGATACCGTATTTGTCCTAATAGTAGCACGGCGAGCCAAAACAAGACCTCCTGCAGTAACGCGCACAACAATGAGGTCAAACTTGAGGTCAAAATTGAGAAATGCACTGAATAATATACCTAAAGCCTTCAGTCTCCTTCATTATGATTAAAAAAACATAAATGAGTGGCTTGGAAGACTCCAAGATTTTATTAGAAAGATATGAAATGAATTACAAGGTCACAAAAATAGAACATTTTGGGGGAAAAGAGGGGGGCGCTCTACTAATAGGGCACGTGCCACTATTAGGACCAATACGGTATTCAGTGAACTCCAGAGGTTATAAAATCCCTTTGTTTCCATGTTTCATGTACATGTACATTGTGGTCAACAGGTCGAGAAAAGGCAAAACAAGGTCGTTTGTTCCTACAGCTTATAGATGTGGGTCAGCCACCCATTCGTCCTCTGTGTTTTACCAAGGGGGATTTAGGGGCATGAAACTGAGTCCAGGGCTGCAAAAGCGGATTTCTTGGCAGGAGACCCATCCCTGTTGTTTATTTGCTGGGTAAATCCTCATTTTCTTTCAGCAATATCTGCCCAGTTTCCAATCAACCCCACTCCTTCTCTCCCCCACCCCCCCAATCCTTCCAAGCATTCCCCTGATCCTGAGCTGCCCCATGGCACCCCTGCCAACTGTATCTGGAGTTGGTTCTGGCTCCAGAGGTTGCTAGGGCAGGTTCCCTAACACTTGTGGGGTGGGGGTGGTGGTTGCTATGGAGGTTCTGGGAGGTGAGTTTGTGGTTGTGTGGGCTATTTCTGGGGTGCCAGGAAAAAGGGGGATTTACTGAAGTGTTTCTCCTACAGAAAGTGAATCAGCCCAGGTCTCTTCCTGGAAGAAGAAAGGGGGGAAATTTCTGGACTGGTGGGTGGAGGTGGGGGGTACCCTGCACAGGGTGTAGAAGGCATCCATGTAAATTGCTCCTTATGTTATCAGAAGAGGGGGGATGAGGGATTGCAGGGGGCTGATTCCTTCCTGGATCTATGGTGGCAGAGTACTAGGACACCCCTCAGGGTGAGCCCAGCTACACATTCTATTTGGTACTGTGTGCAATTTCCCTTGAGCTGCAAATAAGGCAAGTGATCTCTGTAGGGTTTCTCCCAGGGCTGAGACCTCTGGTTCCTCTGACTGACTGCACCTACCCGGCAGATTGTTCTTGCTTTGTCTTGCTGTCTGACAGTCATGTTTTCACCCTGCAAAGAGGAGAGCCAATTGTGTGGTATCACTGTTAATATAAAATATCAATCTCGAAGAATATAGATGGACATTTCGATAAACCTGATGATGCCAATTTGTGATCTGGATTACATGTAGCAGGTATGTTTCCATCCAAGATGTATCATGTAGCTTGTGTATACTTGGTGATCATGACTACATGTACATCATACATGTATGATAAATCTCTCGTTGAGGAAAAAATTCATGTCAGTTGTGAATGTGGGAAGTTTGAATGACAGGTATAAAATCCTACAACGTAATAATCCATTTTCACCCCCAAAAATTCACAACCATAACCATAGCTATATCCTGATAAAGAAAACTCCGATAAATGTTCATTGGGGGATTTTCACCACAGCTTCGCTGCCAGGACCAGATGTGACAGCCATAACCATGGCAACCAGACTACAACCCTTGATAAACTGTGTGAATTGCAATAAAGCAGAAATACATCTCTCCTTATGTACATGTACATGTATTTCTGAATACAGTTGATGGAAAAATGTTGGATTAATCTATGTTCTATACCAGTCAGTGTTATTCATCATACAGCATTTAGTTTAATTATTATCCAGACAAGGATACTCTCTGAGCAGGTGACTCATCTCGTGGAATTTCCTCAGCGAACCATTGCGCGTGTGACAGCGGAGCAAGTGTTGGCTCCTACTAGAAAACCCCAGGACGGGTTTGGTTTGGTGTGTGGGTGTTGACTTCCTGTACGGGTGGGAGTGTTTAATTTATGTCTGTACATGCATTGTATGTGTCAGAAATGGGTGAGCTTGCATTACCCTTACTCCCCCCCTCCACCCCAGTAACTGTGATACTAGGGTTGTGAATTAAATACTGTAAAATTTGGTGAATATGGGATCAAAATTATTTGGGTATGTTCAATATATGAGCTGGAACCATAGATACGTTTGACATATTTATGAACATGTGTGTTTGCTACAGCTGGCAATGACAGGGTATATCAGGGTACATGTACAGATGTACATGCATGTGTATGTGTTTCCATGGGCATTATACACGCATACTGGTTCAGTATCATCATTATCATGGACTGTATGTACGGTACAGTATTTTATTTGTGCACAAGTATTAGCTATAGCTGTATTTTATTGACAAAATCCTGCTCAATTGTTTGATTACATGCGCTCCAAGTACATTTGCACAGATCAACCAAATTCACTTGGCAATGATGCATTATGATGAGTACATCATGATTACATCTTTAGCTAGGTTTATTCAGTGAGTTCTGAATCTTTGCAGAAAATGGTGAATATCAATTGGTTTCCTTCAGTACATCATAATAAACGTGTTAAATGCATACATTTATTGAGCATAGATTTTGTAACTCCAAATATCTCAGCATATTACAAATGGAAAAACTGAGCAAAATCAATAATACTGCAGCATTAAGTTACAAGTATGACAATACTAAGAATAACACTGATATTCTTGCAAAGGCAGAAACATGTCTGAACAAATGGGGCTACATACATTAAAATAACTTTCCTGTAATATTTTCAGATGTAGCTATTAATCTCCTGATAATGATGATTGCCTTTGTAGGTGACACACCCTGGATGCGCGTACATGTACACGTACCCTGTTTTAGAGGGGGACACTTTATTTTGAGCACCGCGACAAGCACAGACTTGAAAGTCATTGTAAAACCCTCACCGGGGTCTGAAAGTTAGGTGGGAGCCCCCTTTAATGGGTGTTGAGGAGACCTTTGGGGGTGACAAAGTCCGGCGGGCGGGCGGGCAGCCAGGCGGGCAGGCTGGTGGGCTGGGTGATTGGTCGGTCGGTGAGGCTGATCTCATCGTGGACTAGTCAGGGGTATTCATGGGTATTGATCTCTAGGACCCAATCAGACGACCCATGGCATCAGGGCTCACAGGGGGCTCAGCTTACAGGGGTTATTTCTATAGGGTTGGGGTGGGGGGGGGGGATGGGGGATTAATGGTAAAGATTGTAGAGTTCAAAAGGTGAGATGTTGCCTTTAAAAAATTTATCGACATGCAAATTAGGGTGTAAAATATATGTGGCATGTAAAATAGGCTTTAGGTACCGTATGTCAGCTTCAAGTTGCCCGTACAATGTACAGAGTTTAGTAGGGTATGGTGGTGTATGTGCATACATGTACTGTTTTAGCCTGTATGGGGTTATTAATCTGGCAAACAATGTTACCAGGTTTAGTGAGTTGTCATGGCTGTAGTACAGAGAATTGAGCCAGGGTTTGGTGTCTATAAATGACCCCAGTTTATACCAGTAACTCATGGTCACAATCCTGTTTTTGTCCTAAATGGAAGAAGCAGCCAAAAAGTTCACCTGAAAACAAAACACACCCACCGCCAGTATGAAAACAACCCCCAATCCTACATGTACCCTGCTGACTGCGGCTTATCTGGGCTGTTTTAGCATGTTTAGTGTTTGTGGATACTATGTTTGGGTCCATTATCATCTGATTTCAGCAGCATAAAACAGGACAAAGGGAGAGATGAGGGGGTGGGGCAAGGGGGGGGGGGGGGTTGTGTAGGTCACATTGTGTGAGAGAGAAAGTCAGATAAGGGTAAAAGGAGCTCTAGTGAATCTATTTTCCTTTAAATTTGGAATCAATTTGAGGTTCAGCTTAAATTTAAGCATTTTTCTTTGTCATGAAAACTTGAAAGTATATTTTGGAATATATCAATAATATAATATATCAAATATTATTTATGTACAATGAGATGACAGTTATTTGCCATGTACATGTATATTGCCGATTTCCACAGTGACCATGATTTTGTTAGATTTGCCAGCACTATGGGCTGTTTTGAGGAAAAAATGGATGCGAGATTGGTTGGCTGAGTTTGGCTCTTGGTTGTGGCAACTCATTTTATGCACAGAACATATATTTTCATACCAATTGCTGTTGTTATTGTAAACCAAAAAAATACAGATTTAGAATATTATTTGCAGTCAATTTTAAAATTGGTCCAAGCTGTGTTGGAAATGTTTGAAATAATCATGTAGTATATATCTCTAAATTTGTGATGTACATTGACATGTAATGGAAAGAAAATGTTTGAAAAGATGAAAAACTCACAAAGATATTGCTGAATGTTGCAGTCCACTATGGACTCCGAATATATGTTGAATTAAACTGCAGTGAGCAATGGATTAGTTTACCGAATAAATAGTTTACTGAAAGCAGAAACCCATCTCTCATGAGTTTTTGCCGAAAGGCTACTGTTCATGAACTCCCGCAATATTTAACAACATGATGAAGCTTTACCAAACATGGTGTCTAGGGTACCGAGATGCCTCATGTACCAGTAATTTATTTTTCGAACCCCAGCTACTGACAGCTAAGTATCATATGACATACTGGTACATATGTATATGATATTGGTTTGGGGTACATGTATATACTGTACCATAATAATTAGGATTCTTCCTGTTATCTTGCCTGGTACAGTACGTGGGTTGGGTGGAGTTTTCTGATGCTCTGCTTAGTCACTGTCACCCACACCATGTGCACCAACTAGGCAATAAACATGATAAAATTACTTATTTTGTCTGGCAGATCCAATTTCACCAGCCCCCTTGACCCTGAGGCAGCCCCCCCCCCCCCTTCACTCTTCTTCATCAACCCTCATGTGTTTTCTCCCCTCCAATGATTGACGTTTAGCAGCGGGCGAAAATTACATGATTTTCGTGACCTATTAGTATAACCACCCAGACAATACATTCAAGTTGCGTGTGAAAAAAATACATGCCACCCGCCAGCGAGCGCTACCGTGCACATGCCGTGATGACCCTTTATTTCCCCCTGCATTGGTACAGATGGAGATAACTTATCCAACTGTTGCTGATAGCTGGCTAACTAGGTTGTATATTGCATTGAGGATGGGAGTTGCCTAGCAGCAGTAGCTAGGGGCAATCCACCCACAAAGCTACATTATATTGTATACCTTGCCCGGGTCAGTTCGTGGTGGGGTCGGGTTTGGCCACTCCAGCTGTTACATGCCAGGGTAATGACATAAACTGTGAGATACTGAGAGAGAGAGAGAAAGAGAGAGCAGTAGGGAGGGTAAGGGACTGCACGGGGCTGTGAAATGACAGTCTGCTCATTGGCTGGCCTGGCCTGGTCCTGCACAGTACAGTACAGCGCTGCAGTGTGGGTTCAGAGACAGACTGTCAGGGCAGACAACCTTACTTGTACCTGCTCTACTGTAACCCCCCCCCCACCCACCCCCTAACTGCAGCACAGCGTGCATCCCCCATGGCCTGAACCCACCTCCTTCATTATACTTTAGTGGGGGGGGGGGGGGGGAGGTGGGTTTGGGAGTTGTCCTCAACCTAGGAATCACTCCATAGCAACCAAGGAGGTCAGAGAACTTTATAACTTATTGTCTTTATCTGACATATTGCACTTTGCCATTGTGCGAGCCTGTTTAGTTTTTACCCTGCTCTTGCACAACCCTCTCAGCCACCACCCCCTTGGAACCATTCCACTCCAGGATTGCAGACTAGCTGAGCTCGCATTTCGCCTCCATGGCACCCACTGAACCAATGCCCCAGACTTTTGTTTCAATCCAGGTCCCTTCCTACCATTAATGATGAAAGGGGAAACCCCTAGAAAATACAGATATAAAATGCTCTCCACCCCAATGAAACACCATCCCAACAACCTGTCGACATCCCAGATGAAAAGTGAAAAGTTTAACAAGCTTTAATCAATGTTTATACTGGTGTCTAGTGTCTGCCCTTGTAACCCTTGGTGGAAAATTAGCCTATCAGGTGTACATTTCCTTAGTGGTAGACCTGGCAGACAAAGGGTTAATACTCTGTACACCTAATGGGGGATCCATGCATGGTGACAACCCCTTTTATACCCAAAGGGTTATTACTTTTTCACCAGGATGCAGGAAGCGAAAGAGGGACAAAATTGTGGCATTTTGTGTTTCTTTCACGAATAAATTCAGGAAATCAAAGCAATGACTAACTACATTGTTTTTTGTGTGCAAATTTCCCCCCAGCATTGAGCACGAAAATTCTGGTAATCATGGTGGTAATTGTGAATTACATGACATGATGCTTATAATATTTGACCTTAAAGATGTAATAATTTTGTTGGGTGGTTTTGTATCACAGTCATACACCACCAGCAACTCATGATTTGTGAAAGAGTTCAGAATACATGGGACATGTTTAAGCCCATTGTTGTCACTGGGTATGAGGGTGGTTGTCTGGGGGTCAGGAGGGGGGGGGGGAGTGCTGGGAGGCTTCGAATCTCAAGCGATGTGTCCAGAGGTCATGTGCTCGGATGCTGACCTATACCAGGAACCAGCCCGGCAGAATGATCTCAGCACAAGATAATGTTTCCAGCCCGCGCGAGTCCTGGCAACCGACCACAATCGGAGCCAGGAGCTGCTAGGGGCTACACTGTGCCAGCTTGAACCCTTGCCAGTGTCAGTGGGGGCCTGCCCCCATGACCAGCCCCTCCCCCCACAGCACAGCCCCCTGTGACAAGTGACAAGGCTGGGTGGGAGGGGTGACTTGTGTCCTAGGTTACATAGAGGAGAGGGCCCACGCAGACTGGCTATACAACGCCACACCGCCCATATATGTATATACCACGGACACGTACGTTGTACAATGTCATATATGTACCGTTATAAAGTGAACCCATATATGCTATGATGGGGTTTTAGACTGTACAGTGCCTTCCGTTCACCAACCCTTGGACACTTATAGCAGGGGCACAGACTACCAGCATATTGTGCCCGCTTCATTGATCTGATCGCTGTATTATGTATGTCAAGGAAGGTGACAGATCGATCTGCTGACTGGGGTGGTAATATGTTGATTGGTTCACGCGGGGTTACTGCTTATACTGATCAATGTACCACCACCGCCACCAACCCGAGAGACTGGAGGGGGGTTATAAGGCCAGCGATATCCGCTAGTGGACTCTAAACTGTCTGTCACTTGGGGATTTTTAAAACAAGGAACACTTTACCAAACTGGACCATATCAGTTGTGAACACGGTTGGATGAAGGATTCTAGGCTAATATTCAGGATACATTTGTCAAAAGATAACCTGGGAAGTTGATATTATCAGCAATCATGATATTCGTGAAGAAGTCAGAAAGTAAAGGTCACAGCAGAGAGTCTGATGAACCCAAAGGTAGGAATCACTACTATTCAGTAATCATAAACTTTCTTTAAGTAACCCGACCATTGTACCAGGGACTACTTGGTTCAAATTACATGTACCAAAAATGTCATTTGATATCATTAAAATGTTGGATACTATCTAACATCACATTATCCCTGTCTCTACATATAACATATGTCTGTACATATATTATTATCATGTATCATGTATGAATATATACATGATATACAATTGATGTTGTCAATTATTACGAATCATTTGTCTGATTTCATTCACATTCCTGTTGGATGATTTTACATAATTTGCCTGAAACCTCACCCTGGTTTTCCTGCCCCAGGCTCACCCACCCCGCACCCGCCAATACAACCATACATACAAATGTATTTTTAGCCCCCACCCCCCCTCCTTCCCCTACCCCCACCATGTTACCAACCCACCCCAGTGTCTCTTGTACCCGATCTGATCGGTCTCGGTGTCGGGTGTTTTACACTATGGTACTTTAGTGATAACCGACTTGAACAATGCATACATACAATGGACAGGAAAAAACACTGGCAGGTTCCCAGAACAAAAGCCCCCTGGTCCAACTTCATCATGTACATGTACTGTCAAGTTTCCGTGTATGTACCGCTATACCCATACCGTGGGTAACATAACATAGGGGGCCGCGTATGACGAACGAGTGAGTGCTCCGTGTGAGCAAGGAGGTCTGGGGCTTGTGTCTTTTTTCCTCCTGCGTAGAACTGTGGAGATGGGGGGTTTTACGTGTACATGTGTGCAGATTGTTGTGTGAAAAAATAAAGGGATGGAATTTTTTTTCTTGGTGCTTTCCCATGTTTGAAACTGCATAATGTGTATTGAGACTTGGTGGTTCAAACATAACTTCAAGAGGTATAAGGAAAAAGTTTCCCCCATTTTATTTTCTTGACTTCAGGACATGATGAAGAACAGTGATTTCCATGTCCTGCAGGTTTTCTGAAACTGGGTGGTGACACCTGTGGGAACAAATCAGGACTCAGTTAGTCATAATGTACATTATCATGATCATCAGTCATAATGTACCCATGTCCCAAGCAGTGTATAGATGTGCCATCATCATGATGACTAATGGAAGTTTTTAGAGAAAAAATCTTAATTTTATCAACACAAATGCTAGTAATAATCAAGTTGATTGTGCAGAAAGGGGTTGCACATGAACTGCTTATCTGTAACTTCAAATAATATTCAGTGGTATCCAAAATTTCACATAAAGAATACAATTGTGTATAGCTGTGTCATCATGTACATGATAGAAGAATATTGTATATAATGTTTGTTTCTGTATTTTCAGAAGTGCGAGTTACTGCCAATGGTTCATGCACATTGCCGACTGTGTCGCCACGACCACTAGGACCGCCACCACCACTGACGCGAGGGAGCCGTGCTTCACCCCTCCCTCCCAACAGACTGCCATCAGTGCCCCCATCTTCCCAGCGATCAGCCGCCCAGATGGACGCGGCCGAGCGTGGCAAATCTGTCACTCGCCTCCTGCAGCATTCAATCCTGCAGCTCTGCAACGAGCACGTCGGCTACTCACACAAGCTACAAATCCTCGGTGTGCTCTGCATGACTGTCGATGATGAACAACAGGAACTGGTCGTCAAGGTCAACAATACATTAAAGCGGGTAAATCCGCCCCTGGCGCCATCAAAGGACGGGCCACAAGTGTTACAGCCTGCTCCGCCTCCGCCACCACCAATCGCTCCAATGCCGATACCCATCGGACTTACTCTCGACCCACAGGCAATGGGGATGTATGGAGCTCCAGCCCCGGTAGAGGCTCCAAGGACGACCAGTCCCTCCCAGCCACTCACTCAAAGCCACGCTCAGACAAATCCGTCCGCAGGCAGCACTCCCCGCAAAGGCCATGGACGAAAGGGAACCAACCCCGTCAAAATTCATCACGTCTATGATGAAGGTGATATGATCTCGTCTGAGGAAGACCAAGATGTCCTCACGGTGTACCCCACAGATCCCGAGTCATCCAGCGATGTCATGTCTTCCTCTGCCAGAGACATCAAAATTGAGACGTCTCCCCGAGCAGCCTCAACACCGAGACGACACAGAGGCTCTGGTGCCATCAAGCGCAAGTCTGCCGAGATTTATGAATCTAGTCCCCTAGCAGCGACCGAGGACTGTCAAAGTGGACATGAGAACCACAACCAGGGAGGTGCCAGTAGCAGCTCCTTATCCGCCGTCAGAGCCCTGCTCTTGGGTCGAGCCGGGCAGCCTCAGGAATCAGGGATTCCACGGCCTGGGGACAGCTACCGACCAAGCCCAAGTCCTGAGCACAGGGGCCTAATGCTGCCCCTTGTCATGCCCCAGTTGGATGGACAAAGCAGCAGCCACACTCAGGAGAAGCCTGCAGAACCTTCGAGATCAACCCCAATGTACAATGGAGTTGCCGACAGTGAAGATGAAGCTCCGACAAACCTTAGCATGAACCAAGAGAATTCCAAAGCGCCTCGTCCAGGTGTCAGCTCACCAAGTGCCTTTGACTCGGAGCTAACCATCAAAGAAGAGCCTGACAATGAAAGTGGATATGCAGGGTATAATGGTGGCAATAGCAACAACAATAATAACAATACCAGTGGTTCCTTTGATGGTTGTCCTGAAGATCTTTCACAGCAGTTTGCCAACTTTGCTCAACCTAATGGCCTCGCTCAAACGTCCACCATTTCACAGCTGCTGACCAGGACGTCAGATGGCCTTCCCACCCAGGTGCCGTACACCATCGCTTTTGCCACTTCCACACCTAACAAACAACAGGATGGTCTCTCCATCCAGTACACCAGCAATGGACCCATAACAGTCGGCAAGAACGGGAAAAACGTCAGCCGTCCGTCCAAGAATGCCAAAGTCAAGGACATAATTCTCTATGATGACTCTTCACCACTACATGAGCAGCGCGGTAACCGTATAGAGACGGATTACATGCTTGACTCGTTTGGCTTAGAGGGTCGCAAACGACGACGGAGGAACCAAGACGAGGCCCTGACAGCGGAAGAGGTGGCCGAGTACCTCGGGTCGCTGGAAGTCAGCGGACACGTCTTCACATGTAAGTACTGCTCGGAGGAGTTGACGGACCTGACCCAGTACCTTCAGCACACACTCACTCATCATCACTGCTACATCTGCCACCAGTGCGGCAAGAGCTTCACCACCAAGAGCTCGCTGCTTCGTCACCGTCCGATCCACACGGGCATGCGACGCTTCGCCTGCAGCATCTGCAAGAAGACTTTCTACCGCAAGGACAAGTGCAAGGCTCACATCAAGCGCCACCTGGGGGAGGGCGGAGAAAACCCAGAGGTGGAAGCTTGCGAGCAGGTCGATGCCCATGAGTGAATGTCGGTGTCAAACGGGTTTATTGACTGTACCTGGGATGGACAGTTTGTCGCTACATACCTATATGATTGTACCATGTCTACATGCTTCACATCACTGCATATATTGTTGTAGAATCATTTGAGTATGTTTGGTTTTCCATGAGGTGTCTTACATGTAAAACTTGCCAATTGCCTGTTCTTCCTGCACACATCTGCATTGGACTATGTGTGTGCCTCAGCATTTTTACAGCTTCGTTGTGCCCTATTTGACTCAATGTGTGAAATGCCTCTATGTTGTTTGTTGTTTGGTGTTTTTTTTTGCCTGCTTTGCAGAATTCATGATGAATGAATAGAGAATTTTGGGCCTGCATGTCCAAATATTTTATTAATGCATGGAAACCTCAATCTGGGCAGTGGTAGCTTTGGTGCTGCCCCCTACTGAGTGATATATAAAAACTTGCCAAATTGGTGCTGCCCTCTAGTGAATAAGATCAGATTTGTTAGTGATATTTCAGGGAGCGTTGTTGATACTTTTGGAGATGTGATTTACTTGATCAGTGGCATTACTTCAGTTAATTGTTTCATATAACATGTGCCTAGATCAACTGGTTGATATAGTTAAACTTGAATGGAATTGAATAACATTTCAATATGGGTTGTACTGTTATGGAACAGAAATGTTGCTTGTTATGTATTTTCACCATATGTGTTGGTATTGTTTTCATACAACTTCTACATATGATTTGTTCTATAATGTCAACAGCCACTGTGGCCACAGTCCAGTAAGGTTTAGTAACTATTTGTTTCCTGCACAAAGTGGATTCGTAATTAGAACTTGATTGTTTGTCCTGTCAGTAAATTCAACCAAAATGTGCCGTTGTCTTCACAGTGATTGTACGATGAATTAACTTTCCACATTTTCTATATATTCATGTATATGATATATTCCTGTAGTCGTCTGTGATTATTCAAATGCTGATGTGTATATGGGGTACTTTCAAGATATTGTTGGATTGTGTTTTGCCAGGAGTTGCCAAAGACAGTGATGTTGTTAATGACCTTTGTCTGCCTTATCATAAATCAGGATATTCGCGTGACATGTCCGATCTTCCTTTGTGATTTTGTGAGGCGCTTTAACATGTTTACTGTTAATCCTCTTGTGCTTATCAAAGGGTTCAGTTTGCACTCTTTACAGACCTTTTCTGTGAATATACCTGAAAGACATGAATGAAATAACACACATTTCTTGAGCTGCTGCATGCTGGGGCTAACATTCTATGCTGTTCATAGACATGATAAATGTATCCGAATCTTTGCGATTTTGCACGCAAGAATAATGTAATATTCTTATATCAACCAGTTTGTGCCAAGTATTGTTTTAAAAGTAGTGAATTTTAACATCAATAGTAGAACACTTGTAGATTAGCCTAACCTTAATTTATTACCTTTACAAGTTTTCCAGTTGTTGAATTCAGCTTCCTATATGAAGATCTGCTATAAAATTTTCTAGTCTTACTATGTCTAGCCAGTCTGCTAGATCGATGCTTTTCCTATTCTACATCAATGAGGGGTTATCAGAAATATCTGCAATCACCAGCTGGCAGCACTGCTTTATCAGTCTTATGACGTCATTTTACTGTTTTTGCTGGCGTTATCAATATAAACGTAATTTTCACGCCAAAATGTACATCATTAATGATTACAGACGATATCTGTTTATGATTTTGGCGCCAAAAAGGACTGATAGTACAATGCTGCCCTCTGTTGAATGATGTTTGATAACCCCCTATTGTGCATAGTACATGTATGATCATAATTATGTGGTCCGAAATCAGGTTTTGTGAGTTTCTCGCATGGACTACATTTTGTAATTACTTTTAGCCTAGTATGTCATGTACATAATTACCATGATCACAATATACCCTGGTACATGCAGTGCAAGTCTTAGATGGAATCAAGCTTGCGAAATATTCATAGAATTGGTCTGTAGAAGAATGTGAATGATCGATGATGCATTGGATAATATGGGTGCCATGGTAATCTAAATGATATACAGTACGCGTTTTGTAGACAATTCAAATGCATAATATCCAGATATAGCTTCGGGTGAGATGCATGTTTTGTGGGTGAATCATCTGTTTGTTTTGGAAATAATCCTATCATTTTGAACATACATTACATGTACATGACCCATTATATTGATGTTTTGTACATAGCCATATACCCTGTGTACAAGTGTGAGTGTAGTTAAATGTTATGGTTACCATGGTAACAAGGTGCAGGTATCTGTCATGTACTAGTGATGTAGTCAAGTGTAGTGCAGTTAGTGACATTGTACATTCTATTTTTGTGCTTACCAGAGTAGGACGCATATTTTTACAGAGAACATATTATTGTTTAGATTGTTCACCTCCGAAGAAGGCTTTAGATTAACATTGCTACTATGATGTCTATGAGAACTTGAAAGTGACTTAATCGTATTGATACTGCAAACTGAGCTGTACCAGAAATTGCCTTGCCCTAAACGATAGAAAATAGAAATACAGCAAGGTTGAGATTATTAGTGGAACACACAATATGTTTCATCCTGGTTTTGATAGATGATAGATGATAGGCTCAGTATGGTAATGTTTTTTATTGTTCACTGAAAATATACAAGAACTCATGTGAGGAGAATTCTTAAGATTGTTGGTTTGTGTTAATTATCTGCTTCCAATATTGTGTATATTATGTATTCTATGTTAGTGTATTTATTTCCCAGTTGTATCTATTTATTACCTTGTAGGTTTTTGTGTTTTGCTTTTGCTTTTGAAGCATGTCACTCGTGCAATGCACCATGTATACGGTAAATCATCGTGAAAAAATTAGCGCAGTCTGGCCAAGCCAAACTTGTAGGAATATTAATTGGAATGTTTTCAAGGTGTAGTATATTGTCTAGACATATACTTATCCCACTGCGAAACATAGTATAATATTATTGTGTCTCGCTGCCAGTCATCGCTCTACATGATCTAGAAAAACTGTTAGAATTTAGAAGGGTATATCGGTTTGCATGCAAGAAGTTGTAGTCAGCTTATTTTAGAGTCACACTGTACTTTTACTATCCGTGTACCGTCCTGAATTTTCATTTGATTTTTTTTTTCTTTTCATAGATATTGATGCACTTGTCATATATTGATGCTATATCATTTCAACTTTATTTGATTTATATTCATTATTTTTCAATGTGTATATCTATCATTGCCTGTCTATGGTGAAGTACACGTAACTGTGCCTTGTTACGGAGAGTAACACGTCTCCTGTTATATATATGTGTCCACGGTAACACTGTGTTTGATATTTTGTTTTAAAATGCAGATATATTCTTGTAGTCATTCAAATCACTTGACTGAATAATGTATTCTTTATTAGACACAATCTCTTCTGATTTAAAACAAGTCAAATGAACCAAAGTATCCAATACTTTGTGGTTTCCATTAGACAAGGATTTGCATTGTGCACCAATCAATATGGAAAGTAATTTGCATGCTAGACGGCATATTAAAATTAAATTCTGGTAACCACGGTGATAGTAATTTACTTTGCTCAGCAGATGCTGTACATTAACTAAAAATGAAGTCCTGGCCGTGAGCCAACACCCACCATGTGTCTTCCTGGGGAGAGTAAAATATGAGGCAGTGTATTTTGTTTTGTTGGTCGGATGATATTACGCATCACTATTCACTGTAGTCAGCATCATATTAATAATAAAGGATATCTATTTATCATACAAAATGAGTTCTTTGTTCTTGATATTTGTTTGCAACACTTCTTCAAGAGATGGCCAATTTTTGCTCCTAACCTGGACATCGTAGGGATCCATTTAAACAAAACAATGTGCCATTTAGCCATGATTTTTCGACCCCACCACTGGTATTATAAGTTATTATAGGTAATGTCAATGGTGGAGTCTAGAAATCGTGCTAGTGTCATTAGTATGATTACAGAAAGATATAATTATCTGTTGAGATTCCAAATATAAATTTATCTTATGAAGAAGTAGCACTTCGCCTGACTCATGAACGAATTATATCCAAAGTGTTTTGAAAGAACATTTATTTAATAAAATGAATGTTATTCAAGAATATCAATATGTCCAAGCTGAGTTTAACTAACTTGATTGACCATTTAGTGTTTATTGAAGGTAATAGCCACCAGGATGCAAAAGTAGACATCAACATTTTATGTGTTTGAGCAATTATCCGACACACAAAATGTCACCAGCTACTCTATGGCACTCCGTGAAAAAAACAATGTTGTAGACTAAACATCGTTCGAAATGTGTCAATATGACTTAGCTGATTAATAAGCAACGTCACTATCATAATACGTGATTACACACTGGTATAATAGCATATTACATTATGATAAGCAGTTTCTCATCATCATAATGTTTCAGTAAGTATGTGTATGACAATTCGAATTAAAATGTGGACAACCACCACTCACGTGTATTGTGGGAAGCCAGAGGCTTCAGGTTGTGTGGCAGAATTGTGAATTTGGAAAGCACTTTCCAGTAGGGATAACCTAAATCATAATTAACCAGGTTGAAAACTCACATTTACTAATTGCGTAAACATTGGTCAAGAGCCCCTTCCCTACCCTTCTTTACTTTCCTTTTCCTATCCGAAACATACATATGTATGTTACAGTAGCCCAGAGCGGCAAGCTAGTGTTTATGTCCAGTTATTTTCTTCAAAATTCTGAGAAATATTTTTGAAATCCTGAGAAATGTTTTCAAATTTGTGATTTTTTGAATTTTTAAAAATTTTGTTTTTTTTCTTTTGAGTTTTTACATTTTGAATTTTCGAATACGTTTTTTTCGACTTTTTGAATTCGACTTTACGAATCTCTATCCAGACTTTTTGACTTTTGTTTTCACCAATCTTCATGTTTTTCGACTTTTCGTTTTTTAGACCTTTTGATTTCTAGACTTTTTCTTGACTTTCTCGTTTTAAAAACTGTTTTATTTCCCGAATTTTCGTTTTTTCGATTTTTTAAATTTTGTTTTTCGATTGAAGTGAAAAAGTCGAAAAAACGAAAAGTCGAAAAAATGAAAAGTCGAAAATTTAAAAAATCGAAAAAAAAAGAAAGGTAAAAAACCCCGAAAAATCGAAGCGTGAATAAGTTCGAAAAATGTAAGTAAAAAACCGTGAATATTAAAGAAAAACGAAAAGTCGAAAGAAGGAAATTTCGAAAAATTAAGAAAGCGGAAAAATAAAAAAATCGAAAATATTTCTCAGGATTTTGAAAAAAAAAAAACATAACTGGACAAAAAACAAATCTAAAAATGTACTAGGTGGTCGTTCTGAGTTTCCGTAGTATGTACATCCACGCGTATGTCCTTATTTCACTAAATCTAAGAAATAACTCGAGTCATCAGCATTTGGTCAATGACTTTAGTGATATCTATTGACAGATCAAGTTTCCCTGCCAACAGTCGTTCTGAAATGTCTATTTACAAACAATCATAATAAAGTTTCAGTTGCATTTTGTGTTATCGTAACATACATATCCCGATTGGATTTGTGACATTTTGATTTCTGGCATATAGGAAGTGTTTGAGTGACACTCTTTGGTGACATTTAACTTCCCTCCGGATGACTTTGAGTGCCCTAGCTCAAGAATATGACTACCTTATAATGTATGGACTAGCCTGTGGGCAGTGCATGCTTGAAGATGAAAGGTAGGTTTGTCTGTTGTAGTGCTTTTTAGTATGGTGACGTTTGAACTTGACATGAGAAACGAATGCTCAAACTAAATGTCATGATCACATGAAGACGCTTAAATTTTCCATCGGAGAAAAACACATAAAGACAGAGCTCTATAGGATGCATCTTTTGGTGTCCTTGAAACTTAACCGCATATTACTTGATTACTCAATGTCGGTGTTAGGCCTATGTGTACGTAAACCTTGTAAAATGGCATATGAAAACTAGATGTTCGAATATCAGGTTAAAACATAGACCCATATAGTGTCCAATATATGGTACATCTTATGGTGACCTTGAACTTAACCTGAAATGACATTGAGTGCCTAAAGTCAAACGCAATGTCATGTCTAGGAGTAATATATTCTGCACTGTTTGGCTAATCTGATTGTCACCTCCTGTTCGAAATAATAATTATGTCCATGTCAAAATATTTTGTAAATTGGCTTACGAAAACAGGTTTTGATATCATTTCGACGACTTATACTACAAACAACACTTGGCACAAATTGCGAGTAGGCTAGAATGGTAAGATCAAATTCTACTTTCAATCAAATTCTATCAGAGATCAAATTCTACTTTTAAAATGGGCTTTTTATCTTGATTTGGCGTGAAGTTATGAGCATATTTGTGGAAATTACACCTAATTTACACGCTGACTATATATGGCCTACGGTGTTAAAAATGGTATCCCATCGTATTAAAGTGGTATACGGGTATAGCAATTGAGAGCACACGATCAGATAAAGCGCCCACATATAGCTGTTGAACTATAGGCTACAATACTATTATAACAGATAGGGTAATGGATAATCAGTCAATCAAGTTATTGATTATATTTCCTATATATTCTTATCTTCAACCTCCCACGATTTCGTTCTCCGAAGTTTTGTGTTCTCAGCGTTTTGAATTAGGCCTACAATGTACCAAACCCGATGTAGGCACAAGTAAATACTCTTGATATCAAACTTTGGATAAAATTAGAATTCTGACGGCAAATATTTATTGAAAACACATTTTGTAAAATATAAATATATATTTACAACATAATATACAAGCTTTACAAACATGTTTGCATAACACAAGTGAATACACAACATTACATGTACTACAGCTCATTGTCAAGCAGTTTCAGTTTCTCTTCCATTATTTCACGGATCCTGAATTTCTGGATCTTTCCAGTCACCGTTGTCGGGAATTCCGTAACGAACTCGATGTGGCGTGGAATTTTGAAATACGCTATCTGAAATTAAGCATGGAAGAAAATCAATTAATTAATGATACAATGCGCGAAGGTATACTATGAAACGTATACATGCTACACGCAGATAACTTTTAAATTAATATATTGATTGCAATATTCATTTTGATTTGAATTTTGTGACATCAATGTACCTATATCGTTTTACCTGTTTTCATTGATGCCCTCATGTTTACATCGTTTCCAAAGAAATGCACACAAATAGTTCACTCGCCCACATGTCAATAAATTAATATAAATATTTGTATAGCCCTATACAGTCTTGTCCAGAGAAGTGAAGCCATGATCCTGTCACACACAAACAAAAACACAAGTTACACGTTGATTCTGACCTGTCCCTTGCAGAAGTTGCGGATGTCGGCGGCGGTGGTGCGCTCGCCGTCCCTGAGCTTGATCCAGGCGCACGTGTCCTCACCCAGCCGTTTGTCCGGCACGCCCACGACCTGCACGTCCGCCACCTGGGGGTGTGTGTGCAGGAACTGCTCGATCTCCACCGGGTAAATGTTCTCCCCGCCTCGGATGAACATGTCCCGACAGCGGCCCACGATCTGCACGTATCCTTCCTCGTCCATTACGGTCATATCCCTGGGAAATATAAGGGGATGCTCATTTAAATACAATTTAAATTGTACAATTTAAATTTAAATACAATTTGAAAATTTGCTAACTGCACCATCACACTTCTCAATGTACCAACTTTTTTCACCAGAAACTTTTTGATAGTTAACTGTTCTGATATTACATCACATTGGTGCCGTCCACGTTTATACGTACCCCGTCTTGTACCACCTGTCCCTGCCTATGACCTCGGCCGTTTTCTCGGGGTCGTTCCAGTATCCCTGGGTGATTCCATAGCTGCGCACACACAGCTCTCCCACCTGCCCCCGGGGTACGACTCGACCCCGCTTGTCCACGATCTTGGCCTGGGGTGGAGAGAATCGCGATTTGATTATTCATGGAGTTTGAGTGATGTACTACGTGACAATTGGCAAACTATGGCTTCTCCAAATCTGGATGCTTTGATTTGGCATTTAAAAAGATAATGCTATTATTCTTTGTAGACGTCTCGATCGAAACAGGGTATGAATGACTGCTATCTGAGGGGCATAGAATGGGTTTCTGGTATGATACAATTACCTCTGTATGGGGGAAGATGGTGCCGGCTGTGGTGAGGCGCTTGTCGAGTGGCGCGTCCAGTTCGGTCTGGAACACTAGAGAACTCGTCTCCGTCGTGCCATAGGCCAGCTGTGGGCGGCAAGACAATGTATGATTGAACTGTGATGTGTAACAGCAAATGAGATGATTAGAAAGTCCAAAGAATGGACTTATTCCACTATTTAGCGATCCTAGTGTGACAACTGACCGTGATAGCGGGCATGTGTAGTTCCTCCCGGGATTGTTCCACCAGACTCAGTGGACACATCGCACCTGACATTATACCTGCATAAAACATACTCATGTGTTGAACGTGTTGTGAAAAATCTATATATACATGTAGCCATAATTGTGATAAATTCTTTTATTATATGTATAGCAAGCGACTTACCGGTGTGAAGTGATGTGAGATCGTACTCTTTGAGGTTGGGGACCGCCAGCATGTCAATGAACATGGTCGGGGTACCATACATTGCCGTGCATCTATGTACATGAGAAGGGTATATGAAACACAGGTATATAGGTTAATGTATATATGACAAATATATGGTGAGGTAATGTAACGTTAGAAGAAAGTCATTTACACGGAAAGTGCCAACCGCTGACATTGGAAATATGAATCGAAATGTAGACAGAAGATTCACTTAGAGAATCAGATCAAATAGAGCCTCGCCACGAGCCTTTGACTCTATCCGCCCTTTGTTGACACCCACCTCTCCTGCTGGACAGCCTGTAGACTGGCCTTGGCTACCACGCCTGGTGCTGGCAGGATCAGCGCACTCCCGTGCACGGGCACCGTCATACTTCCCAGCACGATCCCGAAACAGTGGTACATGGGCACGGGCAGGCACAGTCGGGTATTCTGCACCGGGGAAAATAAAATATGCATGTGTGTAGGATTGTTTTCGTTCTATCGTTAGGTGTTAGAATAACCAAATTATAGTTAAAACCCCGCTTTCGAGTGGGTCTATGAGCCAATCATGATAGGTGTCATGCCATATTAACCTGTTAACAAGGATATTATATAGGATGTCCTTGATATTAGAGAGGAGCTGCTATTCAATAGTTTCACTTAGAAAGAGAGAGATATTTCACCTTATCAAACCTCATGACTCTCCCGGCCATTCGTGCGTTGTTGATCATACCGTGGTGCGTCAAAACCACGCCTTTCGGTTTGCCAGTTGTACCCTGAAGGAAAAAAGAAGTCACATTGTGCATGGGGAACAACACATTGCGACATATGTTATTGTAACGAGGCTCCACTTCGTTTACCGTGCACATGTAGTGTTCCATTTTACGAAGGACACCACCTTTTTTTTTGCTGCAGTTTATGTAAGGTCATAAAACCAAAGTGCTTTTCATAGTAATCTTGCAACCCAGGATTGTATCGTTATAAGAGCATATTGTACAATGTTACAACAGGAATATCTTGGTTGCGTGGAATTTTTGGTCAATTGTTTTATTATTATATATTTTTGCTGTAATTTTTGAACTGCTTCTGTTCGATAGCAGTGTCTGAGTTGTCTTTTCTGTTTGTAATCGGCAATTTTCGCAGATATATGTAAGCTATACAACGCTGTCTCTTCAAACAGAGAACTTTTATTTTGAAAATCTCAATCATGACCATTTGCTCCAATCCATACAATAAACAGGATCGGCATTCTTTGCACAGTCGGAAGAAGGACGGGTTTATGGCATTATTCCAACACCTCAACATCTATTCCAATCTACCTGCCCAAATATCATAGTCTTTATTAGGATGATATTTTTTTTTTGCAAACGCACAGTGAAATTGTATTTCTTTCATATATCTTATCGACTTCATTTCAATCGCAACTGACAGCAACATTTCCAGACTTGAGGAGAATCTTGTTAATACATGTACATTCACAATAGGAACCACCATTCTGGCGGTGATGTGAAACATTAATCGTTGTATTGCAAGTGGAATTCTACTCAACAAAGTATACGGGGTTATACAATATAGTAATACAAGTTGTCGACAATATATATCAGTTGTCAGTGTATATAAAGGTTCTTATGTGATGATTCTAATATCCATTGAAAAATAATTGTAGAGCACTTTGAGCATGTTGAACAAAGTGGAAAAGCGCTATATATAAAAACTACAATCATTATTTATTATATTATATATGTGCGCGTATGTTGGTGCCGCAAGTTATATGCCATGATACTTGATATGTATGTACGCATGTATACGAGTATTTTGCCCAATGTCCTAAAACAAGTTTTGCTTTTATATTATTGACATTTCACTGATGTCCAACTCATGATGCAAGGAGGGGGGGGGGGGGGGGGTGAGGTGTATCCAAAACTAATTATGTGGATATTTCAACTACTCACCGATGTGAACTGTATGTTGATTGGTTCGTCAAACTGGATGGTGTCTTGCATGTCTCTAACACGCTTCCGTAGTTCTCTGGTGGCCATGTCCAACACATCAGTGTATCGGTAACTACCTCTGCGAATATCAAAATGTTATATTGGTAAGATATTTCATTTCAAATTTCGTTTTTTTAATATATCAAATAATTTACATGATTTTTTTGCAAGCATTGTAGCTGAAATTACGAGTAATACTAAAAAGTAATGTGTAGACAATATTTTTATTAGTATACATGTATTTTAGTTGAACTTACGGAAGTTGTTTGTCACTTAGCATAATCACGTGACTCATGTCTGGTAAACTGAAATAACAAGGAGTTATGTAATGAATACCATTCTAGACAAAAAAAATCAGCATCGTGAATAATATTGCACAAATCATCATTATTTTGTTATGAACTGAAGATTTTGTTATGACTACAATATAATATATTCCCTTGAGACAGTAAATTTTATAAACATTTATTGACAGAATTCTCTCACCGGTCCGATTTTATTTTGCCAGGTTCACAGCTCTTCATTTCTGGCATAACCTCCAATAGGATGTCGTGATATTTTGTTGTCCTATGCGACTCAGCTACTATGATTGCCTTCACTCCCACCTGTCATGGCATTTACATAAGTATTTAATTGAATTAGCCTGTGAAGTTATATGTACATTCGAAAAAAAATAAATGGACCGGTATTGCTGTATTGTATCTGACACCAACGACATTACCTTTCGCATAGCATACTCGAATTCCACGGCACGGTATGAAGGGTTTACGCACACCTGTATAGTGAGGTTTTAAGATAGAAGTCAGAGGTGAATTTACTACTTCAATCTTCCAGCGTGGATAATTGCCACTGAGAATTCGTTTGAAGAGATTTCAATGCAACTGTAATTTCGATCTTCCCATCTACTTGTTTTTTTCTTGACTCAAGTAAAAAACTAATAACACAATCAACCCTATGAAATATGTTTCTAATAAGAAAAATCAAAGGTATAAATACAAGTTCAAGGTAAACAAAAGTTGAGGGAACGAAGAATTGAAACTTACGAGAACCATGCCGGCCCTAGCCGTGGCATACTGTGTGACAATCCACTCCATACAGTTGGGTGCCCAGATCCCGACACGGTCTCCTTTGTTTAGCCCCAGAGCTAATAGTCCGGCGGCCAAACGGTCACTCTGTTATGGATAATGTATGAAGTGAGTACCCTGACTTACCAGAAAGACAAAAGGCGGAAATTGATTTATGGTGAATTCGCAAAGTATAGGCTATTTGAAATTCATATTACAGAAAGATCTAATAACAGAAATCTGATATATCTAATACAGGAATTAGATGTTTTGTGGTTCAACACAGAATAATGATTCATAAAAGGTCTAGTTTATATTGAAGCGTATTGCTATCAAGGGTGTAAAAAATATTATGTCGTACGTACGACTGACCTAACACTTTTGAAAGAAAATGGTATCGGAAGTTAGATAGTTACCTGTTCTAGAAGTTGCCGATGAGAATAGCGTAGATTTTGATGCATGGAGACGAAGGCGTCTCTGGACCCGAACTTGTCGGCGGCCGTCTCCAGAAGCTTTCCAATGGTGGTGCCCAGCAGAGGCAGCGTCGACTCCCCGCACACGTAACTCCATTTCTGATGCTCCTCGCCGGGGGTGCCATTAGCACTGACGGTCATGTTCACGAAGTTATCCAACATATTTCCTGATAAACTGTTCCTGAACTTGGTTTGAAAGTTTTGAAATGGCGTGTAGTGATCGCCAGCGGTTAAATACCGAGCGAGGGTTTCATGGATATGGACCCACAGATGTCACACCGTGATGGTGATTTGTGCAGCCCACATAACATTCGCATAATACAAGTCGTATGTAACCAAACAGTCCTTAACGGTAATACAATGTAATGGCAGCACTATATTCACAAGTAGTGCAACCCAAGGCCCCCGCATGTATTAGGCTATTGAAGTTTATTGGCAATGAATACCTAAGATACAGGTCCATGTCCAATTATTATATGTTATCCCCACATCATTTGGTTCAGATCTCTTACCATATTCTACTGGTAATATGGTGTGTTCGTGGAAAAGTTCATTCATTATATACGTAACGTAACACACCGGAGATGAAACACACCGAAAGTTTAGAGCTGGACTTCTAACTTCTTATTATTGAAATTTAGAAATAGTAATATGCGGAGAGGCAGCGGGCCACACATTTCATGCCGGAATTCGCTTTCTGACATGGTTGTAACTTGTGTGTGGAAACCTAGGAAACTTTTGATACTGCAAGTGTGATTCCGTCCGTGGAGATTTTTTTCATGAGCGCAGTGGATTCGTGTGTCGCGTTTCTCAACCGATTCCTATGTTGTTTTATATGCACGTATTAATTTTGGTGATGCCATATGCGCAGCTATTATGATGAGACCACTGCCCATATCGATTTCGGTCGATTGGCGATAACGTATGTGAATGAATAAATAGATACGATTTCAACTTAAATTAGGTGATTGTATACATCATTGAAGTCAAAAGGAACAGCTTCTTTTGTGCATTTCCCATCCAGCTTATGTTAAGAGTTTATGACTGTTAATACAGGATTTAATAGCTGTAGGATGAGTTCAAATTAAATGTTTAATTTCGATACCGTAATAAACCAAGTTTGGTTGATTCACATTTCCATGTGGGTTCCAATTCAGGTTAATTCAAGTAAAGACAATTTGAGGGAATTATGAAACTGTTCAGATGTGATTGTGTTTCATGCTTATATCAGTGTTTGAGTCTGAGAGTTGTATCCCACTTGTACATGCACAAATCTCGCCTTGCCGAACTTGTAGAGATTTTGGTAAAAAAATCAGACTTATTCATGAACACACCGCTATCATTTACGCAGTTACAGTCAATCGGTTCAATCGTGTTGTTAAACGAGTGATGATCATGACTTCAACATCGATGACTTTGTAATGTACCTGTAACAGTCCTATAACAAACTATTGGTAGCCCCAGAACAATGAATGCCCGCATCATTTAGAGCAGGGCTTGACAGCTGTACACAATATATGACTCCACAAGTCATATTCTAACAATAGGACAGCACAATAATACCGCCATAATATATGCCGCCATAATAATGACTATAATGATACACGTGAAGTGGTGCTTCTGTTTTCAACCAACATGTGTTAAAGTTGGAATCAACTTTAAAATCAGCCAAATCTAGCATTCTTGTTTTTCACGCGGACTTGAAAGTACATCTCGAGATTGTCAGGAATAAACAGGAAATATGACTCGACGACAAATAATCAGAAAATCGCTGTTAACTGTCAGTGCATGAAAACATCGGATAGAGAATGATCGGTCTGCATTGAATTTCATTGCCAGTTGCCACAGTATCTAGACTAATACCAATGACGTCACAAGACTGTGTGTAGAAGCCCGCAACGCTGGTCGCTTTGAGGAAAAAATAGATGCAGCGCGAGTTTGAATCTTGATTTTTGCAACTCAATTTAGGCACATAATACATATTTCGGACCAAAATTTGCACGAATTCTCATTCTATAGACAAAATATAGCTGTTGCAGACTGAATAAATTTTGTCAATTCTAAAAGTGATTAAGCTTCAACCTGAATATTCAGTTTTACACATTTTAGTTTCTTTTCTACATATTTTAATAAATTTTTTACATGATATATACATATATTTACAGGATATCTACATATTCATACACAAGCTAATTAAAATTACTTTAGATGCTCGGTAGACGAACAGGGTATCTGTGGCGGTCGTTTTCCTCTAGCAGAAGAACTAAAATTTCCCTCGCCAAAGAGGAGCAACTAGAAGGCGGTCATGAGAGGCAGTCGGTCTCACGACCGCACAGGTATTCCCCGGTACATGTACGTTTCGGAATAAAGTGCGTGACGTCGTTTTCCCGAAACAAAATAATGTTTGTATGTTACCGGACCTTCGATAACCTATTGTCGTGGCGTTAATTGCGTCCGTCGTCCGTCTACATTTTTATAAGTTTACGGATGAATCTTTCTGAAATTTTGCACAAAAATGCCTAAAAAGTTTTCAAGAGGGAGATATTTTTTAGTTTTTAGGTTACCGAACCTATGGTCCAATAACCTATTGGCATGGCGTTGCGTCCGTCGTCCGTCGTCGTCGTCCGTCGTCGTCCACATTTTTATCTTTTTTTCTGAATTTTTCTGAAATTTTTCTGACCTTTTCTGAAATTTTGCACAAAAATACTTTAAAATAATTCAAGAAGGAGGTAATTTTTAGTTTTTTGATCTGCGCATTTTTTTTTCAAAATGGCGGCCGTTTTCGACGAAAAATGCTTGATTTTGGATTTTGGCGGCCATTTTCTCAAAATCTGTTCAGTAACTGTTTTTCTTTTTGATACATAACACTCCTCATATGTACTCCTATGATGTCTATAAATTTCGTTGCGCTTGAATCGCTCGAAGTGGGCCATTTTGGCCCAAACTCGGCCCAAATGGGACTTTCCCATGTTAAATTCTCCTATGCTTTATAATGGGACACATTATGCGTAATATCTCACTTAATATTGAGATTATGGACTAGGAATCAATGGTGGACATATAGGAAATGATATGCTGAATATTCTCGTGACCTTGAATTTGACCTCTGACCTCATTCTCAAGGTCAAGAGCACAAAATGGCTTATATCTCGCTTAAGAATATAAGCCATTTTCACTTTACAGCTTAAGAATCAACTGCGAACATATAGAAAATTTTTTATTTTGAATATTGTCATGACCTTGAATTTGACCTTTGACCTAATTTCCAAGGTCACAGGACAAAATGGCTAATATCTTGCTTCTAATCGACTTTACAGCTTAGGAATCATTTATGAACATATAGGAAATGGTATATGCTGAATATTGCCATGACCTTGAATTCGGCCTTTGACCTCATTTTCAAAGTCAAAGGACAAAATGGCTAATATCTTGCTCATCTATTGACTTTATGGCTTGGGAACCAATTGTTGGCATATAGAAAATGATATACACTGAATATTTTGATGACCTTGAATTTGACCTTTAACTTATTTTCAAGGTCAGAGCACAAAATGGCTAATATCTCGCATATTATCGACTTTACAGCTTAGGATTCGATAGTGAACATATAGGGAATGATAAATGCTGAATGTTTTGGTGACCTTGAACTTGACTTTTGACCTCATTTTCAAGGTCAGATCACAAGCGGCTAATATCTCATTTATTGTCAACTTTACAGCTTGGGAATCAATTGTGGTCAAACTCCAAATGATATATGCTGAATATTCTCGTGACCTCGAATTGACCAATGACCTTATTTTCAAGTTTCCTTTGACCTGATTTTCACCTTGACAGGACATAATGGCTAATATCTCACTTATTGACTTCATAATGTGGGAATCAATGAAGGACATATAGGTAATGTTATACGCCAAATATTCTGATAACATTGAATTTTACCTTTGCCTTCGTTTTCAAGGCCACAGCACAAAATTGCTAATATCTCTCTGATTATTGAATTTACAGCTTAGCAATCAAATGTGGACATGATATATGCTTAATATTATATATGCTGAATATTTTCTTGACCTTGGATTCAACCAGTGACCTGGCTAACATCTAAAATATTAAACATATATTGTCTGGTAACCTATCTTTGGCCCTCGGCCTAATTTTTTAATTTTCGATTTTTTTTTGGCGGCCATTTTCGACAAAAAACGGTCAATTTTGGGCTTTGACGGTTGTTTTCTCAAAATCTGTTCAGTAACTTTTTTTCTAATTGATGCATAAGACTCCTCATATATACCCCTGTGAGTGTATTAGTTTCATTGCCCCTGAATCGCTCGAAGTGGGACATTTTGGCCCAAACTTGGCTCAAATGGGACTTCCCCATATTAAAGTAGCATAATCCGTTTTGGGAATTTGTTGTAGAACAATTGGCTAGCATAATCTTGATGATATAGCACCAATAGATCCTTCAAATTCCGCCCGGATGACCCAACATTGAAGTTTGAACATACTGAAAAAAACGCACGATGTGAAAATTATTTACATTTGCTCAAACATAAACAATTCATTGTCGTTATCTGGGGCATATACGATTAAAATTGAAGAGTGTGGGTTCCATGGCTATCATACAGCAAATCAGAGCAAATAAGCTGCAGTTCCCATTATTTCTGATGTTTTGGTATCACTGCGGGCCTTGCGGGGAAGTGTTTTGCACGAAACTATGCGAAAAACGCTGATTTTCAATGTCAAATTTTGACGAATTTAGGATTGGAGTGAGAATTTTTCAGTGTTCGTCTGTCTTGTAGACATCTACTGATCACTTTCGCAGGAAAATTCTAAATTCGTCAAAATTTGACATTGAAAATCAACGTTTTCGCATAGTTTCGTGCATAACAGTTGCCCCAAAGTGATACCAAAACATCAGATATACGCAGCTTATTTGCTCTGATTTGCTTGTACCTCACATATGTAAGCTGTATGATAGCCATAATCCAAAAACGGATTATGTTACTTTAAGACGTAAAGAAAAAGCGATAGATCCCACTCAGGATCCGGGTTCCTAGATTTAGGTCTTTTGATTGCAAAAATTAATGAGCGCAGTCAAACTTTGATCGTGGTCATAATCGATACCAAGTTTAGACTTTAAGGTTTTTGCGATAATAGTACGATAGCCTGCGAGCGTAGGAGCTCGACCCTCATTGAACTTCTTGAGCAAAAACTCTGAAATCAGATGAGCATCGACTTTGGAAAGACTAGTTTTCCGGTGATGACACCAAGCACAGAAGGTGGTCACACTTTGACTTGTAGACTGCCAAAGAGGATTTTCAATTTGATCGGGCGTTCCTTGCGGACACCTCCTTCGAAAATCCCTTATTTCTGTAATAGTGCTGGACATTATCCAAGCATGAAATTTCAGACATGCGGGGGCCTGATGAAACATGATGGACCGAGGATGTTTGAGCAATGATCAGGTAGCTGAAGTGGGAAGTCAACTATCAGTTCTAGAAGGTCCAGGAACCTCGATATCTGTGGTAAGCACGGAGCTATCAGCAGGAATCGACACTGGTGTGTTCGGAACCTGGCGATCATCATATCCAACAACACCGCCGGACGGTAAATATACGTGAACATTCTCTCCCAAGACATCGCCGTGGGGTAGGGAATAGGTGACACAAACGATTGAAATTTGTGGTTCCATCGCATCGACCATTGGCTTTCCCCACAGGTCGCAGACACTGGAACACCCATGGTGACAAGCTCCACTCCATGGCTAACATGTCCCTTCATGTACAGGCGGTCCGGCCACACGTTCACATGACCCACTCCATGGCTTGAATCTTTCTCTTCCTGTAGAGACGGGCCGCTCACGCGTTCATATGACCCAAGACGTGTGTGGCAAATAGCAAAATCCTGCGGTCCTGACAACAAGCAGGAGGTAGCCCGACGCACTTCTTCCCGCCCTGCTTTTATATATAAGCAACCACCGTGGTCGGTTGTCAATATTACCACCTGATTGTGAAGTGTGTTTCCCTGCACTTCAGAGCTAATGAAACTGCTTCCAATTCCAAAGATTGCTGTCAGAGTCTTGCTGAAGCGAAGACCACGTGCCTGAAACTTCGTAAATACGTGCCTGGATGGAGGCGTCCGGCGGAATGACGAACTGCAGAGTAGATTGTCGGGATCCAACCACCATCGGAGTTGGGAAACGACCGCTAGTGACACCTGAATGAGTTGTGATATATCACCTGACACTTGACATGTCACGCAGGTGACGTTGAATTGGGGGCGTTTGGAGACGGCCTAACAGTACCAACTTTTCGGTCGAATCCAACATGCCCAGTAGGGATTGCCAGCGCCTGGCCATCTGAGGAATGTGACGAAGGAAGCCCTCTGAAAGCACAAATAACTTTGACTGTCGATCCAGCGTCGGCAAGACAGTCTGAAGTAGTTTGAAACTACTGAGGTAGTATGAAAGCGATATTCCAAGAAGACGAAGTCTTGACGCAGAGACAAGTCAGACTTTCTAATGTTTATTTTGAAACCCACCTGCGAGCAGAGATCCACTACCCACTGTGCCTGGAAGATAAGCATTTTTGGACATTGGTGTCTTATGAACCAATCGTTGAGGTATTGAGGTACACGACATCGATCCTGATCTTTTGGAAAAGTGAAGCCTCATGGAATGGGCATTTGGTGGAATTTGTTCGAATTTTAGGCTGAATTCTCGACGGAGCATCGAGACGACCTAGAGGCATGCCCCGAACCATTCCAACTCTCCAAATTAGTTTTACTGGAGCGCCTACTGGCTCGTCTGAACTTGGAAAAAGGACCAAAACTAGACGTCAAGGCCTAAAGATGCCTTGGAGGCATTTCGGTGTGATGATTAATTTATACTAGATATCGACGAAAATGAAAAATGTCGACTCCGCAAAAAAATTTACCGTTAAAATAATACCCCTTAGACATGTTTGTCTAGGGCGACGAGTCCGAAAAAAAAGTCTGTTTCGCTCTACGACTCAGTGTTTCCGAGATATCGACGAAAACGAAAAATGCCAACTTGGCAAAAATTTTTTTAGTCAAGGTCAAAGTTCATGCATAATACATATAAGATAAATGTTGACTAGAGCGACAAGTCCGAAAATAACGTCCGTTTCGCTCTACGACACACCGTTCCCGAGATATCGACGAAAACGAGAAATGACGACTTGGCAAAAAAATTTCGGGTCAAGGTCAAAGTTCATCAATAATACCCCTTAGACATGTTTGTCTAGGGCGACGAGTCCGAAAATAACGTCCGTTTCGCTCTACGACGCACCGTTTCCGAGATATCGACGAAAACGAAAAATGCTGACTCGGCAAAAAAATTTCGGGTCAAGGTCAAAGTTCATCCGTAATACCCCTTAGACATGTATGTGTAGGGCGACGAGTCCGAAAATAACGTCCGTTTCGCTCTACGACACACCGTTCCCGAGATATCGACGAAAACGAAAAATGCCGACTCGGCAAAAAAATTTGGGGTCAAGGTCAAAGTTCATCCATAATACCCCTTAGACATGTTTGTCTAGGGCGACGAGTCCGAAAATAACGTCCCGTTTTTTTTTTATTTCATCCTCACGGACCTCACGGACCTCGGATCCGGCTCAAAAAGAATAGGGTTCTTCCACATATCATTTCTGACTTGTGGTGAAAATTTGACGAGGATCCGTCAAGGCAATCTAAAGTTATCGTCCGGAAAGTTATCGGGAAAGAAAAGAAGAAAAAAAAAAAAAAAATTCTGCTAAAACCATAAAGGCATTTCTGCCGAAATGCCTTAACTAGCTGACCAAACATCTCTTCTCGAGGCGCGTGTAGAGGTAGGGGTTGGGAGATTCGCCATAATCGCGGACTCGACCATGACTGTGACTTCCCCAGGTGATGCCTGCAGGGGCCCCACGAAAGGGCATCCCTCAGGCTTTGCCCTGAGACTAGCCACGGCCACAATCCAGTTGCTGCTGTTGTTGCTGGGGCTGCTGGGCTGGTTGTTGCAGCTTCTTGAAGGCTGTGAACATCTGCTGGGTCAATCTGTCCAGGGACTTGGTCTGACTAAGTAGTGCATCTTCAGTTCAGGCCCGATCCTCAGCCTCTTTCTTCACGGCCCTGAAGTCCGCCGACCAGTCTGGGAGCTTGAGGGGGGGGGGGGGGGGCGGATTCGACATGGGAATCTCCGGGTGTATTACATTCAATTCTTACACCAACTGGTCCAACATGTCGAACTTGAGAAGCTTCCCTACACCACAACTCCAACATTCAAACCGAGTGGGCATCAAGAGCCACTTTGTGCCCCACGCACGCCTTTCACTATGGATGAAATTAGAGAGGCACATCACAGTAACGACTCGACCAGATTATTGCGGTCTAAGTCCGTGTTTTTAAGATCCTGGTCGTGCATTATTATATGGACTGCTTAGCAACCATCGAGAATAAATCCATTACAGAGTTCGTTGTGAGCCCTATCCGGACGGAGTGTTGCAGTTCAATCAGAGCGAACCATAAAACATACAAAGATTTTCAGAGAGGAAAAATGAGGATGATGTCTGTTGAGCACTGTAAGCTTATTAACCAGCTCTGGAGGTGTAGTAATCATTGACCGTCTGACAGGCAGGATAGGAACCAATCTTGATTTTGTTGTTGTTCACCATCACGTGCTAAAGTTCCTGCATTGACTCCCACACTCCTACGGAAACGTAAGCGGGAAACGATGATAGACCTTGCCCATTTTTTAGTTGGTGGTGGTGCGTGATCTTCCGGCCACAAACTAGGTAACACCAGTCCAACTTTTTTTTACCCCCACGAGAGGGCATCAGACTCTGAAGGCTGTGTAGATTCTGGCTCCTCATCAGCCTTTTGTCAGGAAGAGTTAGGCCTGAAGGGCCAGGAAGCAGCTGGCTCATAGGCTGGAAATCACCTGTAAGGCACGGAAATTGTCCTTGGATAAAGACAAGTCATGGACCTGCGGAAATGATAGAGGCGGTGGAGGTGGCGCAAACCTCGCCAGGAACTGCTGCCACTGACTTATCATCTCAGTCCTGAAGGACTCTAGCTCGCCTCTGAGGCGCTGCTCCATGGGAAGTGGTGATAACATGCTCTCAGGATTACAAGTGTGGTAACTTATAGCCAAGGGACCTAACGTGTGGAAGCGAGTTGGGCTGCCTACAAAAACCCCCTGTGCTTACGTCTTTGGGACGCGATGGTGTTACGCAGAGCCAGTAAAGGGGTGTCATCCTAAATATCTTCCGCAATCTGAAAAAAAAACATGAGGACCACAAGACCACCACCCAGTATCACTGACGGAAATATGTTGTGAGCTTCTTGAGCACATCATACATAGCAACAACATGCAACATCTCGACTGGCTCAATCTACCAATTGATTCCCAACATAGATTCCGCAGAAACAGATCCTGTGACGATCAACTGATCATCATTGCCGACGACCTCCTCAAACAACTGGAGCAGGACAACAGACAGACGCAATATTCCAATAATTTTCCAAAGCGTTCAACAAGTTGCCACATCAGCCTCTTATCACCAAGCTTGATTTCTACAGAATCCATGGACTTGTCCAATTATGGATAATGCAGTTCCTGCAAGGCCGGTCTCAACAGGTGATCCTGGGAGGCTCCAAGTCGACAACAGTAGCTGTCACCTCAAGGCTCGGTCCTCAGACCACTGCTGTTCCTTCTGTATATTAATCACCTCCCCAAAAACCTCAGTGATGGAACAGCAGGCAGGCCCTATGCAGATGACTGAATTTTGTACCACTCTATCCGCACCCAACTTGATGCTGAGACACTATAGGAGGACCTCGACCAACTGGTCACATGGGAACAGCGCTGTCTGATGGAGTTCGACCTATCCAAATGCAAGGTACTCCGAGTCACTAGGAAGCGGAAATTGATTGAATCCGACTACGCCATACACAGTCACTCTCTTTAAACCGTGCCCGAGTCCAAGTACCTAGGTCTGACCTTGACCAATATCATGTCCTGGAAAAAAATATGTGCGCAACTGCCAAGAAAGCGCAGAACACATTGGCTTTCCTCTGCAGAAACATGTGGCACTGCCTACAGGATATCAAGTCCCGATGTTATCAGAACCTGGTCCGGCCAATCACAAAATGGGATCCCTACACCAAAGTTGGCACTACACCAATGCGCTCGAAAACAGAACGTTTCCAATGCAAAGCTGCACCATACTGCTGCAACATTGCTGCATCAGCTACAGCAGGGGGAACAACATTGCTGCAATGCTGGAACAGCTCAACTGGGAGTCCCTCGAAGAGCGACGAGCCAAGACCAAGGTTTGGATGGCCTACAAAATCCAGAACAGCTTCATAGACGTTCCTGCTGATGCCTATCAGCAAGTACTAGGCCATCAAAGGACCAGGGGTCAGCGTGTGTTCGTCCTACACTGTATGACCATTTCATACCAGCAGAGCTTCGTGCTCAGCAGCATCCGACTTTGGAACCAGTTCCCGAAGACTATGGTCCTTCAGCCTACCCTGTTGCGTCCCTCGTCGAAGTCCATCTCACTTTAACACCACACCAGCCCCGCACCCCTCTGTAATACGTTTGAAATCTTGACAGCACTCCACTTTATCAGATACACGCACTTGCGAAACAACCAGTGTAACAATAATCCTCGCAGGTCATTTACTTTGACCTATGAAGAAGACCGACGTGATGTCACATCTTCACCCCGGGGAATCTGAGATGTGTATAAGCTATTACTTTCGTTTTAGAGTTCGAGATTGTTGTCATGAATTTCAAGAAGTAATCCTTGTGACATGCATTGCTCTCTCCCCTTCTTTGAATGCCAAGGTGAGAGTTTATTATAGAGGTAGTGGTATGGCAATAAATACAGCTTGATTTATGATTTGTAACTATCATGTGAGTAACTACTACCGGGGATCCCCGTATTTAGGCCCCTCTTTGGATAAGCCCATGGGCTAATACAAGGGGAGTACTACTCTTGTATTAAGCCCATGGGCTTATAAACGGAATAAAATTTTGTCTCGCATCAGGACTGGGCCTATATTTGGGGAAAACGTAGTTGACGTTTTGTTTTTCGTAGGAATCGTTGGTGAATGTTGGTACCTAGAATAAGCTACTGAAATGAAATTGATAAAAGACGTACGTATGTGCCTTGCCTAGGGCTACTATAGTACGTATACACGTAATCAGCTGGATTTTATCCGGTACATGCATGCATAGGCATGTATATGTGTACATATTTATTCGTCATGCTTGCGTTTAATATGACAGTGAATATCTGTGATATTCTATCTTTATGGAACTACAGAATTAAATGTTTGTATAAATATAGTTATAACGCATATAAGAAGTGCTCTCTTGTCTAATCCATTGTAAATTCAAGCGTGCAAAATAAAAAATCGTAAAACAATCACTCCCCAAATATAAGCCCATGGTACGGTGGCTTAGATTCGCCATCACGTTTAATTCACACCCCATTCAGTTTCCACCTCGGTGAGAACCTTCTCACCCCGGTGAGAACTTTCTCACCCCGGTGAGAACCTTCTCACCCCGGTAAAAACCTTCTCACCCCGTTGGAAACCTTCTCACCCCGGTGAATACCTTCTCAACCCGGTGAATACCTTCTCAACCCGGTGAAAACCTTCTCACCTCGGTGAAAACCTTCTCACCCCGGTGAAAACCTTCTCACCCCGGTGAAAACTTTCTCACCCCGGTGAAAACCTTCTCACCTAGTTGAAAACCTTATCACCCCGGTGAGAACCTTCTCACCCCGGTGAGAACCTTCTCACCCCGGTGAGAACCTTCTCACCCCGGTGAGAACCTTCTCACCCCGGTGAGAACCTTCTCACCCCGGTGAACACCTTCTCACCCCGGTGAGAACCTTCTCACCTCGGTGAGAACCTTCTCACCCCGGTGAGAACCTTCTCACCTCGGTGAGAACCTTCTCACCCCGGTGAAAACCTTCTCACCCCGGCGAGAACCTTCTCACCCCGGTGAAAACATTCTCACCCTGGTGAATACCTTCTCACCCCGGTGTGAAACTTCTCACCCCGGTGAGAAACTTCTCACCCCGGTGAGAACCTTCTCACCCCGGTGAGAGGTGAGAACCTTCTCACCCCGGTGAGAGGTGAGAACCTTCTCACCCCGGTGAAAACCTTCTCACCACGGTGAATCTAATACTCACAATACTATCAATGTCAGCAATGATTCTACTTGTCACATGACCTCTCGATGCCACGTGAGATTCCACCTAGGTGAGAAGGTTTTCACCTGGGTGAGAAGGTTCTCACCGGGGTGAGAAGGTTTTCACCAGGGTGAGAAGGTTTTCACCGGGGTGAAAAGGTTCTCACCGGGGTGAGAAGGTTTGCACCGGGGTGAGAAGGTTTTCACCGGGGTGAAAAGGTTTTCACCGGGGTGAAAAGGTTCTCACCAGAGTGAGAAGGTTCTCACCGGGGTGAGAAGGTTTTCACCGGGGTGAGAAGGTTCTCACCGGGGTGAGAAGGTTTTTCACCTAGGTGAGAAGGTTTTCACCGGGGTGAGGTTTTCACCGAGGTGAGAAGGTTTTCACCGAGGTGAGAAGGTTTTCACTGGGGTGAGGTTTTCACCGGGGTGAGGTTTTCACCAGGGTGAGAAGGTTTTCACCAGGGTGAGAAGTTATTCATCGGGGTGAAAAGGTTTTCACCGGGGTGAGAAAGTTCTCGCCGGGGTGAGAAGGTTCTCACCGGGGCGATAAGGTTCTCACCGGGGTGATAAGGTTCTCACCGGGGTGATAAGGTTTTCACCGGGGTGAGAAGGTTTTCACCTAGGTGAGAAGGTTTTCACCGAGGTGAGGTTTTCACCAGGGCGAGAAGGTTTTCACCAGGGTGAGAAGGTTCTCGCCGGGGTGAGAAGGTTCTCACCGGGGTGGTAAGGTTCTCACCGGGGTGAGAAGGTTCTCACCGGGGTGAGAAGGTTTTCACCGGGGTGAAAAGGTTTTCACCGGGGTGAGAAGGTTTTCACCGGGGTGAGAAGGTTTTCACCGGGGTGAAAAGGTTCTCACTGGGGTGATAAGGTTCTCACCGGGGTGAGAAGGTTCTCACCGGGGTGAGAAGGTTCTCACCGGGGTGAAAGGGGTTCTCGCCGAGGTGGAAACTGAATGGGGTGTAAATTAAACGTGATGGCGAATCTAAGCCTACGTACCATGGGCCTATATATGGAGTTAAATTTCATCCCACACAACCCCTTCTCCCCAATTATAAGCCCAGGGCTTAAATACGGGGATCCCCGGTAGTATATTGAGAGACGTAGAAGTTTTATGTACAAATTTATTCACAAATTGCACATCGTTTCTGTCTTCACATCAGTGTACTCAATGAGATGTAGATCAAATATATAAGCACAATCGGCTAGATCTATCATTATCATGCCATTCAATCATATTTTAAATATTAAAAACTAAATTATCGTGTATATGCATAAAACATTCCCGTTTACTCTGATTGGTTCGACATTTGTGGTTGCCATTCACATAAAATGAATATGATCTATCACAGTATGTAGATGAATGAAGAAATGTCCCGGCGTATGAACATGTGCGAATCAACCAAGTCTGTGCAGGTTGTACGAACTCTTGCAGTCTATATATCCTTATATGGGGCAATCATAAGTGCAATACTGCCTATTGTTGGCTCTCGAACAACCATATACTTTGAATATATGCTCCCCATTTTCACTCTATGGCAACTTGAATGCGAAATAGTCATCTCCGGGTCTGTTGTCGTAATTCGTGGAGATGTACTTGTCGTTCTTTGTCGGGTCGGGGCTCGGCCTCGAGTAGACCTGGGGCAGGGGGAGGCTGATCCGCCGGCCCCCGCGCTTGTTAGGGAACTTCTTGTCCCAGTCGGCGCGCGCCTGTGGCCGCTTGAACGACGTCCTCCATAACATGTCGTCCCAGACACTGGGCGGCGGTGGTAGTCGGTTATTGCTTTCTTTCAGTTTCCTGAGAAGAAATAAGAGATATATGATTATGAGAACGTATCAACTATAGGGTGAAGGTCCTCCCTCAGAAATAACATATTTGTGGTGGAATATAAAAACTCCGTGAATGTTTTTTTTTTTTTTTTGAGGTGGTGAATTAAACGAGTAGGCCTACATGTACATGTATTTTGATTCGTCATCGACGACCCGTGGTGAAATCTGGTGCATGGAATACGGCAAAAGGAAAAAAAGACATTGATTGACTTAGAAGCGTTTGCCGTGGCTGAACAGAACGCACCTGTCAATTGTTTCGAGCGTGTCGAAGCCCGTGCTGTTGTTGCTGTTGTCCCCGGTCCCGCTGCTCCCTGACCCGCTGCCTGCCCCACCGGTCTCCTCCAGCTTCCTGGCGAGCTCGGCTTGCTTCCTCAGCCGCCGCTTCTGTACGAAGTGGAACAGGAACCAGTCGAGCAGCTCCACGACGCTCACAGCACTGGCTCCGAGGAACAGGCCCAGGTAACCGCCCAAATCACCTGAAAGAGGGAGTTAACCATTCATATACATGTATATCTCGATCACCAAAGCGGTATTGGACAATCCAAGTACATTACTCACTCCAAAAGGCGGACATGTCGTATTGGATGTTTTGGTCTATTCGTTTGTACCGAAGTTGTCCATAATAGATGTCAAGTTGAAGGAAGTTTCGTCTGGAAATATCATGGTATTGCAAGAGTTAAAACTAATCATATTCAGAAGAACAGGAATCAATTTCGGCATGTATGCCAACAAACAAGAAATTTACGCGTTTCCATCTCAACCAAGATCTTCACATTGTTTTAGCGTTAGACTACCCGACAAATTGAGCTCCGACTTCAGAGAGGGTTGTGAATGCAGTCAGGTCCTTGATGATTGTACTGAGTGTGTTGTCAACTAGTTTCTGGTTGGCAGATAGAATGTCTGTCTGGATGTTGAACACAATGTTCTTCAGCTGGCTAGTGTATCCCTCGACTATTTGTGCAATCATGCTGTCAGATGTGGTAGCTACGAAATTATCGAGGCTCGATGGAATGGAGGATTTTGCTGCCTCCGCAGCGAGTTCAAATTTGAGGATATCAGAACTCTCGATGTCCGCGTAAGGCCTGCGCCAAAGCACCGCCGATTGACCGCGGGTGGTAAACGCATCAGCGGCGTCGCCCTGTGTGAAGTACTTGGGAAATCTCACCAAGTTCTGAAGGACATCTTTGTACGTACTTATCACCTCTTTCTCGATCTCAGCTATATTGTTCAAGATGGGGTTGATGATATTCTCGACAATTTTCCTTTCGATGCTGATGAAAATCTCGGCGATTGCAAGCCGTTTACTGTCATCTAGCTTCTCTGCTAGATCCATTTTTCCCATCTCTGACTTTATGAAGCCGTTGTACATGGATTCGAGGTCGACCTGTTCCGACTCCAACAGAGGCAATATTTCGTCAGCTGTCAGAACACCCATGAACCCATTGGTTAACCCTCCAACCTCTGTCGCTAGTACACTCTTTAGGAATGTTTCATACTCCTCGAGGCATTCCATGGCTTCTTCTGAGACCTCCCTCAGTTCAGGTATGACGTCATTCAGGAAACTCCGCCACGCTGGAACACTTTCAATCACGTGGTTCAACTCCGAAAAAGTGAGGGTTCCATCTAACGAACCTGTGTGAACAGTTTCCAGCGTGTGTATCAGTACAGAGACACCGTCTTGTGTAGTGCGGGAGATATCGTTGGCCGCCTGCATAGTTCCATGACAAGCTGATCTCCTGGATTTCTCTGCGATCAGAACTGCTGGGAGGGTGTAGTTATTGTAGTGTTCCCTGCGGGTGTCGTTCATGCCCGAATTGTAGACACTAAGGTACAGATCTTCTGCTGTCGTGCGCAGGAAGCCGTCCGTATCATTCACCACGGATATGAGCTCTTCGATGTTGCTAAACGATGTAGTAATTATTTTCGCTCGGCCGATTGCTGTTTGGAATGTTCCAGCAGAGCTTACATGTGGACTCGTATTGAACAGAGGGTACAAGCCTACCGTACTCGTAGAGATCAAACTCTGCAAGGCATTATCGAAAGCGTATCTGAGAGCCTCTCTACCCGTCTTTAATTCACTGATGTATGTGCTTAGGTACACGGAGGCATCGGTGTACATTGCTGCAACGTCGTCTATGGTCATACTTAGGAGCTTCGCGAGTGCTTTCTCGATTCGGACAAGCTGCGACGTGGAGCCGTCGAAAATGTTAAACTGAAGCGATCTCTGAACGTCGGCCAAGATATGAGCAGCCTGTTGAATGTGCTGAAGTGTCTGGAGCATGTCGGCTCTGTCGATCCTGCTGTCAATCGCGAGGGCCTCGTGGTAGTTGCTGCTGACCCTGACCGAGTGAGACTGGAGCAAGGTGCTAGTCGAGAGCGGTGACAGCGAGGTGTAGGAGAGCTGAGTGGAGAAGGTCACGTCATTGCAGGCTCCAACACAGTCGCACGCCTGCTCCGTCACGCTGAGGCTATCTACATGTACAAGCGTCATTTTAGCAATTATTGGCACTATGCAGATATTGCGAGAGATATGCGTGGGTGGGATGAATTCAAGATAATCACATACCTGGAAGTGCACAGCCCAGGTATTCACTGAGATCGCACGTTGTTCTGCTACCTTCATACAAGAAAACAAGATCAGTTAGGCACTGACTACAATATGTCACATCTTAGACTACATTGAATCCATACAGTATTATATTTATGAATGATTACTACCATTCATATAGTAGTTGGTGCATCCACAGCTGTTCTCCACGTGCTCAATTTGACATTGACGAACACATCGTTGAAAGCTGTAGGTTTTATCTGCGAAATAAGGCAAGTTCCTAACGCCACACGTTCCATATTTGGGCTTCAAGAACGTGGACTGGAAAACAAATACCATACAGAGGATCATCTCATGTTTCGTCTGATTTATGCAATGCACATGTATCATATTGCACAATATCCTGTTTTATTAACCACGGTTCACGTGATCCGGACCTTTTCATAATTGAGCGAGATCAGGGAGTGCATCCCAGGACCTATGGCGAATCCTAGTTCCCGCATACTCGGTACGTCATCCTGGTCGTGAAGCAGCACCTGTGCGAGAATGAACACAGGAAGTAATGCAGTTTTTCATGTGATCATCCAATGGAATTTACATAGAACATCACCCTCAATCGTGATAAATGCATATAGAATTATAGTACCTTGATTCCAGAATCAGTTGAGATGCTTTCGATGTGCTCATATTCTTCAATGTTAATGGTCAGTCTCAGCCCCAAGTCCGAACCTACATGTGCGAGCAACAATGAAAAACTAAAATATAGCAATCGCATTATCGATTGGTGTCTGTAAAACAAAACGAATACCCAATTAGGGTGGTTTTGAAGCAGAACTATGAAAATTCTTCAGAAGTGCTACCGGTTCTCCCTTCTCACCTGTGCCCACTGAGTTGAGAACGGATTCATTGTTGGCATTGAAGGTCATGCAGGTTCCCAAGTCGGTTAGGATCTCATCATAGGAGCTCCTGTCACAAGATTCTCCACCCCACAAACAGCTGAAACCGTTACCACCACACATAATCCTCACTGTGACGTACAAGTAGAATATTTGCATTTGCATGTACACATTTCAGAATGGTATCTCATTCAAGACATTACCTACCTCAGAATCATATTCGAGTTTTCGGATGATGCAGATTTGATGAAATCTTCGAGGTCGACTCCACCTAGCGGGGGGAGGAACTACATTTTTGAGGATCGTTACATGATCAAGCATACAATAGTCAAGCCTAGAAGTGATTTAGAAGCCTAGAAGTGATATAACACTGACCGTCTACGGCTTCTACGCAGTCAATAAGGATACTGTCAACACGATGAAAGTATTCTACAGTTATCGATTTCAAGGAAAATAACGTACCTTGTTGCCTAATCAACTCTTCCAGAGCTCTCTTCTCGTAGATGTATTCTCGTTCAAGTTGTGGGATATCGAACACGGGGTCATCAGAGTCAAAGTCAGATTCATCAGAATCCCCGAGATCTGTGTTGTCATCTCCGTCATCGATGGTGGTGTTGTTCACCTCCTTCGACGTAATGCCATCGTCTATTTCGACGTTTCCTTTAAAATATTTGAAGCATTGCATGGTAACAATGGGAAAATTGTATAATCTAGGTAATCTGCTCATGTACTGGACGTGTGAATATTGCAGAAGAGTGAATGTTCTCGATGTTCGTTAAAGGTACCTTCCGATTCACAGGCGTATGCTTCCACCTCTATATCATCAATCAGTAGAGATCCGTGTCCTGCGATAACTTCTACTGTGACCCGGTACATTCCCTCGGACAGCGAGACATTGACCCTGTCCCAGACGTCCGTGACAAGGTGGTCTGGTTCCAGTGTGGTCCATGTGCCCTTTGTGACCACCAGGCGGTCTGCGAGGTCATACTCCTCGGTCTGCCAGCCCACGGTGATCTGCATGGCGTTCTCGGGGAGCTTGTAGGAGAAGGAAAGGCAGCTGGGCTCTGTGACGTTCATGTACGGCGACACGAGAACGGCCGGGTTGTATTCGTCATCGTGGAAGCTTATCATCATGTAGCACTCTGTCTCTGCATGAAAGGGATCAAGATAAATACACGCTGGTGGGGGTAATGAAATTGGGTACAATTTATAGTGAATTCCCGTTTATTAAATTCTGACCATATTCGTTTTCCCTTGCACATGCACGAGTCCACCGAATTGCACCCGTGGAGTGGTCCTGGTAACCACATTGGTCTATGTCATCGAAGGAGCAGGTTCCATTGTGTGGGGAAACTGTATCTATAACGAGATAAGCTGCATCAGTGAGACTCCCAAAATATGGTGGTCACTCACATCCCAATAGGTGCATTGCGCATGTTATTACTGCAAACGTGCATTCTTCTGCATTATATCGTTCAAATGATATGGCATGAGGATATCAAACACACCAAATGTTAGACAATTTCCAGGGAGAACGAGGACATTATTGACCGCTCCAGTGTATGATGCTCCATAGTTCTGTAGATCGTAATGACTTTGGAAAACTAGAACCAAAGTGTACTCATCGTCTGCTTCTGTATCTTCTCCCACGGTGATCCACATCCTGTTCAGTTGAGACCCAGTCGGATCCACCAGATGCAGTATTTCGGTCCCTTCCATTGGCGAATTGCCAACATTATCCGGACCCCAGATTACCTGAAAGTGTTAATACAGACACGTTATTATTGTGGACAACTTTTGGAACTGTGCAGTGTCAAAGTTTAATCAGGGCCTGAATACAAACCTTGAACTGATTGAGTGCCATGAATTCAAACTGGATACAGTGCGGACCCTGGAGGCGAGCGCTGGGTGAGATCAGTCTGCTGATGTACATGTTGTGGTAAAGGTCCCCGCGGTAAGACACGGCAACTCCATAGTCTGAAACCAACAACGTTCTTGTGTAATCGTTACAATAACAAACTTGTTCACACCCATTATAATGACTGGCTGCTATAACGGTAGGACGCAGATGAATCAGAGCCTCCTACCGTGACCAGGAACCGTGGTGGCCTCGTATCGCAGCTGGAAACCCTTCGTCACGACGCTGTAGTCAGTGTTGAACATCACACCGACGATGGAGCTGTTGATCTGTAACGGACTCGGGATGAGTGTTCCACAGTAGGTCCTGCTTGTTTCGCTGGTAATTGTCGTGCCATCGCCAGCACTAAATTGCGCGCCATATCCGCTGCCGGAGCCCTCATCATAGCTACTGGAGTAGGACGGCGTGATCGTTGGTGGACTCGTCGTCCAGCTGTGAGTGGCGGCAATGGTGGTGGAACTTGTTTCGTCTTGGGCCGGGTCGGGTATGTCATCGGGTGGAGAATCAAGTCCTGCGTTTGACGACGGTTGGGAAGAAGGTATTTCAGGAGGTGGTGTTTCAGGAGAGGGTGGTATAGCTGAGGGTTGTTCAGGAAAGGATGGTTGAGGATAGGGTGGTTGAGGATAGGAGGATTGAGACGATGAACCCGAGTATGACGATGATTGAGGTGTATCATCACTGACTCCTCTACCCCACATAATCTGCAATGTAGGATTGATACAAATACCCATTGCTAGTATGTATCATAATGTATTAATAAAGCAGACCCAAGTTGTGACGTTTCTCACCTGCAGTTTGTCGTACGAGCAACTTGATTGGTACTCAATCCATATACCGTCGAATGTGATCAGAATAGTTGCTCCATCCGGCTGTATGATATCGTAGCCACAGAACATGTTGTTACTGTATGACACTGGATAACCCGGCGACTGGATGATCCCTTCCAAGTCATAGAAACCGCCCCAACAATCTGGATGTTACAGAAAGCATGTGGGCTTTCATCATGTGCAGATAAAATATTTGTAAAGTGTTTATCTAAAGGACAATCAAAGCCGTGACATAACATCTGACACGTACCTCCCCTGTTTGAGGTTTCGTCCGTGGCCTTGCTCAGGGTCATGGTGGATATTTTGTTCCACGTAAAGTAATCGTTTTCGCTCCGGAAAAAATACCCACAGAGATCGTCGTCAAATGTACAGTTTATACTCTGTTCGATCGGGAGGTCCCCTGCAAATGATAACAAGAGCATTATTATATAACCTATAAGTACACGTATATCGATAAATGTGACGTGTAGCTGCTCGCATCCAAACACTTTCTGCGCACTGACCTGACCCAGGTCTCGCTCCTGCACGACACGCGCCTCGCAAATTGACCTCGTCTATCCCGATGAACCTCGTCGAAGACGGATCAACGACCGCTTCGAATGATATCGCGTAGAGACCAGCGGGTATGCACATCGTGTTCTCGGTCCATGCTGTACTGTTCCTGCCCGTCAGCGTGAGCAATGTCTGTACACGATCTCCAGACGGCGTCAGTAGATACACGGAGAGACGTGTCTGCGATTCCTGGTAGAGAGTCTGTACACTGGACAGGAACGAAACGACGGTGTCTTCCTCAAACCGTTGGACGGGTGACACGACCAGAGCAATATCCCCGCTACTGGCGGAGGTGTAGTGCAAATTCAAGGCATTCACTGCAATACACCCATATACATGGACAATTATAAACCATATCTGTGTCAGGAAATACTCACGATTGAACGTTGGCTAGATTATTATATCCATCTTAACATTTTAGTGTGGACATGCGTCACTTACAATTCCCTGCACTGACGTCAGTATATGTGGTCACCAGCTCCCACCTGGTTCTACCCAGCGAATACGGACTGTAATATCCACACTTGAAAGAGTCTTCGAACGGACATTCCAAAGACGTGGACAACGCTGGTTTGGTAAAGGTACAATATTATTAGTAACGTAGTGTGCGCCAACGAGAAATTGAGATACTGACAGTGATTCTGAGCTTACAGCATTCTGTCGATGTTTCGTCACTTCTGTCTTGACAGTCTGGCTGACCATCACAGAGCAGGTCATGTGGGATGCAGTTCCCTACACCGCATTGAAAATAGCCATCTTCGCAATCTGTAGCAGAGATACAACTCAAACAGTGTGCGACATGCTACTCCGCGAGATTATGTGTAATGTGTACAAAAATGTATACGAATGAGCATTGTCACTGAACTGACCACAGTATGGGATGTCACAATCCTCTCGCCTTAAACCCGCAGTAAAACACCAAGGCCCGTCTGGGCTCCCGTCCGGATTCCTGCAGTAGTTCCTCGACGTCTCGAGGGACTCGATGAAGTGGTACGGCTCTGTGAGGTATCGGGCCATTCTAGCCCAGGGAAGACATGTTCTCCCTGAGGCAGCACTGTTAACTGTACCTAGGTATCCACTGCCTAGTGTTGTCTTCCGACATCCTTCTCCTGTGAGGAGAGGCGACACGACGTTCGTGTCGGTTTTATATATGACGTGCTTCATTTACTAACCTCTGCAAGTGTCTAAACGAGACAGATCACATGCAGAACTCACTGAATTTCCCGCATTGTTTTATGTTGACGTCGTCGATGGCCACGCCACTGCTACCGGTGTTGGCTCGGAAGCCCTCTATGCCCAGCTTGCTGATTCCCTCCGGCAGCTGGACCAGACCACCCCGCCAGGATGACGCGGTGTTGTCGTACCCGCTACCGCTGACCTGGCAGCGTAAATCAAATGCAGGAGTTTGAAATACTACAATATCCCACAATGAATTTCAGGTTATTCAGTAGAAATACCAAATAGTAATGATGCAGTAATAATATGGATATGACGGATAGGGGGTTAGATAGCGGATGAGCTCACTTGCAACAACTCGGTTTCATTGAGGCTTTCGCTGACGACGAAGATCTTGATGACGCCCTCTCCATCTCCCAGAAACTTGTAGAAAAACATCATGCACATCCCCGCCGTCCTAACAAACGGTGTCACAAACGAGGCATAGTATCCGGGCCGTACATTTGTCTCCAGTAAATTCAAGTAGTGTCCGGACACTGCGAACACAAGTGATGGAATATACTATTACATGTATTACGCCACATCCGGTCACGGCATTTATTCCGGTCTCGGCATAAATGCCGAGTTAATATATCTGTTTTTGACTCACGGAGTCCCACTGAGTGGTCGATGCCTTGCTTCAGGACCCAGCTGTCTGTGGCTTCGAGGTCGGACTCCCAGGTACAAGGTGCCTCAAAGTCCATTATGTACTCGTTGTTCCCTGTCGTGATCGTGATGAAAGTGAACAGGTGTGGAAGAGAAATAGAGGAGATAATATATATATAAGGAGAAGAACTGAAAAGCCACCCACCGAGACACCGGTGACGTCTGTAGAAGCGCGCCTTCACGCGCGTGCAATCCTGCTCGCTGGCTGTCACCTGCCTCGTGGTGCTCTGTGCCGTGAATGACGTCATCATACAGGTGCGTGTTGTCGGGTCGTAGAGGATGCCGCTGCACGTCTCGGACTGCAGGTTGCTGCAGAGGTACTTGCACACGGCCGTCGTGGTCTCGGCCACCGACTGGCGGAACACGGCGTCCTCGGGCACGGCACACACTGTCGTGTACATCTCGAACTTGTCCATGCACGGTTCGGGACCTGGGCATGACAGTTACAACTGTTTTTCAGACGTGTATACATAGGATATGTAAGATTATCAATCTTTAACCGAAGTTCGTTCCTGCGCAGGCTTGATTTCCGTTTTGAACGTATCATAGTATATTCTATACATACCTATTATCGGAGGTATCAGTGATTTCTTGTAGGACTCAACCAGAGTGTCGTAAAGCCCCAACTGTTGCAGACGTGTCATTCTGTATAGAGTTCGATAATATTTTAGCATAGACATGACCTCGTCGAATGTTGAAACGTATATTTAATTCAGGAATCAAAATCACTATTTAAAAGCTAATATAGATTACCTGTAGGTATTTTGGTTACATATTGTTACGGCGGGGAAGGGTAGAGAGGGTTTGTACTCTTGGATCAGGTCAATCTGGGACGGATATCGGAGGTAGAACATCAACTTGAAGGAAATCAGGTACAGAAATACCACTGATGCTGTCACGAAGACGATGACCCACGCGATCCTGTTCATGGACACAACGATTTGCACCTTTGACATTGTAAAATCATTTGAGTTTCATTGGTAATTGATATCATATAATACTGTTATAATTAATTGCGATATTTTATGATATGCATAGGACGCGTCGTACATTCCTACATCTACGGTATGCGACAAACATGAACTGACATATCTGTTATTACATGATACCTTCTGGTATACGTATTGTCATCTTCGAATATCTGCCGCAGCCCATGAAAAGAAGTTTCCTGGCTGAAACCTTTGATCATTTCCAGTGCTGTGGCAGTGGGCACTTCGTCTGCATAACAATATACCGGGTTCATTCAGAAGGGTTTTGACAGCTAGTGTACATCTGATTATTGTTTGTAGTGTGATGAAACAGACTATTAGTTTGTACATGCATGGAACAGAAAAAATACCCCCCCCCCCCCGACACTTTGTTATATGTATACCGTAATGGTCCTAATAGTAGCACGGCGAGCCGAAGCAATACCTCCTGCAGCAGTGTGCGCAAAAATGAGGTCAAACTTGAGGTCAAATTTAAGAGAATCACTGAATAATATACCTATAGCCTTCAATCCTCTTGATTATGATTCAAAATATATGGATTGGAACACTCCAAGATTTTATTAGAAAGATATGAAGTGAATTACAAGGTTACAAAAATCGAACATTTTCGGGGAAAAGAGGGGGGCGCTGTACTATTAGGGCGCGTTCCACTATTAGGACCATTATGGTATCTCTATATTGATATATATCGTACCGTCATTGTCTCCGTCACTGTTGTTCTGGCTATTGCCCTGAGATATTGTGGACCTCCGCCTCGACATATCGGGCTGCTGCATCGCGCTGGTGTGACTGGTGCTTAAATATCCGGTGTTTGGGTTTCGTGTGGTAGCTCTGTTACGATTGAATATTACGGAAGCCCTTAAGGGACATGCGCGGAAGTATTTAACGCTTTCACGTTCACACGTAGAAGAATTCAAACTACCACGTTCACATGTGGAAACATTTGAGGCTACCATACACACAACTTCAACGTGCGAACGTGTTAGCTCTAAAACTTTCCACGTGTGAGTGTGGTAGCTTTGAATCTTTCTACGTGTGAACGTGGAAGTATGAAACTTCCCACGTGTGAATGTAGGAGTTTAAAATCTTTCCACGTGCGAACGTGAAAGCATTACTTTTAAAATTGATTCCAACTTTAAATGCTTCCACGTTTGAACGTAATAGTCTTTAATGTTTTCACGAGCGAACTTGGTAGTCTATTTTTTTCCGTACGGGCGAAGGTGAAAGTCCTAAATGCTCCTACGTGTGAACGTGCTAGCCTTTTTTTTTTCAAAAAGACATTCTTTTTTTTCAAAAAAGACATTTTAAAAAAAAAAATAATAATAATTCCGCGTATGTCACCTATGGGCTCCCGTAGAATACATACATTGTCATTCAGATTGTGGGTACTACTACTGGTTTATGATAAATTGGGTAATATACAAGCTTTCCATACATCATATACATAATTTATTTTTTAAAAAATCAACAAAATATACGAATGACATGAAGAATAACATGTAAGAAGAAAATCGGCATTGGCAATATTATATTACACGTAGGCCTTTTAATTAACCTAAATCCGCCATAGGGCTATTTTCCTGTCGATAATATAAAACGTTTTTTATAGAAAATTTATGTGTGATATTGTCAGAATTTGAGGTGACGAAATTATCGAATCTCGTAAGCTGTTAATTATCACGGATATCTATTCAATATTACTGATTATCAGAGTGGAACAAAATTGCATGGGATTTGTTGCAGGGGCTCACATCATCATGATCGTATTCTTACCTTTAAGGTTCCCAATCAGTTGGGTGTGAAATCTATACCGTATGCTAATATTCCGTGAACGTGTATCTTATGGTATAGTTATTCCATCAAAATATATCCCATTGCTCATTTTAATAAAGGTTTTGCGATGTATTCCATAATGTTTGGTTTTTGTTTGTTATTGCTGGCGTGTTGCAATGTTTGGGCGCATTCCACGGTCTAAAGCTGGCCCATCGCCTGATACATGCATGCATTCCGACAGATTCTTCTCGGTTGAAACCATTCGAATGTAGATGGGTCACTACTTCACGGTTGAGTGACCCACTGTTGTAGTCTTGCCTTGCTCAGCGGGGCACATAATTGTGGACTCTTGTATTTTTGACTTCGGTGAGAACGAGGAATATTAACTTGTTCGTGCTTGCGCAACGATCAAATACATATTTGACTGGAATGATACATTGATTTGAATTAGTTTATTGTTTTTCGGTTTCGTATTTACAAATCTTATCGCAATATACAAAGATGGTTTTGCGTGAACTACACGTATCCTCACAACTCGTCTCAAGAAGTTGTATAATGGTCCAGTTCACGGTCCGGTGAACCATGTAACGTCAACAATAATGGTCAGTCATGGAGTCAGCGAACAGAAATAGAAAACATGCAAAAATATACATGTATCTTCATTATAGAAAGTTGGTTACCACAGCAGGGGGAGTGCATTGATAAAATGAAGTTACGATGTACAGATACAGGGTGTTCCAGAAAAGACGGATGCGAAATTGTTGTTGTAACAAACAGCCGCTGGTGGCATTTTATTCAGCAGCTATAAACTGACGAAGGAACGAACACTCATACGGGTGTATTTCATGCGTCAATAGGGCTGTTTCACCAGTACGTGTATTCAGCAAAGCGGCAGAGTCCCGCGATACGAATACGAGTCAGTCACTGGAACTGGGTCGTGTCAAAACCGAGTAGGGAAGAAATTCGCATTGCCGCGATATGAAAAATCACGCGCAATTCACTAACAATGGTATCGGCAAGTTTGGTTGAAGAAACAACTGCAAATCTGTGTTCGTCGTACAATACAAAAGCATCCGGGGTGCTTGATGAGATAATTATATAAATAATAATTGAAGTATCAAAAATTGTATACGTTTATGTCTACCAGTTGGATGACATTAACGTAGTGACTTTAAAATTGACATTTTAATATCACCACAAAGAAGCTCATGTCATTTTATTACTATCAAAATCTAACTGTATTGGTGGTCTTAGATTGATACTTACTTACATGCATAATATTGTACTATATATATGATATGACATTATGCGATGCAAAATAAATAATATCAGAAACCCATAAGAGAGATCTCTTATGGGTTTCTGACGATATTCATTCATTAATGCATTCATTCAAAAGCTCTATTCACACTTGTTCAGTGGGATATAGCCGTTCTTCAATCAAAGTTTTGAAAAAACAAAACAACCCGATATTAATATATGTATCGTCATAATAAGTGAAGCAACATAGATATTACTTTTATTCAAGATTGCCAATAGGTTCACTGTCTGCCCTTGATGACGCCATTGTGGCCTTGGCTGTAAGTATTCAGTCTGCCATTGCTCTCATTCCAATCCGATTTTTAAAATAAATATGTACCCGAAGATACCATGACCCAGCAGCCTTTTGGTTTTTGTTTGCGTTCTTATGTACTTGCTGTACACTTGCTAGTATTGCATAGTAATATCGGATGTCTCGCATTTCTAAATTGTTTTAGTGGGTTGTTCGACAGTTATAAGCCAATTCCTTACACGGTACAGTCACACAGCTATATTTTACACACTTTTTTAGTCAACAAATGGTGTATTTTAGGATTGCTTCTGTCATCATCAAGATCTAGTTATAATGGGCTTTATATTATAGAAGGGTAAGCAATTCCAATCTTATGTCCCACCGCACTGGCGGATCATGGGGACACATGTTGCCGCTCCCCCCCCCCCCCCCCCCCCCTGATGGATCGGTCAAATGTTTTGTTTAAAGTGACCTTCCGAGCAGAAAATCCTTGAGTTGCCAGTGATGTGTCCCAAACATTTGGCTTGTGATTAGGTACTTATGTACTTGTCATATCTATTCCATGGGATTTGTTTGGGATTTCTAAATTATTTTCAAAGGTTGTTGGGCAGATGTAAACTAATTCCGTCTGGTGTACAGTAGAAACAATTGCATTTCACACACATAGTTTTCCGAAGGTTGTGTGATATTGTTATCATCAAAATCTGGTTGTATTGGCGGTAACAGATTGATTCTTACATTGTGTCCAGTTTATAACATGACGCATATTATCCTATAGTTATTTTATGTGACCAATCATGTGCTCCACAAATTAAGTGACAGTAGAGGGAAGTTCAAGTCCTCACCTGATAAATGTATATTTATATATCTCCAGTTTATTACAGTGACATACACACAACGCCCAATGTCTTCATGAACTTTCACGGCATGCTCAATACATACATTGCGTTTCTGAGACGGCCCCTTAACGTGAGCACAAATACACGGATGCGTAACACGTTATACGTACTGGTGAAACAGCGTTTAGAAGACATCGTTTTGATAACAACTAATAAAATGGATTACGTACAATGGACCATATGCACATATATATCTTTCATTTGCCAACATATTTCAATAGGCTTCGATGAAACTTCCGGACTACATGTATGACAGCCATGAAGACCTGAAAGCCTGTGTGGCTTGGCTCTCGGGTCTTCGGGGCTGACACACTGGCTTCCAGACCTTCAAGGCTAATTTATGATGAGCAAATTGTTCCATGTCGGTGGCTTTTCCTCGAATAAAACGCAAGCTGAACTACGGAAGCCCAGAACGACCACCTAGTTTTTTTTCCAGATTTGGATTTTCTCGAGTTATTCTCTTCCGAATCCTAATTTTCTTAATTTTTCTTTTAAATTTCGACTATATAAAATTTTGAAATTTCTGAGTTTTTTTTTCGATTTTCTAAAATTTTCGGTTTTTTTTAACTTTTTGAATAATCGACTTTTTAAAAAATTTTTACGACTCATTTAGTATTCGTTTTTTCGACTTTTTGAACTTTCGACTGATCGACCTTGACAGCTTTACTACACTGATAATTAAGTAACCAAAGTACTCTTGCAATACCCATAGGTAATACAGGTTATAAGGCTATATAGAAGCTAGGTTTAAATGTGTTAATAAAACAACACAAATAACACAGATATTTCTTAATCCCAGTCATCACGATGAATCATTGCTCACTGATTACTGATTATATAAATTCCCAAATCTTACGTATTCTCGTGCCAGATGAGGTTATCTTGGTACGCGTCCCCTTATCTAGGCCTGCTCTAAAGGCTCGGCCCAGCTCGCGGAGACTTGTGCCAAGAAGATAAACTCATCTGGCACTGAAAACAATGCCACCCATGTATATAATCCTGAAACCATATATGAACATTCATAATCAGAGCTGGTTTATTTTGTTGGGATATCACAGCTTGTATATTCGGAGTGCAAAAATTTCAAGAAAGTCGTCTACCTACGGAGGGAAATACGAAGTCTCACTGTTCATACATCAATATTCCAATCACATGTCTTGTATAAGCCTCGACAATTTTTCTTTACGCTCATAAATTTTGTTGTCCGGGCTTAGCCCGGATATACCATATTCGTAACATATGACATGGCTCCGTTTGCAAGGTTTCCCCAATGATGGGCAGCGAGCGATTCCACAGTGGACATACGTTGTGCGCTATTGTGCGGGCTTCACCCGCATAGGCCTACAAGTAGGCTATTATGTGAACTGTAGTTTATAATATTTTACGTCTAGCGTCAGGGACTGCCCATCTTATGAACATTCCAGGCCAGTGAATTTTCGCATAGACTAGTATTACAGTAATATCTATTAAGGCTAGTAGCAACATCCACGAACAATCTTGTTTAGGAATGAAGAGCCGAGAGAATTAAAATACAATTGTACAGACAATTTGGGTATCGTTTGGTAAGGAATCACATCAGAGGCGCGAATTGGCAGCATTTGAGCCATTGCCACGGAAACACGCATGCAAACATGATGTATGTGGTAACCACCTTATTTCTACAAAACAATCTGTGACTCAGTACATATAATGACAAGTAATTTACTATTACAAACCTTATTATAGCAATGAGTTCAATAATTTCCATGTGGCTTTAAACAGCAGTACATCACATGCACAATATGTACCATACTTCATGTAAAAAATTAGCCCAAGGGCTTAGAAAGGTTACCGGACAATATATATTTTAGATCTTAGCCTTTTGTCTGGTGACCTTAAAAACAAGGTCATTGGTCAATTCAAGGTCGTGAGAATATTCACCATATATCATTTCCTATATGTCCACAATTGATTCCTAAGCTGTAAAGTTGATAATAAAAGATATTAACCATTTTTCGCTCTGACCTTGAAAATGAGGCCAAAGGTCAAATTCAAAGTCACAAGAATATCATGGATATATCATTTCCTATATGTCCACAATTGATTCCTAAGCTGTAAAATCGATAATAAGCGAGATATTAGCCATTTGGTGCTATGACCTTGAAAATAAGGTCAACGGTATAATATATGTTTTATATATTTTAGATCTTAGCCTTTTGTCTGGTGACCTTAAAAACAAGGTCATCGGTCAATTCAAGGTCGTGAGAATATTCACCATATATCATTTCCCATATATATGTCCACAATTAATTTCTAAGCTGTAAAGTTGATAATAAAAGAAATATTACCCATTTTTCGCCCTGACCTTGACAATGAGGCCAAAGGTCAAATTCAAGGTCACAAGAATATCATGGATATATCATTTCCTATATGTCCACAATTGATTCCTAAGCTGTAAAATCGATGAGAGGCGAGATATTAGCCATTTTGTGCTATGACCTTGAAAATAAGGTCAAAGGTCAAATTTAAGGTCATCAGAATATTCAGCGTATATCATTTCCTACATGTCCACAATTGATCCCTAAGCTGTAAAATCGATAATAAGTGAGATATTAGCCATTTTGTCCCATGACCTTGAAAATGAGGTCAAAGGTCAAATTCAAGGTCATGACAATAATCTGCATATATCATTTCCTATATGTTCATAATTGATTCCTAAGCAAGCTGTAAAGTCGATAAGAACCGAGATATTGGCCATTTTGTCCTGTGACCTTGAAAATGAGGTCAAAGGTCAAATTCAAGGTCATCAGAATATTCGGCATATATATCATTTCCTATATATGTCCACAATTGATTTCTGAGCTGTAAAGTCGATAATAAGCGAGATATTAGCCATTTTGTTCTTTGACCTTGAAACTGAGGTCAGAGGTCAAATTCAAGGTCACAAGAATATTCAGCATATATCATTTTTTCCTATATGTCGACAATTGATTCCTAGTCTCTAATCTCAATATTAAGTGAGATATATTGAGATGTGTCCCATTATGAAGCATAGGATAATTTAACATGGGAAAGTCCCATTTGGGTCGAGTTTGGCCCAAAATGGCCCACTTCGAGCGATTCAAGCGCAACGAAACTTATACACATCACAGGAGTACATATGAGGAGTGTTGTGTATCAAAAAGAAAAAAAAATTAGCCCAAGGGCTAAGAGAGGTTACCGGACAATATACATTTTAGATATTAGCCTTTTGTCCAGTAATCTTGATAACGTCATTAATGAATTCAAGGCCATGAAATATTCAACAAATATATGACTTCTAGTATGTCCACAATAGATTCCTAAGCTGTAAAGTCGATGATAAGTGAGATATTAGCCATTCTGTGATGTGACCTTGAAAATGAGGTCAAAGTTCAAGTTCAAGGTCATGAAAATATTCAGCATATATCATTTCCTCTATATTCGCAACTGATTCCTAAGCTGTCGATAATAAGCGAGATATTAGCCATTTTGTTCTTTGACCTTGAAAATGGGATCAAAGGTCAAATTCTCGATCATCAAAATATTCAGCATACATCATTGCCTATATGTTCACGATAGACTCCTAAGCTGTAAATTCGATAATAAGCGAGATATAAGCGATTTCAAGGTCATGAGAATATTCAGAATATATCATTTTCTATTTGTCCACAATTGACTCTCAAGTTGTGAAGTCGATAATAAAAGCGAGATATTAGCCATTTTGTTCTTTGGACTTGAAAATGAGGTCAAAGGTCAAATTCAAGGTAATCAGAATATTCGGCATATGTCATTTCCTATATGTCCACAATTGATTCCTAAGCTGTAAAGTCGATAATAAGCATGATATTAGCCATTTTGTCCTGTGACCTTGAAAGTGAGGTCAAAGGTCAAATTAAAGGTCACGAGAATATTCACCATATATCATTTCCTATATGTTCACAATTGATTCCTAAGCTGTAAAGTCGATAATAAGCGAGATATTAGCCATTTTGTCCTCTGACCTTGAAAATGAGGTCAAAGGTCAAATTTAAGGTCATGACAATAATCAGCATATATCATTTCCTAGGTGTCCACAATAATGATTCCTAGTCTCTAATCTCAATATTAAGTGAGATATTAGGCATAATGTGTCCCATTATGAAGCATAGGAGTATTTAACATGAGAAAGCCCCATTTGGGACCAGTCGAGAAAATGAAAATGGCCGCTACACGCACACCGGCGATTCAGGGACAACGAAACGTATACACATCACAGAGGTATGTGAGAGCAATCTTTTGAAACAAAAATCTCAAAACTGTCTGAACAGTTTTTGAGAAAATGGCCGCCAAAGTCAGAAATTGGCCGTTTTTCGACGAAATTGGCCGCCATTTTGAAAAAAATGCGAAAATAAAAAAACAAAAAATAACCCCCTCTTGAAATATTTTTAGGTATTGTTGTGCAAAATTCGAGATTCGATCGTAAACTTTGAAGATAAAAATGTAGACGGACGACGCCGACGACGGACGCAACGCCATGCCAATAGGTTATCGGACCATAGGTTCGGTAACCTAAAAATGTCTCCCGGATACATTCTCACGGTTTCCATTCCTACTATCCTGAGGCTTGTGATTATAAACGAATTATTGTATACATTCAATTGTTATTGCAAGAAGATGTTTCCGTTAACCATGTCAGTCTAGTCCTCGATATGATGCAATATTTTCAACATTAGCGTGCGTAAAAATCGGTAACACTTATAAGAGACATTTTCGGTGGGAATCATTGCAAAGATATATACATTGTCAATTATTTCGTAACTTGATGATAAAAAATAACCCAGATACCATGTTTAAAACGACAGAAAAGGTAATAAGGACAATATAGAACACAGTATCGTTCCCTGCAAAAGAGGGGGCGCTCTCCTAAAATGTCAGGTGTTTCTATAATTTCGGCGTTTGTCACACCTCGGTGATAACAAATGACCTGATCTTCAATGATCATCATTCGTAATCTCGATTGATAAAACCAGTACGATTATAAATATGGGAGAAATAATAACAACAGCATATGACTAGAGCTATAAATTTGCTGGTCAGTAATTTGGTCACTATGCTGGCCAGTATTGTTTTGGGAATAACGAACAATGTGCGTTAAATACATTGTGAATACATGTAATTTATACGAATATATTATCTGCAACGTGAAGTTCCCTTTTACCTACGAAACATGGGACAATGTACATTTTTAAATGTGATACATATCCATCAACTGTGCTGAGCTAAAGCGGCCATGAAGGAATATGACAGATTCCTGTCGAGGTGTACCCTAAACTGTGTTTGGTCCAGATGCCATCCTTTTTCACACACACAAAAGTCCATGTACCTTGGAAAAATATCAATTACGTACACGTATATACAGCCAGTGTCACTCTTCGTTTGGGCTAAAATTCAAATGCAATTCCCGAGGGTTCGCCGCGACTCAGCTATCAATTGAGAAGACCTTTCCGAGAAATCAGATGCGCACTAGGCACATGAAGATGATGATTCCCAAAGCGGTGAGCGTCAGAAAGAGGTAGAGCATGAAGCGGTCCATGATGCGCCCTATAGAGACCCACTCGGCCCGGCACTTGTCCTCGGCCACGGACTCCTTCTCCTTCTCCATCAGGTAGCGGGCGTAGGCCAGCACATCAGGCGGCAGGAGGCCTCCCTTGCCCTCTTGCTGCTGGTGGTGGTCCATTTTGTCCATTGAGTTGTCGAGATCGCTCACCTCGACCTGGCACTGTCTCAGGATCGAAGCCAGGCTGCTCTTGTCGTCCATTGGGGAGACTCTGCCCCCAGTGCCAGTGCCGCCGCTGTGCTCCCGGGCTTCACCCGTCATGCAGACCATCCTGGCTATCACGGCGAACACGGCCCGGCGCAGACAGGCTGGGGGCGGGTGGTTGCCCGGGTGGTGGTAGAACGTCATGATGATGATTGTCAGGACCAGCGAGAGAGCCGTCAAACCGAAGTTGAGGATGATGAATATTGCTAGAGAAACATACAAGATTTTATACCAAATCAATGCGGATTGTTCACATCGCATTCACATTCAGATATCTGTCTGTAGCACGAGACACTAAATTGACGACGTGATGTTTTAACACTTCAAATCATGAGGTACATGTAACATCAGGAAATAATTAATTTAAAGTTGGAATCTATTTTAAAATCAGCCAAATCTAGCATTCTTGTTTGTCACGCAAACTTGAAAGTACATCGCGAGATTGTCAGGAATAAACAAGAAACATGTACAACTCGACGACAGATAATCATAAAATAGCCGTTAACTGTGCATGAAATCATCGGATAGAGAATGATCGGCCTGCATTCATAGCCAGTTGCCACAGTATCTACACTAATACCAATGACGTCACAAGACTGTGTGTAGCACTCGCCCGCAACGCGGGCCGCTCTGAGGAAAAATGGATGCGGCCCGAGTTTGAATCTCGATTTTTGCAACTCAATTTAGGCACATAATACACTTTTTCAGACCGAAATTTGCATGAATTCTCATTCTATAGACAAAATATAGCTATTGCAGACTGAATACATTTTGTCAATTCTAAAAGTGATTATAGCTTTAACGAGTGATCGTCACTCGAATACATGCTAGTCTATTGCTAGATCTCCCACTTACATATGTATGGCATGGAGACGCCACTCTTGGGCGTGACCTCGGACACCATCAGGAGCAGGATGGTGTACGAGAGGAGGACGGTGATGGCGAGGGAAGTCTTCTCCCCGGCGTCACTGGGCATCAGGAACACGAGGCAAGACAACAGCGCGATCATGAAACACGGCACCACCACGTTCAGAACGTAGTACATGGGCTTACGCTGAAATAAAGGGCACATTTGGCTCATCTGTCAACACCATGGATCTTGATTGTGTATTGAAAGCAACGTCTCGATGGTGTTTTAACTGTGGTGTTCCACATAAGTGTCAGGTCGTTTTGGAGTGTCGTGCCCAGAATATATATGTTGACCTGAATTACGAGTTTGGAAAGCACGTTTTGTCTGGACCATGTATTCAAAAATATATTAGCCATATATTTTGATGACCACAGCAGGGAGACCCTGAGGTGACATACCAACAATATTTTTTAATCCGCGCGCACAATTCATTAAAACGTGCGCACGAAATATCAATTCGTGGCACGAATGAATAAATCGTGCTCAAAAATTAACAATTTGTGCGCTTGATTTAGTTGGGCACGGATTACTATAACCAATCAGTGGGCGCGAATTAGTTTTTTGGTGTTCACGAGTTATCAATTGATTAATTCGTGGCCATGAATTGTTATTTCGTGTGCACGGATTATTAATTCTGGTGCACGGTTTACTAATTCGTGTGCACGGTTTACTAATTCGTGGGCACGAATTGTTATTTCGTGTGCATGGATTAAAAAATATTTTTGGCATGTCCCCTCAGGGGCTCCGTACCACAGCTTTGCACACTTGACTTACTTACCCTGAGGGTGAGAGTGAAGTACGCTTGTGGTACAGATACCCCGGAATCCTCGTCAGAAGCGAGGAGTCCGTCGTAGGCCTTGGCGTCCAGGAGATCCCATTGGTCATTGGGTTCGTAGTTGCTGAGGTCCATGGGCATAGCTTTGTACGTCAGAGCGAAATTCGTGTATACCCAGTTCACGAACGTCAGGTTACACACCTACAGTCGTTATCATAAAACAATTGTTGTGTATGACTGTGATCAATATATTTATTAAGGTTTATATAATGTATGGCATGTCAGTTAGTAGAACAGTGTCACATATTAGGATATTTGTTTCAGGAACGGTAGCGCCATATCATGAGGGGCGGGTTTGGGTTTATATTTGGGGGGGGGGGGGGGGGGTGCAAGACCACTCTGAAATGTATGCCATTTTTGTAGGCTAGGTTCCTGACTCTAGTTAATTACCATCTAAACCCGCCAACGTATTAGATGGAAACTCGATTTGAAAATCCCAACCTACGTAGAGAAAGTTATCATGAACAGACCTGTGTGTCGTATGGGAATGTTTCCAGGTTCACTCTGCATTCAGTACTCCACTTGAAGCCGGGCGCAAACAGCACAGAACCGTCATACGTAACAGACACCCGGAACTTGACATCCAGGGACAGATCATTACCTTGGTTGACACTGTAACATCGCCATGACACCACACACATAGTACAGATCTATACACGTGCGACATTCGGCAAAACTTAGTAAATATGATGTACATGCATGACTGCAGGTGAATTGGAAAGATCGAAATTGTTTTCCATTGTGGCCTTATGTACTAGTATAATATAGTGAACATCATGTTTTTCTTGTGTTGGTAATTGTGTACCCCCCCCCCCCCCCAAACACACACACATACCTATTGTACATAGCCAACTCCGGAAGCCAGATTGAGCTCGCGGGTACCACAATACGGTATGTGTTGTTGTAACTCGTTGGGTTCCATCTCAGAAGCTCATCTGTCCAAAACTGAAATTGCCCGTCAGATGTCACTGTTAGCTATTTAGTTTAATATATCTACGCCCATCTACATATTTTTCCTCCCATACTGGGATCCAAGACATTCTGTATTAATTGCAGAGTACTGATGAACAATGATTTTGTCTACATACCATTGCGACCCAACCGAAGCTGTCCAGTACTTGATTTTGTTCATCCTATCAAATGTACAATAGGTCAATTGGATCATGATGCTTCTCTGATTTTATTTACTTCAAACATATTGAATGTCAAAAAGATAACAAATGCCCTTAATAGTGTTGAGTTCAGTTACGTACAAATCTCTCGATCTTCTTCAAAAGGAAGTTGACCGATATGGTCATCTGTTTGTGTGGCGATTTTGCCCTAAGCACGCGGCAGGTGTTTGTAAACATAAAAGCCATTTATGTGGCCTTTCTGTACTTGGCCTTGTTTTGACATGCTCCGTTCGAGCGTGCGTTGCCACGGCGACGTATTGTAATTTACGCTCCAGTAAACTATAACAATGGATCGATTTAACCTCGCGTGCGTCCTACAGTTTGTGGTGTATTATATATACACTGGAAGCGACTCGTTCGAGGAGATTGTCCAAGATCGAGACTAGGACGCACACGAGGCTCGCCATGAGCTTTGTGTTCCCTGGGTCTGAGTAGTGGGCTCCTAGAGCCCTGGGGACGATTTCCGTGGGGAGGCCCGGGCTGGGAGAGACGAGTTGCTGACTCGGGGGCCTTCGGCCCTGTGGATCGCCAGCTCTCTCCCTTCCCGGGACATGTGACAGAGGCTCTGGCCAGCATGTCGGACTGTACGGGGTTCCGTCCCCGAGGCAGACCGCGGCTCGCCAGGCCCCGCCAGTTAACACCGTGGTGATGAACCAGTTTCTGAACGGTGTCCGTAGGCCTGGGAGTGTCGGGTGGGCTGTTACCTGGTTACCGTTAATGATGAAGTAGTTACCGTGTCCGCCGCGACCTCCGGTGAGCGGCCCTGCCGCGAGGATCCGGAATAGCGGATGCGCGTCCGCAAGGACTCGGATGAGAGAGGACTATCCTCGAGGATCCCGAAGAGCGGACGGTAGTCAATAACTTTACATTGGTGCCGTGACCAGGATCAGTCCGACAGTGTTCCATCGCAGCCTACCGTCACAGTGTTGTCGCCTCCTTAGTCCCTGGGGATCGCCCGCTCCTCAAGGACGTCTCGAAAAAATGACGAGAGCGAAAGAGAAGGCCAAAGATAAGGCCGATGAATCCAAGGGGAGGGATAAGGGTGGAAGTGTCGCGGACCACACCCGGTCACGCGACAGCCCCCGTGAGACGTCTCCGGACGACTCCGGCGGCCGGAAGGAACGCGCGGAAACCTCCGTGGACAAGACCCCGTCCGCGGAGACGACTCCGGCGTCCCTGGCTCCGTCTTCGGACGTAGAGTCGGGCCCCGCGGGGCCGCAGCAGGAGTTGCCGTCAAGGCCGGACCTTGACGTGTTAGGCGCGGTGGGTGGAGCTGGCAACGGCTCTACGCCGCGCCCGCCCGCGCCCAGAACAGATCCGTGGCAATCGGCACCCTTCCATAAGACGCCTTCGAGCGTCCGGAATCGAGCGCCGATGCATGCGGGTCCTTCTGGACGAGCGGACCAGTCTTACCAGATGCCGCACCCGGCCGGGTGGGCTCCCTCGCGGGCCTCTGGCATGGGTTCTGGTCGGTCCGCACCGGGCAGTGTGGTGGATCAGCTCACCGACGCACTTGGTGAGCTGGCTCCCCTCGGGCGCTATGACCGCGCCCGGTCGCCCCATCAGGGACGATCAGACCGGCGGAACCGCTCCCCTTCTCCGCTGTCACAAGGCAACTCGGGGCCTTTGACGGAGAGGGAGAGGTGGCTGATTTCCGAGGCGCTTGTACTGTTCAAGCGGAATCAGCTGCATTCGAGCGTTGACCCGTCGGTCACCCTAAGTCCGGGGATGTCTGGGCCAGTAGCCCCTCCCCAAGTCCTGCCGAGTCCGCAGGCGCCAGTGGCCCCCGCAATGGGACCCGCGCCTGCCCCGCGGCTCGGAGGCACCACGTTGGCGACCGCGTCGACCGTTCCGACGGTTGGAGCGCAAGCCGCGTGGTCGACTTACCCTGGCACGTACAGTGTGTCGGACGGGCAGTGGCAACAGGCGGCTTCGGCCCCAAGCTTTGCCGCCCCTTCTGGAGCCTACCCAGTAGGTTCGATGGGAGCCCCGCCCGCACCTAGCCAGAGTGGGTTTTCAGCGGGAATGATCCCGGCGGCAAACGTGAGCTTCCCTGCTCCTATGTCCGCGGCGTCGATGTTTGCTCCGGCAGACTCCGCCGCAGGCGTGGGAAGCGCGCGGAACTTGCCGCAGTACACGGACGACCCCGGAGCCGGGACCGCACGTCGGGCGCGTAACAAACGCGATGACGGGCCCGACCACTCTTCGTGGCGGAAACGGTTCAACGGGGATAACGCCGACTTGGAGGACTACTTGCTCCAGGTATGGCGTACCGCCGTGTACGAAGGATGGTCCCAGCCTGAGGCTGGACACGTCCTCGCGGGGAGCCTGGAAGGGAAAGCTCTCCGCGTGATGCCGTGTCTGCCGGTAGGAACAGTGACGTTCGGCGAGGTTGCTCGTCAACTTCGCCTGCTGTTCCCGCCGACGACCAATCGGCGGCAGTCTGAACGAGAGTTCAAGGCGCGTATCCGCCAGCCGACTGAGTCCGTGACAGACTATGCGTACAGCTTACGCATACTCGGCCGGAAAGCCTTTCCGGACATGGACTCCAGACGGTTCGAGACGATGCTGATCGATCAGTTCATCGATGGCCAGCCTTACCACCTAGCGTACGGGCTGGCCACCCATGAAAAGCGATCGATGGAGGAGGCGATAGACTCCGCGCTTGCGCTTGAGATGGCTGTCCGTCCTAGACAGTTGCCTCCAGCCTCGGCTCCGGCCCCGGCTGTACCCGCGCAGGTGGCGACTCCTCCTCCGGTCAAGGCATCGCAGGTGACCCCGTGGCAGGACCCGGTCGTCCGGGAACCCGCCAGGGAACCTACCCAGCAGTGGGTTAGTGCGCCGGCACCTTCTACAGGGGCGCCCGCACATGCGGCACCGGTCGCCGCGCCGCACTCGCCTTCGGACGAGTGCGACATAGAGGAATACGACCTCGGCGCCGCGCAGATGATTGCGCACTGCGCCGGGCTCGAAGCTCCGGGAGCCGCAGAATGTTGCGCGTTCACCTCCGGACCAGCTCAGAACCGTCCCTGCTACTTCTGCGGAAAGCAGGGACACTTTTGGCTGAAGTGTCCGGAGTTGTTGGAACGCCTGCGGTCGCGCGGATACCAGGGAGCTCTCCCTGGCCCGCAACGGAGGAATTCCTTCCGGTCTGGTCCTCCGGGACAGCAGAATCGGAACCCGCGGCAGGGAAACTAGATCCGGACGTGGTGGCGACCAACACTGCGTCCGGGGATAGTTGTTCGGTGGCAAACGATGCCGCCCCACCCGCTGATGAGCAGGACGGACCCCAAGTGGATATGACTTCTCCGGAAGTAGTCCTTGGAGACCAGTCTAGCTCCTCCGCGGCTGAGGCGGATGGCGAGGACTCCGTAGATGAGCCCAGCGCGTGCGAAAGGTATCGCCCGACCTGCGCGCTGGTGAGGGACCCCTGCTGGTACCTGCCCCTGTCCTTCGGACGGGAGCCGGTCCGGTTCCTCATAGACTCAGGCTCGGAGGTGACCCTCGTGGCCGCCGGAACGTTTAGGAAGGAGCCCGCACTCCGCAACCTTGAGTTGCGAGATCCCGGACCATACAAGCTCTACGGAGCGGGAGACAACCGCATCCGTATCCATGGCATCATCGATCTGCCTATTACCCTTGGGGACAAGGTGTATCTGACAGAGGCGATCGTGGCGGATATCGGAGCGGCCGGGATAATTGGGATGAATTTCCTACGGGTCCACCGGGTGATTGCCAACTTTAGCGCTGGCGAGTTCCGGATGGGAGAGGACACACACTTCCTCTTCCGCTCGGGCCCGATGCATTCATTCCAGATGCGGACATCGCGCACTGTAGTAGTGCCGCCGATGAGTGAGATGATCATCGAGACGAGGCCGCGGCGTCCCCGCATGCCCCTCGATGGTCGTCCGTGTATAGTGCAACCCGTGAGCAGTTTCGCCGCAGGAACTGGGCTCGTGCTGGGTGGGGCCCTGGTCATGTCCAACCCCCGCGCGATGCCCATCCTTGTGGTGAATCCTACGGATGCTCCGATTGTACTGAAGCGCGGATGCATAGCAGCTACTGCTATTCCCGCGGCTTCGAGTCGTGTCATCCCCGACGATCCGGTCTGCCGCGCTGCGTGCGCGGCGGCGGCCGCCGGAGATGATCCGTTCACCCTGCCGGACCATTTGGAATCTCGGGTTCCGAAGGACCGGCTGGATGAAGAGCAGCGCCAAGCGCTCCGCAGACTGCTGCGGCAGTATGCGGATGTGTTCATGGGTCCTGATGGTGCGGTTGGCAAGACTGACGTCGCCAAGCACCGCATCGACCTCGTGGACGAGCGTCCTCTCAAGCAGCGTCTTCGTCGGGCAGCAATAGTGCACCAAGAGGTCATAGACCAGGAGGTGCAAAAGATGCTCGACTTGGACATCATCGAACCCAGTGACAGCCCTTGGGCCAGTCCGGTGGTTATGGTGAAGAAGAAGGACGGCTCGTGGAGGTTCTGCGTGGACTATCGGAAACTCAACGATGCCACGCGGAAGGACTCATATCCTCTCCCGCACATTGAGGATACCTTCGATGCCCTGGCCGGGTCGCACTATTTCTGTGCTCTGGATCTGGCCTCCGGGTATTGGCAGGTGGAGATGGAGGAGAGTGATCGGGCGAAGACTGCCTTCGTTACCAAGAACGGGCTCTACCAATTCAAGGTAATGCCGTTCGGGCTCTGTAACGCACCAGCGACGTTCGAGCGCCTCATGGAGATGGTACTCAAAGGGTTCCTCTGGAAGCGATGTATGGTCTACATCGACGATGTCGTCGTGTATGGCCGGTCGTTCGAGGAAACCCTCACCAACCTCCAGATGGTGCTCCATCGCATCCGCGGAGCAGGGCTTAAATTGAAGCCAAGTAAGTGCGAGCTATTCGCGCAGGAAATCCTGTACTTGGGCTTCATGGTAACGGGCACCGGAGTGAGACCAGACCCCGCAAAGGTGGCGGCCGTGCAGAAATGGCCTCCGCCATGTAATGTGGCGGACGTGAGGTCCTTCTTGGGCTTCGCGAGCTACCACCGCAGGTTTATTCGCGGCTTTGCGGAGATCGCGCGTCCCCTTACTATCCTCACGGAAAAGGGCGCCGATTTTGTTTGGTCCGCCGAGCAGGCTAACGCCTTCTCGGGACTCCGGCAGGCCTTGGTAGTGGCCCCGGTGCTGCGGCACCCTCGTCCGGACTGCGAGTTCATCCTGGACACCGACGCGAGTAACTTCGCGCTTGGCGGTGTCCTCTCGCAGATCGTGGATGGGCAAGAGCGGGTAGTAGCTTATGCGAGTGTGGCCTTGAGCCGCTCTCAAATGAACTACTGCACCACTCATCGCGAGTTGCTCGCGGTGGTTACGATGACCAAGCGTTTCCGGCACTATTTGTTGGGACGCCATTTCCGCTTGCGGACTGATCATAGTTCGCTGAGATGGCTCCTCAACTATAGTGAGGCCGACGGCTTGGTGGCGCGGTGGCTCGTCAAACTCCAAGAGTATGACATGCAGATAGAGCATCGCGCTGGTAAGTTGCACGGCAACGCGGACGGCCTGTCCCGTTGTCATAAGTGCAAGAATCCGGGTTGTGCAGGGATGGCACCATTCCAGCAAGCCGCGGATTCGTCCTCAGACTCGGAATTGGACGTTCCGGGGAGACCGCAGGCCGCCGCCCCCTCTAACAACACGGCGGCCGGAGCGTCTAGGGCTCATCTCCGCGCGCGGACCCGCCGATATCGGCGAGGGCGTCCCGCATATGAAGCGGAGGTGCGGCTCAGCTCCAGCGAGTCTTCCTCGAGTCCGGCGGTGTACTCCTCGTGGGTACCCTCGTCCTCTGGAGAGTCTGAGTATGAGCGGTCCTTGCCCCCTGCGGTGATGGCCGCTGCGGCGCAGCCGGACGCGACGGATGAGGAGCCTAATTACTTGGGTGGCTACTCTCCGGCGCAGATAGCTGCGGCGCAGAGAGCTGACAGAGCTCTGGCACCGGTAATCACAGCCCTTGAGGCCGGCCAGAAGCCCTCGAAGGATGAGCGAAAGACCTACAGGGAGGAGACCTTGTCTCTAGTATCTCAGTGGGAACGACTCTCCTTGAGGGATGGCCTCCTGTACCGGCGCTATGAGCCACCGACCCCACTGCCTCCAATATGGCAGTTGGTGCTTCCGGCGGAGCTGCGGAAAGAAGTACTCCACCAGTTGCATGACCTCCGGGTGACCGGTCACTTGGGAATCCGGAGGACCGTCCATAGGCTACAACAGCGCTTTCATTGGCCTGGTAGCGGCTTGGACGTGCAACGGTGGTGCGCAGCCTGCCCTCGGTGTCAAGCTCGCAAAGGAGTCCCGACTCCTGGCCGCCACCCCTTAACCACGGTTAAGGCGGGCGCGCCGTTTGATCGGATAGCTCTGGATATACTGGATACCCACCGGGTCACCCCGCGCGGTTTCCGGTACATCCTGGTGATATCCGACTATTTTACCAAGTATACCGACGCCTACCCACTGCGCCGCCAGACTGCGGACGAGGTAGCTCGGTTATTGGTGAATAGATGGGTGGTGTACCATGGGGTACCTAAACAGGTACATTCGGATCAGGGCACGCAATTCGAGAGCAACCTGTTCCGGAACCTAGCACAGATGCTAGGGAGTACCAAGGTGCGGACCACCCCCTACAGGCCCCAGTCTGATGGCCAGGTCGAACGCTTTAATCGATCGGTCCTCAACATGCTGGCGGCCTTTGTGAATGATCGTGCGAATGATTGGGATGACCACCTCCCGTATGTCTTAATGGCGTACAGGTCGTCGGTCCACTCTTCGACCGGAGTTACTCCGCACGCGATGTTGTACGGCCGGGAGTTAAATTTGCCCGTGGATATTATGTATCCCACTGCGGCAGAGACCGGCGCAGTACCCCAGTGCGGTCCGGAGTACGTGGAGTGGATTCGCCGCGCCCTGGCGAACGCCCATGATTTCGCGCGCGCGCGCCTGGACAAGTCTGCCCTCCGGCAGAAGCGAGGCTATGACGCCCATGCTAAGGGTAGGCCAGCTTTTGCGGAAGGCGACAAGGTGCGCTACTATTATCCGCCGCTTAAGCAAGGCAATAAATTTGCTAAGCCGTGGATAGGCCCGTTTACAGTACTGAAACAGGTGACAGATGTGGACTACCGGATCCGGAGGGATTCCGATCCGGACAGGGTTCTGGTTGTCCATATCGATAATCTGAAGAAGTACGAGGGCCCGCTTGTCATGGATCCGCTAATTCAAGATGCGGAACCGGATGATGCTCCCGTATGGGATCCGTCCGGTCAGCATCCGCGGACTCCGGACGAGCGTGTGCGCCGTATGGTGGGCCTCCCGGACCTCTCTGACCCGTCAGATGATGGACTGGGTGGCTATCAGCCAGATGACGGCGATCCGCAGGTACCTCCACTCCCTCCAGTACCTGCGGATGACGGGCGGCCACGACGGAAACCACGTGCGCCAGCCCGGTATGGGTGGGAATAACCTTCCGCCCATGCGGATGCGTCTGCGGTACCCGTCTGTCATACTATGGATGGGTTTTAGGTCGTTCCGTGAGAGTCCGCACGACTTACCTCCGCGGGTGGCTACTTTGTGGCCATCTTCGGAGTTGAGGTCCGCGGAGACTTTCATGTCGTAACGCCGCCGCTCCGCATCCGCCCTCCTGTAGTTTCTAGCGCCAGGGACGTGCGGATGGCCTGTCCGCACCTTATGGACGGCTGTCCGGCGTATTCCGCACAACGGTTACGCTGGCCGGACGAATTTACTGATTCGGCCGGACGCCCCTGGTCCCGGGACAACCTCTTATATGGCCAGACTGAGGTTGGGATTTACGTCCGCTACGGGAGAAGCGTCTTCCCACGGATTTGGGGAACTGGCTCTGGACGCGGGGATAGTGTCCGCAGATGAGGACTGATGTCCGCGGTTCGTCCGCGTGACTCGTCCGGCGTCCGCGGCGCTTTAAGATGACGCACTTCGGTGTAGTTATCCCCCGTGAGCCACTACTGTAATTGCGGTTATGGTAGTTTAAGGTTTCTTACGGCAGGAAACCGACTATCCATTATGATAATGGAGCGGTTGTTAAGTCCGCGTGTGCGGACCAGCCGCGGCAGCGGGTGACGCTCGTTCTCGTCCGGATCGTACCTTACAATGCGCGGTCCGGCCGGAATGACCGGAACCCCGGCCTCCTTCTAAGAAGGGGGTCGTATATTACATGCGCAACACTTGTGGTGGCTTCTAATTCCAATTTCATCTTCATTGGATAAGGGCAATACGCCGTACAATGGTAGACGTCCGGCCTGGACTCCGTCCGCGGGCAGCCCCGGACGTCCGCCGGCTATTGCTTTCACCATCTTTGGGCGCCTCTAGATTGGGCGCCGGTATGAAGGGTTCGCCCCCTAACCAGTGCGGTTATGGACCATGCCGGCTCCGCGTCTAAATCTATTGGCTCCGCGCTCCGGTAGTCGTTTGAGGAGGCTCTGGGCTGGACCGGGCACCGCTCCGCGGCCGGGCAGTACGTCGGGGATGCTAGTGGGCGCTTTGCAAACGCCCATAGGGCGCCCGATTGTCTGTCCGGACGTCATGGGTATGTCCGATCGCCCTGTAAGCGTGCCAGCGGCTATGGGGAGTGATTTTGTTTATTTTCCATCTCATTTATTATTTATGGGAGGATTATAAGCCACAAGTGTGTGCGTGTTTCCCGTGGAAATGCTATTCTTACTCATTTATCCCATATATGAGAAAGTTTAGTGATATATCTTTTCCCTGGTGCAATAGAGAGTAAGAAATCGGGAGATTTCTGCTTTCGCAAGAGGGGTGTAGGAGATTGTGTACATTGTATCGAAGGCTGTATGCCGTGATCTATGAAAAGCATGCAAGCGGTGGTGGATTTATTTTCATTGCTGCTTGAGCGGTGTTAAATTTTTATTTATCGCTGCTGATAGGGTGACATAATCGTAACACCCACAAGTAGTTTGGCTTTTTGATACATTGTATACAATCTTTAACCTGCGAGGGTGATTAACTTCACGTCATTGATCGCCAGTGCGAAAGCTATTGCTAATGACTGCTGTTAATTACTGTAGTATTTTAGCGGGTTCCCCCGGGATGGCTTGTGTACACAAGCCACCCGTATACATGGCATGAAAGGAGTCACCGGGGGGAGATGCGTGTATGGGAATGCGGGAATGTAAAACGTCCTTTTGTCTGTCGATCGGGTAGATGCAGTGAATAGACGTTTCCACGGGAACGCGTCATACGATGCGTGTGCAGTATAACTGCCAACACTTGATGCCTATAATCGATGTAACTCGACACCTTCTCGTCATTCAAGCGCTCGGCACTGGTGGAGACGGATCTGCGGATCTGACTCCCAGTGTTTAGAGCGATTAGAGCGCTTGAAATGTCGGAAAGTAGCGACGGCTGGGGAGGTGATGAAGGGAGGGAAGAGGGGTCTCTTGAGCGCGGTAATTCGTACTCGAGACCCCAGTCTAGGCCCGAGGAGGATGACCGCGAGGACATCCCTCGGGGAGCCTATGTGGGTTCTGAGGAATCCAGCTCCAGCTCCGGTTCTTACTCAGGAACCGAGTCTGAGAGCGAGGTCGCGGAGGACCGCCCCGCAGAGAGTGACTCGGCCACGGCAGGCGCTGAGTTACTCCTAGATCCGTCGTCTTTTTCTCGTATGGAAGAGATGATGGACTGCGGTGGTGCGGGACTTGCTAGTGTGGACATTGAGTTGCACCCGTCCTCGGAGATGCTTGCGTCTCTGGGCCCGGATGAGAGTACTCGTGCGGAAACCCGTCCGGATGGCCGTAGCCGTCCGGACACCGGTTCCGCCGAGAACTCCTCGGTGTCCGCACCTGCGGAGTCTGGTCCGCACGACCAGAAGGCCCCTGGGACTTGGGCGGAGCAGGTTGACGCGGCTGAGGAAGCCGCATCCCAAGCGCCGCCTCAGGAACAGGAGTCTGGCTCGAAGGAGACCGAGAACCGAGATGACGGGTTTACATCGCCCGTCTCTAGGCGTACTCGCCGTCGAGCCCGGGAGATTGCTCAAAAGCAGTGGAGAGCCCAGCAAGAGCTGGAAGCCGCTGAACATGGGCAATCTGAGGCCGGATCCGACCCGGACCCGGCCTCCTCGCCTCCAAAGAAGAAAAAGAAGAAGCGGCCGCACCGGAAAAAGAAGTCCGGCGGCCCCTCGCCTCAAGCAGGATCGAAGTCCGGAGGACCTCAGCCACTGGCGCCTAAGCCGGGCGGCCAGAAAGGGTCCTCCGCCAAACCCGGAGTCGCCAAGACGCCTAATCCCTCGGGATCTGGTGCGGGCGGCGCCTCCGCGGGATCCGGCCCAGGCGCGGGAGGTTCCGGTAAGCGGGTGCCTATCAAGGCACCGAAAGGAACCTCCTCTTCTTCTTCCTCCGGTACCAAGAAACCTACCGGAGCTGCGGAGGTGGGGTCAAGTCCAGTGGACAGAGGGCGTCCCGTGCCGAAGGAGGGAGATCTTCGTTTAGAACTCCTCCGGAAGCGCGCGGAGCAAGACGGGGTCCACCTGTCTGACGCCGCACTGGAAGCGGGAGCGCGGGCCTTCGTTGCGCAGCAACGGAGGGCCGCGCCCCCACGCGGGAAGAGTGTGCCCCGACAAACCAGGTCGGAGAATCGTTCGGGGGCGGCCAAAAAGAAGAAACGGTCGTCCTCGGAGCAGCCCTCTATCCAGAGGCTGCGGGCCGAGATGGGCCCCGAACTCCCTGGAGTCCGTCAGGGACACATGTTCCTCCCGCGTTACGGCAGGGATCCGCAGGGACGCCGCACCGCGGCGGCCGGCGCGGCGGCCGACACGCCTTTCACACGGCCTCGTCCACTCACGGACGAGGAGCGTGTCGGATTGCCGCCCGAGCCAGAGGAGGGTGTAATATGCCAACTCTGTCCGAAATCCCTGGACGGGTATGAGGACCCGCACCGTGCGCTCAACCGGGATCGTAGGTATCCTACCTACGACCACTTGAGTCGACACATTGCGGGGTACCACTACCCCTGGATGCAAATGTTCGTTTGCAAGAGGTGCTACTCCGGCACCCCTCAGCAGCGATATTTCGCCAGTTTAGAGGCCCTAAACGATCACCGCTCGGGTGCACACCGCGGTGAGGGACTTCATCTCGTTGGAAATGAAGTGGGGCCTGTATTCAATTATGGATACATACCACCGAGGGTGGCGTCGTTCATGACTACGTCAGGGACGGCGAATCACCGGTTCTTTCACTGGGGTCCATGGCGCTTTGCACAGCGCGTCATGGACGATGCCTGGAGGCAGTCTGGCGTTGTGTCCGCGGGCTCGAGCTACACCGCTCGCCTGACGGCTACGATGGGCCAGACCCCGGCGGAGTTCCAGGCGGCGGAAGCCGCCCGGACAGCAGCAGAGGCTGTCCGTGAACCGCCGGTGATCCAGGCCGGTGAAGAACGGCACCGGGTGACCATGATCGTGTCGGAGATGCCGCAGATCGCGGCCAAGACACGAGTGGCTACTCCTAAGCCGCGCCCCCAGCCAAAGACTCAGGGGAAGAGTTCGTCCGCCGGAAAGACTCCGGCCGGGACGACGCCCTTGCAGTCTCCGGGTGCGCTGACTCAGGAGGACTACCCGGGCTTGCTCGAGGTGACGGTACCCGCGGGTCCGTCTGAGGGACGGGTGGTGGCAGACACCTCCGCCTCCTCGAGTACCGCGTCGGCGGTCCCGCCAAGGACTCCACGCGTGACTCCCTCGGTAGCGAGCAGTAGCGGACGTGCGGTACCTCTCACGAGGTCGGCGTCCGCGTCCTCGTTGGTGGTTGAGGGGACGTCCGCAGGGTGGCAAAGCACTGCCTCCCTGGACTTGGACCCCCTCGACGCCACGGCGGACGTACGCCGGAGGCTCGGTCCCACGACCGCCAGCGTCTACGAGACTTTCCGCGAGTCTGTAGGCCAGGCGGTCGGCCATCGTCGCGATGGTATGGACCGGATCCCCGGTGATCCGGCGTTGGTGAACCTGCCGGTGCCTCGAGCCATTCGTGACTTGGGGTCCGCAGGTGTGGCCGCGTTGGTCCGCGCTCGGGAGGAGCACCCCTGGGATCACCCCCAGCGTGGTCGACTCACCCGAGCGGCGGAGTACCTTGTGGCGGAGATGGACAGCTCTCTGGATCGGTTCAGCCGGTGCCGCGCCGAGGCCTCCCGTGTCGCATGCGATCTCGCATACGACCAGGGCCTCATGGAAGGCACCCGGCGGAGCCTAGAGAGCCACCGGACTTTGTCGGCCGTCATTGAGCGGCGCGCGTTCGACCAGGGTCGGACCGCCGCTCTTGCCGAGCAGTCCGGGGCGTCCGCCCCCGCCCCAGAGGTGGCCGCACGGATGGAGCACCTGGAGGCTGAGAATGAGCAGCTACGGCGTCGTCTTGACGAAGCCGAGGCCGCTCGGACTCGCCTAATCCAGGGCGTCGATGACCCCGAGTCGTCCGCCCTGAACCAGGCGGCTCTCCGGCGCGCGGATGCCGCTTTGGAGCTGGCCATCTACCCATACCTAGTCCAGGTGTGGGGAGAGCGGACGGCCGGTCCACAGCGCACCCGCGATACGGTGGAGATGTTCCGCGCCATAGCAGATCTCGGCGCGACATCTCTACCGGCCTCCGTTGTGATGGCTCCGTCAGGACCCGGATTGCAGGGCTCACCACAAAAGCCCGTGCAAGCTCCACCGGGCCTGCCTCATCCGCCCGTGCAGCCGGCTTTCATTATGCCGGCTCCGCTGCTTCCGCGGCGTAGGGACCCGTCACCGCCGCCAGACCCCAAGACAGGCGGCACGGATGAGGAGCCGATGACGACGGAGGAAGGCTAGGGTGCTAGCCTCGTCGCTGCACGTGTGCGGCGGCGTGCCGGAGTCGCTCCCGCGGCTCCGCCCTGCCTCAGACCCGTTCTGCGGATCTGAGGAGCCGGCCGGCAGGGCGGTCGGCAACATTTTAGAGGTACTATCACTTTTGATCACTCGGTGTGTCGTTTTACAAAATTTCTAAATTTAAAGTCTAACCTTAAAGATATTCCAAAGACTCGACACACCGTCCTTTTATAATGGATGACCTTTCAAGGTCATCACACGGTTTTGGACCACCTCGGTCAAAATTTTAGCTTGTTTATTAGGATTTATTCAAAATTGCAAAGCGCGTTATAGTTTACTCCATAAGTCCGGGGGTAGTTCCCCATTCTTCCAAAAGGGACTCTTAAAGTCCTAGTGTTTGCGCCGTGACTTCCGGGCGTTGCCATCGTGCCTTCTTCCGGCCCCCGCCATGCGAAGCCTTCGTCGGGTTTCGAGCATTTTGGGCGCGGGCGGAACATGTTGGGGACCAACATTGTAAGAAGGGGGTAATGTGGCGATTTTGCCCTAAGCACGCGGCAGGTGTTTGTAAACATAAAAGCCATTTATGTGGCCTTTCTGTACTTGGCCTTGTTTTGACATGCTCCGTTCGAGCGTGCGTTGCCACGGCGACGTATTGTAATTTACGCTCCAGTAAACTATAACAATGGATCGATTTAACCTCGCGTGCGTCCTACAGTTTGTGGTGTATTATATATACACTGGAAGCGACTCGTTCGAGGAGATTGTCCAAGATCGAGACTAGGACGCACACGAGGCTCGCCATGAGCTTTGTGTTCCCTGGGTCTGAGTAGTGGGCTCCTAGAGCCCTGGGGACGATTTCCGTGGGGAGGCCCGGGCTGGGAGAGACGAGTTGCTGACTCGGGGGCCTTCGGCCCTGTGGATCGCCAGCTCTCTCCCTTCCCGGGACATGTGACAGAGGCTCTGGCCAGCATGTCGGACTGTACGGGGTTCCGTCCCCGAGGCAGACCGCGGCTCGCCAGGCCCCGCCAGTTAACACCGTGGTGATGAACCAGTTTCTGAACGGTGTCCGTAGGCCTGGGAGTGTCGGGTGGGCTGTTACCTGGTTACCGTTAATGATGAAGTAGTTACCGTGTCCGCCGCGACCTCCGGTGAGCGGCCCTGCCGCGAGGATCCGGAATAGCGGATGCGCGTCCGCAAGGACTCGGATGAGAGAGGACTATCCTCGAGGATCCCGAAGAGCGGACGGTAGTCAATAACTTTACATTTGTTTGGGTTGTACAAAGGCCTCACTCCTGCGTTATAGTTCGTCATTAGATCCTTCAACAACCTGTTCTCCGGACTTATTGCTGGAAAATATGAAACGGCATGGATACTGTGTATATTCCCTGACTTACGATAACCTAAAATTCATCATATTTGTATACATCTGATTGTGTATTCAGTTTCGTTACAATGAGATCAACTTCGTATTTTTCTTTATAAAGTGCACCATAATTGTGACAATCTACTTCAAATGTCACATAAATAATCAATGTAGACATATTTTCACTTACGTGTTTGTGAGAAACACGGCACCAGAAACACCGACGTCAACACGAAGACTGAAAATGCTACCATTTTTTTCGGTGGAATGTTTGAGTCCAATATAACTTTCGATATTTTCAACACTGTGAGCACAATTTATTTGATGGTCCCACTTGAAATATTTAGAACCATGTTCCGTCCATGCATGATCAAAAGTATCCTCGGATGTGACTCCAAGCTACTGTTATAGTAACCATGTATAGTAGCATACATAACCGGAGCTTGCTGCCCAATCTGAGTGTCCCCCTCTCTATTCCTTCTGTTCCATATTTGCTCAAGGTTATCAATAGATCGGCTACGATGGCCCTCGTCATGTGTGCACATGATTATGACAGTGATCACCAGCCGTCAAAAAGTTTGACGTCAAACGGGCCTGTCGCCATGAAAAAGCTTCCATTTGGTTGTTCACGGGCACGGAGAGGACTATAATAGACAAACTAAGTCACAATGGTCGGGACCCGTGACACAGCCACGCAGGAGACCGGACTTGCAGACTGGATGAGCAGGCGATATAGGCACACACACAAAAAAAATGGCGCCTTTTCATTCCACCCGCGGCTGTTTTTTAGCGCTTTCGTGAGGTGATTCGGTGAGAGAATTCTTCGAACGCGTTGACACCGATTCACGCGAAATCGATCAATTCTAGCAGAATCACGTCGGTGATATTGAGGGTATAAAAAATTGTTTAAACGCATGAATAGGCAATCACTCGAATTGAATGAAACTATTTGCACTGTTGTGAGAGCAAATATTAGGTGGTTCTTTTCGGCAATCTCCGTCATCATATATTTTACTTTGAGTTATATAAATAAGGGAGGGAAAGTAGTTCTTGTATATTCATGGGTGACCGGGCATATATATATATATATATATTGTATATTTTTTATTGCACGGATCAGCCACATTCTACACTTGTAAGTGAATCAACAGAAACCATTCATTCTATTGTGGTTACTGATGTGTATGTTTTGTATTATAAAACATGTATATTACGATGGAGCACCATTAGAATTACATGATGCCTTAATTGTTTATGTGTGCTACCGTACAAGTACATGTAATTATTCATGACACATTTATTAAATAATATAAGGTTAATAATATATCTGGAATGCATAAGGCCTATACAACAAAATATTGGGTTCCAACCTAAGTCGTTACACTAGTAACATACAATACTATAATATATGCCATTGAACAGCTTTCTCTCCATAAAGGATAATGTATAATCTTTCTCAAGTGACGTAAACTACACTCCCTTCATAATAACACAACCACAATCATGGAACAACCTTTCAAGCTTGAATGAGAGTTGCAATTTTTTAGTCACTGAATAGGATCCTGGACAAAGCCTTGAGGATATGATCGTCCTTAGATATTTTGAAGTTTAAAAAGCTTTAAGTGATATTGGTAGACAAACTGTTCAAAATCAACTACAAATATGTGTGTGGTCTCAGAAAAATAGGTTACAGAACAAACTATGCTTGATCAGATGGATAGATCATGCATATGACAGTACTAGCAGCCGCTTATTCTTTTTTTGTGCGCCACTCAGAATTACCTCTGAGCTGAGCTAAAGTCAAGTTCATCCATCAGTGAAACACGCGTTTTGGCCGTAGCTTTGTTTTGGATAATCGGATCGACTTGAAATATTTTGTGTCTCAATTGAGTGTCATGTCGTAATTTTTTTCACCAAATTTTAGAATTCTATTTCAAAAATTGAAAAAGTTGGCAATCTAACCAAATGTTAAAAGTACACTTTGTGCCCAAAATGTCAAAGCTGCATCATTTAAGTCTCCGTTAAATACGGCCTACACAGTCAAGTATACTTCAAGTCAAGTTATCAAATTGTGGTTTCCACCGAAAAACACATCGGAGTTGGTACATTGTATGGAGATCGATCATCATTGTAAAGTATTTTCGATTGCGCTGTAAATGCATCGATCTGGAAGTATACAGTGCGACCACTGAGCTTTGGGAGAAATATGATAAGGATCAGCTGATAAGGAGCACGTTTATAGATGAATACATGATGATGCCAGCGTGGCTTTGGTTCCGTTGTCATTCCGAAAATGTTGTATTTTACTAGCTCTAGTTATTGGCATACAGTAACCAAGATCTGGTACATACACATGTAGGCCCTATACAGTGATACATGTGCACACACAATGGGAAAGTGCCTAAACGTGCACAGATGCAGACGAGTCTGTCTAGGAACTACAAGTCTGTCGTAGGTCAGCTGGTATTGTGCGATAATTGATTTAATGTAATCCCCCCATGGTCACTGGGGAGGTGCTTGCTTACGCGTAAAACGAATGGTACCGATTTGAGACAACGATGTTATTACTCACAGATTAATTATGTCACAAACGCAAATACAAACACAATACAGCACAATAACACGATGTAGCAATGGCTGAGCAAGGAAACAAACACCAGGCTACTTTGTTGAAAGTGCATCCAAAGTCACATGTTACCAAAAATAATGGGCAACTCGAATAATCTTGCAGATAAGAAACGGTATACGCATGGCAATCTCCTCTCCAGTGATGAAACGCGACAGACAGAAATTGATGGAAAGTCTAGTTCCGGGGAATTATTCAATACGGGTTCACGAATTCAATATGACTGTCCGTATAAACGGAATGATGACAACAAAACATAGGCCTATCTCCCGTTTCTCTAGATTCGCGAAGAACGTTAGGTAGAACAGGCGTGCGTTTGAAGCTCGCTGCCTGGCTAAATTTAGGAACCAAAACAACTTTAGATAATACAATTAGTTTGAATAATTTTTGTTGAAATGTGTGAGGGCAAGGTGAGGAATTGTGGCTAATGATCATCAAGCATGATATTCATACATACCAAATTTGTAGAAGGTTGACTAACACCTGAAAATGTCTGAAATTTGCTGTGATAGGGCATGTCATATTTCAGTCATATCGGTCATATAATCACTGCTACATGATCACGCGAACATGTATATTTGTGTGCATTCAATCTCGCATCATAATGGATCAACCAATGTGCAGTACATTTGTAGGAGGTTGACTAACACCTGAAAATGTCTGAAATTTGCTGTGATAGGGCATGTCATATTTCAGTCATATATCGGTCATATATAATCACTGCTACATAATCATTCGAACATGTATATTTGTGTGCATTCAAAATCGCATCATAATGGATCAACCAATGTGCGATACGGACTGGATACATAGGAAAATATTATCATAGACGTAACGCAGATTCGCGCTAAGATGTAAATGTACCATGCGTGATGATTCTTTCATATGGGCCTCCTTTAATTGTGACCACGAAGCGACTGTCGTTATGGGGTGTGATGGACCAACCAATGGACCTTGTTATCATATAATGTCAAATTGGCATGCTTGTGATAATTTTTTTGTGTATCAAGAGGTTGAATATGTACACAGTTTGCCTGGTTATGTGGATGACCAATACTTAGAAATTTGCCGTTAATCGTGCATGAAAACAGTGGATAGAGAATGATCGGCCTGCCTACATTGCCGGTTGCCACAGTATCTAGACAAATACCAATGACGTCATGAGACTGTGTGTAGAACTCGCCCTCGAGGCGGGCCGCTTTTAGGAAAAAATTCATGCGAGATTGACTGGCCCGAGTTTGAATCTTGATTTGGCAACTCAATTTAGGCACGTAATACACATGTTCAGACCCAAATTTTCACGATTTCTCATTCTATAGACAGAACAAAGCTACTGCAGAATAAATACATTTTGTCAATTCTAAAAGTGATTATAGCTTTAACGCAGTCCGCTACAAACAGTGAGGTAACGAAGAGTCAAAATTTAAAAGTCATTTCTTGAATATTATCTCTTCGAAATGACATTATTTTATAGAGTAAATGATCAGCATCCTAATACTGAAAAGAAAAAAGGGGGTCACCGTGCTCGTTTCTTCTACATATTCGATCGAAATCACACAAATTTACCCAAAAAAAAGACATAAATTATGGCATTTTTGCACATTTTTTCGTTCATATTCACATCTTGCATCGTGTTTTCCATGAGAACGGATACGGTGACCCCCTATTTTCTTTTCAGTTTCAGGATGCTGAACAGTTACTCTATAAAATATATCATTTTGAAGCTCCAGATTATGTTGACACAGTTATTTATTTAAAAAAAACTCTTTGAACCCCTCCCTTCACTGTTTGGAGCGGACTACCTTAAGTAAGTAATGGTTGAAAAAGAGCTACACTAATCTCATTCCGCAAAAAAAATATGTTTTTTGTACCTTTTAATGCAGTAGCTTTCAAGTTAAACATAAAGACAACCACAAGATGCTCTATTCATGTAAAGGTATATTGTATATTTCTGAATGACATAGATTTAAAAACAGGCTGCTTTTGGCTGATATTTTGTGTACCTCACTCGGCAGTCTAGGAGCAATTTTGTACCGAATTTCACACTTCCATCGCAAAAATTGGCAATGTACTACAATGTTAAATTTCAGTCCAAATCGGCATCTAGGGAATCTGAGCATATTCGGGGATTTGGCCGTGTTGTCATTTATCAGGATTCGAAGTGTTGCAATTTTGGACCAGTGGAAATAATGGGGTGTATCCTACACAAACATGTTGATTTCAAAAGCGACCAAATGCACAAAATCGTGTGCGGACGAAGAAATTCAATGATGAGGCTGAATTTAACATTGGGATAGAGTGGATAAAATTTTTAATTTTAGCGATAGAAGTAAGAAATGGGGTTTAAAATGGTCGTTTGAAGGTATGAAGTGAAGTATGCTAAATAATAATACGATAGGCCTAGCATTCACCATCGTCTAAATATCAACAAAAAAGTGTAAACGAGTTGGAAAAATTATGGTATAGCGGGTTAATATTTATTGTAACAGTAATTATCGATAAGATCGTTATAGTCAGTCGAGTGTTTGATTGCTTTCAGTGTGTTACATTACAACAAAAAGTATATAAATAGAGGTGGTTTGGTACGTTATTATGTAATAACATATGGGGAAATAAAACTGAGGGTCTATTGAAGTGCATTTTGTTAGGAAATTATTGACACTTTTGTCCAGAACATTCATGCAATATTTACTGAGAACATACATGAATGAACCCTATAAACCATTTTATATTCATGAGTTTTGTTCATTTTGTCAGTGAAAGGTGCTTACGAATACAATTAGAGATGTGTTTGATCAATTAACTCTCAAACATGAACCGTGTCATGTTCATAGCGTCGCTAATAAACAACGAATCAATGCTGTTTGAGCGCTGCTCTCCTACAATAAAACGGAAACAACCTGTAAATTGAGAGGAATATTGACGCAAATGTGAATAAAACATACATTGTTTTGCAGTCGGTGAAGGATTGTTCCATGTTTTTAGGTTACCGAACCTATGGTCCGATAACCTATTGGCATGGCGTTGCGTCCGTCGTCCGTCGTCCGTCGTCAGTCGTCGTCCGTCGTCGTCGTCGTCGTCGTCGTCCACATTTTTATCTTTTTTGTTTACAGGCGAATTCTTCTGAAATTTTGCACAAAAATACTTAAAAATAATTCAAGAAGGAGGTATTTTTTAGTTTATTGATTTTCGCATTTTTTTCAAAATGGCGGCCGTTTTCGACGAAAAATGCCTGATTTTGGACTTTGGTGGCGATTTTCTCAAAATCTGTTCAGTAACTTTTTTTCTTTTTGATACATAACACTCCTCATATGTACTCCTATGATGTCTATAAATTTTGTTGCGCTTGAATCGCTCGAAGTGGGCCATTTTGGCCCAAACTCGGCCCAAATGGGACTTTCCCATGTTAAATTCTCCTATGCTTTATTATGGGACACATTATGCCTAATATCTCACTTAATATTGAGATTAGAGACTATGAATCAATTGTGGACATATAGGAAATGATATATGCTGAATATTCTCGTTACCTTGAGTTTGACCTTTGACCTCATTTTCAAGGTCACAGGACCAAATGGCTAATATCTCGCTTATTATCGACTTTACAGCTTAGGAATCAATTGTGAACATATAGGAAATGATATATGCTGAATATTCTCGTGACCTTGAATTTGACCTTTGACCTCATTTTCAAGGTCACATGACAAAATGGCTAATATCTCGCTTATTATCGACTTTACAGTTTAGGAATCAATTGTGAACATATAGGAAATGATATATGCTGAAAATTCTCATGACCTTGAATTTGACCTTTGACCTCATATTCAAGGTCACATGACAAAATGGCTAATATCTCGCTTATTATCGACTTTACAGCTTAGGAATCAATTGTGAAGATATAGGAAATGATATATGATGAATATTCTCGTGACCTTGAATTTGACCTTTGACCTCATTTTCAAGGTCACAGGACAAAATGGCCAATATCTTGCTTATTAGCGACTTTACAGCCTAGGAATCAATTGTGAACATATAGGAAATGATATATGCTGAAAATTCTCGTGACCTTGAATTTGACCTTTGACCTCATTTTCAAGGTCACAGGACAAAATGGCCAATATCTTGCTTATTAGCGACTTTACAGCTTAGGAATCAATTGTGAACATATAGGAAATGATATATGCTGAAAATTCTCATGACCTTGAATTTGACCTTTGACCTCATATTCAAGGTCACCTGACAAAATGGCTAATATCTCGATTATTATCGACTTTACAGTTTAGGAATCAATTGTGAACATATAGGAAATGATATATGCTGAAAATTCTCATGACCTTGAATTTGACCTTTGACCTCATATTCAAGGTCACCTGACAAAATGGCTAATATCTCGATTATTATCGACTTTACAGCTTAGGAATCAATTGTGAAGATATAGGAAATGATATATGCTGAATATTCTCGTGACCTTGAATTTGACCTTTGACCTCATTTCCAAGGTCACAGGACAAAATTTGCTAATATCTCGCTTATTATCGACTTTACAGCTCAGGAATCAATTGTGAACATATAGGAAATGATATATGCTGAATATTCTCGTGACCTTGAATTTGACCTTTGACCTCATTTTCAAGGTCACAGGACAAAATGGCCAATATCTTACTTATTAGCGACTTTACAGCTTAGGAATCAATTGTGAACATATAGGAAATGATATATGCTGAATATTCTCGTGACCTTGAATTTGACTTTTGACCTCATTTTCAAGGTCAACAGGACAAAATGGCTAATATCTTGCTTATTATCGACTTTACAGTTTAGGAATCAATTGTGAACATATAGGAAATGATATATTCTGAATATTTTGGTGACCTTGAATTTGACCTTTGACTTAAATTTCAAGGTCAGTCATTTTATTTTCAAAGTCAGATTACAAAATGGCTTATATCTCGCTTATTATCAAATTTACAGCTTAGGAGTCCATAGTGAACATATAGGAAATGATGTATGCTGAATAGTTTGGTGATCTAGAATTTAACCTTTGATCCCATTTTCAAGGTTAGGGATATGGCGATTTCAGTGGTCACCTTGAATTTGACCAACTTTCTCGGCACAACTCTGTATATTTCTCCGGTAACCTCTCTAGCCCATTGGGCTAATTTTTTATTTGGCATTGATGAAGATGATTTGTTGTTTTTCATACTTGTATAGTTTCAAGTATAATATTGCCGGATATCGGCGCATTTCGCACGGATGTTCAAGTAATGGACATGTACGACACATATACTTGAGAAACAAAAACCCAACATATATCTGATATAAAAATTCATAGTCATGATTTTTCATAATAATGACGATTGAAAGCTTTCACAAAATGTCACACAAGCAAGACAGTCCAAAAGGTCAGGCGATTCAGAGTATTTTGCCGCGTCAACAATTACGCGAAGCATGTACTACATAGATGAGTCCATGCGCAAGCTTATACCATTAGTTCGGTCTTGAATAGCAGAAAACGAGGGAATTATTTTGTGAAAACGATCTAGACAACACGTACAAAGTGTCATATAGAAAACACAAACATCCCGTTCTATTTTTATTTTAGAGACAATAATGATATACTAATCATTTTTTTCAACATTTGATCGGCATCCACCTAGATACCTAGATTTACTTATTTTGTTTTAATACCCTGCCCTTGTTTGCTCTTATATGTTTGATCTTGATATGGGCCTGGGTATTCATTCATAGGGAACCCCGTTGGTGCCAGGTGTGAAAAATTTTTAATCTGGCGACCCGGCGCGAGCCCAACCTTTGCCCTCCTAGAAAAAGAAAGTATTTTTTCTGAAAGATAAATCACAAGGAAAATGGGAGAAAAAATATTGCCAAATTTGGAGAAATTATCAGACTGTTTGACTTCCTCGAGCGTCAACAATAACCAGAGTGTAGTATTGATCATGATATACAGGCATACGTCCTGACCATAGCAACACAACGCATGCACGAGCTCGTTTTTTGTGCTTTTCCACGCTGCATAAAACCGGAAGCCCATAAAACCTAAAACCTGGCGAATTGAGCGGTGGTAGTCTCATTTTCAAATTCACATTTATTGAATAAAAAAAAACAACGATTTCGTGGGCCTATAAATAGCTTCTTCACTAAATAATTTAAGTCACTTTCAAATGAATGGAGTCGATGTATAGATCATCAATATCGTTAAAGATCCAGGACCAATATAAATTGTTGGTGACTTGTGAATGTGACGAACGGCGTCTAAAATGTCGGATTTGCATTCGTTTTGGTTCCGTGTGCCTCATATCACAGGCACTGCGGAACCTTCAAAAAACGGTATCGACGAAAACACTGGATTTTATAAGCTCGAAACAGATAACAATGCGACTTTTCTGTTTCAATACTTTCCTTTGTAGTTGATAATTATGGATTTTTATTTGGATAGGTATTAAGACCCTCTAGCGCCGATAGGGCAAAGATTATTAATGAATTGGGGAAAAAATCACTCAGGCCCCAGCCATGTGAAGTTCCCATGATTTTAGCGCCTGTCTCACTTTTATCATAGTTTTAGTTGTTCAAAAGACGAAACAACTCTGTCCTAATTTAAAACTGTACAATATCAGAATATGGGTACGCTCCTTTGGACACAGGCTTGCCTCATATTCCTGCCGCTTGAGCGGGCCCGAGACCCCATGCATACTTTGAGTTGTTTGAAGACAGAAAGGTGAAAAAAAAAACTGTTTAGAGTTCAAAATCGCTCAACATTGCAACACTCTCTTTGACACAGGATTGCCCCTAGAGTGCGCCGGTTCACATGGCTGGGGCCTTCTAGAGGTATTCAGCTTCTGGGGCCCTCGAGCGGGCCCCAGATCCCACGTATTTTATTGGGAATCCACAAAGAACTTGTAAAATGTCTGCGAAAACGCCATGTTCTATATTATGATGAAGACAGGGTAAAAAATCATTCAGACCCCGCCGTTTGATGATAGCGCATGTCTTACAGATTTCATCATATCTTTAGTTATTTGAAGACAAAACAACTCTGTTCTAGTTCGAAATTGCACAACATAGCAACGCTTTTATGGTCACAGGATTGGTCCAGGGTGCACCTAAGACCATCTAGAGGTATTCAGCTCCTGGGGACCTTCAGCGGGCCCCATACCCTACGCCGTTATGGCTGTCCCCCACGCCGCGGTATGGTTTGCGCCCCTACCCCCTTTTCAGGAATCGTGGATCCGCCCCTGTATAATATGGCGGCCACTTACTATCTAGCGGCCGCCATTTATTTAGATAAACACAGTTGATTATTAGTGGCAGCCGCCAGATACTAAGTGGCGGCCGCTAGATAATAAATGGCAGCCGCCAGATACTTAAGTGGCGGCCGCCAGATAAAATTATTTTCACACTAACGGGCTTCCGTACATTCTTGTCACAAAACATTTGGAGAAAACATACTTCATATTCCGTCCCCCAATCTGTCACATATTGCTGAAAAGGGGTTTGAATCCGCATTTTAATTAGAACCGATGACGGGTACATTGGCTAACCGGTCAACACTTGGTGTTGGTAAAAGTATATATATAGACCCCTTGCACTTTCTTCAATTCTTGAAGATATATATTTTTGAAAGTTCACAATTTTTTCTAGTGATGTAAAAACAATATTCGTTGACCTGCTTTTCCCGTCTTCTTTTTGTTCATTCTAACCGCTAGATCTAGAAGAGTGGGTCCCCGGTCATGGAGACAAATATTGTTAAACAGATGAATTACTGATTAATCAATATAGATTAATCAATAATCATCAGGTTGATCGATTTGCTCCGTAAAATCAGGCACCTGGAAATAATAATATAATTATGCTCTGGGATTTTTATTTGGGATTTTACCAACATAGCCTTCAATTTCATAATGGAACACACTCACAATACATGGGTGAACTGTACACATACTTCACAGCGAACTGTACACGAACAATACATAATATGAATATTACGTCATCATGTGTCATAAAAAAATCCGACATAGCATCATTATTGACTATTAATCCGAAATAGCGAAATAAAAAAGTGTGTTGTCATGAAAAGCCACACCCCAACACTTATGTGAGAACCTCACTTAACTCAACTACGAAGAAAAGTGTGATATAAAAAAGCCTCACTCATCTACAAAGAACAATGAAATATGAAGGCATGTTCAGTTCAGTACATCCTGGATTCACAACGAATCGCACAGACGCCCATTTGGACCAGATGTAGACCACGGTTGTAATATTCTAGAAGAGCGGATCGTCGTTCATCGACACGAGGAAGGCGATGACGCCGAAGAGCGTGAGCCCGGTGGTCAGGATGAGACAGATACGGTCAGTGACGCGGGCCAGGGCCTGCCACTCCTCTCTGTTCTCGTCCAGGGTGGCCACCTCGCGGGCTCGCTTCAAACGGTACTCGAGGTACTCCGTCACCACGCCCGGGACAGCCGCGGTCGAGGTCATCTGCGGCTGTGGTGGTTCTTCGCCGCGGTCATTGCCTGCAAAGCTGGTCTTCCGCCCGCTCCCAGGCGCACGTCCACCTTCACCGATGGTCGGTTTCTTGGCAGCATCAACCGATTTTTCTTCAACGGAGATGACGTCCACCCTGTTGCTGATGTCGCCGCTGTTGTCGCCGGCTTGACAACGGCCACACTTGCCCTTGCTAAGGTGACACATCCCGATCAGCGTACCCAGGACCCTGAGGACGACCAGGCGGATACAGGCGGGCGGACGGGCCCCAGGAGAATGATGGTAGATGCTCAACACCAAGACCGTCATCATCAGACTGATCGACGTCTGACACATGTTGAAGATCATGAAGTTCACTGGAAACGAGGCAATTGAACATTGAACGCGGCTTGTCAACATAAATTGGTCTATAGGTACTTTATAAAATGAATGTATCATTTGGAAAGTCATAGTTTCACATTTGCTACTCACTCAGGTACGGAAGGGAGATGCCGCTCTTGGGAGTGATCTCACTGATCATGAGGAGCAGCACGGTGTAGGAGAGGGACACGGTGATGGCCAACGACACTTTCTCGCCGGACTCAACGGGCAGCAGGAACACCATCCCGGACAGCGCCGAGATCACGATGCACGGGATGATGGTCGCCGTCACGTAGTACGACGGTTTCCGCACAAGATGCACGGTGAAATAGACTTCTGGTATCCGCTCTGCCGTGTCCAAGTCGAAGACTCGAAGGGCGGATCCCATCTTCTGGTCGACGAGTTCCCAGCTGTCGTGCGGTTCGTACAGCATCGTTGAGATCCGCCGCGGTTGGAACACGACGCTGCCGTTGGAGTTCCAGTTGGCAAACGTGACGTTGCACGCCTGTTTGTCGAACGGGAAGTAACGGAGGTCCACCTTGCAGAAGGTTCGCCACTTCATAGCCGGCACAAAGGTCACCTCGCCCGTGTGCTTCACCTGTACGCCGTACTCGGAGTGGGATGACAACACGGTACCTTCCGAATCGCCCACACTGTTGAAAGAACAGGACTGGTTGGGCATAGGACGACATTTATACGGACAATTTCATATCCAAGGCCTACCGTACCTTGAAACGAGAATTGCTGGTTTCAAAGAACATTCAGTAAAGCTACATGTGCATGTGTTCCCAGCAAGCAAACAAAGAGTCACCTGTTGTAGAGAACAAGCTCCGGCATCCAGACCTCATCACTCGGCAGCGAGATCTGCTTGAGGTTCCCGTAACTCAGCGGACTCCAGCGCAGGTGAACATCCACCCACGTCTGGACAAGTGACGAAAACATGTGATATTCGGGTTGGAAAAAAGATGTAATTTGGAACAACAGCATCATTGAAATTATAAATCATAGGAGTCCGACGTAACTCACCAACTTGAGCCATCCAAAGCTACTGAGGACTTGGTCTCTCTCTTCCTGGAAATGACATGCGAAACTGGTCCAAAAATATTGTATTTGCGAAATGGACCGATACACCATCTGTTTTGTCAGAAATGGGTCTACTTGTTCGCAATTCGATAGACGATATTAGTAGTCCAAGTGAGAGGCAATTGACACTGACCAGACTCTCAATTTTCTTGAAGGAGAAGGTGACGCCGACCACGAGCTGGTCACTGGACCTCCCCACGGGACGCGCCCGTCTGTTGTAGTCCTTCTCCAGGTCCGCCAGCAGCCGCGACTCCTTGCTCGGTGCTTGGACAAGTGGGAACACAATGGGAAGTTTCAACAAGTTTTGCGAATATTCACGACTTTTTGAAAATATTTTGCCCGTGTCTGACTATTTGCATTGTGCATGCATCGCAGTGAAGACTTCATGGCATGTTTTAAACAGTTTATATGCCTACATGATTTTTAAAACTCAAAAATAGTAGTACGAATAAATAGCACCACCTACTTGCAACGACCAAGGAAAGATGGAGAGCCATGAAGTAAATGGCCTGAAATGCAAAAAGCTTCACTCGAATACCACATGCCATCGTGAGTGTTGCTCGGATCCGTGCTCCCACAAATACAGTGCCCCGTCTGGGATAGTAGAAGCTATATATTCAAAATGTAATGTACTTACATGTGCAACGATTCTTCTCTGCGTGAACGACATGTAACGGGACGAGCCCAGTTGCCACAACAAACAAAAAAATGTGTGTGTTATTTCATGCTTAATTCCATGCTGCGTTTCTGCTTTAAAGTGATATTGGGAGAAAAACGTTTCAACTACAAATGTGCCTGTGGTCTCAGAAAATGGGTTACAAAACAAACCGTGCTTGATCAGATGGATAAATCAAGCATACTGACAGTAATAGTAGCCGCTTTTCTTCTGTTTTGTGCGCCACTCAGAGTTACCTTTGGCCTGGCCTAGTTTCCTAGGGGAATGGCTCAAACATATGCGAGTAAGCTGGAATCGCATTGAATTAAGGGATACAAAGCATAGACGTAGAGATCCAAAGCACCGAGAATGGCGGTAATGTCTCAAACTATCTACACCCGAAACTCGCAACGATATCAAAGGGAGAGGGAGATCTGTTTGGCCATGCAAGTGCAGATATATAACTAATATATTTCCTTTTATTCCAGGGGCGGATCCAGGATCCAAGGGGGGGGGGGGGGTTCTCTCCCTAAATGTACATAATCTTGAATTAGTATTAGTGTGAGCGACCGCAGCGAGCGGCGCATTATGCGGTCTGGGGGTTCGGGGGCCGCCCCACGAGAAATTTTTGGAATTTTGTGTCTCTGAGATGGTTTCTAAGGTGTATTTTATAGCTGTACCTTGTGGAATCAATAAGTAGAATTTTACTATAGAAGTATGCTCAGTTCTGTTGTAAATGGTAACTGAAGGATAGATTTTCAAAATAAAGAAGGTCCAATAGTCCTACCATTCTGAGGCTGTTCTGAGGTCAATCGCTGAATAATAAAGATGAGATATAATTATCTTCAAAGTTATGCTTATTTCCAGAGTTATATCCAGAGTTATACAGAACTCTGTCTGAAACAAACACATTAATAAAATAAAAAAATATCCCCTGTGTATATTCAATGACAGTTTCGGTATGAAGTCAAGTGTGTCGAACTAGATTTATTATTGGAGGGGGTGGGGTGGCAAGCTGGTTAGAGGAGTCAAGCGACCGAGCAAAGTGAGGTGGATAGGTGGTAGCTTACACGGCGTGGGGTCTGGGGCTCGCTGGAGGGCCCCAGAATCCAGAGCTTTTTTCATGTTCTGTGGTTGATTCTGAGCTCTCTCTGGCTCTGATTGAGTATTTTTCATTCCACACATACAGTAAATATTACTGGTACATGTATTTAAATTTATTTATCATGAAACTACTCATTGTCACTTTACATATTATATGTTATATAACGTAAAGAACTCATGATTAATGACACTGAATTGCATAATTATTGACCAACGAATGTTAGGCCCATGTAACGCTGTAATGCACCTTAACATATTTCTGAGTCACAGATTTTTTTGTTGAAAATATATTGTGGGGCTCTACCCACCCCCTCCTGCCCCCGCTGCCCCCCAGTCAAACATATCAAACAAGGAATTTACACTCGTTTGATATGTTTGCCATTCTTCGTTACATGTAGGTGCATACCCACATTTCCTATAGCTTCTTGATCTCTCTTTTTTATTTTTATTTTTTTCTCTTTTTTCATGGCTCAATCGGGGGGGGGGGGGGGGGGTGCGCGCCGGGTGCACCCCCCTCTAAATCCGCCAGTGTATTCGGTCAGAAATTTTGAAAAGAATCTAAAACTTCCACCCAATATCACTTTAATGTATGTAAACATGTTTGGAAAATTGTCACAATAGACTCTATCGGGTGTATATTTAGAAGCGCCATAAATTCTATAAATATGACTTGTGCATGTTGAGAATAAATTAATCAATCAATTAGTATTGTCCTAAAGGGGCTCTTACACTCTTGGGTTCTAATTACGAGAGCTTTCTCCTGTCTTTTTTCCCCTATTGAGATATGGTCCATGTTCATCTTTCCAGGTAAGTGCGTTCCCATTAATAGTCTTTTTCGCCGCTATAATTTATTCAGATGGAGTGACACCTATGGTGCTTTTATGAAAATCTATGCCCCGCAATGAAAGCTGTATGTAACAGAACTGAGCCCGAGTTTTTTTTTTCAGAATGTGATTACACAGTAAAAACGTGGTCTTCCTATGGCCATTCAATGGTCTCCCAACACACGTCCGAAAACTAGTTAGATTGGACAAAGGAATAATGTTACATATAGTATACGTGTTTAGTGTTTAGTCATAATCATCGAGTGAGTCAGCGGTATCAGGTGAACTTCAAATTTCTCAGTCGGTGTTATATTGTTTGGAAAAAAAAATTTCACGTATGAACAATACGAGGGGGAATGCACATGGGTTTATACTCATGATATGACAAAAACGCCTTTGTCCTGAAATAACTATTGTAATGGAATTTATGAGAAAAGAAACATTGAAGATGACATTTACATGATCCACGTTTCAGGAAACGAACGCAGGAAAGCGACAAAGACCTCGCATTCAAACTGTGTGTATGGAAAGCCAGAAATCATATACATTTACGATTCAGGCCCGGAATGTTTCGTGTGACAGAAGCAAGACAGGATGGCCAGAATGTAAAAAATAAGAATAGAGCGGCACTACCGGCCACCACATCAATGAAACGTCATCGCAAACATCCTGTTCATATAATTCCTTTTAGGCTGCATGAGCGCTGTCATTAATTGTGTCGATTCGCTACATGTGCAATGCGTTATGATGATCAAAATGAATACACCAATGTGATTCGCTTAAATAATGCTAGAATATCACCCCACTTTAGTTTATATCATCGCATGTTTATGAATATGTTACATATATTCACATTATAAGTGAATGGACAGCTGGCCTATTCCAGTTTCAGAATTATTATATGATCTGACGCCAAAACAATGGCTAACGCAATGCTATTGTGTTGGGGTCAGGTCATGTTTATGTTGACGTCCTGTTACATCACACCTCGCATCCGTGACAGAATATAATTTTATACATTATTTTGTGCATCGACTACGTATGGATTACATGTCCCAAATATCATATAATCGCATGTGTTGATTTAAAATAATAGCCCGATACTGTAGTGTCATGTAATGTTTCTTTTCGAACATCGCTCACAATTCAATGTAATTATGTACCCCCGTTTTGTACAATATGTAGATTTTACCTGCTGTCGATCTCCCAGAACCTAATCCCCTCAGCTACTCTTATACCACATACATACGCATACGTCTCCTACCACGCCGCACTACACTTTCGAAAAGCAGTGTACATATTTTACCGCCCACATTTTCAAATCCATAGTAATGCCACATTCATTACATTACAATTTACAACCAATCAGCACACGACGAATGCACACGTGACACATTCTTCTCCCTTCTTGCTGACTAGACGTAGGTGAGTTGAAGTGGCCATCTTGGCAACAAGCATGATTCCAAGTGGCAGAGATTTTGCAAGATAATACAGATTTCAGATTGACGAAGTATTTATTATAATTGAATGTGTAAGTGATACACTGAGGACTGAACTGCATTATTATGATAGTGTGGAACCGGATTATCCAAACGTTAGGGGTGTATTTGTGTGTGCGAGTGAACATTGAACCCCATTGAATTATGAAGTAATAAACGATTGACAAGTCATCCGAATTGACTTTGCACCACGCTTAAAAGCCATATAAGCCTAGGGTACCGTAACAGGTTTCGTGTTTGGTCCTGATGAAAATACGCCACAAATAGAACGCTAACCCGAGGACTGGAGGGTTATCTCGTCACGAATGAATTGATAACGCACCAGTTTGGACAGATAATGACAATGTATTATCAGTAGAAGTGTTAGATATGAAAGATCTTTGTTGTCCCAATTTAGGTGTGGAATCTTGCCATTGGGAAATGAAATTGGTTGATATAGTAATATTAAAGATAAGATACGTTTTTCAGAAAATTGAATCCAGAAGAAAAAGTATGTAAAATTTGTAATTCCGGTCAAGTACAAGATGAAAGACACTTCCTTTTGTATTGTTCAGCATTTAGTGATATTAGGAAATCATTATTAGGAAATACTTGTTACAATCCAGATAACCTTATTGTTCATTTAATGTCTAATAAATGGATAAAGGGTCTCAGTATGATAACGGAATTTTTAAAAATAAGGAAATCTCTCTTGTCACTAAGGGTAATCTATTTGCTGCGTACGATATTGGAAGCTAATAAACTACTCGTATGTATACGCAGCAAATAGCCAAAGAAATGGGCAATAAATTGTAAGTTTTGCCAAATATGGTGAAATATCGGTATTAACATGGAAAAACATACTTACCTGATATGCGCATTCCACATAATTATGTATTAGGCACTCATAGGTGAAGAAAGTTTTAGTCTAGTATCTTTATTCACAGAGAAAACATGTACCAAGCAGGCCTACCCCCCTCTAAATTCACCTATTTTCGCAACCGTCTTTATATGAAATCGGCCCATTCATTGCTAGTTAACTGGACAGAAGACATCTGTGATCCAGGTTTATGGCAAACAGATATCCATTCTGGCATTTACAACACATACATCATCATTAAGTGATACAAATCGGTCTACACACACATATTTGTTTAGCTGTACGCAGCAAATGGTAACTGTATGCAGCAAATCATTGCCGTGTGCACTTGAATGTTAATAATTTGAATATATATTTTTTACAGAGAATATGGGGAGAACGAAATTGATCCTTAGTATAAAGATGGCGAGCACATATTTTAGAAAACATGAAATTTATCATTCTAAATTCACACCCGTTAAACGGAGGAAAATATATGCTGCTACAGCTGATAATTGGAGTGATTTACCATAGTGACACGATGTGCAAATCACCAAACTTCTAGTATTACAAGACAATAAAAAATCCAGGTATCAGGGCGACTCTACCACTGAATGGCTCGCATTGAACACTGCTAGGCGACGGTCCTATCATGTAAATAGCTACACATATACACCAGGTGCTTATTCATAAAGGCAGTAATGTAACTGCATCATGATAGCTGTTAATTAAAGCGTGTGATTACACTCTTTGGTTTTTCAGTCGAATTCATCATGCATCTCTCACCCCAAAACACCACGTATACTATGCCCACAAATACCGAAAGTGAAATTCGAGCCTATCATCGCGTTCATGATAAGTGTACACGGCATTGATTTGCTCCGTACTGTTACCATTTGCTGCGTATAGCTAAACAAATATGTGTGTGTAGACCGATTTGCATCACTAAATGATGATATATGTGTTGTAAATGCCAGAATGGATATCTGTTTGCCATAAACCTGGATCACAGATGTCTTTTGTTCAGTTAACTAACAATAAATGGGCCGATTTCATGAAGACGGTCGCGAAAATAGGTGAATTTAGAGGGGGTAGGCCTGCTTGGTACATGTTTTCTCTTTGAATAATGATACTAGACTAAAACATTTTTCACCTATGAGTGCCTAATACATAATTATGTGGAATGCGCATATCAGGTAAGTGTGTTTTTCCATGTTAATACCGATATTTCACCATATTTGGCAAAACTTACAATTTATTGCCCATTTCTTTGGCTATTTGCTGCGTATACATACGGGTAGTTTATTAGCTTTCAATATCGTACGCAGCGAATAGATTACCCTTAGTGCTTGTATAAATAACTGATCTCTGTAGTCTAAATCAGGAAACTTTCATGTAAAAGTTTCTGTCATATCACCGTTCCGATGAGATCATTATTTGTTATACTAAATTCGAAAATGTTCATATATACTGTTGATACACTACAGTCACATAATAGGCCATCAAAGCGGGCTGGGTACTCAATATTCGTTTGATCGTGTGCTTGTTATGGATGTACATGTGACTATAATAAACGGATGTTCATATATGAAAACATCAAAATCGACAATAGGTGTGCCTGCATACAGATTTTATTCCCCAAATCAAATTTTTCATGCATCAAACTGAGGAAAGTTACTATCGATTCCTGGTTCCAGTATTACCAACGACCCTGGTGTTACTCCATTACACCACAAGACACTTTCCTGATTTTTGTATTTTCGTAGACTCCTGTGTTTTGCATAATAATATAATCACATACCTCTTGATAACCTCCCCGGGCATGTTTATTGGATAGATTATAATCACGTACTTGAAAGTGTTACTATTTTTCTTGATGTTACACTGATAGTATAATATGGGCCCAAGTATCATACACTGCGCCTTGATACTAACAACTCGCTCACTAAATGAATGCCATTTAATCATTCTGTCACCGTTTTTAATCCAGTGCAGAAAGTGCAGGATATGATACTTGGGCCATAATATGTTAGGATTTTGTTTGACCTCTCGTGCATTAGAGCGTCAATATGGCCTGATCAACCCCGGACACAATAGAATGAGGCCAGGTAACGCTCCGCGACAAGCTACATGTATGGGTAACACGACCATGGGTTAATACGGGCCTCATCATCCATTTGTCACACCAATATTGCTGCTTGGAAGCAATACTGGAGAATGATGATAGGCCTACGAGTTGCCGGATACCACTCGTAGTGGGGAGCATTTCGGGGTAAGGATTCCTTTGAGATTTTAGCAATCTTTGGGATATGATGGTCGTCTGCATAAGATGGATACTGTACAATGCATATACACTATATCTCTCTGGTAAGTGTATTTATTATTTGGTATTCAGGATGCAATGCACAGGTCGCTGACTGTTATCACAGTTATCCCCAATTACCTAATGGAACTCTCGTGTTTCTAAAGATGACGCTTGATGCAATAGTTACGGTGGCTGATAAGTGACATTGTAAACTTATTTATTCTTCGGAGTTACAATCCTTACTAGTTCATGATTGACATAATTTGCGCAGAAATAATAAACAAATACTGCATTGTACTGTGCTTCGCGGAAGGACCAAGCTCGAAATAAATCACAGTACAATGCAGTATTTGCTTTATTATATGTCTACAAAAAGGACCAAGCTCGAAATAAATCACAATACAATGCAGTATTTGCTTTATTATATGTCTACAATAACGTTTTTCAGCACACACAAAATATTTTGTTGAAGATGGGATATTTTTTTTCTAATGCGAATCTTCCTCAGTTTTACTGGTCCATTGATGAAATAAATTCAAATTTAAGAGATAATGTTTGCACTTGGTGGGCTTCTATGTAAAATACATAAAAATAACTCCTGGTATCGCCGATTCAAGATTTATGAAGATAGGGAGGAACATATTGACGATAATGATAAATGAGGAGTATCGTCAGTACTTGAAGCATGTGCACCCTGGAATCATTCTTTAAAAATCTCCATTTATGTATTGTCAGCTCTACCATCCCCGTCTACGCTCACATGCTTCCTCATGCTGTAACGCGTGTGCAGATTTCCTCCCTCAGGCTGATATATATATGCGTAAACCACAAAAACCTTTTTAGTTTATAAAATACTCGATTGAAACAACTGGTTGAATGGTGTAGCAATGAAGAAAGATTTCTCCGAGCATTTTATTCTTTACCGACATACAATTCGTTGGTTTCAATTGATAACCGTTGATATTTCACAAACGAGTCTCAATCACGCGGGTGTTGTCAAGATATGTGTGTCCATTTTCGTTAACATAACGCCGTTTGCATGTGATTCTTGGTAGCATACGTGATGTTTGCTCATTGAGATGTTCCGTGAAAACAAAATTTTAGGAAGAAAATGAAACTTTTCATTAATTTCCCCCAGTTGAAGTGGGGACCTGTGTCGTTTCCTGTGATATTTCCTCACGAATAACGCGTAATACTCACGATTTTACGCGGCACTCCCTGAATTACGCGTAACGCCTAGCCACCTTGTTACACAGAAATAACTTTATTTACACATATAAATAGATTTATTTACACCGAAGTGAGATTTAAAACGTCACGTTATTTTGCGTTATTCCGTCACTTTGGGGATACACAACTTTCCCGCCAAATTTTATGAAAAATTGTGAATATTGTAACTGTTCGATTCCAAATAATATCAACGTAAATGAACGGCAATTCATCAGAATTTTATATTACCATTATTGACACATTACAACCGCTATCAGATCGATGAATGTTTTATTCCTCAAATATTTTCTGCCGATTGAAGAGTTTGAATAACTAATGTTTATGGGCACTTGGGCCGTGATCTTTACGGCAGAAAATGTACCAATTGAGTCGAACTTTTACTTTCTTTTTGTGTTCCGAGGATATACATAAGAGAAGAGACATATTCTGTCCTATTTCAAATATAACATCGCATAAATATATGTGCTATAATCAAATTTATGCCTCAGAAATGCACTCTCAAACACGACTTGAACAGGGCGCATTTTCAGTTTGAAAAATACACCTGATTTTGTGTAAATTTTGTAAGTAAATAATTCGGAGAACTTTCACTACATTCAAGAAATAGTTCTAAATATATCTGAAAAAAAACTTTGTTGTACGGTACATGTGAATTCAAGCTAAACCAGCAAAGGTGACCACGCAGCAAGGCTAGTCCCCGTAAGTACAAAATTACGTCATAAATACGTAATTTCTGGACACATGTGGAACGAGACTTCGGTGCCCTATAACATCATTTACATGGAAATAACGTTATTTTCGCGTAAGAAAACTTATTTCCGCGTAAGAAATGTTATTTCCATATAAAAAGTTATATTTTCGCGTGAATTATGTTGAGCATGTATCAGTCAGGATTACTTCGAGAAATAAATAAGTTTTTTTACAATGTCACCTATCAGCCACCGTAAATTGTGGCCTGACCGTGAATGTAACAATATACATGTACGTCTGGTATTATTTTAAAAACGGAAGCATTGTTTTTGTGCATTGATTTACCTGCACGGTAACCAAAATACAATGTAATAATGTAAAATATATTCTGTTCGCCACGAGTTATTAGCGGTTTAGAGGATGTGTCAATGACCTGAAATATGTATGTTCTACCCGCATCCCTCGACAATACCGATTGTCTAAGTCGTTGAATTTCCTTCCACATGAACATGCAGGTTTGATGTAGGATTGGTGTACAGGTTGTAGCTCACTTGTGCATATGAATTAAATATGATCTGATGCTGATTACAGACATGAGTTGAACAGCGAAGTAATCATCATTCTGATAGAACTATTCTAAATTATTCAGTGACTTGGAAACAAATTACAAATATGTGGCTGAATAAAAGATATACAGTCAAACAATCATAAAGCCGTATGGTATGATTGAACGACATCGACGTATCGCACAGATCTATTGGGGTCATTTTTTTTTATCAACAGTAGAACTTTGAGGAGTGCTCAAGATGAACACCACTACTGAATTCATATACATGGTCATATTGCTGATGGGCTTTTCTAGAAATGGCGAATGTGCAGGTATTGTACTTGTAATATTGTGAATCCTTGTACATTTGACATACATGTACGTGTATTGAATTTGACTTGACATCTGATTGTTATTTTGTATTCCGTGAAGGTAGAGCGAAGGGGCACGAAGCAAGAGTTCTCGAAGATGTGATGAAAAACTACAACAAATTTTGTCGACCGAGGATGAACTTCAATGAAAATTTGATTGTTTCATTAGAATTCGCTATCAAGAAGATCGAAAGCCTGGTATGTCACAAAATACGTAATCATGGATTCAGATTAACCTGTCAAAATCCAAAAATGCTCGTATTTTTTGTATGCACGATTTTTAAGTTTCGTCAATAAGCGTATGACTGTCAGAAGACTCAAAATAAAAGTCCAGGTACCACTAATTGGTGTCAATTGATTGCACATAATCTTACCCATAGTCTCTCACTGAATTATGATTCTGATGTGTTCACACAACAAGTGTGAGTTGTACATGTATTGTTGTCTGTTTTTGTCACACATTCATTAGTTCTAAACAATGGTGACCACTGGAAGTTCTAGCTGAAGTTCTGTTCAATCCAATGTTGGAAATGTATCTATGGATACCACATTTGTTTTTCTGTTACAGGAAGAGAAATTCCAAGTGTTGAACAGTTTTGGATGGATACTGATGGTTAGTTATCGGAATACCATAAACAATTGATTTCTGCTGCACAAACACAATTGACATCATGTCTTTCGGCTCGACATTATTAATAATAGCTCTAGTTATAATATACATCTATTTAAATAACTCTTTCAATATGTCTGGACCTGATCATTTTGCAATAGTCAATCCAAGTACATCTTTCGAGAACACATTGTGTGTCTGTGAGGTTGTCCATGTGTTAGGTCCACGACTAGAATGTCCTGGACGCGTGTCAGATCAGCAGCCACATGTGATCCACTTGTATCACTGTCCGTCTCCATATCTATAGTATGGTTTATGTGCCATGTACGGGGGCCTTGCTAATACTCCCTCTCAACATCGTCCGTCAAAAATCGCTACACCATGAATACGTTAACTGATGTTGACTTTGTAGTCCTGGACGGACGATTTCTTGGTGTGGGATCCCTCCAAGTATGGGAACGTGACCGACATCGTGCTGCCGAGCGGAGAAGTCTGGGTACCGGAGATGGTTGTGCACAACAGGTGCGTGATGACATACAGACCCCCTGGTACAGAGGGTAGTACTCAGTGGTAATGGTCGTGGGCACAAGTGTTTTTTGTGCCAATGAGGTCTGGGGAAAATTGAATATATGATAATGGAAGCGAAGTACTAAATATGTAAGGGGACTGAAATATTTGCAATCGATAGAGAGTAGAAGGGTTTGGTGGTTTGTGTAGAACTTAAATAAAGGTACAGAATGACTTCTCGTCCAAGTCTGGGTACCGGAGATGGTTGTGCACAACAGGTGCGTGATGACATACAGACCCCCTGGTACAGAGGGTAGTACTCAGTGGTAATGGTCGTGGGCACAAGTGTTTTTTGTGCCAATGAGGTCTGGGGAAAATTGAATATATGATAATGGAAGCGAAGTACTAAATATGTAAGGGGACTGAAATATTTGCAATCGATAGAGAGTAGAAGGGTTTGGTGGTTTGTGTAGAACTTAAATAAAGGTACAGAATGACTTCTCGTCCATCTGCACCAGCATTGTCGCAGAAGGTGATGTCGCTCTGAAGAATGAGTACCGCGTTCATATGAAAAGCTCTGGCTTGATGGTATTTGTGCCAGGCATGAAATGGCAGACAACCTGCAGGGTCGACCTGCGCTACTTCCCTTTCGATAGGCAAGCATGCAACATCACCTTTTCCAACTGGAACTATGGGAGCAAGGTGTGATGCGTTATTGTGAAAAATCGCACGATAAATAAGTGTGGCGATTTTGCCCTAAGCACGCGGCAGGTGATTGTAAACATAAATGCCATTTATGTGGCCTTTTTGTACTTGGCCTTGTTTTGACCTGCTCCGTTCGAGCGTGCGTTGCCACGGCGACGTATTGTAATTTACGCTCCAGTAAACTATAACAATGGATCGATTAAACCTCGCGTGCGCCCTACAGTTTCTGGTGTATTATATATACACTGGAAGCGACTCGTTCGAGGAGATTGTCCAAGATCGAGAGACAGGACGCACACGAGGCTCACCATGAGCTTTGTGTTCCCTGTTTGTGAGTAGTGGGCTCCTAGAGCCCTGGGGACGATTTCCATGGGGAGGCCCGGGCTGGGAGAGACAAGTTGCTGACTCGGGGGCCTTCGGCCCTGTGGATCGCCAGCTCTCTCCCTTCCCGGGACGTGTGACAGAGGCTCTGGCCAGCATGTCGGACTGTACGGGGTTCCGTCCCCGAGGCAGACCGCGGCTCGCCAGGCCCCGCCAGTTAACACCGTAGGGATGAACTAGTTTCTGAACGGTGTCCGTAGGCCTGGGAGTGTCGGGTGGGCTGTTACCTGGTTACCGTTAATGCTGAAGTAGTTACCGTGTCCGCCGCGACCTCCGGTGAGCGGCCCTGCCGCAAGGATCCGGAATAGCGGATGCGCGTCCGCAAGGACTCGGATGAGAGAGGACTATCCTCGAGGATCCCGAAGAGCGGACGGTAGTCAATAACTTTACATAAGATACATATATAAAGTGACACAATGAGAAATGAGACCCACTCTTGAAAACATAGAGCATTGTGTTTCCAAAAAGGTGAAGTTAGACGTTGGCAAGGTCCATACGGTTCTGTATGAAGAGCACGACACATGGGAACTAGTGAATACGACTACAGGTTCCGCTGTCATCCGAACCAGCTGTCAATATAATATGTCGGTACCGACCATCTACTTCACTTTGGAGTTACGGCGCAAGCCTCTGTACTACATCAATGCCGTCGTTATTCCTTCTATCCTGGTGTCCCTCATGTCTGGGATGGTGTTCCTGCTGCCCGTGGACTCTGGAGAGAAGATCTCGCTGGCAATCACTGTATCTCTTTCGTACACGGTGCTGCTGCTCACTATGAGTGAGGTATCACCACGCAGTGGCGTGTCCATGTCATATCTCAGTAAGATATCATTGAACAAGTGTATCGACCTGTTGAAGTCTCGCTTCTATATGTCAACTTCTTTCTGACTGATTCGCTCAGTAGAACAACATATAATAGTACCATTATGCTTATGTACATGCATGTAGGCATACCACTCTATAGTACGTCTGTCTACATTGTCCTTTTGGCTTGTGATTGAATATTTATATACTTCTCATACACATACTTTATGGTTTGTTTCGGATTTCTAAACTGTTTTGATAGGTTGTTTCACTTATTGTTCGAATAAATTATTTGGTCGGGATTAGTTTCTACACCAAATGTTGTAATTTAGACTTGCTATTGACATCATCAAAATCTAGTTATCTAATCTGTTGCTCAGTAATCAAACTCAATATTATGTTCCAGTCGCCTACCTGTCGATGAACATGTGTCAGACGACGATCAGTCTACTGATGACCGTCATCGTGCTCAACATCTACCACCACTCGCCCAGCTCCCGTCCTCCGGCCTGCCTCCGAGCCATCATCATTAAGTGCATGGGCAAGACTGTTAGCCGCTCCTCTCCTCGCAAGAGTGAAGTCCAAACGGAGGAGATTTTGGCAACCATCGATGCTGGGGCCCGCCTAGCAGAAACGGCAACGGAGGCAAAAGCTCCAAGACGTCAGACACCACGGGGTGTAGAGGATTGTAACACTGGGCACATCCAGGAGAAAGCCCGTGAGCAGGACAGATTGGACGAGAACAGAGAAGAGTGGCAGGCCATGGCCAGAATCTTGGACAGACTCTGCCTTTTCATCGTCACGACAACATTATTCTTCGGGACCCTTGGTCTTCTGGTCGTCATAAATGATTGAATGTTTGTGAGATTCCATTCCCATCATTTATAGCAACAGAAACTCCATTGATCGGCATTTTGTTGAGTGTAGAAAAGCGTTATTTCCGGTGACGTATTTTAGCGCATTTGCTTGCGCATGTCTGTACATACCTATGATTCTAATATCTAATATCATGACGTTACTAAGTGTTTACCATGTATCTGTAATGAAAGCTCAACTTGTATTTCCCAGTGACTCCAAGGGCCGGAGAGGAAAAGGGTATTATTCCTTTGAAGTGTTTAATAATTTAACTTTTTAAATGTATTTTTCATCCATATTCGTCTTTCAGCTGACGAAATGTAGTGTATATATGTGGGATTGTGTGCTATCATTCCACATAGATAGCACAATGTTAAAAAGTGACGTTGATAAAAATGAAATTGTAATTTAATTATCATGATTATTAAAACCAAAAGCATCGTTTTTAATTCATCGTGACTCGAGGGAAAACATGTATATCTAATTTTATTTTCATACATTAATCGTCGAAGTCTGCGCTCACAACTATTTTGCTGATTGATTTTGTTAGGTATTATATTAATAGGTACACACCTGGCAGAACGAGTTAATTGTCTGGGACCCGGTCATGTACATGTATAGTCATGTGGGTGATACTAACTGTGGAACGGTGCTGGTCATTGACTAATGGTGGATGCCCGCTTACCTGTAACAATATGTTATGATAAATTATCTTTCGCTTCAGCACTATTCAACACACCTGCAATCTCGATCGTTGTACGGTTTTATATATCTCGGAAAATCACAGCATGTTCTCGGATTGAATTCTGGCATCCACATTATGTAATATTTGTTTAGATTGGTTATCAACATATCACGGTAACACCATGCGTTATTATTCGTAGTGCGCAAATGGTGCAATTAACATGAAACCAATAAATCCGAGGGAACAAAACCAAGTCCTTTATCCAATCTCAAATTCCAATGTCAGAAAAAATCGAGAAAAATTTATGGAACTTCATAACTTTCACAAGGAGGTGAAATCAGGCTTTCCGGAGTGAGCATTTCCTGCCAAACATATTCGTCATGAGTTTCAGAGAAAAATATGCGAGCAAGTCCTGCTGCATACTAGTCACAGATTTGGTGTACTTCTCTATCCCAGATCGTGATGACGTCCGTAAAATTGGTTTAAACGAAAAGAGGCTAGCTAGGAACTCCTGTGGACAAATTCCTCATATCTGCAACTAGATCTGGGATAGGTTATAAGTTCTGAGAGAAACACACAACATGCTGGCTACATAGGAATGATGCTGCTCAGAAAATGGCATCAACACACCTACAATCTCGACCATCGTACGGTCTCGGATTGAAATCTGGCAATCACAACCCACCATATGCACTAACTATATTCTTACTTTGTTACAAATACTTCACTACCTGCAGGAACGTCTACAGTCTACGTCTACAATTAAATAAAATGATTTAGCTCATTAAGTCTGCTCATTCGGCCTCAATTTGAAATTGCAAATCTTCATGATGTTTGCAAATGAGCACAAGTATATAAAACTACCAAAGATTGTAAGACCTTCTTACAATCTTTAATGCTACTCCATTGCTTCGAATCACTATGTGCAACACGTTATTATGATTGAAATTAATACATATATCATAATATTATGAAAACATATGATATAATTATGAAACCACCAATAGCAACGACATGCGTTCTAATATATGCTGAATTTCACCCCTAAATCAGATAATTCATGCCTCAAATTGAGGAAAATCACTACCCATTCCGGATTTCAGTATTCCTCTTTTGCACATTACACTTTCCCTGACAGATACCTACGAGTCCTATATCACAATCTCAGTACACACCTCCTAACAAACTTTCCCAAGCGTGGAATTGTATAGAGTTAAAACACGTACATACTTCAAAAAGTGTTACTTGTCAAAAATGTTACACTCTATGGTGGAGTTTCGTTTTACTTTTGGGTGAATTGGAACGTGAGCCTGACCTGATCGACCACCAACACAATAGAATTAGGTCAGGTAACATTTGTGTGTGGGTAACATAACTTAACGTTTGAGAGCATACGGGCATCATTAGCCATTTATCACACAAAATTGCTATGTAGAAGCATAACTGGAAAATCATGACCACTCGCAGTGCTGAGCATTTAGGGGGTAAGGATAACGGAAATGCTGAGTTTTCAGCATCCTTTTAAGGGTCAGCCCGACTGAGAAATTGCCCTGCAAATTGTTGTCTACTTCAAAATTTAAATCTGACATTGCTGAGAATCCGGTCATTGTAGATGCTTGAAACTTCCCAAACTATTTCTATATGCTGTGTAGAAGATTATAATGATATAATTTGACACAGATAAATATTCATGTTTCCAAAATATTGATATTAATAATAATATTTTCAAGTACATCCTGCACAAAAAATAACAAAGTATTCATGCCAAAACTTTACTCAAACTGCACAATGGGTATCCTGCTATAGCGCCCGAGTCTCAGTTTTTCCATTATCCAAGGCAGTGTTGCACACTGAAAGTGCAAAGTTGACACTATTTTGCTCTTCTACCAAAATCCCAGAACACATGGCTGCACTTGTTTTGTGGTCCACATTGCAGGCTTGACCCTTTCCTCAAAACAACCAAGCATGACTCAATGCACAAAACTCAGACCTCCAGACCAGTGGTCATGCAATGGTGACTCTGCAATCAGAGGGTCAAGCCAGCAAAGTGGACCAAAAAATCAATGCAGCCATGTGCTTTGGAATTCTGGCTTGACAGCAAAATAGTGTCAACTTTGCGCTGTAAATGTGCAACGCTCACTTGGATAATAATCTAAGTCTCGGGCGCTACAGCAGGATAACCACTGTGCAGTGTGAGTACGTTTTCAGAACCATTACTTCGTGATTTTTTAGGCAGGATGTACCTGAAAATATTGTTATTAGTATCCATATTTCGGGAATATGAACATTCATCTCCGTCAAATTATATCACGATAATCTTCGACACGTCATATAGAGATAGTTTATGAAGTCTCATGCCTGTACATTGAGCGGATTTTCAGAAATTTCAGTTTGAACTTTTGAAGTAGACCACGAATGACAGGGAATTCCTCCAGTCGTGCTGACCCTTAATATTTGGGATAAACTAAGGGCTGGATGACTACACTAAGGTATGAATAAGATGGATACTGTACGATGTATATAACTTTATGGCAAGGATGTTGATTAAGTCATGGATAAAGCACGAGAACCAGTGAATTCGTGCCTACGAATTCACGAGCGCAACGCGCGAGTGAATTCGTGAACGAATTCATTGTTTCGAGTGTTTTATCCGACTTAAAATATTGCTCTTACAATCACAATGCGACCAACGGATTACTCGTACACATGTATATTGTTTCTGTTAGATCTATTGCAAGTCAAGCATGACAAAGGTGTATTCATAAATAGCCGGCAACCGAGTGAATTTATATTGCTCAACTCAACATGATTTTCGACCCAAGTACTATATCTCGCGCTTTCCTCTGTATATTCAATAAGGATTAAAAAGGTGGCACACGGGTTAAATGCATTCATTTAGTGAGCGAGTAGTATTAAGGAGCAGGGTTTGATGCATGGAACGTGTTTCAATGGACAGCTCCATTGGATGATGGTGAGTTTTAATATATTGTACTCAAAACACAGCGACACAGTGACCTATACCACACACATTCTCGCATTTCTGTTACTGGACATCGACTGGTTGACATTAAATTTCAGAAGAAAAAAATATGGCAGATAATTTGGACACATTTTAAAATGAAATCGTGGATAGTATGGCCGCATTTAAAGCTGCAAACATTCTGAACGATGTTGGAAATTCAACATTAGATGATCTTGAGATTACTGATTATGAACTTGTGCAACATGACATTACATGCATCAGTGAACCAATGAATTCGTATGGGGCAAACGGTGGATTCGTGCGGACGAATCCACTGTTCAGACAATGGTGTGACGTCACAACAATATTTTAAGATGGTGAAACCCTGCCGATTGTTGGCAGTAAATTTCACGACTTTAGTACCGCATAAAAAATATGAGCATTTGTCATAAAACTTCTGGTAGTCCGAAGTGACTTTTTGCAGTTGGAGTGAATAGAGGAGTCATTTTCTTGTTTTAGAAAAATACAATCTTCGACCTGAAACGTCTGGATCATTCCGGATCATAACGATGAAGTTGGTACATCCGTTCTCAATATCAACCACGTAATCTTTAGAATACATCGACTTTTTACATAGTGGAGCAGTCAGTGTCTATGAGCCGAGAATTACTTTTTGAATTTACTGCCTACATTTGTCACAAAATGCCCGACTGTCTCTGACACATTTACGAAATGCGCCATTTTCAAAATATCACGTGGATTTGGACAACACACAGACTTGAAATATCATCTATTATTTTGATGATTTTCAAAGAATAGCTAACTTACTTGGGATTGGTACATCGTAGACTCCATAACGAGCTATCCACAGCCATGTGACAATGCGTTTTCCCCCGTAAAATTGAGTCTGAACATCGGCTACTTTCAACGTCAGGTGCCACGAAATCGTGTTTACATATTTCCCAGGTCAAAGTTTGATGTATCCTTACGCGAGACTTATCTTTGGTCATGTCAATTCTGGTAATCGGTAAAATCCATTGATCACACCAAATAATCCACTTCCTGAATACTGAACGGGACTACGGCAGAAAATCTTCGCAGTACGACACATTACATGTGTTTTGTGATATCAATTGGTAGCGGTCATCCTCGGAATATTTCCTTCGGTTGTGAAGACCATATTTTGCGACTATGAGATTCGGTAGCTTCGTCTCCAAATGTTTTCCCGCGAGGCACCAACAGTCCCATGTGTTATGCATGTATATCGGCATATGACGGAGGTAATCCCAGAAATATGTACATAATCGAAGACATATTAGTTCATAGACAAAGAATTGTTGTAGATCGGGGAATGACAAACACTGAAAACCATGTTTCCAGACGATAACTGACATATCGCTCACCACGTGAGTTTGTATTCGCTCCGGTGAGAAAGCCGTTGAAATCCGTGCACAGAGTTTTGAGTTCAATGTGAAGAGCAATACTCACTAGCTGCTCAAGTCCAGTCTCGGTCAGTGATCGCATGGAACCACACGGAAAATCGTCGAGCACATGTCCTGGGGCGGATTATTAACCCTCTTTCGACCCTTCTTGCACATTGGGAGTTCATTTTCACAAATAGGTAATATAATATTATATTTGTTCAGGTACGTACACGTAATTTAAGCATTCTGTATATTGGAGCCCCGTCTCTATCATCACTGATCAAGTATCTATGAGTACCTATTCCATAAGTTCGTGGTTAAATACATTTCGATAACAAAATGAAATTGTCTGTAGATGTATATCTATATGTATGTCAAGAAATTTAAATTAGGTGCCCTGATTGGCACAAGTATATGAGGTAATTATCAAAAAGCAGCTATATGAGTTATTCATATCACCAACATATATATATTTCTGTAAATCAAGAAGTTTACTTGATTGTAATATTCCAATGATCAATTCAAGGCAATGTGATTGGTATCAGCAACAGAATAGAGTGTCATCTGACAAATCCATCATCTCATATTTTCTGACTCCAGATGACTCCAGGTGTTGCTGACAACTCCACACCACTTTCCTGACAGCTCAGCCAGAAGACAACACAACCAGAAGGTCCATAAATCCTGGTTCAAGTCTCAATCAGAAGACAGGCAATAGCAGCTCCACACCACTTGACTGATCCCCCAATGACAGGCACCCAGGAGCAATCATTTTGTTGGCCAACAATATGGATGTCAAAGCATAACAACAACTTGTGTTTTAGAGTTTGCACCAATATATACATGTATATTAAAACAATATATATATAAATTCAAATTAAGTGCATGTTGGATCTGTAATTCTGAAACACCTGTACAGAATTGCATACCACCATTTTGGGTATTGTAATGTCACTATAAGACAATTGGATATCTTATACAACAGCAATTTGGGGATTCAATGGCCAATTGATAATATTTTCATATTTTATATTTTAATGGATAAAGTGGCCAACACATTGTATGTATCAAACATTTGTTATTGATACACATGTGTAGGTCAGAAATACATAATGAAGATTTGAATGGCAGTGTATCAAGTGGCCATGTGCAATATTGTTTGCCAATTATGATAAATTCATAATCTTTTTGATTGGTATTATATTTGATTTATTTTGTTCTTGTTTACCTTCCATGTACAAACTTTGTAAGATAAACATATGGATAAAGAGTATACTACCAAATACACTATTTATTCATGACATTTCTTGTCTGGTATGTTTGATGTCATACCTGTGATCCATGTATGTCAAAAGATGAAGTGCTTCAATTCATAACTCATGAATTGTGCTAATAAAATGCTACCACTGTGTGAATTTCACAACAATTATGTTGACACAACCCATGTGCAATAATGATACTTTAATGTCACATGTAATCATGATGACAATGAATCAAAAGCCTGGTGATATTTACATTTACATGTTATTGGAATCAGGATGTATCCTGTATCTAGCTTGGGGTTTGTGTTCTTTGTATGCATACACACAAGCATTATGCACAATAGGGTCAGTGAATACATACATGTACTGTTAGTTATTTGATGAACACAGAGTGTTATGAATTATGACAAATGCAAGAAGATGTTACTTCCCCAGAAGTTTGAAACTTATAACTGTCACTTTGGAAATACGGGTTATTATCTGCATTGATCAGGTGAATAGAGTAGTGTCATGGCCCAATGCACACAGAAGCCCTAGCATGTAGCAGTCTACATGTAAAAGCCAGTGTGAAGTGTTCACAGTGGAGCATATGATATTGAAGTCTCCCTCTCACTGTGGCAGTGTCTTGAAGGGTTAAAAAATAGTGCCTGTGCTGGCCACTTGGGAAAAATTCTTGGTTGTCAATAAATGTCTGAACTTCAAAAATCATTTGTGATGCAATGGATTTGAATTTCAAAAAAATATTTCTCGGCTCATAAACTAGCATATGTGGTAATGCTCAGAAAAATACTTGGACCATTCGTAATCGACTTTTTCCACAAGAACGGATGTCCCGAAATTTTGGTAGTTAATTTCACCAATTTTAACATAAGATGCATAATAACTGCTCGTAAAATGCTTTAAATTAGTTATTAACATGATAATATAACATTTATATGAAATATGTGTTCATTTCTTCAAGAAAATCCATTTTCAAAAATATTCAGTGCGCATCACTGACTAAAATATGGCGAGGGTAACAACCCCTTAATAGGTAGTCAGGTACAGTGCACATCATTCAGGACGCTGACTGTTGTGTGAACGTTCTCCCCGAGTTCCTAATGGACCTGTCCTGTTCATAGTGATAATCATCGGTGCAGGATTAGCCTTACATTGTAACAAATATTGTCTCATTCAAAATCTAGACAAAAATGAGCGTTATTTTGTGTACTGACATATCTCCACAGCAACCAAAATAAACTCGTTATAATGTAAAATATACCTATTACCAAAAGTCTGGAATCACTTTTATCTGGTTTTGAAGTAATTCTTCTCTTGCAATAACACACAAAAACTATGGATCAGGTACTTGCTATAAATGTTTGAGGCAAGCATACAGGAGAAAATGATAATTATTATCATTGAAAGTTGTGCAGATGCATTTGTTAGAAGCTAACAGTAATCTTGATGATGCACAAAACGCCAAACTCGCAAACGTAATGTTCAACATGTCAGTCCTCCTTCACTATGAAGACAGGCTTGGAATCTGGATGGACATGAACATTACAGTTCGTGCATATGCTTCTAAAACATCTGAAACCATTCTGCCCACATCACAACAGCAAGATCCCTAACGTTGATGACTGGTGGTCGATGGCTATCAATATGCGCCAGTGAACGCAGTTTTTGCATTAAAACGCACAATGTTTTAGTAGCTAATGAGAACTTATCTGCTCTCCAAAATTATGGATTACAAACACATGAACCCCTTCAAAACATCAAGAAATTGTTATTCGTTTGTTAGTGTCGTAAAAAGTAGGCATATACTCCACAATTACGCACAAACATCTAATATTTGTGCACATATATTTGTGATTCCAGACTTTTGGTAATAGGTGTATGTTCTATTCGCCAAGAGTACTTAGCTGTGTGGAGGATGTGTCAATAAGCTGAAATATGTATGTTCTACATATTCGCCTCGGCAATACCAATCACCCAAGTCATACACGAGTAGTCAGGTCTGATATCGGATTCTTGTATAGTTGTAGTCCATTTGTATATGAATTAGATATGGTTTAATGATGATTACATTTATGGAACGGTGATGTTGTCATCATTCTACACCAACATGGACAGAACCCACCTGTCACTCTGAATTATTCAGTACCAATTACTTTCACATATGCGAAGTCGAAACAATTATGGGCTTTGGCATGATATATGCATGATTATGGTATGGTATGGCATGATTGAACTAAATTGAGGTTACTGGATGTGCGTCATTTTATTCTTCCCAACAAGTGGCATTTTGCTCAAGATGAACAGCAGTCTTGAGTCCATATATTATATGACCATATTATTGATGAGCTTTTCTGGACTTTGTGAATGTGCAGGTATTGTACTTTTAACAATGTGAATCTTTGACAGTTTTACGTACATGTACGTATTTAGGTGGACACCAGATTTTTGTTTTTTGGTATTTTTATGAGGTAGGGCAAAGGGGCACGACGGAAGAGTTCTCGAAGATGTGATGCAAAACTTTAACAAATTTTGTCGCCCATGAATAGATTTCAATGAAAATTTGATCGCTACAGTAGACTTTGCCGTCAATAAGATTGAAAGCCTGGTAAGTCATATGAATGACTAAGTACCAATAATATTCTCATCGGGTGAGGTCTATTTCAATTTTAAATTTCTTCAGAATATCTAAAATATATATTCCTCTCTGCACTGATTTCTTTCTGCCACTGTTACTGGTTACAGTCAACAAATCCAGTGGATCGATGTCCTCACAAGCACTGGCACCGTGCATCGACCTAATGCCGCTTCTCAACTTGATAATACCAAATGAAAATCCAAATGAAGAAAACTGTTATTATCCTGAACTGAAATCATACTGTAAATGATACTGAAGTCGTCAATGGCAGACAAGGCTAAGTAAAGAATGTACATCCATTTCTCAAAAAATAATTCTATATTGCTTATAATCGAGCGTATACACTGTTTACGGTCTCGAAGAATAAAATATTTCATACTAATGTGATTGGGAGCCTTTTCTAAACCGTTTAACTTTGGTTTGGTACACGTAAAGTGAAAAAAAAAATCCCAGGACGAAAAATCCCAGGTACTTATATAGTAGTGGGTGGGCGTTAATGGTAAGTTATCTGACAGACCATAGACAATTCCTGCAGCAAATCCGTAATCGGTTAAAGCTATAATCACTTTTAGAATTGACAAAATTTATTCATTCTGCGGTAGCTTTATTTTGTATATAGAATGAAATATCGTACAAATTTGGGTCTGAAAATATGTATTACGTGCCTAAATTGAGATGCCAAATCAAGATTCAAATAATTTTTGTTCCTCAAAGCGGCCCGCCTTGCGAGCGATTTCTACACACAGTCTCGTGACGTCATTGGTATTTGTGTAGATACTGTGGCAACCGGCAATGTAGGCAGGCCGATCATTCTCTATCCACTGTTTTCATGCACGATTAACGGCAATTTTCTGAGTATCTGTTGTCGAACTGTGCATATTTTCTATATATTCCTGACTCTCTCGAGATGTAGTTTCAAGTTTGCGTGACAAACAAGAACGCTAAATTTGGCTGATTTTAAAATTGATTCCAACTTTAAGCATTAGTGAAATATAAGTCCAGTCAATTTCAATGAAACGCATTTTGAACGCGTCCCACTCAGAAGCTCTCCTCTTCATACACAGTTACACAAATGTATCGGATAATTTTATATACATAATTCAACTTAATTATTAATAATTAATGACTTCGGCAGTCATGGACTGACGATTTCTTGGTGCGGGACCATCCAAGTAGGGGAACGTGACCCACATCGTGCTGCCGAGCGAGGAGGTCTAGGTCACGGGGGTGGTCGTCTACTTAAGGGTTTGTTACCCTCGCCATATTTTAGTCAGTGATGCGCACTGAATATTTTTGAAAATGTTTTTTCTTGAAGAAATGAACACATATTTCACATAAATGTTATATTATCATGTTAATAACTAATTTAAAGCATTTTACGCGCAGTTATTATGCATCTTATGTTAAAATTGGTGAAATTGACTACCAAAATTTCGGGACATCCGTTCTTGTGGAAAAAGTCGATTACGAATGTTCCAAGTATTTTTCTGAGCATTACTACATATGCTAGTTTATGAGCCGAGAAATATTTTTTTGAAATTCAAATCCATTGCATCACAAATGATTTTTGAAGTTCAGACATTTATTGACAACTGAAAATTTTTCCCAAGTGGCCAGCACAGGCACTATTTTTTAACCCTTCAAGACACTGCCACAGTGAGAGGGAGACTTCAATATCATATGCTCCACTGTGCACACTTCACACTGGCTTTTACATGTAGACTGCTACATGCTAGGACTTCTGTGTGCATTGGGCCATGACACTACTCAATGCAAATAATAACCCGTATTTCCAAAGTGACAGTTATAAGTTTAAAACTTCTGGGGAAGTAACATCTTCTTGCATTCGGCATAATTCATAACACTCTGTGTTCATCAAATAACTAACAGTACATGTATGTATTCACTGACCCTATTGTGCATAATGCTTGTGTCTATGCATACAAAGAACACAAACCCCAAGCTAGATACAGGATACATCCTGATCCCAATAACATGTAAATGTGAATATCACCAGGCTTTTGATTCATTGTCATCATGATTACATGTGACATTAAAGTATCATTATTGCACATGGGTTGTGTCAACATAATTGATGTGAAATTCACACAGTGGTAGCATTTTATTAGTACAATTCATGAGTTATGAATTGGAGCACTTCATCTTTTGACATACATGGATCACAGGTATGATATCAAACATACCAGACAAGAAATGTCATGAATAAATAGTGTATTTGGTGGTATACTCCTTATCCATATTTTTATCTTACAAAGTTTGTACATGGAAGGTAAACAAGAACAAAATAAATCAAATATAATACCAATCAAAAAGATTATGAATTTATCATAATTGGCAAACAATATTGCACATGGCCACTTGATACACTGCCATTCAAATCTTCATAATGTATTTCTGACCTACACATGTGAATCAATAACAAATTTTTGATACATACAATGTGTTGGCCACTTTATCCATTAAAATATAAAATATTGAAATATTATTAATTGGCCATTGAATCCCCAAATTGCTGTTGTTTAAGATATCCAATTGTCTTATAGTGACACTACAATACCCAAAATGGTGGTGTGCAATTCTGTACAGGTTTTTCAGAAACACAGATCCAACATGCACTTAATTTGAAATTATATATATATATATTGTTTTAATATACATGTATGTATTGGTGCAAACTTTAAAACACAAGTTGTTGTTATCACAGTAGGAACCCCACTACCGTAACGCGACGTTACGGTAGTAAGGGACGATGGCGGCGTGCGAGTAGCTCGAGTGGTTTTCTTGAGATTATCGTTTCTAGTACACATGTCACTCTTGTTCAATAGTGCGCTTTGGTACTTCTTAACGTTACGCATCTAATGGTGAAAGTTATTTTGGTGATATCACCCTCAGTTAGTCAGAAAATATAAAATAGAAATCGGCTGCATATTACCGTAACGTCACATCGGGAGATGCCGGGTACTACCGTAACGCCGAGGGTGTACTACCGTAACGTTAACCTAAAGCTTTCATTCTCTATTTCTATATTTGTATCTTGCAATGTTCCAACCAAATATTTCGATAAAAAAAAACCCAGAACTTTTACATGAGATGGGTGAGGAGGTACAGTTGTGTGTTATGTTTGTGACTGTTTTTGTATAGATCTAATAATATGTAATATATACCGGTGGCTACTGCAAATTTGTTGAAGTAACTTCAGTAGAGACGTGATTTGTATTGCACGCCCTCTCCTGGAGAAACCATTTATGCATCTAGCAGGGTCAAAGTTTTGATCACCCTATTGGTCAGCTCATATGAGCATTGATATATTTCAGCCATATCAGATTTACTCTTAGACATTTGAAATATTCATACCAGTCGGATCTACTTGCATAATGCAGATGGATAACATAATTTGTAGCTTTCTGTAAAATGCACCTTATTCTCCCAATAAAAACAATTAATGCGTAGCATGAATAAAGGAATTTTCACTTGTTTCTGTTCGCACTATGTTCTGATAACGGCAAGTCAAACGTACCTTAAACATTTTAAAGGTAAATTCAAAGGCCATCTAGGTGATATCGAAGTGGAGATTACTACCGGGCACAGTTTGTGGGAGAAAAATTGTCTATAGTCACTAGGTGTTGGGGTTGGAGGTCACTCTGCTGTCGAAATCCCAGATAGTCCCAAGGTGCAGCTGCACCCCGATGAAACTTGGTTTGCATGGGAAATTCCCATATATATATTGTCCCTACCTCTTGGTAAACTATCTACATACATATTACAACAATATCGCCACTATCCATTCTTAACCGGAGTCATATATTATGATCCAATAAAATAAAATGCATTTCGAAGTATGGATTCAAACATGCGTTACGGTAGTACTTGAAATTTGAAAATTGGCGTTACGGTAGTGGGCGACTAACGTTACCGTAGTAATCGTCGCAAACTTCAAACCGTTTTTGCTCAGGAATCGATCAAATTTACGGCTTGATTACTCTGCCGCAACATGAAGTATATCTCGAAATTCGCCTCATGTATGTGTTATATAAAAATCATGCCTAACACCTAGTTTATCTAGAAGAAACTTTTCGAAGCTACCGACCTTCCGCCATCATCCGTACTACCGTAACGTCGCGTTACGGTAGTGGGGTTCATACAGTGGTTATGCTTTGACATTCATATTGTTGGCCAAATGAATGATTGCTCCTGGGTGCCTGTCACTGGGGGATCAGTCAAGTGGTGTGGAGCTGCTATTGCCTGTCTTCTGATTGAGACTTGAACCAGGATTTATGGAGCTTCTGGTTGTGTTGTCTTCTGGCTGAGCTGTCAGGAAAGTGGTGTGGAGTTGTCAGCAACATCTGGAGTCATCTGGAGTCAGAAAAATATGAGATGATGGATTTGTCAGATGGCACTCTATTCTGTTGCTGATACCAATCACATTGCCTTGAATTGATCATTGGAATATTACAATCAAGTAAACTTCTTAATTTAGAGAAATATATATATGTTGGTGATATGAATAACTCATATAGCTGCTTATTGATAATTACCTCATATACTTGTGCCAATCAGGGCACCTGATTTAAATTTCTTGACATACATATAGATATACATCTACATACAGTTTCATTTTTTTATCGAGATGTTTTTAACCACGAACTTATGGAATAGGTACTCATAGATACTTCATCAGTGTTGATAGAGACGGGGCTCCAATATACAGAATGCTTAAATTACGTGTACGTACCTGAACAACTATAGTATTATATTACCTATTTGTGAAAATGAACTCCCAATGTGCAAGAAGGGTTGAAAGAGGGTTAATAATCCGCCCAGGACATGTGCTCGACGATTTTCCGTGTGGTTCCATGCGATCACTGACCGAGACTGGACTTGAGCAGCTAGTGAGTATTACTCTTCACATTGAACTCAAAACCCTATGCACGGATTTCAACGGCTTTCTCACCGGAGCGAATACAAACTCACGTGGTGAGCGATATGTCAGTTATCGTCTGGACACATGATTTTCAGTGTTTGTCATTCCCCGATCTACAACAATTCTTTGTCTATGAACTAATATGTCTTCGATTATGTACATATTTCTGGGATTACCTCCGTCATATGCCGATATACATGCATAACACATGGGACTGTTGGTGCCTCGCGGGAAAACATTTGGAGACGAAGCTACCGAATCTCATAGTCGCAAAATATGGTCTTCACAACCGAAGGAAATATTCCGAGGATGACCGCTAACAATTGATATCACAAAACACATGTAATGTGTCGTACTGTGAACATTTTCTGCCGTGATCCCGTTCAGTATTCAGAAAGTGGATTATTTGGTGTGATCAATGGATTATACAGATTACCAGAATCGACATGACCAAAGATAAGTCTCGCGTAAGGATACATTAAACTTTGACCTGGAAAATATGTAAACACGATTTCGTGGCACCTGACGTTGAAAGTAGCCGATGTTCAGACTCAATTTTACGGGGGAAAACGCATTGTCACATGGCTTTGGATAGCTCGTTATGGAGACTACGATGTACCAATCCCAAGTAAGTCAGCTATTCTTTGAAAATCATCAAAATAATAAATGATATTTCAAGTCTGTGTGTTGTCCAAATCCACGTGATATTTTGAAAATGGCGCACTTCGTAAATGTGTCAAAGACAGTCGGGCATTTTGTGACAAATGTAGGCGGTAAATTCAAAAAGTAATTCTCGGCTCATAGACACTGACTGCTCCACTATGTAAAAAGTCGATGTATTCTAAAGATTACGTGGTTGATATTGAGAACGGATGTACCAACTTTATCGTTATGATCCGGAATGATCCAGACGTTTCAGGTCGAAGATTGTATTTTTCTAAAACAAGAAAATGACTCCTCTATTCACTCCAACTGCAAAAAGTCACTTCGGACTACCAGAAGTTTTATGACAAATGCTCAGATTTTGTATGCGGTACTAAAGTCGTGAAATTTACTGCCAACAATCGGCAGGGTTTCACCATCTTAAATCCGTTGACCAAAATGTACAAACAAGTGGAGCTACATGTCTTTATTCAGACAACACTACTATGAATAGGGTTACACATGGTAAAATATGGTAAAAATGAGACATTTAGAGTACAAGAATTATTCCAATCCAGAAGTAGTAAGTGTAGGAGATTGAAGATGAAGGGAGAAGATTTTGCACAGTTTTTGACGAAGATTTAGTGGGGACGAGATGTACGTCTGGTAAGCTGAGGACCTCCAATCCCCCTGCAACTTGATTACATCCGATGGGATACCGCACGCAGAGGCGTAGGATGCGCCCCCTCTGCGAAAGGAGTGACCCGAGTACTGGTCTGGATCCAGACCACACTGTTGCAGAACATGGCGAAGGCTGTAGACGAAGCTGGCGTGGGTGAGGAAACGGCACCTCCCGTCACCGGACGGGTACGAGAAGAGAGGCATGTCGCCTGTGATATCCTGAGATTGGTCCGCTGCAAACAGCTGTGACAGTGCTGCCACTGGACAGAGCACGTGATTAGGTATCACGGGCAATGGTATCCGCAACAACCTTTGTCCAAATTGAATGGTTTTGGTGTGTCTTACAGTGAGTACTGCATAGTCTGAAAAGAGTTCTACATCTTTGCGGCACAGGTTCTTCTCAGCAGAGAAGGTAGATCGTGACTTTGGGAGCAGGGTGGATTTCCGGAAGAAACTAAAAAACGCACAGACACAGGCTGCCCAGAAGGCCTTGTTGTGGGAGATGCTCATATCTAGCTTGCCATGTATAGCCTGAAGGATGCTGGGAGTTATAGGTAGCTTCTGACGAGGGGCCCGACCGACCGAGCGTTTGATTCCACGCAGGACCGTATTCAGGAACCAATTCTCCTGGAGTGGGCTGGGAATTCCTGATTCCAGGTGCATAATGCGGACAACGTTCAAGTAGGCTGATATACTGTTGGGGTGGATAGACCTAGCCAGGAAGGCAGAGTAGCGGCACAAGGTTAGCGTTTCAGCCGGGACGCTGGCGTACCCAAAGTACGCACAGAAGCGTAAAAAGGCGCTCCTCTGGGATCGGTAAGCTTGCCGCGTGCTCACCGAGAAGACATGTTGACGGTACTCCTTGATGTCCTGGTCGAGAAGGGCTTCCTGGCGTCTAACATCTGCAAACATGACATATCATGGACATCTACAGGTTAAAGACATATTTAAAACTGTTAACTGACATATGATTTAGCATATTGAAACACGGATCATATATGTGAACGCCATTCTGGCACAGTAACTTAATAGCGATTTCAAGGAAACGTTGATCATGCAACCTTGACAAGGCATCGGCTACGACATTATTAACAGACTTGATATATGACACACAAATAGTTATATTATACACAGCCGAAATCCACAAGATTTCGCCCACAATAGAATTGGCAACGACATTTTATGACAGCCCTTTACGGATTGACCACTCAGCCCCCCGATTATCTGTCTGTATAAGCACACACTTATTGGTCCACAGGGGGGCCCAACGATGGAAAGCTAGCAGGATAGCAGCCAGTTCTTTGATAAATATTGAATGCACAGTTAATCTGGGAAAGTCGCGTTCCCAAGCGCAGTACAGAAAGTCAGTATTCCAGTAAGCAGCCCCGGCCTCCAGTGAGGCGTCCGTGGATATGGTGGTATCGGGCAGAGGCTGACGTCGGCCAGGGACGGAAGCAACACCATTGAAGCGCACGCACCAATCGTAGAAAAAAGCCAAGTCTTTCTTTGCAAAGCCAGGAATACGAATGCGATGTGTAGGGTGTTTCAGTCTTGTCTGCAGGTCAATAAATGAACGAAGAATGGGGCGTATTGCTCTCACACACTTGGCGCCCCATGACAACATGCCGATGATGGACTGGATCTGCTTCTTTGTAGCTTTCTTTTGGGACATCCAGAACAGCGCAGACGATCGCATTTCCTGGAGTTTTGAGTCAGGTATGAACATCATATTGGTCACTGAGTCCAGCTCTATACCTAGGAACGTCAGCTTCTGGGTCGGGGGCACCACTTTATCCCAGTTGACCGTGAATCCCAGTTTAGAAAGCATTTTGAGAAGCTCGTCCATTGCTGACTGGCAACGCTGATGAGATTTTTCAATCAGCAAAAAATCGTCGAGATAGCAAATGGTGTTAGTGAAGCCCCGACGCCTCATCATTCTGACAATGGATTGGGTTATCCTGTGGAAAATTCCCACGGATTCGGCAGCGCCGAACATTAGCCTGGTGTCGTACATATAAGTCATATGGGTGTTGTTTGAGAAGCGATACTTCAACCCAGTCCCCTGGAACTGATCTGGGTGAAGCCCCACATGGCGGTAGGCTGCCTTGAGGTCGACTTTGCACATCCACGCACGATGGGACAGGCGGGAAATAGCCGAGTCAACAGTTTCAAACGCGAACTTCCCAGGCTGTGCATAAGAATTGACGCTCTTGCCTGGCGGCCTACTGCAGTCATGAATTATCCTCAGATCCGATGAATTGGCTTTGGGGACAGCGCCGATGGCGCTCACAATCGTTGGTTTGATTGAAGTGACTACGTAATGCCCTTTATTGATTTCATCCCGGAGCTGTTTTTCAACAACAGGTCTGTTACTGGGACCCGTGGCCGATTTGTAATTACTGCATTCTGATGGCTCAATGCTACCAGAGACGTCCATGACACGAAACCCTTGCTCAATGCCACGGAGGATAAAACCCCTGTCCTTATCACCTTTTAGTTCGGAATCCCATGCAGTCAAGTTACGGGTGAGGGGGTTAGAGGTCCGCGAATCCTACCGCGAGGTGTTGTGCTTACTCCTGGGGTGTGTGCTGTCCTTACAGAGAGAGCACACGTGTGAGAATCGACACTGTTGGCGAAAACATCCATGGGCATTGAAGTTGCGGCATATTTCCGTGCCTGATGCATCCAGCAGCCTCGGTGGTCTATTGTCACCTCGACGATCGTTCTTGGTGTTGTTTGGCCGTCTCACATCTGGACGAACCCGTCGTTGTAGATAAAACGTAGACAAGTGGATGTCGTCTTCTCCCCACTTCGTGGATCTGAGGGCTTGTTTTTTACGGTACTCGTTATCATACACGAGTACCGATTCGAGTTCACACACTTGCGCATAGTCACTCACATCCGCCACGTATTGGAGATATCCAAGGATTTCTCGCGTGATGAGAGTTTGTTGTCAGCGATCAGCTTGGTCATTATTCGGGAGTTAGCCCCTATCCATTGGGCAAGAGAAACTTGTTCAGGAAGAAGCTTGGTGCGCGCGCTGTGTATTTCCCTGAGTGACCAGTTCGTGTTCATTATCCTCAATACCACCGGATGATGGCCTTGAAACAAAATCTGGTATGAGGAGTGGCTTACCGCTCGATCTGATGTCATCTGGGTCGCGTGATGTCCTGATTCCAGTGTCGTCCTCCCACAGACAGTCCCCGGGAGTCCACGCTGTTGTAGGGATCCAAGCAGAGTCTTGAGCTCGTTGTCCCTTGCCAGCGTTTGGGTGGTGATGTCATCAGATGGACCATCACGGGGCGTCACCCCGGGTGTGTTGTCCTGGGCCCCGGAGCTCGCGGAACTGGCTAAGGGGGTTTCTTCCAGCACTGCCGAATCACCACGCAAGCTGTTGCGCCACTTGTTGAGCATACGGGCTTGGCCTCTGGTAAGTTCGAGTATGTCAATGTCGTCGTCTAGGAGCTCTCTCACGGCTTCTATTGTGTCAAAGTCTTGCGCTGTCATTTTCGCGAGAGTAGCCGGCTTTATCCTTGACATGTGCCCCTCTGGGACAGGTCGCGCCGCTGACAACAATCGGCGGGTCGGTCGATTCTTACTTTATCTCCTCAAAATATCGCTGATTTATGTGTATAATTCTATACCTCTGACATTTATGTTGCTGTATGGCGTGTACTCTAAATGTCTCTTCGAAACATAACCGCAATGCAACATCATTTATTCAAATCAAAGAAAATTCGAACAGCGCGCGGCCATTTTGCCTGTGCGGGTCGCACTAAAAACCGTCCGGAACCGTCCTGGACCTACCAAGGAACAAATAACACTGTCCGGGACCCGAGATAACCACCCGGGAACTGGATTGCATTGCCAGCCTCGACGAGCACGTAATTATCAATGTTTGAAAATCAGTATTGTATAGAAAAACCTTTTGGGTGATGTCATTGTGCTAATAACTAATAATGTGTGGATATAGAAACATAAAACCACAGGAGAAATGCGTTCATTGTTCATCACACATTACTGAAGAACTAATTTGAATATTGACGAGATGTTTTCTGACTCAGATATGAATGTGATACTGATATAGTACCATCAAAATATAATAAATTAGTCACAAGCATACAAATAAAACCACAATCGAAAGTACTAAAAATTACCATAAAAATGAATAAAATATCATAATATAAAGTAAAATATTAATAAACTATTAATAAATAACCAAACTTCCCTCAATTCGACTTTTATGGATAATCTACATTGAAAAAAAAACAAAAAACACCGAAGCAAAAAAAGAATGCTGAAGCAAGAAAAAACAGGAGCAAAATGTTATTCTTCCACATACCGGTAAATATAGTCCCAATTAAATAATGATTACAGATTTCAATGCAGTTCGAGATTTGTTATTGAACTAACCAGAACATAAGCATTTCACAAACATACTGGCAATGAGAAAATCGACTTACCAGCAATTGGTTATTACGGAGCCCCTAATAGGACATGTTGAGAAAAAAAAAAAACTTCGCTCAATATATTAAATCGTTCGCTCAATATATTATATCGTTCGCTCAATATAATAAACCGTTCGCTCAATATGTTATATCGTTCGCTCAATATAATAAACCGTGCGCTCAATATATCATATCGTTCACTCAATATAATAAACCGACTATAATAAAGTTCTGGCCGGTTTGTCAATCCGTGGGAACGATATTATATATTGAGCGAACAGTTTATTATATTGAGCGAACGATATAATATATTGAGTGAACGGTTTATTATATTGAGCGAACAATATAACATATTGAGCGAACGGTTTATTATATTGAGCGAACGATATAATATATTGAGCGAACGATTTATTATATTGAGCGAACCATATAACATATTGACTGAACGGTTTATTATATTATTGAGTGAACAATATAATATATTGAGTGAACAGTTTATCATATTGAGTGAACGATATAATATATTGAGTGAACGGTTTGTTATATTGAGCGAACAATATAATATATTGAGTGAACGATTTATTATATTGAGTGAACAGTTTGTTAAATTGAGCGAACGATTTATTAAATTGAGTGAACAGTTTAATTTTTTTCTCAACATGTCCTATTAGGGGCTCCGTAGGTTATCATGTTTTTTTTATCTCAAAAGTGAGTTGAATACTCGTCAAGCTTCAGCAGATCACATGGGTGGATACAGAATGTTGGCAAAAAGGTGGCGCAGTTGGTTCGAATACCTCTAGACGACCTCTACGTGCAATGTTCTCCGGTAAATATTGGGGCTCTGGGAACTTGGAGATGTGTTGGTGATACCTTATCAACCAGTCTTTTCATTTAAAACCCTAGACTTTCAACTTAACAATAATGTAGAATGATCATCAAAATGAAAAAAAAACTAACATACTGCATATCAAACAACACTTAAAAAAGTGTGATGATTTTCCATTGCCACATAATATACACTATACATGTACATATCAGGGGCAGATCAAGAATTCAGAATTCTGACTTAGCTTAATGGCCGGTTTTGGACAAAAATTCAGCTTAGATACCCATCGATGCTTCTATTCTGAAATGCTTTTAAAAAGAAAATATAGATGCTTACTGCATTTTGAAGGTATCGTCTTCGACTTACCTGTCACAACTTCTCAAAACTGCCTTATGTAGCTTATCAACAAGTATTTGATTTCATTCCTATATGTGGAGTTCGATTTTATCAGGAAATTCTGCTGATAGACATTTATTCGATCTTCAATCTTTTATTTAAATCTCTGCCTCTGGAGGTCTGCCTTGAATATGAGTTTAATCTAGTCAAGTGTATCGGAGATGACTCCTAATTCAATCGAGTGTGTAAGACTTTGGAGAAATGTAGATGAAGCCACGGTGAACAGCACAAGACAGCTTCTACAGTTTTATGACTCTAATTACCAGATTCATTTAAATATGTTGCTAATGTCTTACTATTATATTCTGCTTTATATTATTTTCTTATGTGGACTTTAATCTTTCGCCTTTTTGTGTACATGTTGATTCCTGATGACAACCGAGCAAATATGCAAATTCCTGTGCGGACCCAGAAAGTCCATGATGGGGCCAAATTTAACAAGGAGTTAGATTGCCAAGTAGATTTTCGCAATACAAGTTTGAAATTCGGTAGGAAATTGCTGTTTGACACCCAGGTCAAGTATGCCAAGTTATAGAATGATATCATTTAGAATCGCAAGATAATCAGCAAAGAAACAATGTAACAAGTATGAAAAATCAGAGTATAGGTCTGACAATTAAAAAAGAAAACAAACAAAAAATAAAATAAAATGGCATCAATGTCATGCCACTTATTGTCATTTCCGGAGACCGCTCAAAGCCGGTCTCAAATAATTCCATAGATCACACTATCACAGCCAAGTTAATATTTGCTGATATTTCAATCGGTGCCCTTTGAAGTTTGAACAGTAGTAATTGCAATTGCACGTAAAGAAACACACTAGTTGAATGCATCACTTGAAATGTTTTATGCACCAGTTAAAAGTATGTTTACTGTGTTCTCTCCGCGCCTTGGAGACAAATAAATATTATCAATGTCAAAGGAGTCAAGGACTGTGGTGTTAAAACTCCATCAGTTATCATAAATTATTTCCATATAGATGTTATCAAATTTCACCCATTGAAATATTTCTTGCAATGTCTTGTGACTAACTCGTTTTTATGTATAGTTCGAAATCATATGAGATATCTGAATAAAAATATAGAAAACACTCCTAGGCGGTTTTCTCGGGTCCCGGACAGTGGTATTTGCCCCCTGGAAGGTCCAGGACGGTTCCGGACGGTTTTTAGTGCGACCCGCACAGGCAAAATGGCCGCGCGCTGTTCGAATTTTCTTCGATTTGAATAAATGATGTATTGCAGTTATGTTTCGAAGAGACATTCAGAGTACACGTCATACAGCAACATAAATGTCAGAGGTATAGAATTATACACATAAATCAGCGATATTTTGAGGAGATAAAGTAAGAATCGACCGACCCGCCGATTGTTGTCAGCGGCGCGACCTGTCCCAGAGGGGCACATGTCAAGCTTTATCCCAGCAGCAGTGGCTATGTCATCGAACGACTTCTCTAAGCCTTCACTGGGTCCGGCTTTCTTTCCAGACTTATTATCTTTTGCTGGCGGCATCTCGAGTTATATTTGTATTTGCAAAAAATGAAAAATAGCGTAAAAAGGCCGGTGTTGTAGGAACCGGGCACAGCAAAAACTGACCAGACGTACATGTACATGTACTAAGCGTTACCAAGTAGGCCTATACATGAGTTATACATGAGTTATACCCGAGTGGGAGACCATTGTTGTACGGGGGCCAAATTAAGCCACTGATTTAAACATATTTAATACAATATTAAATGTAACAAAATGTGCGTGATGACATATCAACAAACAGCCAGATAGTGTTCTCTTAAACCACTCCATAACATATCTCATGGGGAGTGAGCATCTATATGTATCTATTGCGCTGAAGAGTTATGAGAGATAATTATGTTGGATGATGTGGCAGTCAGGAAGTGAAACTGTTATGCCATTATGGAAATTGAAGTATTTACATTGATATGTTTGAGGATAGAAGTATGTACATTGATATGTTTGAGCATAGAATGTTTGAGGATTTACCATTAAAAATGGTGGTAAATGTACAGAATGGCTTTTCAGCTCTCCGAACAAATGAACATATATATGATATTCTTGGTAACCTAAAATGAACTTGAATGGGATTAACCAACTTACGATTACGTCCAATAGATGACACACAGGGTGCATATCGGAAAGGAAGATCCACTTTTGATCACATATTTTCGCTTTATGCTATAATACATATATATTTAAGGAAAAGAAAAGGTCGTTTTTACGTAGCATTTGTAGATTTTTCACGCGCTTTTGATTCGGTGCCACACTCTATATTATGGTATACATTAATCAGACGTGGTATTCATGGTAGAATTATAACTGTTCTGCGATCTATGTATCAACAAATGAGATCTTGTGTGAAAACTTTTGATGGGATAACCGAATGTTTCTCATGTTCGGTAGGCACACGGCAGGGGTGTATGGTGAGTCCCCTATTGTTTGCTCTCTACATAAATGAGTTGGTAACGAAGTTTAAAAATTTCCAATGCCCAAGTATACAAATTGATGAGGATTTTCGAGAATTGCACATGTTATTATATGCTGACGATATATGTATGGTAAATGATACAGTTGGGAGATTACAAACACAACTGAATGTATTACGAGATTTTTGTAATGAGTATGGGTTAAAGGTCAATTTGTCCAAAACAAAGGTTGTAGTCTTTAGAAATGGGGGGGTATTTACGAAGGAATGAACGTTTCTTTTTTGAAGGGCAGCGAGTTGAAACTGTGAATTATTATAAATATTTAGGAATTGTATTTTCGTCCAGACTGGTCTGGTCAACGGCAGTAAACACTCTGGCGTCACAGGCAGAAAAAGCTGCATTTTTACTCAAACGCTTTGTCAAAGCATATGGCTACATTTCAATTATGTATATTTAGACAGAGATTATTAGACACGTGTTTGCAGGATTGGCATACCGAGATATCAAATAGTTCAAAATTGTACATGTATCGTATTTTCAAGTCAAGCTTGGATTTTGAATTATATTTATCTGAAAATTTATATCCTAAATATCGTATTGCTTTGACCCGTTTTCGCTGTTTAAATCATCACCTAGCTATTGTGAAACAAAAATATGTATCTGTTGATAGAAGTGAGCGTTTCTGTAATTTTTGTCAAACTAATGATAATGTGAATTATATCGAAGACGAAATACATTTTTTGCTAGTATGTCCTCAATACGTCACGCTTCGAAACAAATATCTTAGTCTGTACATAAGGAAAGAACGAAATTTAGAAGACATCTTCGCTAAAATAATGAAATCTAAGGACAAGGAATGTATCACTAATCTATGTAAATATTTGTACCACGCTTTTACTATGCAGAATGAAAACCGCGCACTGTAAATGTTGCAGCACTGTGTTTTGCTCATACGTATGAACTTTTGTAGTTGCATGTGGGCCAGAGGCCTTTAATGGATAAAGAATTTTCACTTTCACTTAATACAAGTGTGTGTGTCTTATTCTTTGGAGATAGAATTATCAAAATAGAGATTGTAGGTTTATATCAGGAGTCAACACGAGGCCAAACAAAATACTAAAAATCGTGTGCATCAATTTGTGAGATGTAGGTTTGTATCCGGAATCAATGATAAGCCAAGAACAAAAATATTAAAAATCGTGTACATCAATTTATCTTGAATTTTGCCTAAGATGCAAAAGACCTGCAGGTGTTCTATATTCGTATCAGTGTTGTGGAGGAATTGAAATCGCTCTAAAGAACGGTTATTGCTTCAGATGAAGAGTTTCGGCTTGATGATATTCATACCAACCATGAAGTGACAGACGTTCTGTCGGGTCGACCTGCGCGCAATGTCACTTTCACAAACTGGAACTACGGGAACAAGGTGTGCATACTTTACACATTTTATACTAGTACAGGCATGATATCTAGTTTATAGGAAAGGATTATGATGACGGAGATGCATAGAATATGAAAGATGTTCACGTGTCACGATATTACAAATATCTTTCTCGGATTATTTGCCCTAAAAGTTACAATTCACAGGTGGTAAAGTCTACATGTCGTATTATGAAGAGCATGCCACTTGGGAACTGAAGAACACGACTACAGCTGCCACGGTCACCTCTACGAGCCAGGAAGATGGCTCGCCACTGCCGATAATCTACTGCCGTGACCATTCCTTCCATCCTGGTATCCCTTTATGGTGTTCCTACTGCCCGTGGACTCTGGAGAGTCAATGTCACTCTCGTATATTGTACTGCTGCTCATGACGAGCGAGGTAACACCAAGTAGTGGAGTGTCAATGTCATTCCTGAGTAAGAGCTCGTTAGACGTATAGTTTACATGTGTTATCTTGTACATTGTCCACTGGATCGCTCAATGGTACAACATGCTATCACGTTTTACGTGACAACAACTGATCAATATGTTTCAGTGAGCTACCTGACGATGAACATGTGTCAGACGACGCTAAGTTTGATGATGACTGTCATCGTGCTCAACATCTACCACCACTCGCCCAGCTCCCGTCCTCCCGCCTGCCTCCGAGCCATCATCATGAAGTGTCTGGGTACGCTCTGTTGCATGTCCCACCTCAACAAGACAGGCTGCCGCTCTGCTTCCTGCAACAGCAAAGTCCACAAGGAGGAAACCTTCGTGTCCAACGACACGGGAGCTATCCCTGCAGAAACAGAGAAGGGGACAAGAGCTCCAAAGTCTCAGCAACCAAATGTTGAGTACCTTCAGGAGAAAGCACATGGACAGGAGATATTGGATAAGAACAAATAGAGTGCAGGCCATGTCCAGAGTCTTTGACAGATTTTGTGCTGGATGATTCCACGCAAATGAAACTATGTACAAAAGTGGCGTTGAAGGGAATAAATGTGATTTGGTATGAGTAAAGCAACACACCCATAAAACACACAACCAACTTATGTCTATATATTTGTCGGGCTGCATCACAATTAAATTTGATTTGGGGGAGTGAATGTATGTGTAGTTTTAATTACACTAGTAGTCGAACCCTTTGCACTCACGAATATTTTGCTTGTTGATATCGTTGAGTACTTTGTTGACATGAACAAACCTGGCGGACAATACCCTTAGGTGGGACTCGGTCATATACGTGTAGAGAGTATCATCACGTACATGTAGGTGGCACTATGCTATACATCATCATGCACCCTTTGATCCACTCAAACAATCTGAAATCTCACCCATTGTATCGTCTCAGATGACCTGAAATCACGGCATGATTACAGGATGGTGGCAACCACAGATACAATTTTTAACCATTTGCATTGGTTTGATGAGTCCATTCTTTATTGTTGGTTTTGCTCAGTCATCTAAAGTGAATTCATATTATTCGTAAAAGAGGCTCCTGGGCTCTAACCAACTCCACAAATGGGTCAGCAAACTCAGGATGAAACCACGTTACTACCAGTGTAATTCACGTTGAAGTTATTTAACGTCGTCATCATTTTCTCGACTCAGTTCTCCTCGTGTCTGGCAAAGATGTTCCTGATGCTAGTGGCTCTAGGAGTATGATCTCGCTGGCGTTACTATGTCAAAAATGCACATCCTGCATGTATTCAAGATGAGTGATGTGTCACCATACATTCGACATTCTACTCCCTACCTCTGTGTGTACACGTACTTGACTCACCCCAACATTATCTGCGTAACTTATGCGTAACTCAAGCATGGTGTATTTAAATGGATATCACCTCGTTGAATGCTCTTCTTCTTCTTTTTGTTATGGACAAGTTCTAGTACTTTAGAAGCAAGTCGAACCAATATCAACATGCTCTTTCAGTTATTTACGACTATAAACATGTGACGTAGGTGATGAGTCTGGCGGTGACCGTCACGTGCTCTACATAGATATCTAATCCATCACAACTCCCGTCCTCCGGCCTGCCCCCTGGGCCATCATCATTAAGTGCCTGGGAACGCTCTGCTAAATGTATCACATTTTAGATATTGACTAGTTGTGTCATGTTCAATCAAAAATGGGTACTTCAACAGTGACAATCACATATACATTGTGACCTGTCATACCATCAAACAAACTATTGAAGACTTCTGTCTACGAACTGAGTTGAGTTGAATGTACAAAATATGCATCGAATGAACCGATGTGTTGTATTCGGCATGCACACTTTTAATTTTGTAGAAGCTAGTCATGTGAACTTACGGAGTTATTCGACGCTCAATTGGTATAATTTTTTTATATTCCGAGTGATTGAATCCTTTCTACATGGATGATGTCGGATTCCTGTTCTGGTCGCACTTCCCACGTATGAATTGAATACATGCTGAAAGTAACTCATCGCTCCGATGTAACTCATCGCTCCGCACAAACACTAAATTATTTAACTAAATGTTCAAGATGTACAGCAGCTTGGAATTTATATCCATCACCACATTGCTTGTCAGCTTTTCGGGAACTTGCGAATGTGCAGGTATTGTAGCACAACAATTAGTGTTGCATATAACAATTATTGTTAATGTAAAAATTGTTATATTGCAACAACATTGGTGCAACAAAATTGTACATTGCTGTTTGTTTTATCCTAAATTAAGATGTGAAGTGTTTTGATCCTTTTCAAAGGTAGAGCGAAGGGGCACGAAGCGAGAGTTCTCGAAGATTTGATGCAGAACTACACAAAAAATTGTCGCCCAAAGATGGATTTCAATGAAGAGTTGATTGTTACTTTGGACTTCGCTATCAAGAAAATCGAAAGTCTGGTAAGCCCTGAAATAAGTCGTCAATCAAAGTGATGTCGTCAAGGACAGACAGCGGTGAATATGGTAAATAAGGGCCATAGCAGTGCTATATTTGAGTTACAAATATGGCTGCTGATGATCATAGACATACAAGACTATATGCCATAATATACACTCGCTGAATTTGTATTCCGTCATGATACAAATGTCAACCTGTCACTACTAGTATGACTAGAATTTGATGATGACAATAGCAAACGTAACATCAGATTTGATACCATTGCATGGGTGCCTTGAAATGTATCAAGCGGGCACAGGTGAAGGAGAAGCAAATGGTCTAATTATTTATGCTCATAGCATGTTAAAGGGATGTTTGCTTAATATTCTTGTTAGCTGTACAAACGTTAGCTATAGGGCTGGAAAAAGCGGAAATATGATCGGTGATAAATTCCAATGAAATATTCGTGAATAAGGTGTCGCCGCGGATAAACCCAATTATCGCCCATTTCTAACAACGTCAATAACTGCTGAAATAACATGTCTTGTGTCAAATAACTTTAGCGAAAGTACAAAGCAGGTATACTTGTGTCAAAATTCATTAGAATAACAGGCCGTCTGCCGGCAATTTTGCTACAGCAAGGCTCTATTCGAAGTGCCGTTTTTTCAGTGCCTCTTCAAAGCTTGGATATGTTGTGGAATTGGACAATTTTTATCTTTTACAACAGTTTTTGTACATCTTCATCGTGTATGGATACTATAATACACTAAAGACATCGTTTATATAGTTAAAATCACCATATTAAATGAACCCCCATGTTAAAAGATAGGGAGGCGTCAGGTGCTTTTCCCCAGTCCGAATAAATTCATTGGAATTTGTCATCGATCAGTACTTCCGCTTTCCAGCCCTATGCACATATTTTATTTCAAAATATTATTATCTGGCGTCCGGCGTCATCTACAAAGATTGTACACTGGTTCAACTGACAAGTTTTCGTGATGTCGTCACAAAGTGTGTCATGCGGGTTCATCATGGTGATTGGTATAAATATTCATCAACGATTTTTTACCACGATTCAAATGAAGATATTTTTCTAGTTATATCACAAAACTTGACGGCGGGCCACGGCGTGGTAATAGGACGATTGCATTTGATCCGAGAATCCGAGAAATGGGCGACCAACAAAAATGGCATTTGTAATGAAAGTTATAATTTAAATTGAAACGTAGTTTTAATTCACTCATTTGTTTTTTCATAATGTAACAGGACGAAAAATCCCAGTTGTTGAACAGTTTTGGATGGATAATAATGGTAAGTTATCTGTCCATTGACAATTGTTCATTATTAGGCTGAAAAATAAATCCATTACCGACAGTGTCAGAAATTGCCCAATGAAACCTTTTCAATATTTCTCACTCATCCTATACACAGTTACATTGTACAGTAATATCCCCCAATATACATAATCAAATCGCCACATGATCAAATGGGAAATGCAATATATTGATTTCGGCAGTACTGGATGGACGATTTCCTGGTGTGGGACCCCTCAAAGTATAGGAACGTGACCGACATCGTGCTGCCGAGCGAGGAGGTCTGGGTTCCAGAGGTGGTTGTTCACAACAGTTGTGTAGTGACATAGCACAAAAGAGCCTAGGAAAGTTCTTTGTATATCTCCTGGGTATGGAGTCAGGCCTACAGCAGCTCTCGAGCACACATCTGCTACGCTACTGAGTTCTAGGAAAAATAAATTGAATGATGTTGGTAGTGAAACCCTGGCATGTCAGTGTGTGCAGTATGGAAATCAAAATATGTGTTGCGTATACATGCAGAAATATATTTAATGATTTACGTGAAATCGTGGTAAACGTGCACAAGGAATATGACATCCCTTGGTGACCTTGAACTTGAGGTATCCAGCTCAAGGTTACATTCACGACCGAATATGTGCAAGACTCTTGAAGATAGAGATATTTATTAACCTTTTACCGCCAGCATTACGAGATATTGATGAAGCGAATAAAACGCAGAAAGAAGCCTTTTGGAAATAACGATTGAAAAATTAGTAGTTGTATAAATTATGTGATGTTGAAATAAACATTGTTGTACTTTATTGCAACGAAGACAAAACATTTCAATCCAAATACACACTGACGTCATCAAGATCATATATCTCGTATCACGAGCCAATTTGATGCCGTAGATAGCGATAATGCATGTTGGGCATCATTTTATGACCTTGAAGTTCGTTTAGGATGCTTTAAAACTGCTGCGTTTTGTCACTGTACGGCCTCGGCCCGTACTATACTGTAATACATTCAAAAGGTCTACTTTGCGGCGGATGCAGCAAGGGGATTATGGGTACCGTAGTTGTCTGTCTAGAACCGTGAATGTTCTGTCTAGAACAGCAGGCTATCCAGTCCACAGGAATACATGTATGTAATATCATCACTACTAACTCATACCCAATACGTTTTGTTTTGTTCTTTTCTCAGCCGTCATACTCATTACCAAAACATATCTTATATTCTGATCCCAAAATGTCGGGCTATATATATATTTTCAGAATCGTTCTGTAGTGATAAATAGCCTACAACCAGACAAATGCAAAACCGTGGGTGTACCGTCGTTTAATTTTGCTTTTCAGAGCGAAGCTCATATAATTATTCTTGGAGTGGATATTCGCACCGCCATCCAAACTAGCTTGTTCTCTGATACCAGATTTTGTTGTACACTTACATCTGCCTATTTTGCCGTACTCCCTGAATGTAGACCTAACCATGTTGTTGCTTGTCGTATCAGTGTCGTTGAAGGAAGTGACATCTGAAGAAAGATTATCGCGTTCAGATGAAGAGTTCCGGATTCATGATATTCATACCAGGCATGAAGTGGCAGACAGCCTGCCGGGTCGACCTGCGCTACTTTCCTTTTGATAGACAGGCATGCAATGTCACTTTCACAAACTGGAATTACTGGAACACGGTGATTATTTACAGATGGTATACCTATACATGCATGATGAGATGGATTACAGGTCGAATTTATGTAAAATGTTTATAACGATGAAGATGAATAGAAAGTGAAATGCCATGATACTATCATTACAAATAGTTAGTTTTACTGATTTCGCCAAAAAGGTGCGATTCAATGTTCGTAAAGTCTACCTGTCATACTATGAAGAGCATGACACTTGAGAACTGATTAACACGACTACAGCTGCAACGTTCACCCCTACGAGTGAGGAAGATGAATCTCCTCTGCCGATCTTCTACTTTACCCTGGAACTTCGACGCAAGCCACTGTATTACATCAGCGCAGTCATCGTCCCCTCCGTTCTGATCTCCCTCATGTCTGGGATGGTGTTCCTACTGCCCGTGGACTCTGGAGAGAAGATCTCACTGGCAGTCACTGTTTCACTGTCGTACACAGTGCTGCTGCTCATGATGAGTGAAGTGTCACCACGCAGTGGCGTGTCAGTGCCATTCCTGAGTAAGATGTTACCACACTCTCTAATGTTACAAGGTGTACATTTTACTTCTATTTGATCACTTGCACGTGCATTGTGAAGTAAAGCGCTTAGTAGTACAATATGCCAATGGCTTTAAGTGACTACTGCTGAACCTTCTGGTTGTTTCAGTGATCTACCTGACGCTGAACATGTGTCAGACAACGATCTGTCTATTGATGACCATCATCGTGCTCAACATCTACCACCACTCGCCCAGCTCCCGTCCTCCGGCCTGCCTCCGAGCCATTGTCATCAAGTGTCTGGGCACGCTCTGCTGCATGTGCCACCTCAGCAAGCCTGGCTGCTGCTCTACTCCCCGCAGGAGCAAAGTCCACACGGAGAAGACAATCGCGTCCATCGATGCTGGAGCCCTTCTCGTGGAAACAGAGACGAAAACAGCTCCACGGGGTGTAGAGGACTACATAGAGTAACTGCGGATGAAGGCGCAGGAGCAGGACAGACTGGACGAGAACAGAGAAGAGTGGCAGGCCATGGCCAGAATCGTGGACAGACTCTGCCTCTTCATCATTATAGCGACAACAACCTCCGGGGTCGTGGGCCTTTTGACCACTATAAATATTTGAAGTAATTGGTTCAATTTTCTATGTTTGTTGGGGATTCTGTATAATATGTGGAACATTCCATAAAGAATATATCATTGTACTGATACTAGTATAATGCTTAACTCAATAAATGTCATTGTAGAACGCACAAACATCGATTTATGTCACGATACATGGAAACATTGTTGGTAAGTTGTATACTGATTCCGCCAGGTATACATTAGCTACAATTACTTTTACAAACTGCCTGCCCCTGATAACGCCAGTGTGTCTTTGTATATGAGTAGTTGGTCCAATATGGTTTCCAAAAGTGTTTCAATCGAGGTTTCATTGTCATCGTCGAAATCTTGTGGTATCGTTTGGAATAGCTTGATACATACATATATCAATGAAGCGTTATGACGTGGAGGTTTATAAGACATTCGCTGACATTCCGGTGATGGGGTATATCTCTTTATTGTGGGGTCGCCGAACTTTACATTGGTGCCGGACCTTTCGAACCACAGTGGTTTGTCTCGGTGTCGGTCCTGGGTCGGCTCTCACTGTTGACTCACATCACATGTAAATATCGGGTTCCTGACCGCAGACAGGTATAGTACTTGTCTTGGGCACCCATATAAATATTAACTTAGCTAGGGTGATGTGGGTCAACAGTGGGATACAGCTGACCTCGGGGACGGGGTCTCTCCGAAAAGGGAAAGCACTGTAGCGTTATGTCGTGGTGGCTACATCAGTAGTGACACCACAGTTATAGCTTGAACGCGCGTACAGGTTTATAAGACATTCGCTGACATACCAGTAATGGGGTATAGCTCTTAATCGGTCGCCAAACTTTACATTAATCGTAGACACATACAATGTACAATCATTGTACCACGGTTGACACCTATAACAATAGGCAAGACCGTGGTCTATTCCACGTAGACACACCCGTGGTACAAGTACAATAGACAACTCACAGCCTAGTGTATGACTTCGCCATGTTTATACTCGTTATTCTTCTCGCTATCGCTCGAGGATTGACTCGTGTATTCGTCATACCCTACGACTGTTCGTCGTCTATTCTATACATATTACAATAACATTTAATGGATTAATAAGTTCACCATATATAACATATATGCAATAATGTTTCATATATTAAAACATCATACAATACATGGAATATTCACTTCCATTTTATCTCATTTTATCTATTCCATTTTATCTCACCCTCAACTTATATTAAACTATGAACTTTCATCGAAAACGCATAATGGTGTCGATAGGATGGATCCTAAACCTATGAATACATACTATGCCAATCTACCATATTTGAATGGATACTATATTTCTGAAATACCTAGGCAAGACCAAAAAGGGACGACAGCCGATCGGTATGTAATATATCATAATTCCTGTTCTATCTTATGCACATTAGAAGGGTACTTTGACAGTTCATAATGCTCAAATATCTTCATGCAGCGTCATTTCCACTTCTAACTGTGAGTGGTGGAAATGGCTGCGAAGGGCGCGTCTTACTGAATTAGCATGAAATAGGCTGAAAATATTGATGTCAATCGGTGACATCACGATTCATTGCCTAAGGACGCCGATGTGTTCTCTCGTGCTCGTTGTAGCAGCACTTCCCATTATTCTCGTGGGCTCAAACCCAGACTGAGTCACTCTGGTATTATATTCTATGTGAACAAAGTGAACTTACCAGTTCCAAATATACCATGTAAATATATGCCCTCTGGCTTCATTCGTTTATAAAACTCGAAAGGCAAGCACTGGTTATTATAAATTGTCTTCAGTACTGATGGGAGCAGGTTTTGTTATGCGAAAATAATCTATATTTCTTCTCGGTATGTTGCTTTAATCTGTACAATTTGATACCATAAGTTATGCCTTTATTTCGCTTTAATACACATACTGAGCCACAATGAACAAAAAACGATTGGAAAATGAAGTCCAACTAAAACTTACAAAATAATGTTTTCATGAATGTAGGCTCTATTGTCCACTATTTACTGGTTATTATATTCTTTTAATTTAGTTAAAAATGCATAATACTGAACAATCAAAGACGGCAGAGACATACTACTGAGACAAAGGAATTTTTGGAGACATATTTTTTCATGGGCTCAACATTAGCTCGAGTCGGGAATAAATACTTATGAAGTTATTACCATCCATATTAATCCAACTTTCCTATGCCGTCCTTTACAATCTGGGAATAAGAGACGCGAAAAGACCAACAATGCCGAATGTTATGGTGAAACTGACGATAATCAGACAAAACCTATCTACGATCCGGGCCATGGCCTGCCACTCGTCTTTGTTTTGGTTCAGTCTGTCCTGCTCCTCAGCCTTCTCCCGCATGTACTCGAAGTAGTCCGCGATGACTTGTGGCATGGTTTCAGCAGGTGCTTTAGACTTTGAATCTTCCCCGTTTGTGAAAATGTTCGCCATGGTGGCCTCGTGTTTCTGGGTAGTGGACTGACAACCCTGTTTGCTGAGGTGACACGTGCAACAGAGTGTTCCCAGACACTTGATGATAATGGCTCGGAGGCAGGCCGGAGGACGGGAGCTGGGCGAGTGGTGGTAGATGTTCAGAACGATGACGGTCATCACTAAACTCATCGTAGTTTGACACATATTCAATGTCAGGTAGGTCACTGGAAGAGAATGTTCGTGTCAACTTGATGTGGCTTGTTTATATTAGGATACAGTAATCAACTGAGCATCGGAAAGTACTCGACGTGGTAGTATTCGGAGTCGGAGACTATCTATCCACATGAATCTTATGCAAATATGTTGAAAATGTATAAAATGGAACAATAAAATACTGAGGTAGGGAGTAGCATCTCCACTTCTTGGTGTCACCTCACTCATCATAAGCAGTAGTATTACATCAGCGCAGTCATCGTCCCCTCCGTTCTGATCTCCCTCATGTCTGGGATGGTGTTCCTACTGCCCGTGGACTCTGGAGAGAAGATCTCACTGGCAGTCACTGTTTCACTGTCGTACACAGTGCTGCTGCTCATGATGAGTGAAGTGTCACCACGCAGTGGCGTGTCAGTGCCATTCCTGAGTAAGATGTTACCACACTCTCTAATGTTACAAGGTGTACATTTTACTTCTATTTGATCACTTGCACGTGCATTGTGAAGTAAAGCGCTTAGTAGTACAATATGCCAATGGCTTTAAGTGACTACTGCTGAACCTTCTGGTTGTTTCAGTGATCTACCTGACGCTGAACATGTGTCAGACAACGATCTGTCTATTGATGACCATCATCGTGCTCAACATCTACCACCACTCGCCCAGCTCCCGTCCTCCGGCCTGCCTCCGAGCCATTGTCATCAAGTGTCTGGGCACGCTCTGCTGCATGTGCCACCTCAGCAAGCCTGGCTGCTGCTCTACTCCCCGCAGGAGCAAAGTCCACACGGAGAAGACAATCGCGTCCATCGATGCTGGAGCCCTTCTCGTGGAAACAGAGACGAAAACAGCTCCACGGGGTGTAGAGGACTACATAGAGTAACTGCGGATGAAGGCGCAGGAGCAGGACAGACTGGACGAGAACAGAGAAGAGTGGCAGGCCATGGCCAGAATCGTGGACAGACTCTGCCTCTTCATCATTATAGCGACAACAACCTCCGGGGTCGTGGGCCTTTTGACCACTATAAATATTTGAAGTAATTGGTTCAATTTTCTATGTTTGTTGGGGATTCTGTATAATATGTGGAACATTCCATAAAGAATATATCATTGTACTGATACTAGTATAATGCTTAACTCAATAAATGTCATTGTAGAACGCACAAACATCGATTTATGTCACGATACATGGAAACATTGTTGGTAAGTTGTATACTGATTCCGCCAGGTATACATTAGCTACAATTACTTTTACAAACTGCCTGCCCCTGATAACGCCAGTGTGTCTTTGTATATGAGTAGTTGGTCCAATATGGTTTCCAAAAGTGTTTCAATCGAGGTTTCATTGTCATCGTCGAAATCTTGTGGTATCGTTTGGAATAGCTTGATACATACATATATCAATGAAGCGTTATGACGTGGAGGTTTATAAGACATTCGCTGACATTCCGGTGATGGGGTATATCTCTTTATTGTGGGGTCGCCGAACTTTACATTGGTGCCTGACCTTTCGAACCACAGTGGTTTGTCTCGGTGTCGGTCCTGGGTCGGCTCTCACTGTTGACTCACATCACATGTAAATATCGGGTTCCTGACCGCAGACAGGTATAGTACTTGTCTTGGGCACCCATATAAATATTAACTTAGCTAGGGTGATGTGGGTCAACAGTGGGATACAGCTGACCTCGGGGACGGGGTCTCTCCGAAAAGGGAAAGCACTGTAGCGTTATGTCGTGGTGGCTACATCAGTAGTGACACCACAGTTATAGCTTGAACGCGCGTACAGGTTTATAAGACATTCGCTGACATACCAGTAATGGGGTATAGCTCTTAATCGGTCGCCAAACTTTACATTAATCGTAGACACATACAATGTACAATCATTGTACCACGGTTGACACCTATAACAATAGGCAAGACCGTGGTCTATTCCACGTAGACACACCCGTGGTACAAGTACAATAGACAACTCACAGCCTAGTGTATGACTTCGCCATGTTTATACTCGTTATTCTTCTCGCTATCGCTCGAGGATTGACTCGTGTATTCGTCATACCCTACGACTGTTCGTCGTCTATTCTATACATATTACAATAACATTTAATGGATGAATAAGTTCACCATATATAACATATATGCAATAATGTTTCATATATTAAAACATCATACAATACATGGAATATTCACTTCCATTTTATCTCATTTTATCTATTCCATTTTATCTCACCCTCAACTTATATTAAACTATGAACTTTCATCGAAAACGCATAATGGTGTCGATAGGATGGATCCTAAACCTATGAATACATACTATGCCAATCTACCATATTTGAATGGATACTATATTTCTGAAATACCTAGGCAAGACCAAAAAGGGACGACAGCCGATCGGTATGTAATATATCATAATTCCTGTTCTATCTTATGCACATTAGAAGGGTACTTTGACAGTTCATAATGCTCAAATATCTTCATGCAGCGTCATTTCCACTTCTAACTGTGAGTGGTGGAAATGGCTGCGAAGGGCGCGTCTTACTGAATTAGCATGAAATAGGCTGAAAATATTGATGTCAATCGGTGACATCACGATTCATTGCCTAAGGACGCCGATGTGTTCTCTCGTGCTCGTTGTAGCAGCACTTCCCATTATTCTCGTGGGCTCAAACCCAGACTGAGTCACTCTGGTATTATATTCTATGTGAACAAAGTGAACTTACCAGTTCCAAATATACCATGTAAATATATGCCCTCTGGCTTCATTCGTTTATAAAACTCGAAAGGCAAGCACTGGTTATTATAAATTGTCTTCAGTACTGATGGGAGCAGGTTTTGTTATGCGAAAATAATCTATATTTCTTCTCGGTATGTTGCTTTAATCTGTACAATTTGATACCATAAGTTATGCCTTTATTTCGCTTTAATACACATACTGAGCCACAATGAACAAAAAACGATTGGAAAATGAAGTCCAACTAAAACTTACAAAATAATGTTTTCATGAATGTAGGCTCTATTGTCCACTATTTACTGGTTATTATATTCTTTTAATTTAGTTAAAAATGCATAATACTGAACAATCAAAGACGGCAGAGACATACTACTGAGACAAAGGAATTTTTGGAGACATATTTTTTCATGGGCTCAACATTAGCTCGAGTCGGGAATAAATACTTATGAAGTTATTACCATCCATATTAATCCAACTTTCCTATGCCGTCCTTTACAATCTGGGAATAAGAGACGCGAAAAGACCAACAATGCCGAATGTTATGGTGAAACTGACGATAATCAGACAAAACCTATCTACGATCCGGGCCATGGCCTGCCACTCGTCTTTGTTTTGGTTCAGTCTGTCCTGCTCCTCAGCCTTCTCCCGCATGTACTCGAAGTAGTCCGCGATGACTTGTGGCATGGTTTCAGCAGGTGCTTTAGACTTTGAATCTTCCCCGTTTGTGAAAATGTTCGCCATGGTGGCCTCGTGTTTCTGGGTAGTGGACTGACAACCCTGTTTGCTGAGGTGACACGTGCAACAGAGTGTTCCCAGACACTTGATGATAATGGCTCGGAGGCAGGCCGGAGGACGGGAGCTGGGCGAGTGGTGGTAGATGTTCAGAACGATGACGGTCATCACTAAACTCATCGTAGTTTGACACATATTCAATGTCAGGTAGGTCACTGGAAGAGAATGTTCGTGTCAACTTGATGTGGCTTGTTTATATTAGGATACAGTAATCAACTGAGCATCGGAAAGTACTCGACGTGGTAGTATTCGGAGTCGGAGACTATCTATCCACATGAATCTTATGCAAATATGTTGAAAATGTATAAAATGGAACAATAAAATACTGAGGTAGGGAGTAGCATCTCCACTTCTTGGTGTCACCTCACTCATCATAAGCAGTAGCACTGTGTAGGAGAGTGATACCGTGACTGCCAGCGAGATCTTCTCTCCAGAGTCCACGGGCAGCAGGAACACCATCCCAGACATGAGGGAGATCAGAACGGAGGGGATGATGACGGCGTTGATGTAGTACAGAGGCTTGCGCCGTAGGTCCAAAGTGAAGTACATTATTGGGACCGTGTTTCCAGTCTCCTGGTCTGAGACTATAGCTGTCGACCCGATCGAAGTGTTTACCAGCTCCCAAGTGTCATGTTCTTCGTACAGAGTCGTCCACATTTTGCTGACGGTAAACCGCACCTTGATAGTGACAAGCACCTTCACCCGTTAAAATGAGGTTACTAATTGTCTTGCTAAAGAAAAACAAAACTTGTGCGTCTCAAAGGGACTGCCTATGACGATACGCAATATGTGTTTTCGAAAAATATATTATTTCAATTTAAACATGAGAAATTGACTGAATGGGACAGGCATCAAGTATTAGGATAACAACCAGTCCATTGGGAAGAATTAGCCCTTTAAAGGGCAATATGGGCATTTCTTTACATTCGGGTTTGAAGCTTTATGCACTTTACTTATTTACAAAATTCGTATTCAATGTGTGTTCAAATAGATGGAAACACGACTCGAATGGATTATAATTGAACTAACGTTTAATTTTGAAAAAAAAAACATCCTTATTTCGCAAGCAGTTGCTTCAATTTTGTAATAGAAATTGTCCAGCTTTGTGTTTTAGGAATATATATGTCCATTAAACAGAACAAAGCCCATAATCAACGACATGTAATGCGGTGCATCTCAAACAAACATTTACTGATTCGACGACACTCGAACCTTTGTGCCGTAGATCCAGTTGGTGTAGGTAACATTGCAAGACTGCCTGTCAAATGGAAAGTACAGAAGGTTGACTCTACACGTTGTCTGCCATTTCATGCTCGCTATGAAAGCCACGAGCCCGTTGCTATAAACCTGTAAGCGGTACTCATCCTTCAAGGCGATATCACTGCCAGCGTCAATACTAGAATAAAATGTAGATGTATGCCTAAACATGTATAACGGACGTAGACTGCAACACAGTGGACTACTAATGCGCTATGCATCGTGTGAACAAATATTCAAAAGTGTTACCAATAAACATATAGTGTATCTGTCATAATGAGTCCGATGGTTGGTTTGCTAACGCCCAATGCTCATGTATATATGCACACGCACCTGTTGTAAACGATCAGCTCCGGGACCCACACTTGCTCAGTAGTTAGTACCATCTGGGTCACGTTACCCTACTCGACCGGGTCCCACACAAGGAAATCGTCCTGCCAGGTCTGCCAATGTCGAAACCATTACAAATGATGGAGGGAAGCGAGTAAAAGGTTATCTTGCCAATATTGCAATTGTAGTCTTCTGTTAGGAGATTTAGTAACCATATCACCACTAACCATCATTGTCCAACCGAAACTATGTAACACTTGCTCCTTTTCTTCCTATTCAAATAAATTGTACATCATACGATAACTGGGAATCACTAAATGTCATACCCTGAGAAACGACATCCCAATCAATTTCAAACGTCTATATGGATGCGATTAATTATATGCCTTTTCACCGTGACTCACGAGCCGTTCTATCTTCTTGACTGCAAAATTTACGCTGATAATCAAATCGTCATCAAAGTCTATTTTTGGTCGACAAACTTTGCTGTAGTCCTGCATCAATTCTGCGAGCAATCTCGCCTCGTTACCTTTCCCTCTGCCTTGGAAACCCCGCAAAATATATCACAATAAGAACCACGTGTACGTGCCGATGAAGACGATGTCATATTTATAGAAGTGTGAAGGTATCAGAAAAACTTACCGGCAGATTCACAATATTGACAGTGATCCACGTACAGAACTAAAACCGTCATGTACAGATGATTAAAACTGCTGTACATAGTGCAATTGTTAACCAGTACCCACATCGAAAAGACCTCCAAAGTGTTCCCAATATTTTATTCGATGTTGGGGTATGGTTGCTGCGGTTTATTTGGTCCACCAGATCAATATACATGAACACATGTACTGGCATTGCCAATGACAATGCAAGATTATTGCCTGTGACCATGCTAATTGACGAACTTGCTGCAACGTGTAAACACGTTCATCAAAAAACACGTTGCGTTTGTCCTTACAAACTGCAAATGTGAATTCAACACCCACGTGGTTTGCTGAGGTGAGTCATGGGGATAACTGCGTCTTTAATCATTATGGTCTTTTACATGATAATCGGTGAAAATGTCGGATCATTTATCGTTCACATCAGAATAACGAAAATGCATCTTCATTGTTACAACGAATGAATACCAAACTGAGTAATTGAGAAATACCCACAGCTGCTGCTGAATGCTTGTGCGTTTGTACCTTCAAAAAGACTATACATGATCTGTCACCCGTCTATGTTCTTGTCCAGTCTGTCCTTTGTAATACTGTCTACTGTGAAACCTGTAGATTTTCAGCACGACTGGTCTGTCCATTGCTGAATCATCATTGTACTTCGGACAGCACAGACTGTGCTCATGCAGGCACTTGATGATAGCTCGGGGGCAGACACGAGGACGGGACATAAGCGAGTGGTGGTTGATGTTGAGAATGATCACAACCATCGTAACGTATAATTTTAAGAATTTACAATTTACGAGAGCATATTGTTGATTATAAGGTTATGCTGACAATATAATCTTGAGGTTGTTTTTGGTTGATATAACTTGCTGTAGACCCTCGGGTGTTTGAGAATTCTTGCTTCGCCCCCTCCCTCTTCACATTAACAAATTATACTGAAATCAATATTGTAGAATCAACTATAAATAAATATTTAGGTACAAGTAGAACACTCAAGTACAATATGTACGTGGCATTTTCACCTGTAACCATTTTACATTCTCAATGTCAGTGTGCCCAGGTTTGTTTGATAATGACTAATGTTGATGCATCCATTCCATGTTTGATCCATGGCGGCTCCATTTGTTTTGTGCACATGAATGCAGCCATAACGTGGCTTGCGTTGCACAGTTGACATAACAATACGCACCAAAATACCGCTGATGGGCCAGGAACAATGTGATATTCGCAATATGAATGTTTAGTTGGTGCCCCATCTCCATTTGCCAAAAACGGGACGAGGATCCAACAGACAAGGGTGCCTTTGTTTCGTTTTGAATGGAATCAGCAGACGCATTCGGCATTGTGTTTTTTGTCCGTCACTATATATGTTTAGGTTCAGTTGTTCCTAATAACCAATTGTTCGGCTTGAACTAGATTATTGCTGAACAGGTTTAATGACGTTACATGTCAACATCCCCACTAGATTGTTTGTGCATGCGTTTTGGGTGCAAATGAACTTGCCCGTGTTCATGTACTTGAGTATTTTCCTCTTTATCATTCGGTGGTAAACAAGTAGTATTCATTGATACTTTTCTGGAAGATTCTACACATATGTGACATTCTAAATAGAACTCATCCAGAATAATAATATACCCAAAGGACATTTCCAATTGGAAAGAGCTTGATGTCAATTTCAAGGTCATCGTGAACATGCATCTTGTATAACATACATTATATATGCTCATAATACAAAACTATCATTATCCCGTCAATGAAGATGCTGCGACCCAATTTGGGGGAGGGAACCTGCCCAGTAGCTTCTGCTGTGTACAAATATATTACAACCAATAAAGCGAGATTATGATTAATGATTATACCAATAGTAAAACTAAAATACAACATTTTTGGATTAAAATATCTGAACCTACACTGGCGTTATCAGAGGAAAGTTGCAAACGTTTCTATCGTCATTATTTTTAGTATACCGATTACGCGCCAATAATGGACCGTTAAAGCTATAATCACTTTTAGAATTGACAAAATTTGTTCATTCTGCGATAGCTTCATTTTGTCTATCTATAGAGTGAGAAATTGTACAAATTTGGGTCTGAAAATGTGTATTATGTGCCTAAATTGAGTTTCCAAATCAAGATTTGCATCATTTTTTTTTCCTAAAAACGGCCCGCCTTTTTTGGGCTATACACAGTCTGAAGACGTCATTGGTATCTGTCTAGATACTGTGGCAACCGGCAAAGTAGGCAGGCCGATCATTCTCTATCCCTTGTTTTCATGCACGATCAACGGCATTTTTTGAGTATCTGTTGTCGAACCGTGCATATTTCCTGTATATATTCCCGACTATCTCGAGATGTACTTTCAAGTTTGCGTGACAGAAAAGAATTGCTAAATTGGGCTGATTTTAAAAGTGATTCCAACTTTAAGCTACAAGTATTTTCGTGGTTTTCCGTACTCCGTCCAGTCATATTTTCTTACTTTGACTTTGAAATATATAACACAGTGACTTTGAAATATATAACCCAGCCGCTCAGTTATAATGCAACTTTCAACAAAGGAACATCAGAAAATAACGTCAAATGAAAATTTTGATGTAGTTTGATGAAGTTTGGAGCAGTTTGAAGCGGTTTGAAGTGAGGAGTTGATCCTGAAAGCTGAAGTTTGAAAGATTTTGATGTAGTTTGAGGAAATTTGACGAGTTTGTTCCTAAAAACACACACTATCAAACTACATCGAACTCACTTTTAGGGTTTGAATTAGTTTGAAGTTGAAAGTTTGAAGTAGTTTGATTGTGTAAACCAGCCTTTAGGTGATCCATATCAAGCGGACTGTTTCGGACGGGACATGCGAGGCTTCCTTTTGAAGCAAATAAATTATTCAAAACTATATAATCTAAACTTATTTACCTAGCGTGGGGCTATATTTTGGCATGTAATACGTATCCCCCGACTGGCGAATGCCTAGCCCCAGCAATGGCCTTCTCCAACCTATAAATCGGTGAGAGTTTGTAGCCCAAGACAGAGATACATGCAACACCATGAAACGACAGACAAATATCAACATGTGACTGGTTATAGAATAGGTAGAATACGTCATTCAACCATGCATGGCATCGTCATGTGTAAAAGGCCTTTTTCAGTTTACTGTGCATTCATGGTTTATTATATCCACGGTGGATTAGGCATTTTGTATAGGAAATCCTTGTCAGTTCTTTGTAAGGTTATTGAATACAACGACGATCGTATCTTTGGCTTAGAACTCTCTACTTCTGTGGGATCCATACTACTACTCAATGTGTATTTGCCTTATGAAAGTCCAGATAACTACGATATGTATATGCACTATCTTGGCAAGATCCACTCTCTTATTGAGACTGCAGAAACAAGTTATGTTATTGTGCTAGGAGACATGAATGCTAACACCTTCAGGGACAGGACACGAAGCAGCGTGTTTGGAAATGAACTCATAAGCTTCTGTGATGATAATGGCTTGACGTTGATAAACTCGGAAATCGTGAAGCCCATAGTACTGTTTCATGGTTGGATCATTGTGTTTCAACACATCCGGCCCATCAGTCAATATCTATATGTGATCGTTATGTTGTGTCTGATCATCTTGCTTTGCATGTTGTGCTCAAATGTGATATGCAATGCGATATCCATGGTACTGAGTCTCTCAGTGGTGGTTTGCTTAGACATCCAGTGATGTGGAGTAATGTTGGTGACCAGGAAAAACAGCACTATTGTAGTCAATGTGAGGCAAATCTATCTCAAATACAGTTGCCGGCTGGTCCGGTATTGTGTAGTGACATCAGCTGCAAGGATCCTTTGCATATTGTGGCTATTGAGAATCTTTACAACAGCATAATCCATCGCCAGTAGGCTGATGAATCATTAATAAGTATCCACACACGATAATCGATGAACACAAGTCATGGAAGTTGTAAACAAAGCGTTTATGACAATTCGACAGAAATACAAGTATGGCCCAAGGTCACCGTCAAAACTAATAGCGCACTATGGCGCACGATACAGATCATACACGTAAACTACAATAATACTGGCGCTACCCTTCTTTCTTCCTGAAAGAAAGAGAACACATATGAAATGATGAGAAAATGCGAACACATGCATTCAAGACTGATTCATAACAAAGTCCTGGAATCTGGAAGGCAGGCGGACAGTTCTTTTGGGACGAGACACAGGGACAGTTGTTGTTGTGTCGCTAGTAGCACAAGACGGGACAGAAGTGGTGGACTCAGCGGGTGTAGAGAGCGATTCTGGTATCTCCGGTGGACATGGCAAACTAGGAGGGCCAGGTAGGCCAAGGTGACCATCAGGCAATGGCTCCAGAAAGCTACTGGCGGCGTCAAGGACCTCGTCATGATGGTCAGCCACACTCTGTGAGGGAGGTAACCACTTGACTGTCAGTGGTACTCGGTAGCATTCTGACCCCTTGATGCGGTACGAGTATTCCCGAAGCTGGTTCCCAGCAAACTTTTTGATGTTACACCAGGAGCCATCAATCGATGTTATAATGTATCTGTCACGCTGCTTATGCTTGTTCCTGTCTCTATACAAATAGACGAGGTCACCAATTTGAAGGACGTCACTTTGTGTCGTAACGCCGGAAGGACACTTGCTTTTCTCACTGTATGGATGATTAAGTTCTCGAGCTCGATGTTGAGAGAGTATGAGGTCCTGATCCAACAGGGGAAGTTGGGTGTTGGTGAACTGATCTCGCTGGAAGAGCATTTCACGTGCAGAAAGGCCCCTTGAACGAACTCGGTTGTTCAGCGTGGCTGTTGCTAGAGCAAGAGTCAGAGGTGTGAGTGAGCGACATGATGGGTCCTGCTTGATAATCTCAAACTCAAGTTCCTGTATCGCTCTTTCAGCCACGGGGTTTTTGTTTGGATTCTTTCGACGGCCAACCTCCAACGATATGTTGTGATGACGCAACAATGGATCATTAGTCAGAGCTTGAAATCCAGGGGCAGCATCAGCTCTGACCACAACTGGTGGCCCATCAATGGGACAAATGGGACACACAGCAGAAAGCAAAGCATCACGGAGTGTTTCATGTCGTTCATTGGCAATCAAGACAGCAGAGGTGAAGCTAGTGACACATTCTCGGGTAACCAGGATACACTGACGCTCCCGTCGAATGACATCAGTTGCGAACGAAACACCAACTGTAGGAGGAGGGTCATGTGTAGACTGTGGGGATGGCAACTTTGGCATCTTCATGAGTGAGCTGCATTGGGAGCATTGACGGCTGATGTTACTGGCAGATGTATCAAAATCGAGGGCGAAAAAGTACCGTTGGAATACCTTCTTCAGCTGGTGACAGGAGGGGTGTTGTAGTTGCAGATGAAGGGATGTCAAGAAGCCATCAAGGATTTGTCTTGGGACAATAATGCAATCACGTCTGGGTGCCAGTGGATCATGTCGTTGGACGACAAGTAACCCGTCTTTAGCTATCGATGCCACTTGTAAATAGCGCTTGACATCCTGAACATTTGTCAACTTCTTCGAGGGTCTTGTACCTTGAGACAGGTGAGCATGTGTGCGTCGGAGACTAGTACAATCGCTCTGGATTGAGAGCCAAGCAGACCTGCTGGTGAATGGTAACTTGGCAGATCCACTGAGAACATCTTCGACACTGACTTGTCGGACAACAGATGAATTGGTCTCATGGATGAAGTGGCAAATTTGACAGTTGGGTTCATGGCATGGTTCGGCATTCCTGCTGGCATGATCAGATGGCAGAATTGCTAGCCCTGAGACATGGCGTATCGATACCTGGTATCGACTGACAGTGGAGAGGAATGTATACACTCTTGGGCTAGCTGAGAACTCACCCCTGCACAGTTTTTCAAAAGCCTGCACACAAGGCTTGCTGTCGGTGAGGATACAGGTATGATGTGCTGACTGAACAATGTATGGGCTGAAGTGTTTTGTTGCTGCTGCTATGCTAAGTGCCTCAACTTCACAAGGCAACCAGGCAACCTGTTGAGCTTTCAGCTTGGCACTGAAGAAGCCACCGAGCAGCAATTTCTCTTTGCGTGCAATGTACAATGTTGCACCCAGTCCTGGGGAGCGGACAGCTCCATCGGTCACAATCCAAAGTTGGTCGTTAGACTGTGGCAGGTAGATGGTTTTGCAAGAGTTCAATCGCTCCTTGGCTTCTTTGAGGTCACTATCGAGTGCATCGGTCCAGGCTATGGAACTTTTTGAGTCTTTGCCAGCGACGCATTTGTCAAGGTTAGACAAGATCTGTGAACAGTTAGGAAGTACTTGAGCCAGGATCTTATAGGCTCCGATGAACGAGCGGAGGCCACGGATGGTTGTTGGTCTCTCACAAGAGACTGCTGGCACGCAATGTTCCATGTTCCCATACCCAGCCCAGTATGGTAGTTGACTTTGGTGCAATGACTGTTTTTCGTGCAGACAGGCCCAGACTGCATCTGTGGAGGGCCGCTAGAACACCTCTCCAGTTTTCAAGCAGTTCTTCATAACTGTTACCACCACAATACAGGTCATCGGCCAGTTTAGCAACCTTACCGTCAACGAGAAGATCTCCCAGAACCCTATTCATCAGCTCTTCTAAGGCGACCTCGGATCCTGGCATACCCATGGCACATCTCACATAGGCTCTGACTCCACGGAATGGTGTTGAGACACCACAGTACTTGATAGAGTCACGTGAGAGGGGTATCTGGTAGAATGCATGGGTCAAGTCTGTGGCTATTAGGTACTTCCACTGAGCAATCTGGCGTAGGGTTGAGTCAACGTTTGGCATAAGTGACGGTTGGGGTTTACTGTATCGTCCGACATCAGCGAAATCTGTCACAAGACGGAAGTCACCAGACGGCTTAGCCACCAGGAATGAGGGATTAACATACTCAATGTCAATGTCAACATCCTCAGGCTTCATGAAAACGCCAGCTGCTTCTAGAGAGTCAAACTTCGTCTGTAACTCCACGAGTTTGTTTCTGGAGTACTGAGGTACTTTACCTTTTCGCTGTGGGGGCTGAACTGGTCCCATGTGAACCTTGGCAGTGAACGGGCCCAAAGCTCCATTATACCCTTTAATATTCAGATCAAAGACGTCATCGTACTTCCGAAGGAGAGCGGTCATCTTGCTTTTGACTGCATGTGGAAGGGTGTTATCTGGATCCAGAATGACGCCATCTGAGTGACAGCCTTCGGTAGTGACGGCAGGCACAACTGGTACTGTACCATCACGTGTGTTGGATGGGTAAGACTCATCAAGGGGGGTCACTTGGCACAGGTGACTGTTCTTTGCAATGACCACGGGTTCACTAGAGAGGTTAGGGATTCTCACTTTGCCAGCGACACTGGAGACGACAGATGGGTTTGGCCACGGGTTGGCTGTAGCAGTAGCACGAACTTTCACTGTGTCAAATCGAGGCTCGAGTGCTAGTGTGCAGTCAGTCAGTGTGTCAGAGGGGACTTCTACCTCGAGGAATTCCCCGGGCCACAGGGTGGTTACCTGGTTGGGTGCTCTCAAAATGTTAGCTCTTCTAACGGTGAGATTAGTTGTCCTCGAGGAGGCTCCATATAGGTATATGTCATGTCCACTGAGAATGACCTGATGTTTGGCTGGACGGACACTTATGTCATTGACTTCCATGAAGGGGGTACCAGCCAAAACCTCCACATCAAGGTCCTCGATAACAAGTCCTTCAAACTGTAACACATGGCTATCCCTGGTGAACTCAGTGCGAGTTTCCCCAATCACGTGAAGGGGGGACGAGCCGTCAGCCTGGTGAGCAGATTGAGTGGTCTTAGTAACTTTTGCACAGAGTCTGTATGCAGTGCTGGCGCGAATCATGTTGCCAGTCGCCCCACTATCTAGAGTAACTCTGACATTGTGATGTCCATGGAAGGTGTCGAGGTAGGGTGATTGTCTGACATGGACTCGCAATGCTGATGGGGAGGGTGACGATGCCTCAATGATACACGTGGTGCGTGCTGTTGGTGGGGCAGGATCACGGTCTTTAACTTCAGAAGCCTCCTGGGTTTCTTCATTATCAAAGTCCTCCTCCTCAAGACTGCAAGCAATCTGACGGGCACGAGTGATGAATTTCCTGTCACGTTCAGGCAAGTAAGTGCACTCACTCAGGAAATGATTGTCAGGACGATCTGCTTGCTTGCATAGGGGGCAGGACTTGGTGATGCGGGGTTTTTGTGGCCGTCGTAGTGAGGCAAGTTGGTTTCTGGGCTGACTTGATATCTGGGATCTCATTGATTTCACGTCTTCTGATACCCTGTGTTCATCAAGGAGTGAATCAAGTGCCTGTGATATTTCCGGTTTTATTGATGCGAGGGTGCGTGACCTGAGTTCTGTACCATAGCGCTGTTTCACAAGTTTTGGTAATTCGGGGTTGATCAGCTTCAACCATGTCAAGACAATGAAGTTTTCCAAAGTAGGAGTAAGCTCCTCATCCTCACTGATCTTCTGGTCATGGTGGGTAAGTCCGGAGTCCTTCTGTAACAAATTGTCTTCGATGAACGCCATAATTCGTTGATACAGATCTTCAGGGCGTTCATCAGACTCGAGTTTGAAGTCTGCCAGGTCAATAAAGTGGGCTCCGGTGGACTGGAACCCGTAGTGCAGACGGATGGTCTGCCATACACTGTCAATGGATGTTGAGTTTTTGACGATAGTGTTCCTAGAAATGACAGGGCAGAAATTGGCTATCTGTCCCAGCATTAACTCAAGCATAGATGTTTTTTGTTCTTTAGTTAGTCTTTTGGCTTCAGCGACATCGGGACCGTCGTCAGTGAATCCTCTGTGCTGTGTGGTTTTAGTTTTCTTCGTCCATGCTGCACCATCAGTCAGAAATGGTGCAAAGTTCGCATCTAGTGACAGGGTATAAACTATATTCTGCTTCCAGTTCTCAAACGAGTTAACTATCTCGTGTTTGGTGAGGCACCACTGTTTCGGTGCTCTTTGTGAGGCAGCCATGGTTGGAATAGCACAGTTTATGTCGTGACAATACCGGGTCGTTGCAATGTACACTTTCCTCAACTATCGTTCACAGGCGTGTGACGGGTGGATACTTTCAGCCCACTATTAAGTTGGAAAAAGTCAGTAAACTGTCTTATACTGTACCAAAGTTTGTCCGTGGGTGTTTCAACAAACCGCTGCCACCACGCCAGTAGGCTGATGAATCATTAATAAGTATCCACACACGATAATCGATGAACACAAGTCATGGAAGTTGTAAACAAAGCGTTTATGACAATTCGACAGAAATACAAGTATGGCCCAAGGTCACCGTCAAAACAAATAGCGCACTATGGCGCACGATACAGATCATACACGTAAACTACAATAATACTGGCGCATATTTTGTATAATGCAGGTATCTCTGTAAGTCCAGTTTCTTCTAATCGTAAATTTCCTGTTATTCCAGGTTGGAATGAATATTGTCGAGAGGCACATAATCAAGCCAGGGATGCTTTTCATCTCTGGCAACTTCATGGTAAACCAAAGCATGGTGCAGTATTCAGTTTCATGACTCGGTCAAGGGCGAATTTCAAGTATGCCTTAAGCATGTTAAGACATTGCAAGTCAAAAGAAAGGGAAAGCAGTTCGGATAAGCTGGCTCTATCATCGAGTGACCATGATTATATACAGTTTTGGAAGCATATTAATGATATAAATGGTAGACTCAAACCATTAGCCACTTCTGTTGGTGGAGTAACTGGGCCTGGTAATATTGCTGATATGTGGAAATGTCATTTTTCAGCATTTTTGAATTCTGGTGACAATGATCTAAATGGTTTATATCGTGTAAAAGTGCAAAACCTCCTGTCGGATGCCTCATTACCTGATGATTTTCGTTTTAATCCTACTGATAGTAACCATTTACTCGGTAACCTGTCACTGTGAATTTAATATGTCCTTTTTTATATGTTTTTATACACTTATATGTTGCTATTTTTAAATGGACTGCGAGTCTGAAATAAAATGGAGAAAAAAAATATCAAACTAAATCCTCAAAATACTCACATTGAACCATGTATACTCGCAAAGTCAAGTACTTGTAACTTTATATTTCACATGACGTACTAGTAAGTGGCGATGAAGCTATATTTTCTCACGAAATTTCAGAATTGTATCTCAAAAAATGAAAACGTTGGTAATCTCCCCAACCCTATCTGCTTCTGTGAGACTAAATACATTCGTATTGCATAGTGAGATAGAATAAAGAAGTTTGTGGCCCTATTCGTGCACCAACGTATTTTCATATATTATATACCTTCTGAATTCCAGTTAACCCAAATGTAAACCCGGGATTTTACAATGAGTTTACATTGTGCCCCCCTCCCGGTGAAATCATCCATGGAGTGGATTGTGCCCCCCTCCCGCCCCTGAGTGGATTCTTTCATCTAATGCATATCCCATGCTAAATATATTTCTTCTAGTAATAATTAATACAATGAGCAATGTCAACGATCAGTATTACTACACGCTTTGCGCTCGTCATGATTACCGATAACCCGCTGGAGTTCTGATTATGTACAGTCCTGGTTATGTGGAGTCCTGGTCTGAGTACATTGTACATATATATATGATACATAATAAAACAATTAGAATATTATGATAAATTTAACTTTTTTAAAACAAATTCAAGTTCAAAGCACTATAGCTTTGGGGGGGGGGGGGGTGTATTTATGCTAAAGGGATACTGACAAACCATCTCGTCAACGCACAGAACGCTTCATTCAGAAGTACACAATATTTCGTTTTCGCAACACCTATGTGGTGTATGACAAAACTTCTCGTGATCTCGACCTCGAGTTTTGGCGAACCTTGGTCTTTTTAGGTTACCGGACCTTTGGTCCGATAAACTATTGCCGTGGCGTTGCGTCCGTCGTCCGTCGTCGTCGTCTGTCGTCGTCCGTCTACATTTTTATCTTTAAAGTTTACGATCGAATCTTTCTGAAATTTTGCACAAAAATGCCTAAAAATATTTCGAGAGGGAGGTATTTTTTAGTTTTTGGATTTTCGCAATTATTTCAGAATGGCGGCCGTTTTCGTCGAAAAATGGCCAATTTTGGACTTTGGCTGTCGTTTTCTCAAAATCTGTTCAGTAACTTTTTTTCTTATTCATGCATAACACTCCTCATATGTACCTCTGTGACATGTATAAATTTCGTTGCCCTTGAATCGCTCGAAGTGGGCCATTTTGGGCCCAAACTCGGCCCAAATGGGACTTTCCCATGTTAAATTCTCCTATGCTTTATAATGGGACACATTAAGCCTAATATCTCACTTAATATTGAGATTAGAGACTAGGAATCAATTGTGGACATATAGGAAATGATATATGCTGAATATTGTCATGACCTTGAATTTGACCTTTGACCTCATTTTCAAGGTCACAGGACAAAAATGCTAATATCTCGCTTATTATCGACTTTACAGCTTAGGATTCAATTGTGAACATATAGGAAATGATATATGCTGAATATTCTCATGACCTTGAATTTGACCTTTGACCTCATTTTCAGGGTCACATGACAAAATGGCTAATATCTCGCTTATTATCGACTTTACAGCTTAGGAATACATTGTGAACATATAGGAAATGATATATGCTGAATTTTCTCGTGACCTCGAATTTGACCTTGACCTCATTTCCAAGGTCACAGGACAAAATTGCTAATATCTCGCTTATTATCGACTTTACAGCTTAGGAATCAATTGTGAACATATAGGAAATGATATATGCTGAATATTTTTGTGACCTTGAATTTGACCTTTGACCTCATTTTCAAGGTCACATGACAAAATGGCTAATATCTCGCTTATTATCGACTTTACAGCTTAGGAATACATTGTGAACATATAGGAAATGATATATGCTGAATTTTCTCGTGACCTCGAATTTGACCTTGACCTCATTTCCAAGGTCACAGGACAAAATTGCTAATATCTCGCTTATTTATCGACTTTACAGCTTAGGAATCAATTGTGAACATATAGGAAATGATATGCTGAATATTTTTGTGACCTTGAATTTGACCTTTGACCTCATTTTCAAGGTCACAGGACAAAATGGCCAATATCTTGCTTATTAGTGACTTTACGCCTTAATGAATCAATTGTGAACATATAGGAAATGATATATGCTGAATATTCTAGTGACCTTGAATTTGACTTTTGACCTCATTTTCAAGGTCAACAGGACAAAATGGCTAATATCTTGCTTATTATCAACTTTACAGCTTAGGAATCAATTGTGAACATATAGGAAATGATATATTCTGAATATTCTCATGACCTTGAATTTGACCTTTGACCTAAATTTCAAGGCCAGTCATTTTATTTTCAAGGTCAGAATACAAAATGGTTTATATCTCTCTTATTATCAAATTCACAGCTTAGGGGTCCATAGTGAACATATAGGAAATGATGTATGCTGAATATTTTGGTGATCTAGAATTTGACCTTTGATCCAATTTTCAAGGTCAGAGAACAAAATGGCTAATATGTCGCTTATTATCATCTTTACAGCTTAGGAATCGATTGCGAATATAGAGGAATGATATATACTGAATCTTTTCATGAACTTGAACTTTGACCTCATTTTCTAGGTCACATCACCGATCACAGAATGGCTAATATCTCACTTATTATCGACTTTACAGCTTAGGAATTTATTGTGGACATACTAGAAGTGATATATTTGTTGAAAAATTATTTTCAAGGTCACTGGACAAAAGGCTAATATCTAAAATGTATATTGTCCGGTAACCTTTCTCAGCCCTTGGGCTAATTTTTTCCACAAGAGTTCTGTACAAAATTGGCTGAAACTGTCCCATGGAATCCGTACGATTAACCTACCAAATAATCTAAAACATTTGAGAGTTTTCACTACACCGGGCACATGATTTTAGTTCACGGCATGTCTGTCCATATACTAGAACAAATATGTTGATACGAAGTGGTATAAATGACCTGTCCGCGCATTGAATCCCAATGATGGTAGCACATACTATACTGCGTAATATATTGTAAATGTATCATTATATTGGTGTCAATAACAGCTGTATAATGGTAACCGTGTAATTTCTATGTTATGGGTCGGCACAGGAAGACAGCCTTGGTTATGAGCCCCACAGCAATGTATTTTGTTTTCGTGTAATATGTACCAGAATTATTCTGTTATATCTCACGCTATGGGAACAAACTATTGCTACTACTGAAGAAAAATTCAACGTGTCAGAATGAATCCTTGTGTATCTCAATTGAACATATGAGTTCGCATGTATTTATAGTCAGGGAGGAGATGAATTCTCTCTGGAATCTGTTTCAGCTTGATAGCCAGTTATATAAACTACGAGTTTAACTTTAGTAATTCGCTTGGATCGATCTTACACATAATATGATATAATCATGTCGGCTCGTCAACAAAATACATTCAGTCAAATACGTGTACATCTGTTTTGAAAATCATTAATATTTAAAATGACATTTCATTGAAAGAGACCAAAAGGCCCACGACCCCGAAGATTGTTGTCGCCATAATGATGAAGAGGCAGAGTCTGTCCACGATTCTGGCCATGGCCTGCCACTCTTCTCTGTTCTCGTCCAGTCTATCCTGCTCCTGTGCCTTCGCCTGGAGATACTCTATGTAGTCCTCTACATGTTGTGGTACTTGGAGCTTTGGAACTGTCGCCTGCGTCTATGTCTCCACGAGGAGGGTTCCAGCATCGATGGTCGCTAAGGTATCCTCCGAGTGGACTTTGCTCCTGCGGGAAGTTGAGCGGCAGCCAGGCTTGCTGAGGTGGCACATGCAGCAGAGTGTTCCCAGACACTTGATGATGATGGCTCGGAGGCAGGCCGGAGGACGAGAGCTGGGCGAGTGGTGTTATATGTTGAGCACCATGACAGTCATCATCAAACTTAACGTCGTCTGACACATGTTCAGCGTCAGGTAGCTCACTGAAAGAGATTGTGTTTTTTGTGACAAACACCTTACACGTGAATTTCCTTACACGTGAATTCCCATACTTTCGATTTGAACGTACATGAAGTCAATAAATAACTACCCGGTTTAATCCTGAGATAGGAAAGATAGATGACCAAGGCAATACTCTCGCAAAGACTTTTAATTAGTTAGCACATCTTTAGTCACTACCAAGGAGCCTAGAATACCTAAAGGCGGCAATTCCATCCGACCATAATGTTGAAAAATAAAACAATAGACCAACATCGCCAGAGAAGGAGCGACGTGCTCACTCACCGCTCACGACGGCTCTAGCCGTTATGTTACACTCAACAATGAATTATATTGAATGCCCACTCTAGGTATTTTAGGATCTTTGGTCACTACACTTACTGAGATAAAGCATAGACACCCCACTTCTCGGCGTCACCTCGCTCATCATGAGCAACAGCACGGTGTACGAAAGAGATACGGTGATTGCCAGCGAGATCTTCTCTCCAGAGTCCACGGGCAGTAGGAACACCATCCCAGACATGAGGGACACCAGGACGGAGGGGGTGATGACGGCGCTGATGTAGTACAGTGGCTTGCGCTTGATTTCCAAAGTAAAGTAGACGGTTGGCAGGGTTGAACCATGTTCCTCGTCCGTAATCTTTATCGTTGAACCGACCGTTGTGTTCACCAACTCCCATGTGTCATGCTCCTCATACAGTATCATGTACATTTTGCCGACGACAAACCGCACCTTTTTCGTTTCAAGTGAAAAAATCATACTTATTTCACAAAATTGGGACATATTTCACAAATTGCATAGACTACATTTTATTCATTATTTGAACTCTCTAAACTCCATACATGTACGTTGAACATCTCCATACATCCCATTCGAGGCACTTGCCAAAAATAGATTATGTATGAGTTATTGCAAACCTTCGTACCATAGTTCCAGTTGGCGAAAGTGACGTTGCATGCTTGCCTATCAAACGGGAAGTATAGCAAGTTAACTCTGCACGTTGTCTGCCACTTCATAGCCGGTACAAATGCCATTAAGCCAGAGCTGCTCATTTGAATACGGTACTCATTCTTCAGAGCGATGTCGCTCCCTTCCACGACACTAGTGCACACAACAAAATATTATAATATTTTGTTGCAAAACTATCTTGTGCCCGTACCACTCACGTACTTTTAAAGATTAGCTTAAGATTAACGAGTAGTACCTCATCATGATAAAAGCAAATTGGATTGGACGAAAGTCAGACCCCGATGTCGTAGCACACCTGTTGTAGACGACCACCTCCGGGACCCAAACTTCCTCGCTCGGCAGCACGATGTCCGTCACGTTCCCATACTTGGAGGGGTCCCACCCCAGGAAATCGTCCGTCCAGGACTGAAAAAGTCATTTAAATACATCACAACAACACAATCACAACGGAAAAACATACGAGTCCATGGTATGTCGTATACGTTACCATTATCATCCATCCAAAACTGTTCAACACCTGGGATTTTTCTTCCTGTCACAATAAGTAAAACAAATGTGGCTTGACGATACACATTAAATCACACAATACCAATAAGCGAAATGTAACACTTGATACTAAGTTGTTCCTCAGTTGTGAAATGACCTGGAAATATGTAGCTCAAAGAGAATGATACCACATTAGTGTAACTTGATCATGTATGTTCACAACGCAACATACCGATATATACTGGGAGGAAAGCTTTTACTCAGTTCAATTCGATTCATGTTATGGTTTGCATTCGAATGATAATGATCAGCATGTAGAGATCGTTAAAGTTGGAACCAATTTTAAAAATCAGCCAAAATTAGCATTGTTGTTTGTCATGCGAACTAGAAAGTACATCTTGAGATTGTCAGGAATATATAGGAAATACGCATCGTTCGACGACAGATACTCAGGAAATTGCTGTTAATGGTGCATGAAAACACTGGATACAGAGTGATCGTTCTGCATAGATTGCCGATTGCCACAGTATCTACAAAGATACCAATGACGTCATGACACTGTGTGGTGCGGGCCGCTTTGAGGAAAAAATGGATGCGAGACTGATTGGCCCAAGTTTGAATCTTGATTTCACAACTCAATTTAGGTACAAAATAATAGTTTCAGACTCAAATTTGTATGATTTCTCATTCTATAGAAGAAAAAAAAGCTACTGCAAAAAAAAATAAAATTGTCAGTTCTAAAAGTGGTTATAGCTTTAAGTTGGCAGTACAATCAGGGATCAGTGGTGCTCATTGAAAACCTTACCAAGCTTTCGATCTTCTTGACGGCAAAGTCTAAATTTACAATCAAATCTTCCCTGATGTTCATCTTTGGGCGACAAAATTTGTTGTAGTTTCGCATCACATCTTCAAGAACTCTCGCTTCGTGTCCCTTTGCTCTACCTTCGATAAGGACAAAACATTTCGCAGTTCAATGTCACATCAAGGAAGCCACCAACACATGTACAAATGAAAATATACATGTACTTGACACACTAAAATACCTGCACATTCATGAATTCCAGAAAAACCGAAAATCAACATGGTCGTGTATATGAATTCAGAGACGTTGTACATTTTTTTTTTACATTTTTTTCGTTGCAGTTCAACTCCCAGCCAGAGAGGCTCTAAATTCTAATAGATTCGGATGGCGTCAAATTAGCCTCATCAAAACGGATGTCATCACGTGATGTATTCCTGGCCTTATGTGCAATGAATGCCCATAGAATCTCGGTATTATGTGTGTGTGTGTGTTTTGTTTCCAAACCGCTCGTCAATGAATACTCAGATTGACATTTGGGTTCTGGCAGTGTATGCGTAGGATAATGCCCCCGTGGCGATATTTCAGGCGCGTATATTGAATGAGTACAGGCAAATTCGACCAAACACGCCTTGTTATGCTGGGGAAATGGATCATTTGTTTCAGATTCACTGTCGGGATTGTGTGCATAATTAACACGAACAGCCTTTCAATCAATGTTTATTATGTTTTGTGTACTTCCGTATACATTGATATTCATCAAAGAGTCAGTGCAAAAAAACAAGAATCATAATTTCCGAATAATGTCATAGATAATCTGGTTGTTTAACTCGTTGTTTCTAGATTCGATTTAACTCGTTGTTTCTGGATTCGGTTTAACTCGTTGTTTCTGGATTCAGTGCTGTCAATGTCGTTTACCTCAGTCTTTGGTTCAATGAATCCAGCAAGTTTATGAAGAACTGCCACATCAATCAGAAATCCAATGTAATTAAGTTTGCAGGTTATGAAAAACACGAAACAAATGTGGCAGTTAAGGGTAGATAATAAAAGAAGCACACGTGGGTTTTTAATATTTAATTTCGTCTGTAAACACCAATCTTTGGTCCTCTAGCAGGATTATTGTAAAGATTCTATCGTTCACTATAATCATGATAATCATCAAAATCAGCAACACGAAAAATCTTCTTCGTTAGGCATCCATATTACAAAGGAGTTTAAACATGAAGAAATACAAATGATCCATGATATATGCTCTTACATAATGTACGATATGGGTATATTATTGTAAGAATACAATTCTGAGTTCATATGAGGATACCAGTGACTGCAGTGAAGCACTTTCCCATTATAATGTGAAAGTAAAGGTAACAAAATCACCAAGACAGCACAATCCCCTGACCCAAAACTTGGCTAGCACATACACATACTCATGGATGATGAACTTTGTTGTGGTCAAAATAATGAGAATATCTAGGGCTATACTTTCTGTGAGATGAATACAACGAGCTGAACATTCTTTATCCCAAACACCTCGGTGCACCCGCGTGCATCTCACCCGTGAGTTTCACTTGCATCACTAGCTATTTGCTGTACAATATAATCCTTTCACTCGCCCTGTTGTGAGTGTACTTTGTCTACTGAGAAATAGGTCGGAATTACATATGAAAATGATGATTTTGTTATAATTGTTAAGCCCAGTTGAAATCACGTGATTCCCTGGCCCTGGCTATATAAGCCCAGCAGCACAAGGCGAAGGGGCAGTCGCTCATTTGGGTGCTTAGTGTTCCTTGCCTCGGCTTGTTCACCTTGCAACATTTGAAAGCTCAACACTACTCTACTCTACTACAGCCACGGTGTAAGTCAATATTAATTGTTTTATGGTGCTCAGTACCCTGGCAATGATTTTCCTCGGGGAAATGCTTTGCCCCAGTGGTTTGGCTGCATTTACACTTTCGTGACTTGTCATTTTCATTTTATGAAGTTACAAGGGCTAGTAACTGGATTTTAAATCTAGTGCATTGCTTTACATGGTTCTGCTTTGCTCTAGAACGTATATTATTAATATTATGAAGCCATGATGATACTATTACCCGTTTTACCTGTTTTACACACCACATGGTTTACATGCATTGTTGAATAAATTACATTGTTGTTTGAACATATTACCCTTTTGTTTTATTCCATGTGTTCGAGGCTCGTTCTTCTCACACACATTTCAGTACATATACTTATGCTCAGACAAGGTGCCAAATAACCTGTGGCACGCTACAGAATTCTGGTGGCAGCGGTGGGATCTTACTTTTTGTTAGATCCTGATACGAATCCTGACTCGGCTTGAGCATTTGTTGTGTATTGATAGGAATAGTTCAATAGTGGTTGTACAATGGCATCTGGCCATGATTTGCTGGAGGGGCCGGATCCTGAAATTACATTTAACCACAATGCAGCCAGATTGAGACAAATTGACGAGATTTTGGCACATTACCAGAGGGAGAGAAGACACATCCAGGGGCTTGTTCAACCAGGTCCTCAGTCTTCTGAGCAAGACGAGCTTACACAGCCTTGGGTCCGACCGGCTAGTCAGGCTAGGTCCTTGATGTCCGCTGGTGATGAGAATCTCATTAGTTTTGATTGTCCCAATCATGATGTTCCTGCATCGGTGCCCTTGTTGTCATCCTCATATCCTGGGTATGGGGAAAGGCGTACAAGGGGGCAGCAGCCACAAATCACTCCACCTCCAGTTTCCAGGGAACAAGCCGACCCGAAGGCATCAATGTTGAATGGTATGGGGCAACAAATTGTCATGAGGCCCCCAGTCACAACTACAACAAGTATTATCTCGCCAATCCCTCGAATGGCTACCCATCCCGGCAGCCATATGGGATTACATCAGCACCAACATCTCCAAATGACCCCGGGCAATGACGTCACTGGAGCATTCCGGCCTGTACACCCCATGCAGCCAAGAGTAATGTCTGCCCAAGTGCACTCTGGGCAACAACAAGTGAATCAGGCACTACCCCTGAATGCCGCCGGGCCAGTGATGAGTGGGACACCAGTAACACTGCGGATCCCTGCAGTCAGTCCGCACTGGGCAACCAACCACATTGTGCCTAGCGAGCCCCTTGTGATCCCGACTTCACAGGGACGATACATGTCTCCAGGTTCACATCTTGTACCAAAGCCCCCTGGACATAGGCATATTCCTGCTTTTGCTCCACGGCGAGGCAAAGACAAGAAGCCAGCAGATTTCGATGGAAAGTCCAGTTGGAGGGACTACCTGACCCACTTCGAGATGATCGCTGAGCTCAATCAGTGGGATGCTGCTATGAAAGCCATGGAGTTGGCCACCTGCCTCAGGGGAACAGCACAAGGTGTTCTCACCGACTTGACCCCCGAGGGCAGACGAAATTATGTACAACTTATTGGAGCTCTGGGCAGCCGTTTTGAGCCTGACCATCAGTCAGAAGTGTATCGAGCTCAGATGAAGACCCGACAACGTCGTCATGGGGAGGCCCTGACAGAGCTGGCTCAAGATGTACGGCGCCTGGTTAGGAAGGCCTATCCGACAGCTACCGCTGAAATCCGGGAATCCCTTTGTCGTGACTGCTTCGTTGATGCCCTCAATGATTCAGAACTTGAGTGGTCTGTGTACCAGGGGAGGCCACAAACGACAGAGAAGGCACTCCATTTGGCGCTAGAATATGAGGCCTTCCAGAAAGGAAAGAAACGTCGAAATGCTCCTGTGCATCATGTGGTTGAAGAGCTATCCACTGATGGCCAAGACAGGCAGATGGCCCTATTAGAAAAGATGAGCGACAGATTGGCACGAGTTGAAGAGCAGAGTCGCCAACATCACAAGCACAAAAGGCTGAGAACTCGGAAAGGGAAGAAGCCTGGACCAGAGATAGTATGCTTCCGTTGCGAAAAACCAGGTCACATGGTCCGTGATTGCCCAGAGAAGAAGATCCAAAATAAATCTGCAACTGGTGCATCCTCTCAACAAAACCAGGAGCCCCAGCAATCGGGAAACGGAATGCGGCTGGAAAAGAGGGCTCCGAACCAGTCGTAGGCAACTTGGAGCCCGAGATATTGTGCCAGTACAATGGAGAACCTCCATGTTCAGGGAATGATTGCCTGTTTCTTGGGGTGGAGTTATGTGGTGTCCAGCTAAATAGTCTCATTGACACTGGAGCAACATCATCAATAATTCACCCAAGTAAACTAGAGATAATCCCTGAGGATGCCAGGCCTTCGATTGATGACCCAACTTTACGGAACCCGACTCTGAGATTAGCTGATGGCAGGCTAAAACGTTCTTATGGACCAATTCCATTGAAGCTGATGGTGGATGGACAAACCATAGAACACCCAACCTTGGTGGCGGAGATTGATGTTCCTCTCATCCTGGGGATGGACTTTTTGAGGCGTAATGGGGGCGTCATTTACACTGAGAAGCATGTTCTGTCCCTGAATGGGCTGGAGTATCAGTGCCAAACAGAAGAGGCCGCACTGTCAGAGTGTCGCCTGGTACTGCGGGAGACTGGGGTCATCCCTGCATTGTCGGAGAAAACATTGCTTGCTCGTGTTATTGGACAACCTGGGTACACAGACGCCATTGTGGAGCCCAACCCGGCTTGGATGAACAGTTGTCAAGTCATGGTGGCAAAACTAGTGGTTGATCCTACAAGTGGCATGGTCCCGCTAAGGGTGGCAAACCTGAGTGACCAGCCTGTAACAGTTTATGAGAGGAGCTTCGCTGCAAAATGTTCACCAGCAGAAACGATCGAGCCTCTGAATCAGGTCGAGGAGGGAGATGAACGCCTATGCCACCTGAATGGTTCCCAGAACCTGCCCCTGCATCTGCAGCCATTATTGGAGGGGATGACAGAAAACCTAGCCCCTGAAGAGCTCACTGATGCCGTAGGTCTACTGAGTAGACATGCAGCTGTTTTCTCGGAATCCAAAGAGGACCTGGGCCGAACAGATTTGGTGGAACACAAGATAAAGACGACCAATGTTCACCCAGTCAAACAGCGTCCCCGTAGGTTTCCTGCTTCCCTTCGGAAAGAAGCTCAAGCAGAAGTTGAGAGAATGGCAAAGCAGGGTATTATTGAACCCTCAAACAGCCCGTGGGCCTCACCAGTAGTACTGGTGAGAAAGAAAGATGGTAGTCTCCGCTTTTGCATTGACTATCGCAAGGTGAATGATGTTACCATCAAAGACAGTTACCCCCTGCCACGAGTAGATGACTGCCTTGATGCACTCAGGGGTTCACGGTGGTTTTCCACTCTCGACTTGGCCAGTGGCTATTGGCAAGTTGCCATGGATAAGGAAGATGCCGAAAAGACAGCATTCTGCACAAGTGGAGGTGGCCTCTGGCAGTTCAAGGTGTTACCATTTGGACTGGCCTCAGCACCAGCCACCTTCGAGAGGCTTATGGAAAGGGTTCTACATGGACTGCACTGGGAAACATGCCTCGTCTATTTAGACGATATAATTGTGTATGCAGAAGACTTCCCAACTCACCTAAAGCGATTGGATGAAGTCCTTGGGAGAATCGGCAAAGCCGGACTCAAGGTTGCACCATCAAAATGCCAGTTGTGGAAGCAGGAGGTCAACTTCCTGGGGCATGTTGTGTCACCAGCAGGCATCTCGACAGATCCCATGAAAGTTGAGGCTGTGGCCAGTTGGCCTCGACCCCAGTCAGTAAGGGATGTGCGAAGTTATCTGGGACTTTGCTCATATTACCGCAAGTTCGTGAAAAATTTTGCAACTATTGCAAAGCCTTTGCACCAGTTAACTGAGCTCGAAAGAGATTTTGATTGGGACAATCAGTGTCAACAGGCATTTGATACACTAAAAACAGCCCTCACTACAGCCCCTGTGCTGTGCTATCCAATGCTGGATAAGCCATTTGTGTTGGACACAGATGCCAGTGGGGTGGGCTTGGGTGCAGTCTTGAGCCAGATCTGTGAAGGTCAAGAACGAGTTGTGGCATATTACAGTCGAACGCTGACCAAAGAAGAGCGGCGGTACTGTGTGACTAGGAGGGAACTCCTTGCTATTGTGGCTGCGGTGAAGCATTTCCATATGTATGTCTATGGAATTGAGACAACCGTGCGAACTGACCATGGAGCCCTGAGGTGGCTCCTAAACTTCAAGAATCCAGAAGGTCAAATGGCAAGATGGCTGCAAACGCTGAACACCTATCCACTCCAGATCAAGCACCGTGCCGGCCGTGTGCATGGCAATGCTGATGCTCTTTCTAGATGGCCATGTATCAGTGACTGTAAGCACTGTGAGCGTCAAGAGAACAAAGAAGTCGAGAAAACAGGAAAGGGTATACACCTCAGGGCCATATCAGCAAGGACCCCGATTGGGAATATAGCTACCGAGAATCATTGGGTGGAGCCATGGACAACAGATGAACTGAAGTCATGGCAAGCAGAAGATAGTTATCTGTCTAAAGTCCTTGCTTGGGTGAAAGCAGGAAAACGCCCTACTTGGACTGATGTGCGTCATGAAGCTCTGAAATCCGAACATATTGGGCAATGTGGGAGCAGCTAACCTTGGACAAAGGTGTGCTATATCGGCAGTGCCCAAAAGAGGGAGAAAACCAAATGCTCCTTCGGTTTCTCTGTCCAGACACCCTACGACCGAAAATTCTGCAAGCCTTGCATGACTCAAAGCTTGCCGGCCACCTTGGTATCACAAAGACGCTGCACAATATACGGCTACGAGTGTGGTGGCCTGGTATGAAGAGTGACGTGGAGTCGTGGGTGAGACATTGTGATGTCTGTCAGCGAAGGAATGCACAGACGGGGCCTCAGCGGTCAAAGCTGCAATCCGATCCAGTTGGAGCTCCAATGGACAGGATGGCTATGGACATCCTTAGCATCCCCATGGTTTCTGATGGTGGTAACTGTTGCATCTTGGTTGTTTGTGATTACTTCACCAAGTGGGCAGAGGCATTCGCCCTTCCAGACCACCGTGCAGTGACTGTGGCAGAAAAACTGGTGACAGAAGTATTCTTGAGGTTGGGCACACCAAGAATTCTCCACTCGGATCAGGGCCCAAAATTCCAGTCGGAGGTTCTTGGGCACCTATGCCGTCTGATGGAGATCACAAAGACCCGCACCTGCCCTTATAGACCACAATCAGATGGGCTCGTGGAGCGACTGAATCGGACCCTCTTAGCCATGCTTTCAAAATTTTGCTCTGAAAACCAAGACGACTGGGATGTCCAACTGCCATATCTAATGTGTGCATACCGGGCCACCATGTCAGAAAGCACTGGCTTTAGCCCGAATCGTCTAATGCTTGGTCGAGATGTTAGTCTGCCAATTGACTTGATGTTCCCATCAGCTGGGACTGATAAGGAGCCATGTCCAGTGTACTTTGTGGAGAGTCTGAGAAACCAGATGAAGTCGGCCTTCGAAATGGCCCGACGACAACTAAAGGGGGCAGCTATCAGACAGAAGCTCCATTATGACAAGAGGGCGCAAACCAGGCAATTCAAGGTTGGCGACTGGGTACTTCGCAAATACCCCCCACAGCAAACGAACAAACTGAATTTGCCGTTTGTTGGTCCATACCTGGTTATCAAAAAGCTGGGAGAGGTGACATATTTGTGCCAGAAAAACAAGAGCACAGACCCCATTGCTCTGCACATTGACCACCTCAAGATATATCACTCTAAGACTCTTCAGAGTTGGCTTCCAGCTCAAGAACGCAGCACTCGTGATTGCGGAGTGCAGTGTGATGAAAATGACAGGGCTACCATGAGTGAATCAGAAAACTCTGCATCAAACCAGCCACCTCAACGTCGCGTTCGTCGCTCGGATAGACAAATAAGAGCACCCAAACGATTTGGGTGGAGCTCTGATTCAGATTTCTAATCATCCGGCGTGTAGGCCAAACATCTGTTTCAGGACAACAGAGGCAGCAATGAACATGTTGTTGTTTTGAGCCTTCTCAGGTTGAGCTGATACGGCAGTCAGAACAGCACTTAGGGAATTATATCGCAGCAAGTTTCAGCTTTTAGGACGAACGTCTTAATACTGTTTTCTTGTTGCAGATGTTCAAGTGTCCCCAGTGCCCCAAAACCTGCAATACAGATATGGGACTACAACACCATATCAAGGATGCCCATGGACCTCGTGAAACCTGCCCCAACTGCAGCTTCCAGTGCCCAGCCCAGCATCGCAAGCTGATGATCAAACACCAGGAGAGGTGCACAGGTACGAGGGCCACAACAGACTCGCCACCCAAATCGAAAAAGCGATGGTCCAAGTTCCGCCGTGAGGCACACCAGGAGCTTGCAACTCCATCGGAGGACTCCGACAACACGGAATTCCTCGTATATCAGCCCCTGTCACCTTTGTCAGACCGCGAGGGTTCCAGGACACCGGAACACATCACCACCCCGGGACGGAACATGGTGAAGTCCAAGGTGGTGGTGCCACCTACCACGAAGCGCCGTAGAGACGACCCCCAGGATCCTCGGGCTGATAAGAAGCCGCGACCTGGACCTTCACCAGAAGGAGGAGCACCCCGACCAGACAAGCGAGACACGATGCAGCAATCAGAGAGGCGAGCTGCACAAGACACCAAGCCTCCTGGACCGAGGACAACTCCCCGACTACTACGGAGGGGTGACTTGCAGCTGCCTCGTCGCCCACTGCCCTGGGATCCACGCACGTTCCTGCAGGGTGCACCTAGTTCGGGAATGGATGGACCAGCAGCCCGAGAACTCCGCCGAATCCACAGGCAAGCCCGACGACTTCCCCTTGATCGGCAGGAGATCCACTTCGCCGAGAGTGTTACTGCTGTGACCCGCACGGAGAAAGCCACCCTGCCAGATGGAACAGTCTATGAGATTCAGTCGACATGGGTGCCGGCGCCACGCGTTACGGACCAACCAATCTTGTGAGGACTCCAGAGATGTGCCTCGTAGGACTGCTTGTGTACATAATGACTCAAAACCACATGGTGACAGTTAATACTTTCCTTTGTTCATATAGGTGTGTAATTTTGATGTAATGTTCGGGACGAACAGGTTTTAAACAGGGGGTAGTGTTATAATTGTTAAGCCCAGTTGAAATCACGTGATTCCCTGGCCCTGGCTATATAAGCCCAGCAGCACAAGGCGAAGGGGCAGTCGCTCATTTGGGTGCTTAGTGTTCCTTGCCTCGGCTTGTTCACCTTGCAACATTTGAAAGCTCAACACTACTCTACTCTACTACAGCCACGGTGTAAGTCAATATTAATTGTTTTATGGTGCTCAGTACCCTGGCAATGATTTTCCTCGGGGAAATGCTTTGCCCCAGTGGTTTGGCTGCATTTACACTTTCGTGACTTGTCATTTTCATTTTATGAAGTTACAAGGGCTAGTAACTGGATTTTAAATCTAGTGCATTGCTTTACATGGTTCTGCTTTGCTCTAGCACGTATATTATTAATATTATGAAGCCATGATGATACTATTACCCGTTTTACCTGTTTTACACACCACATGGTTTACATGCATTGTTGAATAAATTACATTGTTGTTTGAACATATTACCCTTTTGTTTTATTCCATGTGTTCGAGGCTCGTTCTTCTCACACACATTTCAGTACATATACTTATGCTCAGACAAGGTGCCAAATAACCTGTGGCACGCTACAATTTTAACAGATTTAACATTGTTTAGTAAAAAACGGATTCTCGGTTGGCAATCCTTGATGGCTAACAATCAGAAAGGCAAAGTTTCACCTTGATCGGAAGTATGTAAATGTATGATTTTGTTACCTTTATATTTACATTATAAGTGAATGGACAGCTGGTCAATTCCAGGTTCATGATAATCACATGCAATCAATCCTTAACGTCGTCATCATCTTCTCAACTCAGATCTCTCTCGGGTCTGGCAAGGTGTTCCTGATGCTAGTAGCTCCAGGAGTAGAGATCTCGCTGGCGTTACTATGTCAAAAATGCACATTCTGCATGTATTCAAGATGAGTGATGTGTCACCATACATTTGACATTCTACTCCCTACCTCTGTGTGTACACGTACTTGACTCGCCCCAACATTAACTGCGTAACTTATGCGTAACTCAAGCATGGTGTATTTAAATGGATATCACCTCGTTGAATGTTCTTCCTTTAGTTATGGACAAGTTCTAGTACTTTGAAAGCAAGTCGAACCAATATCAACATGCTCTTGCAGTTATTTATAGCTATAAACATGTGACGTAGGTGATGAGTCTGGCGGTGACCGTCACGTGCTCTACATAGATATCTAATCCATCACAACTCCCGTCCTCCGGCCTGCCCCCTGGGCCATCATCATTAAGTGCCTGGGAACGCTCTGCTAAATGTATCACATTTTAGAGATTGACTAGTTGTGTCATGTTCAATCAAAAATGCGTACTTCAACAGTGACAATCACATATACATTGTGACCTGTCATACCATCAAACAAACTATTGAAGACTTCTGTCTACGAACTGAGTTGAGTTGAATGTACAAAATATGCATCGAATGAACCAATGTGTTGTATTCGGCATGCACACTTTTAATTTTGTAGAAGCTAATCATGTGAACTTACGGAGTTATTCGACGCTCAATTGGTATAATTTTTTTATATTCCGAGTGATTGAATCCTTTCTACATGGATGATGTCGGATTCCTGTTCTGGTCGCACTTCCCACGTATGAATTGAATACATGCTGAAAGTAACTCATCGCTCCGATGTAACTCATCGCTCCGCACAAACACTAAATTATTTAACTAAATGTTCAAGATGTACAGCAGCTTGGAATTTATATCCATCACCACATTGCTTGTCAGCTTTTCGGGACCTTGCGAATGTGCAGGTATTGTAGCACAACAATTAGTGTTGCATATAACAATTATTGTTAATGTAAGAATTGTTATATTGCAACAACATTGGTGCAACAAAATTGTACATTGCTGTTTGTTTTATCCTAAATTAAGATGTGAAGTGTTTTGATCCTTTTCAAAGGTAGAGCGAAGGGGCACGAAGCGAGAGATTTGATGCAGAACTACAAAAAATTTTGTCGCCCAAAGATGGATTTCAATGAAGAGTTGATTGTTACTTTGGACTTCGCTATCAAGAAAATCGAAAGTCTGGTAAGCCCTGAAATAAGTCGTCAATCAAAGTGATGTCGTCAAGGACAGACAGCGGTGAATATGGACTATATGCCATAATATACACTCGCTGAATTTGTATTCCGTCATGATACAAATGTCAACCTGTCACTACTAATATGACTAGATTTTGATGATGACAATAGCAAACGTAACATCGGATTTGATACCATTGCATGGGTGCCTTGAAATGTATCAAGCGGGCACAGGTGAAGGAGAAGCAAATGGTCTAATTATTTATGCTCATAGCATGTTAAAGGGATGTTTGCTTAATATTCTTGTTAGCTGTACAAACGTTAGCTATAGGGCTGGAAAAAGCGGAAGTATGATCGGTGATAAATTCCAATGAAATATTCGTGAATAAGGCGTCGCCGCGGATAAACCCAATTATCGCCCATTTCTAACAACGTCAATAACTGCTGAAATAACATGTCTTGTGTCAAATAACTTTAGCGAAAGTACAAAGCAGGTATACTTGTGTCAAAATTCATTAGAATAACAGGCCGTCTGCCGGCAATTTTGCTACAGCAAGGCTCTATTCGAAGTGCCGTTTTTTTCAGTGCCTCTTCAAAGCTTGGATATGTTGTGGAATTGGACAATTTTTATCTTTTACAACAGTTTTTGTACATCTTCATCGTGTATGGATACTATAATACACTAAAGACATCGTTTATATAGTTAAAATCACCATATTAAATGAACCCCCATGTTAAAAGATAGGGAGGCGTCAGGTGCTTTTCCCCAGTCCGAATAAATTCATTGGAATTTGTCATCGATCAGTACTTCCGCTTTCCAGCCCTATGCACATATTTCCTTTCAAAATATTATTATCTGGCGTCCGGCGTCATCTACAAAGATTGTACACTGGTTCAACTGACAAGTTTTCGTGATGTCGTCACAAAGTGTGTCATGCAGGTTCATCATGGTGATTGGTATAAATATTCATCAACGATTTTTTACCACGATTCAAATGAAGATATTTTTCTAGTTATATCACAAAACTTGATGGCGGGCCACGGCGTGGTAATAGGACGATTGCATTTGATTTTGCAGAAATCCGAAATCCGAGAAATGGGCGACCAACAAAAATGGCATTTGTAATGAAAGTTATAATTTAAATTGAAACGTAGTTTTAATTCACTCATTTGTTTTCATAATGTAACAGGACGAAAAATCCCAGTTGTTGAACAGTTTTGGATGGATAATAATGGTAAGTTATCTGTCCATTGACAATTGTTCATTATTAGGCTGAAAAATAAATCCATCATCGACAGTGTCAGAAATTGCCCAATGAAACCTTTTCAATAATTCTCACTCATCCTATACACAGTTACATTGTACAGTAATGTACATATACATAATCAAATCGCCACATGATCAAATGGGAAATGCAATATATTGATTTCGGCAGTACTGGATGGACGATTTCCTGGTGTGGGACCCCTCAAAGTATGGGAACGTGACCGACATCGTGCTGCCGAGCGAGGAGGTCTGGGTTCCAGAGGTGGTTGTTCACAACAGTTGTGTAGTGACATAGCACAAAAGAGCCTAGGAAAGTTCTTTGTATATCTCCTGGGTATGGAGTCAGGCCTACAGCAGCTCGCGAGCACACATCTGCTACGCTACTGAGTTCTAGGAAAAATAAATTGAATGATGTTGGTAGTGAAACCCTGGCATGTCAGTGTGTGCAGTATGGAAATCAAAATATGTGTGTTGCGTATACATGCAGAAATATATTTAATGATTTACGTGAAATCGTGGTAAACGTGCACAATGAATATGACATCCCTTGGTGACCTTGAACTTGAGGTATCCAGCTCAAGGTTACATTCACGACCGAATATGTGCAAGACTCTTGAAGATAGAGATATTTATTAACCTTTTACCGCCAGCATTACGAGATATTGATGAAGCGAATAAAACGCAGAAAGAAGCCTTTTGGAAATAACGATTGAAAAATTAGTAGTTGTATAAATTATGTGATGTTGAAATAAACATTGTTGTACTTTATTGCAACGAAGACAAAACATTTCAATCCAAATACACACTGACGTCATCAAGATCATATATCTCGTATCACGAGCCAATTTGATGCCGTAGATAGCGATAATGCATGTTGGGCATCATTTTATGAACTTGAAGTTCGTTTAGGATGCTTTAAAACTGTACCGTTTTGTCACTGTACAGCCGCGGCCCGTACTATACTGTAATACATTCAAAAGGTCTACTTTGCGGCGGATGCAGCAAGAGGATTATGGGTACCGTAGTTGTCTGTCTAGAACCGTGAATGTTCTGTCTAGAACAGCAGGCTATCCAGTCCACAGGAATACATGTATGTAATATCATCACTACTAACTCATACCCAATACGTTTTGTTTTGTTCTTTTCTCAGCCGTCATACTCATTACCAAAACATATCTTATATTCTGATCCCAAAATGTCGGGCTATATATATATTTTCAGAATCGTTCTGTAGTGATAAATAGCCTACAACCAGACAAATGCAAAACCGTGGGTGTACCGTCGTTCAATTTTGCTTTTCAGAGCGAAGCTCATATAATTATTCTTGGAGTGGATATTCGCACCGCCATCCAAACTAGCTTGTTCTCTGATACCATATTTTGTTGTACACTTACATCTGCCTATTTTGCCGTACTCCCTGAATGTAGACCTAACCATGTTGTTGCTTGTCGTATCAGTGTCGTTGAAGGAAGTGACATCGCTCTGAAGAAAGATTATCGCATTCAGATGAAGAGTTACGGCTTCGTGACATTCATACCAGGCATGAAGTGGCAGACGTCCTGCCGGGTTGACCTGCGCTACTTTCCGTTTATTCGACAGGCATGCAATGTCACTTTCACAAACTGGAACTACGGGAACAAGGTGATTATTTACAGATGGTATACCTATACATGCATTGTGAGATGGATTACAGGTCGAATTTATGTAAAATGTTTATAACGATGAAGACGAATAGAAAGTGAAATGCCATGATACTAAGTTTGATGATGACTGTCATCGTGCTCAACATCTACCACCACTCGCCCAGCTCCCGTCCTCCCGCCTGCCTCCGAGCCATCATCATGAAGTGTCTGGGTACGCTCTGTTGCATGTCCCACCTCAACAAGACAGGCTGCCGCTCTGCTTCCTGCAACAGCAAAGTCCACAAGGAGGAAACCTTCGTGTCCAACGACACGGGAGCTATCCCTGCAGAAACAGAGAAGGGGACAAGAGCTCCAAAGTCTCAGCAACCAAATGTTGAGTACCTTCAGGAGAAAGCACATGGACAGGAGATATTGGATAAGAACAAATAGAGTGCAGGCCATGTCCAGAGTCTTTGACAGATTTTGTGCTGGATGATTCCACGCAAATGAAACTATGTACAAAAGTGGCGTTGAAGGGAATAAATGTGATTTGGTATGAGTAAAGCAACACACCCATAAAACACACAACCAACTTATGTCTATATATTTGTCGGGCTGCATCACAATTAAATTTGATTTGGGGGAGTGAATGTATGTGTAGTTTTAATTACACTAGTAGTCGAACCCTTTGCACTCACGAATATTTTGCTTGTTGATATCGTTGAGTACTTTGTTGACATGAACAAACCTGGCGGACAATACCCTTAGGTGGGACTCGGTCATATACGTGTAGAGAGTATCATCACGTACATGTAGGTGGCACTATGCTATACATCATCATGCACCCTTTGATCCACTCAAACAATCTGAAATCTCACCCATTGTATCGTCTCAGATGACCTGAAATCACGGCATGATTACAGGATGGTGGCAACCACAGATACAATTTTTAACCATTTGCATTGGTTTGATGAGTCCATTCTTTATTGTTGGTTTTGCTCAGTCATCTAAAGTGAATTCATATTATTCGTAAAAGAGGCTCCTGGGCTCTAACCAACTCCACAAATGGGTCAGCAAACTCAGGATGAAACCACGTTACTACCAGTGTAATTCACGTTGAAGTTATTTAACGTCGTCATCATTTTCTCGACTCAGTTCTCCTCGTGTCTGGCAAAGATGTTCCTGATGCTAGTGGCTCTAGGAGTATGATCTCGCTGGCGTTACTATGTCAAAAATGCACATCCTGCATGTATTCAAGATGAGTGATGTGTCACCATACATTTGACATTATACTCCCTACCTCTGTGTGTACACGTACTTGACTCACCCCAACATTAACTGCGTAACTTATGCGTAACTCAAGCATGGTGTATTTAAATGGATATCACCTCGTTGAATGCTCTTCTTCTTCTTTTTGTTATGGACAAGTTCTAGTACTTTGGAAGCAAGTCGAACCAATATCAACATACTCTTTCAGTTATTTACGACTATAAACATGTGACGTAGGTGATGAGTCTGGCGGTGACCGTCACGTGCTCTACATAGATATCTAATCCATCACAACTCCCGTCCTCCGGCCTGCCCCCTGGGCCATCATCATTAAGTGCCTGGGAACGCTCTGCTAAATGTATCACATTTTAGAGATTGACTAGTTGTGTCATGTTCAATCAAAAATGCGTACTTCAACAGTGACAATCACATATACATTGTGACCTGTCATACCATCAAACAAACTATTGAAGACTTCTGTCTACGAACTGAGTTGAGTTGAATGTACAAAATATGCATCGAATGAACCAATGTGTTGTATTCGGCATGCACACTTTTAATTTTGTAGAAGCTAATCATGTGAACTTACGGAGTTATTCGACGCTCAATTGGTATAATTTTTTTATATTCCGAGTGATTGAATCCTTTCTACATGGATGATGTCGGATTCCTGTTCTGGTCGCACTTCCCACGTATGAATTGAATACATGCTGAAAGTAACTCATCGCTCCGATGTAACTCATCGCTCCGCACAAACACTAAATTATTTAACTAAATGTTCAAGATGTACAGCAGCTTGGAATTTATATCCATCACCACATTGCTTGTCAGCTTTTCGGGAACTTGCGAATGTGCAGGTATTGTAGCACAACAATTAGTGTTGCATATAACAATTATTGTTAATGTAAGAATTGTTATATTGCAACAACATTGGTGCAACAAAATTGTACATTGCTGTTTGTTTTATCCTAAATTAAGATGTGAAGTGTTTTGATCCTTTTCAAAGGTAGAGCGAAGGGGCACGAAGCGAGAGATTTGATGCAGAACTACAAAAAATTTTGTCGCCCAAAGATGGATTTCAATGAAGAGTTGATTGTTACTTTGGACTTCGCTATCAAGAAAATCGAAAGTCTGGTAAGCCCTGAAATAAGTCGTCAATCAAAGTGATGTCGTCAAGGACAGACAGCGGTGAATATGGACTATATGCCATAATATACACTCGCTGAATTTGTATTCCGTCATGATACAAATGTCAACCTGTCACTACTAATATGACTAGATTTTGATGATGACAATAGCAAACGTAACATCGGATTTGATACCATTGCATGGGTGCCTTGAAATGTATCAAGCGGGCACAGGTGAAGGAGAAGCAAATGGTCTAATTATTTATGCTCATAGCATGTTAAAGGGATGTTTGCTTAATATTCTTGTTAGCTGTACAAACGTTAGCTATAGGGCTGGAAAAAGCGGAAGTATGATCGGTGATAAATTCCAATGAAATATTCGTGAATAAGGCGTCGCCGCGGATAAACCCAATTATCGCCCATTTCTAACAACGTCAATAACTGCTGAAATAACATGTCTTGTGTCAAATAACTTTAGCGAAAGTACAAAGCAGGTATACTTGTGTCAAAATTCATTAGAATAACAGGCCGTCTGCCGGCAATTTTGCTACAGCAAGGCTCTATTCGAAGTGCCGTTTTTTTCAGTGCCTCTTCAAAGCTTGGATATGTTGTGGAATTGGACAATTTTTATCTTTTACAACAGTTTTTGTACATCTTCATCGTGTATGGATACTATAATACACTAAAGACATCGTTTATATAGTTAAAATCACCATATTAAATGAACCCCCATGTTAAAAGATAGGGAGGCGTCAGGTGCTTTTCCCCAGTCCGAATAAATTCATTGGAATTTGTCATCGATCAGTACTTCCGCTTTCCAGCCCTATGCACATATTTCCTTTCAAAATATTATTATCTGGCGTCCGGCGTCATCTACAAAGATTGTACACTGGTTCAACTGACAAGTTTTCGTGATGTCGTCACAAAGTGTGTCATGCAGGTTCATCATGGTGATTGGTATAAATATTCATCAACGATTTTTTACCACGATTCAAATGAAGATATTTTTCTAGTTATATCACAAAACTTGATGGCGGGCCACGGCGTGGTAATAGGACGATTGCATTTGATTTTGCAGAAATCCGAAATCCGAGAAATGGGCGACCAACAAAAATGGCATTTGTAATGAAAGTTATAATTTAAATTGAAACGTAGTTTTAATTCACTCATTTGTTTTCATAATGTAACAGGACGAAAAATCCCAGTTGTTGAACAGTTTTGGATGGATAATAATGGTAAGTTATCTGTCCATTGACAATTGTTCATTATTAGGCTGAAAAATAAATCCATCATCGACAGTGTCAGAAATTGCCCAATGAAACCTTTTCAATAATTCTCACTCATCCTATACACAGTTACATTGTACAGTAATGTACATATACATAATCAAATCGCCACATGATCAAATGGGAAATGCAATATATTGATTTCGGCAGTACTGGATGGACGATTTCCTGGTGTGGGACCCCTCAAAGTATGGGAACGTGACCGACATCGTGCTGCCGAGCGAGGAGGTCTGGGTTCCAGAGGTGGTTGTTCACAACAGTTGTGTAGTGACATAGCACAAAAGAGCCTAGGAAAGTTCTTTGTATATCTCCTGGGTATGGAGTCAGGCCTACAGCAGCTCGCGAGCACACATCTGCTACGCTACTGAGTTCTAGGAAAAATAAATTGAATGATGTTGGTAGTGAAACCCTGGCATGTCAGTGTGTGCAGTATGGAAATCAAAATATGTGTGTTGCGTATACATGCAGAAATATATTTAATGATTTACGTGAAATCGTGGTAAACGTGCACAATGAATATGACATCCCTTGGTGACCTTGAACTTGAGGTATCCAGCTCAAGGTTACATTCACGACCGAATATGTGCAAGACTCTTGAAGATAGAGATATTTATTAACCTTTTACCGCCAGCATTACGAGATATTGATGAAGCGAATAAAACGCAGAAAGAAGCCTTTTGGAAATAACGATTGAAAAATTAGTAGTTGTATAAATTATGTGATGTTGAAATAAACATTGTTGTACTTTATTGCAACGAAGACAAAACATTTCAATCCAAATACACACTGACGTCATCAAGATCATATATCTCGTATCACGAGCCAATTTGATGCCGTAGATAGCGATAATGCATGTTGGGCATCATTTTATGAACTTGAAGTTCGTTTAGGATGCTTTAAAACTGTACCGTTTTGTCACTGTACAGCCGCGGCCCGTACTATACTGTAATACATTCAAAAGGTCTACTTTGCGGCGGATGCAGCAAGAGGATTATGGGTACCGTAGTTGTCTGTCTAGAACCGTGAATGTTCTGTCTAGAACAGCAGGCTATCCAGTCCACAGGAACACATGTATGTAATATCATCACTACTAACTCATACCCAATACGTTTTGTTTTGTTCTTTTCTCAGCCGTCATACTCATTACCAAAACATATCTTATATTCTGATCCCAAAATGTCGGGCTATATATATATTTTCAGAATCGTTCTGTAGTGATAAATAGCCTACAACCAGACAAATGCAAAACCGTGGGTGTACCGTCGTTCAATTTTGCTTTTCAGAGCGAAGCTCATATAATTATTCTTGGAGTGGATATTCGCACCGCCATCCAAACTAGCTTGTTCTCTGATACCATATTTTGTTGTACACTTACATCTGCCTATTTTGCCGTACTCCCTGAATGTAGACCTAACCATGTTGTTGCTTGTCGTATCAGTGTCGTTGAAGGAAGTGACATCGCTCTGAAGAAAGATTATCGCATTCAGATGAAGAGTTACGGCTTCGTGACATTCATACCAGGCATGAAGTGGCAGACGTCCTGCCGGGTTGACCTGCGCTACTTTCCGTTTATTCGACAGGCATGCAATGTCACTTTCACAAACTGGAACTACGGGAACAAGGTGATTATTTACAGATGGTATACCTATACATGCATTGTGAGATGGATTACAGGTCGAATTTATGTAAAATGTTTATAACGATGAAGACGAATAGAAAGTGAAATGCCATGATACTAAGTTTGATGATGACTGTCATCGTGCTCAACATCTACCACCACTCGCCCAGCTCCCGTCCTCCCGCCTGCCTCCGAGCCATCATCATGAAGTGTCTGGGTACGCTCTGTTGCATGTCCCACCTCAACAAGACAGGCTGCCGCTCTGCTTCCTGCAACAGCAAAGTCCACAAGGAGGAAACCTTCGTGTCCAACGACACGGGAGCTATCCCTGCAGAAACAGAGAAGGGGACAAGAGCTCCAAAGTCTCAGCAACCAAATGTTGAGTACCTTCAGGAGAAAGCACATGGACAGGAGATATTGGATAAGAACAAATAGAGTGCAGGCCATGTCCAGAGTCTTTGACAGATTTTGTGCTGGATGATTCCACGCAAATGAAACTATGTACAAAAGTGGCGTTGAAGGGAATAAATGTGATTTGGTATGAGTAAAGCAACACACCCATAAAACACACAACCAACTTATGTCTATATATTTGTCGGGCTGCATCACAATTAAATTTGATTTGGGGGAGTGAATGTATGTGTAGTTTTAATTACACTAGTAGTCGAACCCTTTGCACTCACGAATATTTTGCTTGTTGATATCGTTGAGTACTTTGTTGACATGAACAAACCTGGCGGACAATACCCTTAGGTGGGACTCGGTCATATACGTGTAGAGAGTATCATCACGTACATGTAGGTGGCACTATGCTATACATCATCATGCACCCTTTGATCCACTCAAACAATCTGAAATCTCACCCATTGTATCGTCTCAGATGACCTGAAATCACGGCATGATTACAGGATGGTGGCAACCACAGATACAATTTTTAACCATTTGCATTGGTTTGATGAGTCCATTCTTTATTGTTGGTTTTGCTCAGTCATCTAAAGTGAATTCATATTATTCGTAAAAGAGGCTCCTGGGCTCTAACCAACTCCACAAATGGGTCAGCAAACTCAGGATGAAACCACGTTACTACCAGTGTAATTCACGTTGAAGTTATTTAACGTCGTCATCATTTTCTCGACTCAGTTCTCCTCGTGTCTGGCAAAGATGTTCCTGATGCTAGTGGCTCTAGGAGTATGATCTCGCTGGCGTTACTATGTCAAAAATGCACATCCTGCATGTATTCAAGATGAGTGATGTGTCACCATACATTTGACATTATACTCCCTACCTCTGTGTGTACACGTACTTGACTCACCCCAACATTAACTGCGTAACTTATGCGTAACTCAAGCATGGTGTATTTAAATGGATATCACCTCGTTGAATGCTCTTCTTCTTCTTTTTGTTATGGACAAGTTCTAGTACTTTGGAAGCAAGTCGAACCAATATCAACATACTCTTTCAGTTATTTACGACTATAAACATGTGACGTAGGTGATGAGTCTGGCGGTGACCGTCACGTGCTCTACATAGATATCTAATCCATCACAACTCCCGTCCTCCGGCCTGCCCCCTGGGCCATCATCATTAAGTGCCTGGGAACGCTCTGCTAAATGTATCACATTTTAGAGATTGACTAGTTGTGTCATGTTCAATCAAAAATGCGTACTTCAACAGTGACAATCACATATACATTGTGACCTGTCATACCATCAAACAAACTATTGAAGACTTCTGTCTACGAACTGAGTTGAGTTGAATGTACAAAATATGCATCGAATGAACCAATGTGTTGTATTCGGCATGCACACTTTTAATTTTGTAGAAGCTAATCATGTGAACTTACGGAGTTATTCGACGCTCAATTGGTATAATTTTTTTATATTCCGAGTGATTGAATCCTTTCTACATGGATGATGTCGGATTCCTGTTCTGGTCGCACTTCCCACGTATGAATTGAATACATGCTGAAAGTAACTCATCGCTCCGATGTAACTCATCGCTCCGCACAAACACTAAATTATTTAACTAAATGTTCAAGATGTACAGCAGCTTGGAATTTATATCCATCACCACATTGCTTGTCAGCTTTTCGGGAACTTGCGAATGTGCAGGTATTGTAGCACAACAATTAGTGTTGCATATAACAATTATTGTTAATGTAAGAATTGTTATATTGCAACAACATTGGTGCAACAAAATTGTACATTGCTGTTTGTTTTATCCTAAATTAAGATGTGAAGTGTTTTGATCCTTTTCAAAGGTAGAGCGAAGGGGCACGAAGCGAGAGATTTGATGCAGAACTACAAAAAATTTTGTCGCCCAAAGATGGATTTCAATGAAGAGTTGATTGTTACTTTGGACTTCGCTATCAAGAAAATCGAAAGTCTGGTAAGCCCTGAAATAAGTCGTCAATCAAAGTGATGTCGTCAAGGACAGACAGCGGTGAATATGGACTATATGCCATAATATACACTCGCTGAATTTGTATTCCGTCATGATACAAATGTCAACCTGTCACTACTAATATGACTAGATTTTGATGATGACAATAGCAAACGTAACATCGGATTTGATACCATTGCATGGGTGCCTTGAAATGTATCAAGCGGGCACAGGTGAAGGAGAAGCAAATGGTCTAATTATTTATGCTCATAGCATGTTAAAGGGATGTTTGCTTAATATTCTTGTTAGCTGTACAAACGTTAGCTATAGGGCTGGAAAAAGCGGAAGTATGATCGGTGATAAATTCCAATGAAATATTCGTGAATAAGGCGTCGCCGCGGATAAACCCAATTATCGCCCATTTCTAACAACGTCAATAACTGCTGAAATAACATGTCTTGTGTCAAATAACTTTAGCGAAAGTACAAAGCAGGTATACTTGTGTCAAAATTCATTAGAATAACAGGCCGTCTGCCGGCAATTTTGCTACAGCAAGGCTCTATTCGAAGTGCCGTTTTTTTCAGTGCCTCTTCAAAGCTTGGATATGTTGTGGAATTGGACAATTTTTATCTTTTACAACAGTTTTTGTACATCTTCATCGTGTATGGATACTATAATACACTAAAGACATCGTTTATATAGTTAAAATCACCATATTAAATGAACCCCCATGTTAAAAGATAGGGAGGCGTCAGGTGCTTTTCCCCAGTCCGAATAAATTCATTGGAATTTGTCATCGATCAGTACTTCCGCTTTCCAGCCCTATGCACATATTTCCTTTCAAAATATTATTATCTGGCGTCCGGCGTCATCTACAAAGATTGTACACTGGTTCAACTGACAAGTTTTCGTGATGTCGTCACAAAGTGTGTCATGCAGGTTCATCATGGTGATTGGTATAAATATTCATCAACGATTTTTTACCACGATTCAAATGAAGATATTTTTCTAGTTATATCACAAAACTTGATGGCGGGCCACGGCGTGGTAATAGGACGATTGCATTTGATTTTGCAGAAATCCGAAATCCGAGAAATGGGCGACCAACAAAAATGGCATTTGTAATGAAAGTTATAATTTAAATTGAAACGTAGTTTTAATTCACTCATTTGTTTTCATAATGTAACAGGACGAAAAATCCCAGTTGTTGAACAGTTTTGGATGGATAATAATGGTAAGTTATCTGTCCATTGACAATTGTTCATTATTAGGCTGAAAAATAAATCCATCATCGACAGTGTCAGAAATTGCCCAATGAAACCTTTTCAATAATTCTCACTCATCCTATACACAGTTACATTGTACAGTAATGTACATATACATAATCAAATCGCCACATGATCAAATGGGAAATGCAATATATTGATTTCGGCAGTACTGGATGGACGATTTCCTGGTGTGGGACCCCTCAAAGTATGGGAACGTGACCGACATCGTGCTGCCGAGCGAGGAGGTCTGGGTTCCAGAGGTGGTTGTTCACAACAGTTGTGTAGTGACATAGCACAAAAGAGCCTAGGAAAGTTCTTTGTATATCTCCTGGGTATGGAGTCAGGCCTACAGCAGCTCGCGAGCACACATCTGCTACGCTACTGAGTTCTAGGAAAAATAAATTGAATGATGTTGGTAGTGAAACCCTGGCATGTCAGTGTGTGCAGTATGGAAATCAAAATATGTGTGTTGCGTATACATGCAGAAATATATTTAATGATTTACGTGAAATCGTGGTAAACGTGCACAATGAATATGACATCCCTTGGTGACCTTGAACTTGAGGTATCCAGCTCAAGGTTACATTCACGACCGAATATGTGCAAGACTCTTGAAGATAGAGATATTTATTAACCTTTTACCGCCAGCATTACGAGATATTGATGAAGCGAATAAAACGCAGAAAGAAGCCTTTTGGAAATAACGATTGAAAAATTAGTAGTTGTATAAATTATGTGATGTTGAAATAAACATTGTTGTACTTTATTGCAACGAAGACAAAACATTTCAATCCAAATACACACTGACGTCATCAAGATCATATATCTCGTATCACGAGCCAATTTGATGCCGTAGATAGCGATAATGCATGTTGGGCATCATTTTATGAACTTGAAGTTCGTTTAGGATGCTTTAAAACTGTACCGTTTTGTCACTGTACAGCCGCGGCCCGTACTATACTGTAATACATTCAAAAGGTCTACTTTGCGGCGGATGCAGCAAGAGGATTATGGGTACCGTAGTTGTCTGTCTAGAACCGTGAATGTTCTGTCTAGAACAGCAGGCTATCCAGTCCACAGGAATACATGTATGTAATATCATCACTACTAACTCATACCCAATACGTTTTGTTTTGTTCTTTTCTCAGCCGTCATACTCATTACCAAAACATATCTTATATTCTGATCCCAAAATGTCGGGCTATATATATATTTTCAGAATCGTTCTGTAGTGATAAATAGCCTACAACCAGACAAATGCAAAACCGTGGGTGTACCGTCGTTCAATTTTGCTTTTCAGAGCGAAGCTCATATAATTATTCTTGGAGTGGATATTCGCACCGCCATCCAAACTAGCTTGTTCTCTGATACCATATTTTGTTGTACACTTACATCTGCCTATTTTGCCGTACTCCCTGAATGTAGACCTAACCATGTTGTTGCTTGTCGTATCAGTGTCGTTGAAGGAAGTGACATCGCTCTGAAGAAAGATTATCGCATTCAGATGAAGAGTTACGGCTTCGTGACATTCATACCAGGCATGAAGTGGCAGACGTCCTGCCGGGTTGACCTGCGCTACTTTCCGTTTATTCGACAGGCATGCAATGTCACTTTCACAAACTGGAACTACGGGAACAAGGTGATTATTTACAGATGGTATACCTATACATGCATTGTGAGATGGATTACAGGTCGAATTTATGTAAAATGTTTATAACGATGAAGACGAATAGAAAGTGAAATGCCATGATACTATCATTACAAATAGTTAGTTATACTGATTTCCCCAAAAAGGTGCGATTCAATGTTCGTAAAGTCTACCTGTCATACTATGAAGAGCATGACACTTGGGAACTGATGAACACGACTACAGCTGCAACGTTCACCCCTACGAGTGAGGAAGATGAATCTCCTCTGCCGATCTTCTACTTTACCCTGGAACTTCGACGCAAGCCACTGTACTACATCAGCGCAGTCATCGTCCCCTCCGTTCTGATCTCCCTCATGTCTGGGATGGTGTTCCTACTGCCCGTGGACTCTGGAGAGAAGATCTCACTGGCAGTCACTGTTTCACTGTCGTACACAGTGCTGCTGCTCATGATGAGTGAAGTGTCACCACGCAGTGGCGTGTCAGTGCCATTCCTGAGTAAGATGTTACCACACTCTCTAATGTTACAAGGTGTACATTTTACTTCTATTTGATCACTTGCAAGTGCATTGTGAAGTAAAGCGCTTAGTAGTACAATATGCCAATGGTTTTAAGTGACTACTGCTGAACCTTCTGGTTGTTTCAGTGATCTACCTGACGCTGAACATGTGTCAGACAACGATCTGTCTATTGATGACCATCATCGTGCTCAACATCTACCACCACTCGCCCAGATCCCGTCCTCCGGCCTGCCTCCGAGCCATTGTCATCAAGTGTCTGGGCACGTTCTGCTGCATGTGCCACCTCAGCAAGCCTGGCTGCTGCTCTACTCCCCGCAGGAGCAAAGTCCACACGGAGAAGACAATCGCGTCCATCGATGCTGGAGCCCTTCTCGTGGAAACAGAGACGAAAACAGCTCCACGGGGTGTAGAGGACTACATAGAGTAACTGCGGATGAAGGCGCAGGAGCAGGACAGACTGGACGAGAACAGAGAAGAGTGGCAGGCCATGGCCAGAATCGTGGACAGACTCTGCCTCTTCATCATTATAGCGACAACAACCTCCGGGGTCGTGGGCCTTTTGACCACTATAAATATTTGAAGTAATTGGTTCAATTTTCTATGTTTGTTGGGGATTCTGTATAATATGTGGAACATTCCATAAAGAATATATCATTGTACTAATACTAGTATAATGCTTAACTCAATAAATGTCATTGTAGAACGCACAAACATCGATTTATGTCACGATACATGGAAACATTGTTGGTAAGTTGTATACTGATTCCGCCAGGTATACATTAGCTACAAATACCTTTACACACTGCCTGCCCCTGATAACGCCAGTGTGTCTTTGTATATGAGTAGTTGGTCCAATATGGTTTCCAAAAGTGTTTCAATCGAGGTTTCATTGTCATCGTCGAAATCTTGTGGTATCGTTTGGAATAGCTTGATACATACATATATCAATGAAGCGTTATGACGTGGAGGTTTATAAGACATTCGCTGACATTCCGGTGATGGGGTATATCTCTTTATCGTGGGGTCGCCAAACTTTACATTGGTGCCTGACCTTTCGAACCACAGTGGTTTGTCTCGGTGTCGGTCCTGGGTCGGCTCTCACTGTTGACTCACATCACATGTAAATATCGGGTTCCTGACCGCAGACAGGTATAGTACTTGTCTTGGGCACCCATATAAATATTAAAGTACTAGTAAAGTGAAAATATGATGTTTTGTTTTGTGAAAGATCTCAATGATCTGAGCAAAATGGTTTTTACGGTATATCAATATCTCTATCCGTTCAAAAGTTACAGCCATTTGAAACTGCCATTCCGGCACTACATTACAGAAGCCACTTGAAAAATTCTAGCAACTCATTAATATGCAAATTAGATGATAATGAGAATTCATGACGTCACGAGGGGAACAAATTTTAATTAGGATATTTCAAGCCATGATATAATGATACTTATTGAAGGTTCTTACCATCTGACTAGTGCATATTATTATATACCATAAATAGTCAATATCCACACAAACTGTACTGTTGCTATGGTTACCAGTCGTTCCCTATAGCCGTAGTTGCCCATGGTTGCTATGGCCATTAACTGCCAAGTATATCTACAGACTTTCTGTCGATTATTTATGAAATCAATTATTATAGAGTTCAAGTTGGCACCATTTTTATTTGTGCATACCCTGTTCCAAGTGGGTTTCTGGCCCTAGCAACCATGGTTGCTATGGGCCATACCAGGTCACTGGTTACCTTGACAACAACAGAAAAAGTGAAAACACTGATTATTCATATTAAAATCTGTATAGAATAAGTTTTGATGAATAATCATAAAATTAAATGAATGAATAATACATATCAAAGTACCTAATTAAAACAACTTCCCCCGATGACGTCATGAATATCTCATTTGCATACTAATTAGCTAAATTGTTTTGAAAAAGCAAATTTGCCGATTTCAGTTTTTAAAGTGCTATAACTTTTGAACGGATTGTGATATTTACATGCCGTAAAAACCATTTTGCTCAGATCAATGAGATCTTTCATATAAGTTCACATAATATTTTCACTATACTAGTACTTTAACTTAACTAGGGTGATGTGGGTCAACAGTGGGATACAGCTGACCTCGGGGACGGGGTCTCTCCGAAAAGGGAAAGCACTGTAGCGTTATGTCGTGGTGGCTACATCAGTAGTGACACCACAGTTATAGCGCGAACGTGCGTACAGGTTTATAAGACATTCGCTGACATACCAGTAATGGGGTATACCTCTTAATCGGTCGCCAAACTTTACATTAATCGTAGACACATACAATGTACAATCATTGTACCACGGTTGACACCTATAACAATAGGCAAGACCGTGGTCTATTCCACGTAGACACACTCGTGGTACAAGTACAATAGACAACTCACAGCCTAGTGTATGACTTCGCCATGTTTACACTCGTTATTCTTCTCGCTATCGCTCGAGGATTGACTCGTGTATTCGTCATACCCTACGACTGTTCGTCGTCTATTCTATACATATTACAATAACATTTAATGGATGAATAAGTTCACCATATATAACATATATGCAATAATGTTTCATATATTAAAACATCATACAATACATGGAATATTCACTTCCATTTTATCTCATTTTATTTATTCCATTTTATCTCACCCTCAACTTATATTAAACTATGAACTTTCATCGAAAACGCATAATGGTGTCGATAGGATGGATCCTAAACCTATGAATACATACTATGCCAATCTACCATATTTGAATGGATACTATATTTCTGAAATACCTAGGCAAGACCAAAAAGGGACGACAGCCGATCGGTATGTAATATATCATAATTCCTGTTCTATCTTATGCACATTAGAAGGGTACTTTGACAGTTCATAATGCTCAAATATCTTCATGCAGCGTCATTTCCACTTCTAACTGTGAGTGGTGGAATGTGAGTGGTGGATGGCTGCGAAGGGCGCGTCTTACTGAATTAGCATGAAATAGGCTGAAAATATTGATGTCAATCGGTGACATCACGATTCATTGCCTAAGGACGCCGATGTGTTCTCTCGTGCTCGTTGTAGCAGCACTTCCCATTATTCTCGTGGGCTCAAACCCAGACTGAGTCACTCTGGTATTATATTCTATGTGAACAAAGTGAACTTACCAGTTCCAAATATACCATGTAAATATATGCCCTCTGGCTTCATTCGTTTATAAAACTCGAAAGGCAAGCACTGGTAATTATAAATTGTCTTCAGTACTGATGGGAGCAGGTTTTGTTATGCGAAAATAATCTATATTTCTTCTCGGTATGTTGCTTTAATCTGTACAATTTGATACCATAAGTTATGCCTTTATTTCGCTTTAATACACATACTGAGCCACAATGAACAAAAAACGATTGGAAAATGAAGTCCAACTAAAACTTACAAAATAATGTTTTCATGAATGTAGGCTCTATTGTCCACTATTTACTGGTTATTATATTCTTTTAATTTAGTTAAAAATGCATAATACTGAACAATCAAAGATGGCAGAGACATACTACTGAGACAAAGGAATTTTTGGAGACATATTTTTTCATGGGCTCAACATTAGCTCGAGTCGGGAATAAATACTTATGAAGTTATTACCATCCATATTAATCCAACTTTCCTATGCCGTCCTTTACAATCTGGGAATAAGAGACGCGAAAAGACCAACAATGCCGAATGTTATGGTGAAACTGACGATAATCAGACAAAACCTATCTACGATCCGGGCCATGGCCTGCCACTCGTCTTTGTTTTGGTTCAGTCTGTCCTGCTCCTCAGCCTTCTCCCGCATGTACTCGAAGTAGTCCGCGATGACTTGTGGCATGGTTTCAGCAGGTGCTTTAGACTTTGAATCTTCCCCGTTTGTGAAAATGTTCGCCATGGTGGCCTCGTGTTTCTGGGTAGTGGACTGACAACCCTGTTTGCTGAGGTGACACGTGCAACAGAGTGTTCCCAGACACTTGATGATAATGGCTCGGAGGCAGGCCGGAGGACGGGAGCTGGGCGAGTGGTGGTAGATGTTCAGAACGATGACGGTCATCACTAAACTCATCGTAGTTTGACACATATTCAATGTCAGGTAGGTCACTGGAAGAGAATGTTCGTGTCAACTTGATGTGGCTTGTTTATATTAGGATACAGTAATCAACTGAGCATCGGAAAGTACTCGACGTGGTAGTATTCGGAGTCGGAGACTATCTATCCACATGAATCTTATGCAAATATGTTGAAGATGTATAAAATGGAACAATAAAATACTGAGGTAGGGAGTAGCATCTCCACTTCTTGGTGTCACCTCACTCATCATAAGCAGTAGCACTGTGTAGGAGAGTGATACCGTGACTGCCAGCGAGATCTTCTCTCCAGAGTCCACGGGCAGCAGGAACACCATCCCAGACATGAGGGAGATCAGAACGGAGGGGATGATGACGGCGTTGATGTAGTACAGAGGCTTGCGCCGTAGCTCCAAAGTGAAGTACATTATTGGGACCGTGTTTCCAGTCTCCTGGTCTGAGACTATAGCTGTCGACCCGATCGAAGTGTTTACCAGCTCCCAAGTGTCATGTTCTTCGTACAGAGTCGTCCACATTTTGCTGACGGTAAACCGCACCTTGATTGATAGTGACAAGCACCTTCACCCGTTAAAATGAGGTTACTAATTGTCTTGCTAAAGAAAAACAAAACTTGTGCGTCTCAAAGGGACTGCCTATGACGATACGCAATATGTGTTTTCGAAAAATATATTATTTCAATTTAAACATGAGAAATTGACTGAATGGGACAGGCATCAAGTATTAGGATAACAACCAGTCCATTGGGAAGAATTAGCCCTTTAAAGGGCAATATGGGCATTTCTTTACATTCGGGTTTGAAGCTTTATGCACTTTACTTATTTACAAAATTCGTATTCAATGTGTGTTCAAATAGATCGAAACACGACTCGAATGGATTATAATTGAACTAACGTTTAATTTTGAAAAAAAAAACATCCTTATTTCGCAAGCAGTTGCTTCAATTTTGTAATAGAAATTGTCCAGTTTTGTGTTTTAGGAATATATATGTCCATTAAACAGAACAAAGCCCATAATCAACGACATGTAATGCGGTGCATCTCAAACAAACATTTACTGATTCGACGACACTCGAACCTTTGTGCCGTAGATCCAGTTGGTGTAGGTAACATTGCAAGACTGCCTGTCAAATGGAAAGTACAGAAGGTTGACTCTACACGTTGTCTGCCATTTCATGCTCGCTATGAAAGCCACGAGCCCGTTGCTATAAACCTGTAAGCGGTACTCATCCTTCAAGGCGATATCACTGCCAGCGTCAATACTAGAATAAAATGTAGATGTATGCCTAAACATGTATAACGGACGTAGACTGCAACACAGTGGACTACTAATGCGCTATACATCGTGTGAACAAATATTCAAAAGTGTTACCAATAAACATAGTGTATCTGTCATAATGAGTCCGATGGTTGGTTTGCTAACGCCCAATGCTCATGTATATATGCACACGCACCTGTTGTAAACGATCAGCTCCGGGACCCACACTTGCTCAGTAGTTAGTACCATCTGGGTCACGTTACCGTACTCGACCGGGTCCCACACAAGGAAATCGTCCTGCCAGGTCTGCCAATGTCGAAACCAGAACAAATGATGGAGGGAAGCGAGTAAAAGGTTATCTTGCCAATATTGCAATTGTAGTCTTCTGTTAGGAGATTTAGTAACCATATCACCACTAACCATCATTGTCCAACCGAAACTATGTAACACTTGCTCCTTTTCTTCCTATTCAAATAAATTGTACATCATACGATAACTGGGAATCACTAAATGTCATACCCTGAGATACGACATCCCAATCAATTTCAAACGTCTATATGGATGCGATTAATTATATGCCTTTTCACCGTGACTCACGAGCCGTTCTATCTTCTTGACTGCAAAGTTTACGCTGATAATCAAATCGTCATCAAAGTCTATTTTTGGTCGACAAACTTTGCTGTAGTCCTGCATCAATTCTGCGAGCAATCTCGCCTCGTTACCTTTCCCTCTGCCTTGGAAACCCCGCAAAATATATCACAATAAGAACCACGTGTACGTGCCGATGAAGACGATGTCATATTTATAGAAGTGTGAAGGTATCAGAAAAACTTACCGGCAGATTCACAATATTGACAGTGATCCACGTACAGAACTAAAACCGTCATGTACAGATGATTAAACCTGCTGTACATAGTGCAATTGTTAACCAGTACCCACATCGAAAAGAGACCTCCAAAGTGTTCCCAATATTTTATTCGATGTTGGGGTATGGTTGCTGCGGTTTATTTGGTCCACCAGATCAATATACATGAACACATGTACTGGCATTGCCAATGACAATGCAAGATTATTGCCTGTGACCATGCTAATTGACGAACTTGCTGCAACGTGTAAACACGTTCATCAAAAAACACGTTGCGTTTGTCCTTACAAACTGCAAATGTGAATTCAACACCCACGTGGTTTGCTGAGGTGAGTCATGGGGATAACTGCGTCTTTAATCATTATGGTCTTTTACAGGATAATCGGTGAAAATGTCGGATCATTTATCGTTCACATCAGAATAACGAAAATGCATCTTCATTGTTACAACGAATGAATACCAAACTGAGTAATTGAGAAATACCCACAGCTGCTGCTGAATGCTTGTGCGTTTGTACCTTCAAAAAGACTATACATGATCTGTCACCCGTCTATGTTCTTGTCCAGTCTGTCCTTTGTAATACTGTCTACTGTGAAACCTGTAGATTTTCAGCACGACTGGTCTGTCCATTGCTGAATCATCATTGTACTTCGGACAGCACATACTGTGCTCATGCAGGCACTTGATGATAGCTCGGGGGCAGACACGAGGACGGGACATAAGCGAGTGGTGGTTGATGTTGAGAATGATCACAACCATCGTAACGTATAATTTTAAGAATTTACAATTTACGAGAGCATATTGTTGATTATAAGGTTATGCTGACAATACAATCTTGATTATGCTGACAATATAATCTTGAGGTTGTTTTTGGTTGATATAACTTGCTGTAGACCCTCGGGTGTTTGAGAATTCTTGCTTCGCCCCCTCCCTCTTCACATTAACAAATTATACTGAAATCAATATTGTAGAATCAACTATAAATAAATATTTAGGTACAAGTAGAACACTCAAGTACAATATGTACGTGGCATTTTCACCTGTAACCATTTTACATTCTCAATGTCAGTGTGCCCAGGTTTGTTTGATAATGACTAATGTTGATGCATCCATTCCATGTTTGATCCATGGCGGCTCCATTTGTTTTGTGCACATGAATGCAGCCATAACGTGGCTTGCGTTGCACAGTTGACATAACAATACGCACCAAAATACCGCTGATGGGCCAGGAACAATGTGATATTCGCAATATGAATGTTTAGTTGGTGCCCCATCTCCATTTGCCAAAAACGGGACGAGGATCCAACAGACAAGGGTGCCTTTGTTTCGTTTTGAATGGAATCAGCAGACGCATTCGGCATTGTGTTTTTTGTCCGTCACTATATATGTTTAGGTTCAGTTGTTCCTAATAACCAATTGTTCGGCTTGAACTAGATTATTGCTGAACAGGTTTAATGACGTTACATGTCAACATCCCCACTAGATTGTTTGTGCATGCGTTTTGGGTGCAAATGAACTTGCCCGTGTTCATGTACTTGAGTAGTTTATTTTATACATCACCAATCTAAACTACTACATGCTCCTTTTCGATCCTTTGGATCGTTCTGGATAGAAATTCGCGTACTGAAAGCAAGGCACGATCGTCTGCCTGCATGACTCGAGCGCTCCTTTTGCCGCCAAAACCGCCGCGCATATGCGCGCGCAGCTGCGCAGAAGCTTCTCTTTTCTGTCCACCGCCATTTTTGCTTGGCAGCTTTGGATTTTGGTTCCCGGTGAATTCGTAGAATTTAGTCTGCAAACTAGACTTTTGCGATATATTCTTACGGAATTTCACCTGCCACGTTCATAGACATCGTTTTGTGTCTATTTGGATAAGTATTGGTCGATAGTTTGTTACTTGCTAGATCGTCAGCGATTGGTATAGCCAGTTCACCCTATTATCGTCCATCCGTCGTACTTGATAGTGTACTTGTTGTTTACATCTATCAATAGTTCTACGTTAATTTTCTACTGTATATATTGTGTATACGTATACTGTAGTTTATATATTCGTAGTCCTCTTAGGGTTCTTTTTCAGCGCGGTCTCAGGTTTGCGTATTTTGCCCGCCCTGTTACTGTGTGTGGTTAGTTCCCTTGTGTGATCATGACTTCACAATCCTCCCTTGGTACCGGTGCCATGGACGAACGTCCATGCCCGAAGTGTCTGGTCAATACCCTCCGAGGAGGGGAGAAACACAGTTTGTGTTTCGACTGTTTAGACCATGGCCCGGTATCTATGGAGGATTTGAGGTGTGATCTGTGTCGTTTCTGGCGTCCCTCTTCCTTCGTGCAGGCGACTGCAAAGTATTCCGAAGCCTCGTTGGCTCGTCGGGATGCTTTGAGGCTTGGGAAGCTTCGGCTCCGCAAGTCCGCCAGTCGCCCATGGAGGTGGAGACTCCGCCTGTGACGGCACAGATTGCGTCCGGTGTTAGCCAGCCCCTGGGGCTAACACAGGACATGGTCAATGCGGCTGTGCAATCTTTCTTTGCACAGTCGTTATCGTCCCTTCAGGGTCCCCTCCTGCCGGGTCTCTCTTCCCTGCTTGGACAGGGAGTCCCGGCCGGTTCTTCGGCTGCCCCTTCGTCGCAGGGAGAGCTTGCTCCCCCTGCTGGCAAGAAGTCGAAATCTTCTAAGAAGAAGGTTTCAGTTCTTGCCAAGGCGAAAGCAGCCAAGGAACCGCACTCCACCTTCGTCGTCCCTCAGTCGGGGCCGATCGAGGTGGAGGGGTCCGTCGTCTCTTCCCCGGGGCCTTCCAAGAAGAGGAAGCACGCTTCCTCTAAGCGCCGTGGTGCTGAGACCACATCGATTTTCGATGTGGCTCAGGCTTCGTCCGACCTCTCGGTGGGCGACGATCAGGCTTCGGGCTTCGATCGGCGGAGCGTCTTGGATGGCTCATTCGGGTCCTCGGTCTCGAGGTTCGAGGGGGGAGAGTTCCCTTTGTTTGGGGGTGAGGCTCTCGATCGTTCGTGCGATCGGGAGTCTTCACTTGGCGGTCGTGCTCCTGGTCCTCGATCAGGGCACGATCGGGCGGGTGGTGCTGGGGTCGTTCCTCAGGGCCACTCAAGTCCTGTGTACGCGGATGTAAGTCGCCGGACGGGCGCGATCGCTGAGCAGGCATTCCCTCGTCCGTCCTTAGATGTACCCTTGGGGTCGTCGAGGTCTTCGATCGGACCTGTGAGGTCCAACGATCGGGGGGGTCGAGTGGAAGCTGATCAGGAGTCGTCCTCCTCGGAGGATGAGACTTCCGATCAGGCCGGGGGTTCTAACTTCCGGTGGGCTTTGGAGTCGGTCGCAAGGCGAATGGACTTGCCGATCGATGCTCCAGGGCCCTCACGGGGAACCGGTAGGTTCGCGTCGGCGCCAGTTCGTCGGCCGATCCGGCTCCCTGTGGCTCCCGCGTTGGTCAAGTCCTTCGACAAGATCAACAAGGGAGTTACGGCTAAGAAGGATGTGGCTCGTACGGAGTCGACATTCCCGACTAGCCGTGTTCGACCTGAGTCGATCGACACCTATCGGATTGTAGAGTCCGAGGGTGGACATCAGACTTCCGTCCCGGTCGAAGACCCTAACCTTCACCTGCTTTCCCGGAAGCAGGGTACGGTCTGGTCAGCTTATGTGAAAAAGGCTCGCCTTTCTCACTGGCAGACGCTGTCTCATCAATTGATGGGGCAGCTCTCGTTGACAGATCACCTGACCACTTTGGTTCAGGAGTTTGTGGACGAGGCGGATCTGGAGGAGGGGAGTCGCGCCAACATTCATGCAGCACTCGGCGTCTTGGCCGGAGTGGTCCATGCTGCTGAGCGTGACAGTGCGCACCTGGGCGCACAATTGGATCTCACCATGCGTGATGCCGATCTCCGTCTGCTTGACGTGTCCGCTATGGACGTCGCTGAGCTACGTGGGAGGCCGCTTTTCTCAGGCTATACCTACGCCAACCTCTCTCGATCGGATATTTCCGTCATGCGGGAACATCTCCGGGATGAGGCTATGGCCAAGGCTTTGCTTGGGAAGTCGGCGGGGTCTGGGACAGGCAAGAAGACCAAGGGTCAGAAGCCTGCCCAACCTCAGGCACCACATGCACCCGCTTCTACGCAGCCGCCCTTTCGTGGGGCGCAGCCTCCCCCTCCCCAGGGGGATGGCAAGCGCGGAGGCAAAGGGGGTGGACGCTTCAAGGGCAAAGGGAAAGCTTCTGGTAAGAAGTGACTCGTTGCGGGAAAGCGTAGGCTCTGTGGAAGGTTCAGTTCTGTCGGAATTCGATCTTCCACAACCTGGTCCAGTCGGGGGACGCCTGGCTCAGTTCGTCCAGAACTGGAGCGATCTGGCGTCGTCAGACAATTCAGTCGTGGCATGGGTGAAGTTCGGTCTCACCTTCAGATGGGAGGCTGGAAAACCACCGATCAGACCCAAAGCGTGGTTCTTCCCTGTGCCCGGCGATCGGGAAAAGTTTCAGCTTCTGCAGCACGAGGTGCAGCAGTTGCTAGAGAAACGTGCGATCGAGGTGGTCAAGGACGAGAGAGGATTCTATTCTCTTATCTTCCTAGTGCCGAAAAAGACAGGCGGGTGGCGTCCCGTTTTCGATCTGTCAAACCTCAACAAATTCCTGATCATACCCAGGTTCAAGATGGAGTCGGCGCTTTCCGTCCAGAAAGCTCTGTCCAAGGGGAAGTGGGCAGTCAGTATCGACGTCAAGGACGCGTACTTACATGTGCCAATACACCCAGCCGATCGGCGATATCTCAAGTTCGCCTTCGAAGGTTCGGTGTATCAGTTCAGGGTACTTCCTTTTGGAGTAGCCACCGCCCCTTACGTGTTCACCCGTATCGTAAGGACGATGGCAGCCAGGTTTCGATCGGTTGGAATTCAATTCCACCATTATATCGACGATTGGTTAATCATAGCCGACTCCCCGTCTCAGGCTATAGAGCAATCCGGGTTCGTCCTCAGGTTGGCGACCAGCCTCGGCTGGATCCCCAATTGGGCGAAGTCTCATCTGTCCCCGACACAGAGGTTCGAGTATGTCGGGGTAGATTACGATCTAGAGCGAGGAGTAGCTCTTCCTCCGCGGAAGAGAGTTCTCAAGGCGATTGTGGCGATGGAGGTCGCGCTGACGCAGTCGTCGATCACAGCTCGACAGTTTCTGTCCATCATCGGTCTGTTGGCGTCGATGGAGAAACAGGTGCCGTTCGGCAGGTGCTTCCTCAGACCCATTCAATGGTGTCTAGCCTTGCAATGGCGGATCCTCACCGATCGACTAGACCAAGTCGTATCGGTGGACGATCGTGCTCGGGAAGCAATGCATTGGTGGCGGGACCATCGGAATCTTTTCCGAGGGATGCCACTGGCGGAGTATCTGCCCGATCGGACCTTCTTCACCGATGCGTCAGAATTGGCTTGGGGAGCTCATATGGACGAGCACGAACTCTCTGCTGTGTGGAACACGAGCGAGAGGGCGTTGCACATCAATGTCCTATAGCTGCGAGCGGTGAGACGTGCGTTCGAGATCTGGGGGCCTCAGAGTCCCCCAGGGACGAAGTGGTTGGTCTTCACAGACAACAGCACAGTAGTGGCGCACATAAACAAACAAGGTGGAACTCGATCGAGTCAGCTTTGTTTGGAGGCCGAGTGTCTGATCAGGTTTGCCTTCAAGTACCGTCTGTTTATCAGGGCGAGGCACCTGCCGGGTCACAGGAATGTCCTAGCGGACGCTCTGTCGAGACCGGACAAGATCATAGGCACGGAGTGGAGTCTGCATCCGGGGGTGTTTCGGCGCGTTTGTCAGGCGTTCGGGACACCGAACATAGACCTGTTCGCAACCTCTCGGAATCACAAGCTCCCGGTCTACTTCTCACCTCTGCCAGAGAGCGAGGCACTGGCTGTGGACGCGATGTCTCAGTCGTGGGACGGGATGTTCGGGTATGCGTACCCGCCAACTCGGTTCCTAACAGAAGTGCTGCACAAAGTAGCCAGGTCTCAGTGCGAGATTCTGTTGGTGGCGCCATGCTGGCCGATGCAGGCGTGGTTCCCCCTGCTACTGTCCCTCCTGATCGATGTACCACGGGTTCTCCCGATCGAGGACAGGTTGCTGAAGCAACCGGGGCGGGATATATTTCACGATTCCGTCCACGTGCTCAAATTACACGTGTGGAGGCTATCGAGCGATCCTTCCAGGAGGCAGGATTTTCTCAGCAGGTGTCCGTACATCTCGCGAGAAAGAATAGGAGATCCTCCTCTAAAACGTATGAGGCTAAATGGAGAGTATTCGTACGTTGGTGTAACGGAAGGCGCATTGATCCGCTCTATGCCCCTCTGAATGCAGTGCTAGACTTTCTCTGCTATCTCTTTGATAGGCTTAATTTGAAGCCTACTACGATCGAGGGATACAGGTCCATGCTGGGCCCTGTATTCCGTGCTAGGGGGATCGATTTAACTAATAATCGTATCCTTGCTGATCTTTTGGCGTCCTTTAGGACGCAAAGGCCACGCGGAGTTCCTACTCTACCGGATTGGGACATGGCTTTTGTGCTATATTGTCTTACTAAAGCACCTTGGGAGCCTCTCAAGGAAGTTTCCTTGCAGAGGTTAACTCTTAAGACCTTCCTGCTAGTTATGCTAGCAAGTGGTCGAAGACGCTCAGATGTCGCGGCGATCGACGTATCGCGAGTCGCATTTGGCGCGGATGGGTCCGTTTCCTTATACCCAGTACGTGATTTTATGCCTAAAACACGTGCTGCAGTTGAGGGCGGGAAAGCGTTCTCCCCTATCGTAATTCCGTCACTGGACGGTTACGTAGGACGGAATGAGCCGGACGCTCTATTGTGCCCGGTAAGAGCGCTGAAAATCTACATCGATCGTACCAGATCGATCAGGAAAGATCGCAAGCGATTATTTATTTCCTATCAGCCTAATAGGGCTACGGATATCTCCACAGCTACACTATCCCGATGGGTGAAGGTTGTAGTGAGGACTGTCTATGCGGAATCAGGTGCTGACGATCGAGTCACTTACAAAATATCGTCCCACCAAATCCGACACATCTCGATGTCTTTGGCGGCCAGGTCGAATATTCCGTTGGAATATATCGTGAGGGCTGGAATGTGGACTAATTCTACGACATTCATCGGGTTCTATCTGTCCAATGCTGCCGAACTTCAGGACCAGTCGTCCAGATTTAGACTGGGTCCGCTGGTCGTAGCGCAAGCTGTTGTTTGAACCAGCTGGACAGAAAAGTCTTGGTTTTAACGTGCACGTGTATATAAGCAACACTTTGTGTTTGTGTTTGAATTCTTTATGTTACGGTCTCAAGTAGAGTTCCGTTTTCCACCGATGGGTGAAGAAGAAATTCGTGCATGTCGGAGGCAAGCGATCGCACCGCTAGGTGAGTATCTTTATTATATTACTAAAGATATATCGAAAATGTAGCATTTTAGCGATTCGCTTGAAATCAAGACTATCGTCTGTTTTCATGACTCTCTAGCACTACTGCTCCACCGCCTATCCTTTGATTCTAAGGAGCATGTAGTAGTTTAGATTGGTGATGTATAAAATAAACTTCCCAAATTTTAATTGTAAATTTGCCGTTTATTGTTATTACTCACCTCTAAACTACTACAGTAAAGGCCCTCCCATCCATCCCCGCCAGTTGTGTGCTAGGGGCTTCCTTTTGTCGTTTTTTGGACAGAAAAGTGAAGCTTCTGCGCAGCTGCGCGCGCATATGCGCGGCGGTTTTGGCGGCAAAAGGAGCGCTCGAGTCATGCAGGCAGACGATCGTGCCTTGCTTTCAGTACGCGAATTTCTATCCAGAACGATCCAAAGGATCGAAAAGGAGCATGTAGTAGTTTAGAGGTGAGTAATAACAATAAACGGCAAATTTACAATTAAAATTTGGGAATTTTCCTCTTTATCATTCGGTGGTAAACAAGTAGTATTCATTGATACTTTTCTGGAAGATTCTACACATATGTGACATTCTAAATAGAACTCATCCAGAATAATAATATACCCAAAGGACATTTCCAATTGGAAAGAGCTTGATGTCAATTTCAAGGTCATCGTGAACATGCATCTTGTATAACATACATTATATATGCTCATAATACAAAACTATCATTATCCCGTCAATGAAGATGCTGCGACCCAATTTGGGGGAGGGAACCTGCCCAGTAGCTTCTGCTGTGTGTACAAATATATTACAACCAATAGAGCGAGATTATGATTAATGATTATACCAATAGTAAAACTAAAATACAACATTTTTGGATTAAAATATCTGAACCTACACTGGCGTTATCAGAGGAAAGTTGCAAACGTTTCTATCGTCATTATTTTTAGTATACCGATTACGCGCCAATAATGGACCGTTAAAGCTATAATCACTTTTAGAATTGACAAAATTTGTTCATTCTGCGATAGCTTCATTTTGTCTATCTATAGAGTGAGAAATTGTACAAATTTGGGTCTGAAAATGTGTATTATGTGCCTAAATTGAGTTTCCAAATCAAGATTTGCATCATTTTTTTTCCTAAAAACGGCCCGCCTTTTTTGGGCTATACACAGTCTGAAGACGTCATTGGTATCTGTCTAGATACTGTGGCAACCGGCAAAGTAGGCAGGCCGATCATTCTCTATCCCTTGTTTTCATGCACGATCAACGGCATTTTTTGAGTATCTGTTGTCGAACCGTGCATATTTCCTGTATATATTCCCGACTATCTCGAGATGTACTTTCAAGTTTGCGTGACAGAAAAGAATTGCTAAATTGGGCTGATTTTAAAAGTGATTCCAACTTTAAGCTACAAGTATTTTCGTGGTTTTCCGTACTCCGTCCAGTCATATTTTCTTACTTTGACTTTGGAATATATAACACAGTGACTTTGAAATATATAACACAGCCGCTCAGTTATAATGCAACTTTCAACAAAGGAACATCAGAAAATAACGTCAAATGAAAATTTTGATGTAGTTTGATGAAGTTTGGAGCAGTTTGAAGCGGTTTGAAGTGAGGAGTTGATCCTGAAAGCTGAAGTTTGAAAGATTTTGATGTAGTTTGAGGAAATTTGACGAGTTTGTTCCTAAAAACACACACTATCAAACTACATCGAACTCACTTTTAGGGTTTGAATTAGTTTGAAGTTGAAAGTTTGAAGTAGTTTGATTGTGTAAACCAGCCTTTAGGTGATCCATATCAAGCGGACTGTTTCGGACGGGACATGCGAGGCTTCCTTTTGAAGCAAATAAATTATTCAAAACTATATAATCTAAACTTATTTACCTAGCGTGGGGCTATATTTTGGCATGTAATACGTATCCCCCGACTGGCGAATGCCTAGCCCCAGCAATGGCCTTCTCCAACCTATAAATCGGTGAGAGTTTGTAGCCCAAGACAGAGATACATGCAACACCATGAAACGACAGACAAATATCAACATGTGACTGGTTATAGAATAGGTAGAATACTTCATTCAACCATGCATGGCATCGTCATGTGTAAAAGGCCTTTTTCAGTTTACTGTGCATTCATGGTTTATTATATCCACGGTGGATTAGGCATTTTGTATAGGAAATCCTTGTCAGTTCTTTGTAAGGTTATTGAATACAACGACGATCGTATCTTTGGCTTAGAACTCTCTACTTCTGTGGGATCCATACTACTACTCAATGTGTATTTGCCTTATGAAAGTCCAGATAACTACGATATGTATATGCACTATCTTGGCAAGATCCACTCTCTTATTGAGACTGCAGAAACAAGTTATGTTATTGTGCTAGGAGACATGAATGCTAACACCTTCAGGGACAGGACACGAAGCAGCGTGTTTGGAAATGAACTCATAAGCTTCTGTGATGATAATGGCTTGACGTTGATAAACTCGGAAATCGTGAAGCCCATAGTACTGTTTCATGGTTGGATCATTGTGTTTCAACACATCCGGCCCATCAGTCAATATCTATATGTGATCGTTATGTTGTGTCTGATCATCTTGCTTTGCATGTTGTGCTCAAATGTGATATGCAATGCGATATCCATGGTACTGAGTCTCTCAGTGGTGGTTTGCTTAGACATCCAGTGATGTGGAGTAATGTTGGTGACCAGGAAAAACAGCACTATTGTAGTCAATGTGAGGCAAATCTATCTCAAATACAGTTGCCGGCTGGTCCGGTATTGTGTAGTGACATCAGCTGCAAGGATCCTTTGCATATTGTGGCTATTGAGAATCTTTACAACAGCATAATCCATCGCCAGTAGGCTGATGAATCATTAATAAGTATCCACACACGATAATCGATGAACACAAGTCATGGAAGTTGTAAACAAAGCGTTTATGACAATTCGACAGAAATACAAGTATGGCCCAAGGTCACCGTCAAAACTAATAGCGCACTATGGCGCACTATACAGATCATACACGTAAACTACAATAATACTGGCGCATATTTTGTATAATGCAGGTATCTCTGTAAGTCCAGTTTCTTCTAATCGTAAATTTCCTGTTATTCCAGGTTGGAATGAATATTGTCGAGAGGCACATAATCAAGCCAGGGATGCTTTTCATCTCTGGCAACTTCATGGTAAACCAAAGCATGGTGCAGTATTCAGTTTCATGACTCGGTCAAGGGCGAATTTCAAGTATGCCTTAAGCATGTTAAGACATTGCAAGTCAAAAGAAAGGGAAAGCAGTTCGGATAAGCTGGCTCTACCATCGAGTGACCATGATTATATACAGTTTTGGAAGCATATTAATGATATAAATGGTAGACTCAAACCATTAGCCACTTCTGTTGGTGGAGTAACTGGGCCTGGTAATATTGCTGATATGTGGAAATGTCATTTTTCAGCATTTTTGAATTCTGGTGACAATGATCTAAATGGTTTATATCGTGTAAAAGTGCAAAACCTCCTGTCGGATGCCTCATCACCTGATGATTTTCGTTTTAATCCTACTGATAGTAACCATTTACTCGGTAACCTGTCACTGTGAATTTAATATGTCCTTTTTTATATGTTTTTATACACTTATATGTTGCTATTTTTAAATGGACTGCGAGTCTGAAATAAAATGGAGAAAAAAAATATCAAACTAAATCCTCAAAATACTCACATTGAACCATGTATACTCGCAAAGTCAAGTACTTGTAACTTTATATTTCACATGACGTACTAGTAAGTGGCGATGAAGCTATATTTTCTCACGAAATTTCAGAATTGTATCTCAAAAAATGAAAACGTTGGTAATCTCCCCAACCCTATCTGCTTCTGTGAGACTAAATACATTCGTATTGCATAGTGAGATAGAATAAAGAAGTTTGTGGCCCTATTCGTGCACCAACGTATTTTCATATATTATATACCTTCTGAATTCCAGTTAACCCAAATGTAAACCCGGGATTTTACAATGAGTTTACATTGTGCCCCCCTCCCGGTGAAATCATCCATGGAGTGGATTGTGCCCCCCTCCCGCCCCTGAGTGGATTCTTTCATCTAATGCATATCCCATGCTAAATATATTTCTTCTAGTAATAATTAATACAATGAGCAATGTCAACGATCAGTATTACTACACGCTTTGCGCTCGTCATGATTACCGATAACCCGCTGGAGTTCTGATTATGTACAGTCCTGGTTATGTGGAGTCCTGGTCTGAGTACATTGTACATATATATATGATACATAATAAAACAATTAGAATATTATGATAAATTTAACTTTTTTTAAACAAATTCAAGTTCAAAGCACTATAGCTTTGGGGGGGGGGGGGGGGGGTATTTATGCTAAAGGGATACTGACAAACCATCTCGTCAACGCACAGAACGCTTCATTCAGAAGTACACAATATTTCGTTTTCGCAACACCTATGTGGTGTATGACAAAACTTCTCGTGATCTCGACCTCGAGTTTTGGCGAACCTTGGTCTTTTTAGGTTACCGGACCTTTGGTCCGATAACCTATTGCCGTGGCGTTGCGTCCGTCGTCCGTCGTCGTCGTCCGTCGTCGTCCGTCTACATTTTTATCTTTAAAGTTTACGATCGAATCTTTCTGAAATTTTGCACAAAAATGCCTAAAAATATTTCGAGAGGGAGGTATTTTTTAGTTTTTGGATTTTCGCAATTATTTCAGAATGGCGGCCGTTTTCGTCGAGAAATGGCCAATTTTGGACTTTGGCTGTCGTTTTCTCAAAATCTGTTCAGTAACTTTTTTTCTTATTCATGCATAACACTCCTCATATGTACCTCTGTGACATGTATAAATTTCGTTGCCCTTGAATCGCTCGAAGTGGGCCATTTTGGGCCCAAACTCGGCCCAAATGGGACTTTCCCATGTTAAATTCTCCTATGCTTTATAATGGGACACATTAAGCCTAATATCTCACTTAATATTGAGATTAGAGACTAGGAATCAATTGTGGACATATAGGAAATGATATATGCTGAATATTGTCATGACCTTGAATTTGACCTTTGACCTCATTTTCAAGGTCACAGGACAAAAATGCTAATATCTCGCTTATTATCGACTTTACAGCTTAGGATTCAATTGTGAACATATAGGAAATGATATATGCTGAATATTCTCATGACCTTGAATTTGACCTCATTTTCAGGGTCACATGACAAAATGGCTAATATCTCGCTTATTATCGACTTTACAGCTTAGGAATACATTGTGAACATATAGGAAATGATATATGCTGAATTTTCTCGTGACCTCGAATTTGACCTTGACCTCATTTCCAAGGTCACAGGACAAAATTGCTAATATCTCGCTTATTATCGACTTTACAGCTTTGGAATCAATTGTGAACATATAGGAAATGATATATGCTGAATATTTTTGTGACCTTGAATTTGACCTTTGACCTCATTTTCAAGGTCACATGACAAAATGGCTAATATCTCGCTTATTATCGACTTTACAGCTTAGGAATTCATTGTGAACATATAGGAAATGATATATGCTGAATTTTCTCGTGACCTCGAATTTGACCTTAACCTCATTTCCAAGGTCACAGGACAAAATTGCCAATATCTCGCTTATTCTCGACTTGACGGCTTAGGAATCAATTGTGAACATATAGGAAATGATATGCTGAATATTTTTGTGACCTTGAATTTGACCTTTGACCTCATTTTCAAGGTCACAGGACAAAATGGCCAATATCTTGCTTATTAGTGACTTTACGCCTTAATGAATCAATTGTGAACATATAGGAAATGATATATGCTGAATATTCTAGTGACCTTGAATTTGACTTTTGACCTCATTTTCAAGGTCAACAGGACAAAATGGCTAATATCTTGCTTATTATCAACTTTACAGCTTAGGAATCAATTGTGAACATATAGGAAATGATATATTCTGAATATTCTCATGACCTTGAATTTGACCTTTGACCTAAATTTCAAGGCCAGTCATTTTATTTTCAAGGTCAGAATACAAAATGGTTTATATCTCTCTTATTATCAAATTCACAGCTTAGGGGTCCATAGTGAACATATAGGAAATGATGTATGCTGAATATTTTGGTGATCTAGAATTTGACCTTTGATCCAATTTTCAAGGTCAGAGAACAAAATGGCTAATATGTCGCTTATTATCATCTTTACAGCTTAGGAATCAATTGCGAATATAGAGGAATGATATATACTGAATCTTTTCATGAACTTGAACTTTGACCTCATTTTCTAGGTCACATCACCGATCACAGAATGGCTAATATCTCACTTATTATCGACTTTACAGCTTAGGAATTTATTGTGGACATACTAGAAGTGATATATTTGTTGAAAAATTATTTTCAAGGTCACTGGACAAAAGGCTAATATCTAAAATGTATATTGTCCGGTAACCTTTCTTAGCCCTTGGGCTAATTTTTTCCACAAGAGTTCTGTACAAAATTGGCTGAAACTGTCCCATGGAATCCGTACGATTAACCTACCAAATAATCTAAAACATTTGAGAGTTTTCACTACACCGGGCACATGATTTTAGTTCACGGCATGTCTGTCCATATACTAGAACAAATATGTTGATACGAAGTGGTATAAATGACCTGTCCGCGCATTGAATCCCAATGATGGTAGCACATACTATACTGCGTAATATATTGTAAATGTATCATTATATTGGTGTCAATAACAGCTGTATAATGGTAACCGTGTAATTTCTATGTTATGGGTCGGCACAGGAAGACAGCCTTGGTTGTGAGCCCCACAGCAATGTATTTTGTTTTCGTGTAATATGTACCAGAATTATTCTGTTATATCTCACGCTATGCTGAGGCTTGCTGAGGTGGCACATGCAGCAGAGTGTTCCCAGACACTTGATGATGATGGCTCGGAGGCAGGCCGGAGGACGAGAGCTGGGCGAGTGGTGTTATATGTTGAGCACCATGACAGTCATCATCAAACTTAACGTCGTCTGACACATGTTCAGCGTCAGGTAGCTCACTGAAACAGATTGCGCTTTTTGTGACAAACACCTTACACGTGAATTTCCTTACACGTGAATTCCCATACTTTCGATTTGAACCTACCTGAAGTCAATAAATAAATACCCGGTTTAATCCTGAGATAGGAAAGATAGATGACCAAGGCATTACTCTCGCAAAGACTTTTAATTAGTTAGCACATCTTTAGTCACTACCAAGGAGCATAGAATACCTAAAGGCGGCAATTCCATCCGACCATAATGTTTGAAAAATAAAACAATAGACCAACATCGCCAGAGAAGGAGCGACGTGCTCACTCACCGCTCACGACGGCTCTAGCCGTTATGCTACACTCAACAATGAATTATATTGAATGCCCACTCTAGGTATTTTAGGATCTTTGGTCACTACACTTACTGAGATAAGGCATAGACACCCCACTTCTCGGCGTCACCTCGCTCATCATGAGCAACAGCACGGTGTACGAAAGAGATACGGTGATTGCCAGCGAGATCTTCTCTCCAGAGTCTACGGGCAGTAGGAACACCATCCCAGACATGAGGGACACCAGGACGGAGGGGGTGATGACTGCGCTGATGTAGTACAGTGGCTTGCGCTTGATTTCCAAAGTAAAGTAGACGGTTGGCAGGGTTGAACCATGTTCCTCGTCCGTAATCTTTATCGTTGAACCGACCGTTGTGTTCACCAACTCCCATGTGTCATGCTCCTCATACAGTATCATGTACATTTTGCCGACGACAAACCGCACCTTTTTCGTTTCAAGTGAAAAAATCATACTTATTTCACAAAATTGGGACATATTTCACAAATTGCATAGACTACATTTTATTCATTATTTGAACTCTCTAATCTCCATACATGTACGTTGAACATCTCCATACATCCCATTCGAGGCACTTGCCAAAAATAGATTATGTATGAGTTATTGCAAACCTTCGTACCATAGTTCCAGTTGGCGAAAGTGACGTTGCATGCTTGCCTATCAAACGGGAAGTATAGCAGGTTAACTCTGCACGTTGTCTGCCACTTCATAGCCGGTACAAATGCCATTAAGCCAGAGCTGCTCATTTGAATACGGTACTCATTCTTCAGAGCGATGTCGCTCCCTTCCACGACACTAGTGCACACAACAAAATATTATAATATTTTGTTGCAAAACTATCTTGTGCCCGTACCACTCACGTACTTTTAAAGATTAGCTTAAGATTAACGAGTAGTACCTCATCATGATAAAAGCAAATTGGATTGAACGAAAGTCAGACCCCGATGTCGTAGCACACCTGTTGTAGACGACCACCTCCGGGACCCAAACTTCCTCGCTCGGCAGCACGATGTCCGTCACGTTCCCATACTTGAAGGGGTCCCACCCCAGGAAATCGTCCGTCCAGGACTGAAAAAGTCATTTAAATACATCACAACAACACAATCACAACGGAAAAACATACGAGTCCATGGTATGTCGTATACGTTACCATTATCATCCATCCAAAACTGTTCAACACCTGGGATTTTTCTTCCTGTCACAATAAGTAAAACAAATGTGGCTTGACGATACACATTAAATCACACAATACCAATAAGCGAAATGTAACACTTGATACTAAGTTGTTCCTCAGTTGTGAAATGACCTGGAAATATGTAGCTCAAAGAGAATGATACCACATTAGTGTAACTTGATCATGTATGTTCACAACGCAACATACCGATATATACTGGGAGGAAAGCTTTTACTCAGTTCAATTCGATTCATGTTATGGTTTGCATTCGAATGATAATGATCAGCATGTAGAGATCGTTAAAGTTGGAACCAATTTTAAAAATCAGCCAAAATTAGCATTGTTGTTTGTCATGCAAACTAGAAAGTACATCTTGAGATTGTCAGGAATATATAGGAAATACGCATCGTTCGACGACAGATACTCAGGAAATTGCTGTTAATGGTGCATGAAAACACTGGATACAGAGTGATCGTTCTGCATAGATTGCCGATTGCCACAGTATCTACAAAGATACCAATGACGTCATGACACTGTGTGGTGCGGGCCGCTTTGAGGAAAAAATGGATGCGAGACTGATTGGCCCAAGTTTGAATCTTGATTTCACAACTCAATTTAGGTACAAAATAATAGTTTCAGACTCAAATTTGTATGATTTCTCATTCTATAGAAGAAAAAAAAGCTACTGCAAAAAAAATAAAATTGTCAGTTCTAAAAGTGGTTATAGCTTTAAGTTGGCAGTACAATCAGGGATCAGTGGTGCTCATTGAAAACCTTACCAAGCTTTCGATCTTCTTGACGGCAAAGTCTAAATTTACAATCAAATCTTCCCTGATGTTCATCTTTGGGCGACAAAATTTGTTGTAGTTTCGCATCACATCTTCAAGAACTCTCGCTTCGTGTCCCTTTGCTCTACCTTCGATAAGGACAAAACATTTCGCAGTTCAATGTCACATCAAGGAAGCCAACAACACATGTACAAATGAAAATATACATGTACTTGACACACTAAAATACCTGCACATTCATGAATTCCAGAAAAACCGAAAATCAACATGATCGTGTATATGAATTCAGAGACGTTGTACATTTTTTTTTTACATTTTTTTCGTTGCAGTTCAACTCCCAGCCAGAGAGGCTCTAAATTCTAATAGATTCGGATGGCGTCAAATTAGCCTCATCAAAACGGATGTCATCACGTGATGTATTCCTGGCCTTATGTGCAATGAATGCCCATAGAATCTCGGTATTATGTGTGTGTGTGTGTGTTTTGTTTCCAAACCGCTCGTCAATGAATACTCAGATTGACATTTGGGTTCTGGCAGTGTATGCGTAGGATAATGCTCCCGTGGCGATATTTCAGGCGCGTATATTGAATGAGTACAGGCAAATTCGACCAAACACGCCTTGTTATGCTGGGGAAATGGATCATTTGTTTCAGATTCACTGTCGGGATTGTGTGCATAATTAACACGAACAGCCTTTCAATCAATGTTTATTATGTTTTGTGTACTTCCGTATACATTGATATTCATCAAAGAGTCAGTGCAAAAAAACAAGAATCATAATTTCCGAATAATGTCATAGATAATCTGGTTGTTTAACTCGTTGTTTCTAGATTCGATTTAACTCGTTGTTTCTGGATTCGGTTTAACTCGTTGTTTCTGGATTCAGTGCTGTCAATGTCGTTTACCTCAGTCTTTGGTTCAATGAATCCAGCAAGTTTATGACGAACTGCCACATCAATCAGAAATCCAATGTAATTAAGTTTGCAGGTTATGAAAAACACGAAACAAATGTGGCAGTTAAGGGTAGATAATAAAAGAAGCACACGTGGGTTTTTAATATTTAATTTCGTCTGTAAACACCAATCTTTGGTCCTCTAGCAGGATTATTGTAAAGATTCTATCGTTCACTATAATCATGATAATCATCAAAATCAGCAACACGAAAAATCTTCTTCTTTAGGCATCCATATTACAAAGGAGTTTAAACATGAAGAAATCCAATGATCCATGATATATGCTCTTACATAATGTACGATATGGGTATATTATTGTAAGAATACAATTCTGAGTTCATATGAGGATACCAGTGACTGCAGTGAAGCACTTTCCCATTATAATGTGAAAGTAAAGGTAACAAAATCACCAAGACAGCACAATCCCCTGACCCAAAACTTGGCTAGCACATACACATACTCATGGATGATGAACTTTGTTGTGGTCAAAATAATGAGAATATCTAGGGCTATACTTTCTGTGAGATGAATACAACGAGCTGAACATTCTTTATCCCAAACACCTCGGTGCACCCGCGTGCATCTCACCCGTGAGTTTCACTTGCATCACTAGCTATTTGCTGTACAATATAATCCTTTCACTCGCCCTGTTGTGAGTCTACTGAGAAATAGGTCGGAATTACATATGAAAATGATGATTTTAACAGATTTAACATTGTTTAGTAAAAAACGGATTCTCGGTTGGCAATCCTTGATGGCTAACAATCAGAAAGGCAAAGTTTCACCTTGATCGGAAGTATGTAAATGTATGATTTTGTTACCTTTATATTTACATTATAAGTGAATGGACAGCTGGTCAATTCCAGGTTCATGATAATCACATGCAATCAATCCTTAACGTCGTCATCATCTTCTCAACTCAGATCTCTCTCGGGTCTGGCAAGGTGTTCCTGATGCTAGTAGCTCCAGGAGTAGAGATCTCGCTGGCGTTACTATGTCAAAAATGCACATTCTGCATGTACTCAAGACGAGTGATGTGTCACCGTACATTTGAGATTCTACTCCCTACCTCTGTGTGTGCACGTACTTGACTCGCCCCAACATTAACTGCGTAACTTATGCGTAACTCAAGCATGGTGTATTTAAATGGATATCACCTCGTTGAATGTTCTTCCTTTAGTTATGGACAAGTTCTAGTACTTTGAAAGCAAGTCGAACCAATATCAACATGCTCTTGCAGTTATTTATAGCTATAAACATGTGACGTAGGTGATGAGTCTGGCGGTGACCGTCACGTGCTCTACATAGATATCTAATCCATCACAACTCCCGTCCTCCGGCCTGCCCCCTGGGCCATCATCATTAAGTGCCTGGGAACGCTCTGCTAAATGTATCACATTTTAGAGATTGACTAGTTGTGTCATGTTCAATCAAAAATGCGTACTTCAACAATGACAATCACATATACATTGTGACCTGTCATACCATCAAACAAACTATTGAAGACTTCTGTCTACGAACTGAGTTGAGTTGAATGTACAAAATATGCATCGAATGAACCAATGTGTTGTATTCGGCATGCACACTTTTAATTTTGTAGAAGCTAGTCATGTGAACTTACGGAGTTATTCGACGCTCAATTGGTATAATTTTTTTATATTCCGAGTGATTGAATCCTTTCTACATGGATGATGTCGGATTCCTGTTCTGGTCGCACTTCCCACGTATGAATTGAATACATGCTGAAAGTACATCATCGCTCCGATGTAACTCATCGCTCCGCACAAACACTAAATTATTTAACTAAATGTTCAAGATGTACAGCAGCTTGGAATTTATATCCATAACCACATTGCTTGTCAGCTTTTCGGGAACTTGCGAATGTGCAGGTATTGTAGCACAACAATTAGTGTTGCATATAACAATTATTGTTAATGTAAAAATTGTTATATTGCAACAACATTGGTGCAACAAAATTGTACATTGCTGTTTGTTTTATCCTAAATTAAGATGTGAAGTGTTTTGATCCTTTTCAAAGGTAGAGCAAAGGGGCACGAAGCGAGAGTTCTCGAAGATTTGATGCAGAACTACAAAAAAAATTGTCGCCCAAAGATGGATTTCAATGAAGAGTTGATTGTTACTTTGGACTTCGCTTTCGATCAAGAAAATCGAAAGTCTGGTAAGCCCTGAAATAAGTCGTCAATCAAAGTGATGTCGTCAAGGACAGACAGCGGTGAATATGGTAAATAAGGGCCATAGCAGTGCTATATTTGAGTTACAAATATGGCTGCTGATGATCATAGACATACAAGACTATATGCCATAATATACACTCGCTGAATTTGTATTCCGTCATGATACAAATGTCAACCTGTCACTACTAGTATGACTAGAATTTGATGATGACAATAGCAAACGTAACATCAGATTTGATACCATTGCATGGGTGCCTTGAAATGTATCAAGCGGGCACAGGTGAAGGAGAAGCAAATGGTCTAATTATTTATGCTCATAGCATGTTAAAGGGATGTTTGCTTAATATTCTTGTTAGCTGTACAAACGTTAGCTATAGGGCTGGAAAAAGCGGAAGTATGATCGGTGATAAATTCCAATGAAATATTCGTGAATAAGGTGTCGCCGCGGATAAACCCAATTATCGCCCATTTCTAACAACGTCAATAACTGCTGAAATAACATGTCTTGTGTCAAATAACTTTAGCGAAAGTACAAAGCAGGTATACTTGTGTCAAAATTCATTAGAATAACAGGCCGTCTGCCGGCAATTTTGCTACAGCAAGGCTCTATTCGAAGTGCCGTTTTTTCAGTGCCTCTTCAAAGCTTGGATATGTTGTGGAATTGGACAATTTTTATCTTTTACAACAGTTTTTGTACATCTTCATCGTGTATGGATACTATAATACACTAAAGACATCGTTTATATAGTTAAAATCACCATATTAAATGAACCCCCATGTTAAAAGATAGGGAGGCGTCAGGTGCTTTTCCCCAGTCCGAATAAATTCATTGGAATTTGTCATCGATCAGTACTTCCGCTTTCCAGCCTTATGCACATATTTTATTTCAAAATATTATTATCTGGCGTCCGGCGTCATCTACAAAGATTGTACACTGGTTCAACTGACAAGTTTTCGTGATGTCGTCACAAAGTGTGTCATGCGGGTTCATCATGATTGGTATAAATATTCATCAACGATTTTTTACCACGATTCAAATGAAGATATTTTTCTAGTTATATCACAAAACTTGACGGCGGGCCACGGCGTGGTAATAGGACGATTGCATTTGATTTTGCAGAAATCCGAAATCCGAGAAATGGGCGACCAACAAAAATGGCATTTGTAATGAAAGTTATAATTTAAATTGAAACGTAGTTTTAATTCACTCATTTGTTTTCATAATGTAACAGGACGAAAAATCCCAGTTGTTGAACAGTTTTGGATGGATAATAATGGTAAGTTATCTGTCCATTGACAATTGTTCATTATTAGGCTGAAAAATAAATCCATTACCGACAGTGTCAGAAATTGCCCAATGAAACCTTTTCAATATTTCTCACTCATCCTATACACAGTTACATTGTACAGTAATATCCCCCAATATACGTAATCAAATCGCCACATGATCAAATGGGAAATGCAATATATTGATTTCGGCAGTACTGGATGGACGATTTCCTGGTGTGGGACCCCTCAAAGTATAGGAACGTGACCGACATCGTGCTGCCGAGCGAGGAGGTCTGGGTTCCAGAGGTGGTTGTTCACAACAGTTGTGTAGTGACATAGCACAAAAGAGCCTAGGAAAGTTCTTTGTATATCTCCTGGGTATGGAGTCAGGCCTACAGCAGCTCTCGAGCACACATCTGCTACGCTACTGAGTTCTAGGAAAAATAAATTGAATGATGTTGGTAGTGAAACCCTGGCATGTCAGTGTGTGCAGTATGGAAATCAAAATATGTGTTGCGTATACATGCAGAAATATATTTAATGATTTACGTGAAATCGTGGTAAACGTGCACAAGGAATATGACATCCCTTGGTGACCTTGAACTTGAGGTATCCAGCTCAAGGTTACATTCACGACCGAATATGTGCAAGACTCTTGAAGATAGAGATATTTATTAACCTTTTACCGCCAGCATTACGAGATATTGATGAAGCGAATAAAACGCAGAAAGAAGCCTTTTGGAAATAACGATTGAAAAATTAGTAGTTGTATAAATTATGTGATGTTGAAATAAACATTGTTGTACTTTATTGCAACGAAGACAAAACATTTCAATCCAAATACACACTGACGTCATCAAGATCATATATCTCGTATCACGAGCCAATTTGATGCCGTAGATAGCGATAATGCATGTTGGGTATCATTTTATGACCTTGAAGTTCGTTTAGGATGCTTTAAAACTGCTGCGTTTTGTCACTGTACGGCCTCGGCCCGTACTATACTGTAATACATTCAAAAGGTCTACTTTGCGGCGGATGCAGCAAGGGGATTATGGGTACCGTAGTTGTCTGTCTAGAACCGTGAATGTTCTGTCTAGAACAGCAGGCTATCCAGTCCACAGGAATACATGTATGTAATATCATCACTACTAACTCATACCCAATACGTTTTGTTTTGTTCTTTTCTCAGCCGTCATACTCATTACCAAAACATATCTTATATTCTGATCCCAAAATGTCGGGCTATATATATATTTTCAGAATCGTTCTGTAGTGATAAATAGCCTACAACCAGACAAATGCAAAACCGTGGGTGTACCGTCGTTTAATTTTGCTTTTCAGAGCGAAGCTCATATAATTATTCTTGGAGTGGATATTCGCACCGCCATCCAAACTAGCTTGTTCTCTGATACCAGATTTTGTTGTACACTTACATCTGCCTATTTTGCCGTACTCCCTGAATGTAGACCTAACCATGTTGTTGCTTGTCGTATCAGTGTCGTTGAAGGAAGTGACATCTGAAGAAAGATTATCGCATTCAGATGAAGAGTTACGGCTTCATGACATTCATACCAGGCATGAAGTGGCAGACGTCCTGCCGGGTTGACCTGCGCTACTTTCCGTTTAATCGACAGGCATGCAATGTCACTTTCACAAACTGGAACTACGGGAACAAGGTGATTATTTACAGATGGTATACCTATACATGCATGATGAGATGGATTACAGGTCGAATTTATGTAAAATGTTTATAACGATGAAGATGAATAGAAAGTGAAATGCCATGATACTATCATTACAAATAGTTAGTTTTACTGATTTCGCCAAAAAGGTGCGATTCAATGTTCGTAAAGTCTACCTGTCATACTATGAAGAGCATGACACTTGAGAACTGATTAACACGACTACAGCTGCAACGTTCACCCCTACGAGTGAGGAAGATGAATCTCCTCTGCCGATCTTCTACTTTACCCTGGAACTTCGACGCAAGCCACTGTATTACATCAGCGCAGTCATCGTCCCCTCCGTTCTGATCTCCCTCATGTCTGGGATGGTGTTCCTACTGCCCGTGGACTCTGGAGAGAAGATCTCACTGGCAGTCACTGTTTCACTGTCGTACACAGTGCTGCTGCTCATGATGAGTGAAGTGTCACCACGCAGTGGCGTGTCAGTGCCATTCCTGAGTAAGATGTTACCACACTCTCTAATGTTACAAGGTGTACATTTTACTTCTATTTGATCACTTGCACGTGCATTGTGAAGTAAAGCGCTTAGTAGTACAATATGCCAATGGTTTTAAGTGACTACTGCTGAACCTTCTGGTTGTTTCAGTGATCTACCTGACGCTGAACATGTGTCAGACAACGATCTGTCTATTGATGACCATCATCGTGCTCAACATCTACCACCACTCGCCCAGCTCCCGTCCTCCGGCCTGCCTCCGAGCCATTGTCATCAAGTGTCTGGGCACGCTCTGCTGCATGTGCCACCTCAGCAAGCCTGGCTGCTGCTCTACTCCCCGCAGGAGCAAAGTCCACACGGAGAAGACAATCGCGTCCATCGATGCTGGAGCCCTTCTCGTGGAAACAGAGACGAAAACAGCTCCACGGGGTGTAGAGGACTACATAGAGTAACTGCGGATGAAGGCGCAGGAGCAGGACAGACTGGACGAGAACAGAGAAGAGTGGCAGGCCATGGCCAGAATCGTGGACAAACTCTGCCTCTTCATCATTATAGCGACAACAACCTCCGGGGTCGTGGGCCTTTTGACCACTATAAATATTTGAAGTAATTGGTTCAATTTTCTATGTTTGTTGGGGATTCTGTATAATATGTGGAACATTCCATAAAGAATATATCATTGTACTGATACTAGTATAATGCTTAACTCAATAAATGTCATTGTAGAACGCACAAACATCGATTTATGTCACGATACATGGAAACATTGTTGGTAAGTTGTATACTGATTCCGCCAGGTATACATTAGCTACAATTACTTTTACAAACTGCCTGCCCCTGATAACGCCAGTGTGTCTTTGTATATGAGTAGTTGGTCCAATATGGTTTCCAAAAGTGTTTCAATCGAGGTTTCATTGTCATCATCGAAATCTTGTGGTATCGTTTGGAATAGCTTGATACATACATATATCAATGAAGCGTTATGACGTGGAGGTTTATAAGACATTCGCTGACATTCCGGTGATGGGGTATATCTCTTTATTGTGGGGTCGCCGAACTTTACATTGGTGCCTGACCTTTCGAACCACAGTGGTTTGTCTCGGTGTCGGTCCTGGGTCGGCTCTCACTGTTGACTCACATCACATGTAAATATCGGGTTCCTGACCGCAGACAGGTATAGTACTTGTCTTGGGCACCCATATAAATATTAACTTAGCTAGGGTGATGTGGGTCAACAGTGGGATACAGCTGACCTCGGGGACGGGGTCTCTCCGAAAAGGGAAAGCACTGTAGCGTTATGTCGTGGTGGCTACATCAGTAGTGACACCACAGTTATAGCTTGAACGCGCGTACAGGTTTATAAGACATTCGCTGACATACCAGTAATGGGGTATACCTCTTAATCGGTCGCCAAACTTTACATTAATCGTAGACACATACGATGTACAATCATTGTACCACGGTTGACACCTATAACAATAGGCAAGACCGTGGTCTATTCCACGTAGACACACCCGTGGTACAAGTACAATAGACAACTCACAGCCTAGTGTATGACTTCGCCATGTTTACACTCGTTATTCTTCTCGCTATCGCTCGAGGATTGACTCGTGTATTCGTCATACCCTGCGACTGTTCGTCGTCTATTCTATACATATTACAATAACATTTAATGGATGAATAAGTTCACCATATATAACATATATGCAATAATGTTTCATATATTAAAACATCATACAATACATGGAATATTCACTTCCATGTTATCTATTCCATTTTATCTCACCCTCAACTTATATTAAACTATGAACTTTCATCGAAAACGCATAATGGTGTCGATAGGATGGATCCTAAACCTATGAATACATACTATGCCAATCTACCATATTTGAATGGATACTATATTTCTGAAATACCTAGGCAAGACCAAAAAGGGACGACAGCCGATCGGTATGTAATATATCATAATTCCTGTTCTATCTTATGCACATTAGAAGGGTACTTTGACAGTTCATAATGCTCAAATATCTTCATGCAGCGTCATTTCCACTTCTAACTGTGAGTGGTGGAAATGGCTGCGAAGGGCGCGTCTTACTGAATTAGCATGAAATAGGCTGAAAATATTGATGTCAATCGGTGACATCACGATTCATTGCCTAAGGACGCCGATGTGTTCTCTCGTGCTCGTTGTAGCAGCACTTCCCATTATTCTCGTGGGCTCAAACCCAGACTGAGTCACTCTGGTATTATATTCTATGTGAACAAAGTGAACTTACCAGTTCCAAATATACCATGTAAATATATGCCCTCTGGCTTCATTCGTTTATAAAACTCGAAAGGCAAGCACTGGTAATTATAAATTGTCTTCAGTACTGATGGGAGCAGGTTTTGTTATGCGAAAATAATCTATATTTCTTCTCGGTATGTTGCTTTAATCTGTACAATTTGATACCATAAGATATGCCTTTATTTCGCTTTAATACACATACTGAGCCACAATGAACAAAAAACGATTGGAAAATGAAGTCCAACTAAAACTTACAAAATAATGTTTTCATGAATGTAGGCTCTATTGTCCACTATTTACTGGTTATTATATTCTTTTAATTTAGTTAAAAATGCATAATACTGAACAATCAAAGACGGCAGAGACATACTACTGAGACAAAGGAATTTTTGGAGACATATTTTTTCATGGGCTCAACATTAGCTCGAGTCGGGAATAAATACTTATGAAGTTATTACCATCCATATTAATCCAACTTTCCTATGCCGTCCTTTACAATCTGGGAATAAGAGACGCGAAAAGACCAACAATGCCGAATGTTATGGTGAAACTGACGATAATCAGACAAAACCTATCTACGATCCGGGCCATGGCCTGCCACTCGTCTTTGTTTTGGTTCAGTCTGTCCTGCTCCTCAGCCTTCTCCCGCATGTACTCGAAGTAGTCCGCGATGACTTGTGGCATGGTTTCAGCAGGTGCTTTAGACTTTGAATCTTCCCCGTTTGTGAAAATGTTCGCCATGGTGGCCTCGTGTTTCTGGGTAGTGGACTGACAACCCTGTTTGCTGAGGTGACACGTGCAACAGAGTGTTCCCAGACACTTGATGATAATGGCTCGGAGGCAGGCCGGAGGACGGGAGCTGGGCGAGTGGTGGTAGATGTTCAGAACGATGACGGTCATCACTAAACTCATCGTAGTTTGACACATATTCAATGTCAGGTAGGTCACTGGAAGAGAATGTTCGTGTCAACTTGATGTGGCTTGTTTATATTAGGATACAGTAATCAACTGAGCATCGGAAAGTACTCGACGTGGTAGTATTCGGAGTCGGAGACTATCTATCCACATGAATCTTATGCAAATATGTTGAAGATGTATAAAATGGAACAATAAAATACTGAGGTAGGGAGTAGCATCTCCACTTCTTGGTGTCACCTCACTCATCATAAGCAGTAGCACTGTGTAGGAGAGTGATACCGTGACTGCCAGCGAGATCTTCTCTCCAGAGTCCACGGGCAGCAGGAACACCATCCCAGACATGAGGGAGATCAGAACGGAGAGGATGATGACGGCGTTGATGTAGTACAGAGGCTTGCGCCGTAGCTCCAAAGTGAAGTACATTATTGGGACCGTGTTTCCAGTCTCCTGGTCTGAGACTATAGCTGTCGACCCGATCGAAGTGTTTACCAGCTCCCAAGTGTCATGTTCTTCGTACAGAGTCGTCCACATTTTGCTGACGGTAAACCGCACCTTGATAGTGACAAGCACCTTCACCCGTTAAAATGAGGTTACTAATTGTCTTGCTAAAGAAAAACAAAACTTGTGCGTCTCAAAGGGACTGCCTATGACGATACGCAATATGTGTTTTCGAAAAATATATTATTTCAATTTAAACATGAGAAATTGACTGAATGGGACAGGCATCAAGTATTAGGATAACAACCAGTCCATTGGGAAGAATTAGCCCTTTAAAGGGCAATATGGGCATTTCTTTACATTCGGGTTTGAAGCTTTATGCACTTTACTTATTTACAAAATTCGTATTCAATGTGTGTTCAAATAGATCGAAACACGACTCGAATGGATTATAATTGAACTAACGTTTAATTTTGAAAATAAAAACATCCTTATTTCGCAAGCAGTTGCTTCAATTTTGTAATAGAAATTGTCCAGCTTTGTGTTTTAGGAATATATATGTCCATTAAACAGAACAAAGCCCATAATCAACGACATGTAATGCGGTGCATCTCAAACAAACATTTACTGATTCGACGACACTCGAACCTTTGTGCCGTAGATCCAGTTGGTGTAGGTAACATTGCAAGACTGCCTGTCAAATGGAAAGTACAGAAGGTTGACTCTACACGTTGTCTGCCATTTCATGCTCGCTATGAAAGCCACGAGCCCGTTGCTATAAACCTGTAACTTTATACCACCAACTATACCACCTAAATCGTTACCATGGATACCGTATTCCTGGTTGCACACATAAACCACATAGTAAGACTAGGGATATGTATTATACTATCGTATTGCATCCACCATTGAATTAAATATTTTGCAACTATGGTCGAAACATGATATTGAGTAAACAGCATGGGTAATGGAACCAGGCATATTTTCCCACGTGATGTCAGCATGTAAGGGAGTTATGGTTGCCATGGCAACGATAACATTTCATTGAATGCATAATATATACATTAAAGTAGAGTGTTCTTAAATATTTCAGCTTATTATTTGCAAAATATAGCACTTATGTTTGAATTTATTTCATTTGCAACGATATATTCCTAAATAAATAAAATGATGTGGGAACGTGCTCATGTATGGTCATATTTTGGTATCAATTTATCCATTTCAGATATAATACATTGCTTTATAGGTTATATTCGTGCAACAAATCAGCCAGTTGTGTTCACAAAATGATATGAAACACATAAAACTCTATATAGCAAAATATGTGCGCAAATATTAAATCGAAAGACTTGACAGTGCATCTTAAAAAGCTCATACGAGCTGTTTCGAGCAAGCTGTAGTCAAGCGCCGTTACCATGGTAACCCCCGGATTTAAAAAACTAAAATATGGCAAAAATTAACAAGGGGGCTTCACTTGTCATTTTGATATATCATTCAGCCTTGTGCACAGTGGGGTGATTAAAGTCATTTTTTCAGGCCCTTGGCCGCTAGCCTAGTACTCATCCTTCAAGGCGATATCACTGCCAGCGTCAATACTAGAATAAAATGTAGATGTATGCCTAAACATGTATAACGGACGTAGACTGCAACACAGTGGACTACTAATGCGCTATGCATCGTGTGAACAAATATTCAAAAGTGTTACCAATAAACATATAGTGTATCTGTCATAATGAGTCCGATGGTTGGTTTGCTAACGCCCAATGCTCATGTATATATGCACACGCACCTGTTGTAAACGATCAGCTCCGGGACCCACACTTGCTCAGTAGTTAGTACCATCTGGGTCACGTTACCGTACTCGACCGGGTCCCACACAAGGAAATCGTCCTGCCAGGTCTGCCAATGTCGAAACCAGAAAAAATGATGGAGGGAAGCGAGTAAAAGGTTATCTTGCCAATATTGCAATTGTAGTCTTCTGTTAGGAGATTTAGTAACCATATCACCACTAACCATCATTGTCCAACCGAAACTATGTAACACTTGCTCCTTTTCTTCCTATTCAAATAAATTGTACATCATACGATAACTGGGAATCACTAAATGTCATACCCTGAGATACGACATCCAAATCAATTTCAAACGTCTATATGGATGCGATTAATTATATGCCTTTTCACCGTGACTCACGAGCCGTTCTATCTTCTTGACTGCAAAATTTACGCTGATAATCAAATCGTCATCAAAGTCTATTTTTGGTCGACAAACTTTGCTGTAGTCCTGCATCAATTCTGCGAGCAATCTCGCCTCGTTACCTTTCCCTCTGCCTTGGAAACCCCGCAAAATATATCACAATAAGAACCACGTGTACGTGCCGATGAAGACGATGTCATATTTATAGAAGTGTGAAGGTATCAGAAAAACTTACCGGCAGATTCACAATATTGACAGTGATCCACGTACAGAACTAAAACCGTCATGTACAGATGATTAAAACTGCTGTACATAGTGCAATTGTTAACCAGTACCCACATCGAAAAGAGACCTCCAAAGTGTTCCCAATATTTTATTCGATGTTGGGGTATGGTTGCTGCGGTTTATTTGGTCCACCAGATCAATATACATGAACACATGTACTGGCATTGCCAATGACAATGCAAGATTATTGCCTGTGACCATGCTAATTGACGAACTTGCTGCAACGTGTAAACACGTTCATCAAAAAACACATTGCGTTTGTCCTTACAAACTGCAAATGTGAATTCAACACCCACGTGGTTTGCTGAGGTGAGTCATGGGGATAACTACGTCTTTAATCATTATGGTCTTTTACAGGATAATCGGTGAAAATGTCGGATCATTTATCGTTCACATCAGAATAACGAAAATGCATCTTCATTGTTACAACGAATGAATACCAAACTGAGTAATTGGGAAATACCCACAGCTGCTGCTGAATGCTTGTGCGTTTGTACCTTCAAAAAGACTATACATGATCTGTCACCCGTCTATGTTCTTGTCCAGTCTGTCCTTTGTAATACTGTCTACTGTGAAACCTGTAGATTTTCAGCACGACTGGTCTGTCCATTGCTGAATCATCATTGTACTTCGGACAGCACAGACTGTGCTCATGCAGGCACTTGATGATAGCTCGGGGGCAGACACGAGGACGGGACATAAGCGAGTGGTGGTTGATGTTGAGAATGATCACAACCATCGTAACGTATAATTTTAAGAATTTACAATTTACGAGAGCATATTGTTGATTATAAGGTTATGCTGACAATACAATCTTGATTATGCTGACAATATAATCTTGAGGTTGTTTTTGATTGATATAACTTGCTGTAGACCCTCGGGTGTTTGAGAATTCTTGCTTCGCCCCCTCCCTCTTCACATTAACAAATTATACTGAAATCAATATTGTAGAATCAACTATAAGTAAATATTTAGGTACAAGTAGAACACTCAAGTACAATATGTACGTGGCGTTTTCACCTGTAACCATTTTACATTCTCAATGTCAGTGTGCCCAGGTTTGTTTGATAATGACTAATGTTGATGCATCCATTCCATGTTTGATCCATGGCGGCTCCATTTGTTTTGTGCACATGAATGCAGCCATAACGTGGCTTGCGTTGCACAGTTGACATAACAATACGCACCAAAATACCGCTGATGGGCCAGGAACAATGTGATATTCGCAATATGAATGTTTAGTTGGTGCCCCATCTCCATTTGCCAAAAACGGGACGAGGATCCAACAGACAAGGGTGCCTTTGTTTCGTTTTGAATGGAATCAGCAGACGCATTCGGCATTGTGTTTTTTGTCCGTCAATATATATGTTTAGGTTCAGTTGTTCCTAATAACCAATTGTTCGGCTTGAACTAGATTATTGCTGAACAGGTTTAATGACGTTACATGTCAACATCCCCACTAGATTGTTTGTGCATGCGTTTTGGGTGCAAATGAACTTGCCCGTGTTCATGTACTTGAGTATTTTCCTCTTTATCATTCGGTGGTAAACAAGTAGTATTCATTGATACTTTTCTGGAAGATTCTACACATATGTGACATTCTAAATAGAACTCATCCAGAATAATAATATACCCAAAGGACATTTCCAATTGGAAAGAGCTTGATGTCAATTTCAAGGTCATCGTGAACATGCATCTTGTATAACATACATTATATATGCTCATAATACAAAACTATCATTATCCCGTCAATGAAGATGCTGCGACCCAATTTGGGGGAGGGAACCTGCCCAGTAGCTTCTGCTGTGTGTACAAATATATTACAACCAATAAAGCGAGATTATGATTAATGATTATACCAATAGTAGAACTAAAATACAACATTTTTGGATTAAAATATCTGAACCTACACTGGCGTTATCAGAGGAAAGTTGCAAACGTTTCTATCGTCATTATTTTTAGTATACCGATTACGCGCCAATAATGGACCGTTAAAGCTATAATCACTTTTAGAATTGACAAAATTTGTTCATTCTGCGATAGCTTCATTTTGTCTATCTATAGAGTGAGAAATTGTACAAATTTGGGTCTGAAAATGTGTATTATGTGCCTAAATTGAGTTTCCAAATCAAGATTTGCATCATTTTTTTTCCTAAAAACGGCCCGCCTTTTTTGGGCTATACACAGTCTGAAGACGTCATTGGTATCTGTCTAGATACTGTGGCAACCGGCAAAGTAGGCAGGCCGATCATTCTCTATCCCTTGTTTTCATGCACGATCAACGGCATTTTTTGAGTATCTGTTGTCGAACCGTGCATATTTCCTGTATATATTCCTGACTATCTCGAGATGTACTTTCAAGTTTGCGTGACAGAAAAGAATTGCTAAATTGGGCTGATTTTAAAAGTGATTCCAACTTTAAGCTACAAGTATTTTCGTGGTTTTCCGTACTCCGTCCAGTCATATTTTCTTACTTTGACTTTGAAATATATAACACAGTGACTTTGAAATATATAACACAGCCGCTCAGTTATGATGCAACTTTCAACAAAGGAACATCAGAAAATAACGTCAAATGAAAATTTTGATGTAGTTTCATGAAGTTTGGAGCAGTTTGAAGCGGTTTGAAGTGAGGAGTTGATCCTGAAAGCTGAAGTTTGAAAGATTTTGATGTAGTTTGAGGAAATTTGACGAGTTTGTTCCTAAAAACACACACTATCAAACTACATCGAACTCACTTTTAGGGTTTGAATTAGTTTGAAGTTGAAAGTTTGAAGTAGTTTGATTGTGTAAACCAGCCTTTAGGTGATCCATATCAAGCGGACTGTTTCGGACGGGACATGCGAGGCTTCCTTTTGAAGCAAATAAATTATTCAAAACTATATAATCTAAACTTATTTACCTAGCGTGGGGCTATATTTTGGCATGAAATACGTATCCCCCGACTGGCGAATGCCTAGCCCCAGCAATGGCCTTCTCCAACCTATAAATCGGTGAGAGTTTGTAGCCCAAGACAGAGATACATGCAACACCATGAAACGACAGACAAATATCAACATGTGACTGGTTATAGAATAGGTAGAATACTTCATTCAACCATGCATGGCATCGTCATGTGTAAAAGGCCTTTTTCAGTTTATTGTGCATTCATGGTTTATTATATCCACGGTGGATTAGGCATTTTGTATAGGAAATCCTTGTCAGTTCTTTGTAAGGTTATTGAATACAACGACGATCGTATCTTTGGCTTAGAACTCTCTACTTCTGTGGGATCCATACTACTACTCAATGTGTATTTGCCTTATGAAAGTCCAGATAACTACGATATGTATATGCATTATCTTGGCAAGATCCACTCTCTTATTGAGACTGCAGAAACAAGTTATGTTATTGTGCTAGGAGACATGAATGCTAACACCTTCAGGGACAGGACACGAAGCAGCGTGTTTGGAAATGAACTCATAAGCTTCTGTGATGATAATGGCTTGACGTTGATAAACTCGGAAATCGTGAAGCCCATAGTACTGTTTCATGGTTGGATCATTGTGTTTCAACACATCCGGCCCATCAGTCAATTCAGGAAATATCTATATGTGATCGTTATGTTGTGTCTGATCATCTTGCTTTGCATGTTGTGCTCAAATGTGATATGCAATGCGATATCCATGGTACTGAGTCTCTCAGTGGTGGTTTGCTTAGACATCCAGTGATGTGGAGTAATGTTGGTGACCAGGAAAAACAGCACTATTGTAGTCAATGTGAGGCAAATCTATCTCAAATACAGTTACCGGCTGGTCCGGTATTGTGTAGTGACATCAGCTGCAAGCATCCTTTGCATATTGTGGCTATTGAGAATCTTTACAACAGCATAATCCATCGCCAGTAGGCTGATGAATCATTAATAAGTATCCACACACGATAATCGATGAACACAAGTCATGGAAGTTGTAAACAAAGCGTTTATGACAATTCGACAGAAATACAAGTATGGCCCAAGGTCACCGTCAAAACTAATAGCGCACTATGGCGCACGATACAGATCATACACGTAAACTACAATAATACTGGCGCTACCCTTCTTTCTTCCTGAAAGAAAGAGAACACATATGAAATGATGAGAAAATTGCGAACACATGCATTCAAGACTGATTCATAACAAAGTCCTGGAATCTGGAAGGCAGGCGGACAGTTCTTTTGGGACGAGACACATGGACAGTTGTTGTTGTGTCGCTAGTAGCACCAGACGGGACAGACGTGGTGGACTCAGCGGGTGTAGAGAGCGATTCTGGTATCTCCGGTGGACATGGCAAACTTGGAGGGCCAGGTAGGCCAAGGTGACCATCAGGCAATGGCTCCAGAAAGCTACTGGCGGCGTCAAGGACCTCGTCATGATGGTCAGCCACACTCTGTGAGGGAGGTAACCACTTGACTGTCAGTGGTACTCGGTAGCATTCTGACCCCTTGATGCGGTACGAGTATTCCCGAAGCTGGTTCCCAGCAAACTTTTTGATGTTACACCAGGAGCCATCAATCGATGTTATAATGTATCTGTCACGCTGCTTATGCTTGTTCCTGTCGCTATACAAATAGACGAGGTCACCAATTTGAAGGATGTCACTTTGTGTCGTAACGCCGGAAGGACACTTGCTTTTCTCACTGTATGGATGATTAAGTTCTCGAGCTCGATGTTGAGAGAGTATGAGGTCCTGATCCAACAGGGGAAGTTGGGTGTTGGTGAACTGATCTCGCTGGAAGAGCATTTCACGTGCGGAAAGGCCCCTTGAACGAACTCGGTTGTTCAGCGTGGCTGTTGCTAGAGCAAGAGTCAGAGGTGTGAGTGAGCGACATGATGGGTCCTGCTTGATAATCTCAAACTCAAGTTCCTGTATCGCTCTTTCAGCCACGGGGTTTTTGTTTGGATTCTTTCGACGGCCAACCTCCAACGATATGTTGTGACGACGCAACAATGGATCATTAGTCAGAGCTTGAAATCCAGGGGCAGCATCAGCTCTGACCACAACCGGTGGCCCATCAATGGGACAAATGGGACACACAGCAGAAAGCAAAGCATCACGGAGTGTTTCATGTCGTTCATTGGCAATCAAGACAGCAGAGGTGAAGCTAGTGACACATTCTCGGGTAACCAGGATACACTGACGCTCCCGTCGAATGACATCAGTTGCGAATGAAACACCAACTGTAGGAGGAGGGTCATGTGTAGACTGTGGGGATGGCAACTTTGGCATCTTCATGAGTGAGCTGCATTGGGAGCATTGATGGCTGATGTTACTGGCAGATGTATCAAAATCGAGGGCGAAAAAGTACCGTTGGAATACCTTCTTCAGCTGGTGACAGGAGGGGTGTTGTAGTTGCAGATGAAGGGATGTCAAGAAGTCATCAAGGATTTGTCTTGGGACAATAATGCAATCACGTCTGGGTGCCAGTGGATCATGTCGTTGGACGACAAGTAACCCGTCTTTAGCTATCGATGCCACTTGTAAATAGCGCTTGACATCCTGAACATTTGTCAACTTCTTCGAGGGTCTTGTACCTTGAGACAGGTGAGCATGTGTGCGTCGGAGACTAGTACAATCGCTCTGGATTGAGAGCCAAGCAGACCTGCTGGTGAATGGTAACTTGGCAGATCCACTGAGAACATCTTCGACACTGACTTGTCGGACAACAGATGAATTGGTCTCATGGATGAAGTGGCAAATTTGACAGTTGGGTTCATGGCATGGTTCGGCATTCCTGCTGGCATGATCAGATGGCAGAATTGCTAGCCCTGAGACATGGCGTATCGATACATGGTATCGACTGACAGTGGAGAGGAATGTATACACTCTTGGGCTAGCTGAGAACTCACCCCTGCACAGTTTTTCAAAAGCCTGCACACAAGGCTTGCTGTCGGTGAGGATACAGGTATGATGTGCTGACTGAACAATGTATGGGCTGAAGTGTTTTGTTGCTGCTGCTATGCTAAGTGCCTCAACTTCACAAGGCAACCAGGCAACCTGTTGAGCTTTCAGCTTGGCACTGAAGAAGCCACCCAGCAGCAATTTCTCTTTGCGTGCAATGTACAATGTTGCACCCAGTCCTGGGGAGCGGACAGCTCCATCGGTCACAATCCAAAGTTGGTCGTTAGACTGTGGCAGGTAGATGGTTTTGCAAGAGTTCAATCGCTCCTTGGCTTCTTTGAGGTCACTATCGAGTGCATCGGTCCAGGCTATGGAACTTTTTGAGTCTTTGCCAGCGACGCATTTGTCAAGGTTAGACAAGATCTGTGAACAGTTAGGAAGTACTTGAGCCAGGATCTTATAGGCTCCGATGAACGAGCGGAGGCCACGGATGGTTGTTGGTCTCTCACAAGAGGCTAGGGTGGATATTCTATGGCTGCTGGCACGCAATGTTCCATGTTCCCATACCCAGCCCAGTATGGTAGTTGACTTTGGTGCAATGACTGTTTTTCGTGCAGACAGGCCCAGACTGCATCTGTGGAGGGCCGCTAGAACACCTCTCCAGTTTTCAAGCAGTTCTTCATAACTGTTACCACCACAATACAGGTCATCGGCCAGTTTAGCAACCTTACCGTCAACGAGAAGATCTCCCAGAACCCTATTCATCAGCTCTTCTAAGGCGACCTCGGATCCTGGCATACCCATGGCACATCTCACATAGGCTCTGACTCCACGGAATGGTGTTGAGACACCACAGTACTTGATAGAGTCACGTGAGAGGGGTATCTGGTAGAATGCATGGGTCAAGTCTGTGGCTATTAGGTACTTCCACTGAGCAATCTGGCGTAGGGTTGAGTCAACGTTTGGCATAAGTGACGGTTGGGGTTTACTGTATCGTCCGACATCAGCGAAATCTGTCACAAGACGGAAGTCACCAGACGGCTTAGCCACCAGGAATGAGGGATTAACATACTCAATGTCAATGTCAACATCCTCAGGCTTCATGAAAACGCCAGCTGCTTCTAGAGAGTCAAACTTCGTCTGTAACTCCACGAGTTTGTTTCTGGAATACTGAGGTACTTTACCTTTTCGCTGTGGGGGCTGAACTGGTCCCATGTGAACCTTGGCAGTGAACGGGCCCAAAGCTCCATTATACCCTTTAATATTCAGATCAAAGACGTCATCGTACTTCCGAAGGAGAGCGGTCATCTTGCTTTTGACTGCATGTGGAAGGGTGTTATCTGGATCCAGAATGACGCCATCTGAGTGACAGCCTTCGGTAGTGACGGCAGGCACAACTGGTACTGTACCATCACGTGTGTTGGATGGGTAAGACTCATCAAGGGGGGTCACTTGGCACAGGTGACTGTTCTTTGCAATGACCACGGGTTCACTAGAGAGGTTAGGGATTCTCACTTTGCCAGCGACACTGGAGACGACAGATGGGTTTGGCCACGGGTTGGCTGTAGCAGTAGCACGAACTTTCACTGTGTCAAATCGAGGTTCGAGTGCTAGTGTGCAGTCAGTCAGTGTGTCAGAGGGGACTTCTACCTCGAGGAATTCCCCGGGCCACAGGGTGGTTACCTGGTTGGGTGCTCTCAAAATGTTAGCTCGTCTAACGGTGAGATTAGTTGTCCTCGAGGAGGCTCCATATAGGTATATGTCATGTCCACTGAGAATGACCTGATGTTTGGCTGGACGGACACTTATGTCATTGACTTCCATGAAGGGGGTACCAGCCAAAACCTCCACATCAAGGTCCTCGATAACAAGTCCTTCAAACTGTAACACATGGCTGTCCCTGGTGAACTCAGTGCGAGTTTCCCCAATCACGTGAAGGGGGGACGAGCCGTCAGCCTGGTGAGCAGATTGAGTGGTCTTAGTAACTTTTGCACAGAGTCTGTATGCAGTGCTGGCGCGAATCATGTTGCCAGTCGCCCCACTATCTAGAGTAACTCTGACATTGTGATGTCCATGGAAGGTGTCGAGGTAGGGTGATTGTCTGACATGGACTCGCAATGCTGATGGGGAGGGTGACGATGCCTCAATGATACACGTGGTGCGTGCTGTTGGTGGGGCAGGATCACGGTCTTTAACTTCAGAAGCCTCCTGGGTTTCTTCATTATCAAAGTCCTCCTCCTCAAGACTGCAAGCAATCTGACGGGCACGAGTGATGAATTTCCTGTCACGTTCAGGCAAGTAAGTGCACTCACTCAGGAAATGATTGTCAGGACGATCTGCTTGCTTGCATAGGGGGCAGGACTTGGTGATGCGGGGTTTTTGTGGCCGTCGTAGTGAGGCAAGTTGGTTTGTGGGCTGACTTGATATCTGGGATCTCATTGATTTCACGTCTTCTGATACCCTGAGTTCATCAAGGAGTGAATCAAGTGCCTGTGATATTTCCGGTTTTATTGATGCGAGGGTGCGTGACCTGAGTTCTGTACCATAGCGCTGTTTCACAAGTTTTGGTAATTCGGGGTTGATCAGCTTCAACCATGTCAAGACAATGAAGTTTTCCAAAGTAGGAGTAAGCTCCTCATCCTCACTGATCTTCTGGTCATGGTGGGTAAGTCCGGAGTCCTTCTGTAACAAATTGTCTTCGATGAACGCCATAATTCGTTGATACAGATCTTCAGGGCGTTCATCAGACTCGAGTTTGAAGTCTGCCAGGTCAATAAAGTGGGCTCCGGTGGACTGGAACCCGTAGTGCAGACGGATGGTCTGCCATACACTGTCAATGGATGTTGAGTTTTTGACGATAGTGTTCCTAGAAATGACAGGGCAGAAATTGGCTATCTGTCCCAGCATTAACTCAAGCATAGATGTTTTTTGTTCTTTAGTTAGTCTTTTGGCTTCAGCGACATCGGGACCGTCGTCAGTGAATCCTCTGTGCTGTGTGGTTTTAGTTTTCTTCGTCCATGCTGCACCATCAGTCAGGAATGGTGCAAAGTTCGCATCTAGTGACAGGGTATAAACTATATTCTGCTTCCAGTTCTCAAACGAGTTAACTATCTCGTGTTTGGTGAGGCACCACTGTTTCGGTGCTCTTTGTGAGGCAGCCATGGTTGGAATAGCACAGTTTATGTCGTGACAATACCGGGTCGTTGCAATGTACACTTTCCTCAACTATCGTTCACAGGCGTGTGACGGGTGGATACTTTCAGCCCACTATTAAGTTGGAAAAAGTCAGTAAACTGTCTTATACTGTACCAAAGTTTGTCCGTGGGTGTTTCAGCAAACCGCTGCCACCACGCCAGTAGGCTGATGAATCATTAATAAGTATCCACACACGATAATCGATGAACACAAGTCATGGAAGTTGTAAACAAAGCGTTTATGACAATTCGACAGAAATACAAGTATGGCCCAAGGTCACCGTCAAAACTAATAGCGCACTATGGCGCACGATACAGATCATACACGTAAACTACAATAATACTGGCGCATATTTTGTATAATGCAGGTATCTCTGTAAGTCCAGTTTCTTCTAATCGTAAATTTCCTGTTATTCCAGGTTGGAATGAATATTGTCGAGAGGCACATAATCAAGCCAGGGATGCTTTTCATCTCTGGCAACTTCATGGTAAACCAAAGCATGGTGCAGTATTCAGTTTCATGACTCGGTCAAGGGCGAATTTCAAGTATGCCTTAAGCATGTTAAGACATTGCAAGTCAAAAGAAAGGGAAAGCAGTTCGGATAAGCTGGCTCTATCATCGAGTGACCATGATTATATACAGTTTTGGAAGCATATTAATGATATAAATGGTAGACTCAAACCATTAGCCACTTCTGTTGGTGGAGTAACTGGGCCTGGTAATATTGCTGATATGTGGAAATGTCATTTTTCAGCATTTTTGAATTCTGGTGACAATGATCTAAATGGTTTATATCGTGTAAAAGTGCAAAACCTCCTGTCGGATGCCTCATTACCTGATGATTTTCGTTTTAATCCTACTGATATTAACCATTTACTCGGTAACCTGTCACTGTGAATTTAATATGTCCTTTTTTATATGTTTTTATACACTTATATGTTGCTATTTTTAAATGGACTGCGAGTCTGAAATAAAATGGAGAAAAAAAATATCAAACTAAATCCTCAAAATACTCACATTGAACCATGTATACTCGCAAAGTCAAGTACTTGTAACTTTATATTTCACATGACGTACTAGTAAGTGGCGATGAAGCTTTATTTTCTCACGAAATTTCAGAATTGTATCTCAAAAAATGAAAAAGTTGGTAATCTCCCCAACCCTATCTGCTTCTGTGAGACTAAATACATTCGTATTGCATAGTGAGATAGAATAAAGAAGTTTGTGGCCCTATTCGTGCACCAACGTATTTTCATATATTATATACCTTCTGAATTCCAGTTAACCCAAATGTAAACCCGGGATTTTACAATGAGTTTACATTGTGCCCCCCTCCCGGTGAAATCATCCATGGAGTGGATTGTGCCCCCCTCCCGCCCCTGAGTGGATTCTTTCATCTAATGCATATCCCATGCTAAATATATTTCTTCTAGTAATAATTAATACAATGAGCAATGTCAACGATCAGTATTACTACACGCTTTGCGCTCGTCATGATTACCGATAACCCGCTGGAGTTCTGATTATGTACAGTCCTGGTTATGTGGAGTCCTGGTCTGAGTACATTGTACATATATATATGATACATAATAAATCAATTAGAATATTATGATAAATTTAACTTTTTTTAAAACAAATTCAAGTTCAAAGCACTATAGCTTTGGGGGGGGGGGAGGGGGGGTATTTATGCTAAAGGGATACTGACAAACCATCTCGTCAACGCACAGAACGCTTCATTCAGAAGTACACAATATTTCGTTTTCGCAACACCTATGTGGTGTATGACAAAACTTCTCGTGTTCTCGACCTCGAGTTTTGGCGAACCTTGGTCTTTTTTCCACAAGAGTTCTGTACAAAATTGGCTGAAACTGTCCCATGGAATCCGTACGATTAACCTACCAAATAATCTAAAACATTTGAGAGTTTTCACTACACCGGGCACATGATTTTAGTTCACGGCATGTCTGTCCATATACTAGAACAAATATGTTGATACGAAGTGGTATAAATGACCTGTCCGCGCATTGAATCCCAATGTTGGTAGCACATACTATACTGCGTAATATATTGTAAATGTATCATTATATTGGTGTCAATAACAGCTGTATAATGGTAACCGTGTAATTTCTATGTTATGGGTCGGCACAGGAAGACAGCCTTGGTTATGAGCCCCACAGCAATGTATTTTGTTTTCGTGTAATATGTACCAGAATTATTCTGTTATATCTCACGCTATGGGAACAAACTATTGCTACTACTGAAGAGAAATTCAACGTGTCAGAATGAATCCTTGTGTATCTCAATTGAACATATGAGTTCGCATGTATTTATAGTCAGGGAGGAGATGAATTCTCTCTGGAATCTGTTTCAGCTTGATAGCCAGTTATATAAACTACGAGTTTAACTTTAGTAATTCGCTTGGATCGATCTTACACATAATATGATATAATCATGTCGGCTCGTCAACAAAATACATTCAGTCAAATACGTGTACATCTGTTTTGAAAATCATTAATATTTAAAATGACATTTCATTGAAAGAGACCAAAAGGCCCACGACCCCGAAGATTGTTGTCGCCATAATGATGAAGAGGCAGAGTCTGTCCACGATTCTGGCCATGGCCTGCCACTCTTCTCTGTTCTCGTCCAGTCTATCCTGCTCCTGTGCCTTCGCCTGGAGATACTCTATGTAGTCCTCTACATGTTGTGGTACTTGGAGCTTTGGAACTGTCGCCTTCGTCTCTGTCTCCACGAGGAGGGTTCCAGCATCGATGGTCGCTAAGGTATCCTCCGAGTGGACTTTGCTCCTGCGGGAAGTTGAGCGGCAGCCAGGCTTGCTGAGGTGGCACATGCAGCAGAGTGTTCCCAGACACTTGATGATGATGGCTCGGAGGCAGGCCGGAGGACGAGAGCTGGGCGAGTGGTGTTATATGTTGAGCACCATGACAGTCATCATCAAACTTAACGTCGTCTGACACATGTTCAGCGTCAGGTAGCTCACTGAAACAGATTGCGCTTTTTGTGACAAACACCTTACACGTGAATTTCCTTACACGTGAATTCCCATACTTTCGATTTGAACCTACATGAAGTCAATAAATAACTACCCGGTTTAATCCTGAGATAGGAAAGATAGATGACCAAGGCATTACTCTCGCAAAGACTTTTAATTAGTTAGCACATCTTTAGTCACTACCAAGGAGCCTAGAATACCTAAAGGCGGCAATTCCATCCGACCATAATGTTGAAAAATAAAACAATAGACCAACATCGCCAGAGAAGGAGCGACGTGCTCACTCACCGCTCACGACGGCTCTAGCCGTTATGTTACACTCGACATTGAATTATATTGAATGCCCACTCTAGGTATTTTAGGATCTTTGGTCACTACACTTACTGAGATAAGGCATAGACACCCCACTTCTCGGCGTCACCTCGCTCATCATGAGCAACAGCACGGTGTACGAAAGAGATACAGTGATTGCCAGCGAGATCTTCTCTCCAGAGTCCACGGGCAGTAGGAACACCATCCCAGACATGAGGGACACCAGGACGGAGGGGGTGATGACGGCGCTGATGTAGTACAGTGGCTTGCGCTTGATTTCCAAAGTAAAGTAGACGGTTGGCAGGGTTGAACCATGTTCCTCGTCCGTAATCTTTATCGTTGAACCGACCGTTGTGTTCACCAAGTCCCATGTGTCATGCTCCTCATACAGTATCGTGTACATTTTGCCGACGACAAACCGCACCTTTTTCGTTTCAAGTGAAAAAATCATACTTATTTCACAAAATTGGGACATATTTCACAAATTGCATAGACTACATTTTATTCATTATTTGAACTCTCTAAACTCCATACATGTACGTTGAACATCTCCATACATCCCATTCGAGGCACTTGCCAAAAATAGATTATGTATGAGTTATTGCAAACCTTCGTACCATAGTTCCAGTTGGCGAAAGTGACGTTGCATGCTTGCCTATCAAACGGGAAGTATAGCAGGTTAACTCTGCACGTTGTCTGCCACTTCATAGCCGGTACAAATGCCATTAAGCCAGAGCTGCTCATTTGAATACGGTACTCATTCTTCAGAGCGATCTCGCTCCCTTCCACGACACTAGTGCACACAACAAAATATTATAATATTTTGTTGCAAAACTATCTTGTGCCCGTACCACTCACGTACTTTTAAAGATTAGCTTAAGATTAACGAGTAGTACCTCATCATGATAAAAGCAAATTGGATTGGACGAAAGTCAGACCCCGATGTCGTAGCACACCTGTTGTAGACGACCACCTCCGGGACCCAAACTTCCTCGCTCGGCAGCACGATGTCCGTCACGTTCCCATACTTGGAGGGGTCCCACCCCAGGAAATCGTCCGTCCAGGACTGAAAAAGTCATTTAAATACATCACAACAACACAATCACAACGGAAAAACATACGAGTCCATGGTATGTCGTATACGTTACCATTATCATCCATCCAAAACTGTTCAACACCTGGGATTTTTCTTCCTGTCACAATAAGTAAAACAAATGTGGCTTGACGATACACATTAAATCACACAATACCAATAAGCGAAATGTAACACTTGATACTAAGTTGTTCCTCAGTTGTGAAATGATCTGGAAATATGTAGCTCAAAGAGAATGATACCACATTAGTGTAACTTGATCATGTATGTTCACAACGCAACATACCGATATATACTGGGAGGAAAGCTTTTACTCAGTTCAATTCGATTCATGTTATGGTTTGCATTCGAATGATAATGATCAGCATGTAGAGATCGTTAAAGTTGGAACCAATTTTAAAAATCAGCCAAAATTAGCATTGTTGTTTGTCATGCAAACTAGAAAGTACATCTTGAGATTGTCAGGAATATATAGGAAATACGCATCGTTCGACGACAGATACTCAGGAAATTGCTGTTAATGGTGCATGAAAACACTGGATACAGAGTGATCGTTCTGCATAGATTGCCGATTGCCACAGTATCTACAAAGATACCAATGACGTCATGACACTGTGTGGTGCGGGCCGCTTTGAGGAAAAAATGGATGCGAGACTGATTGGCCCAAGTTTGAATCTTGATTTCACAACTCAATTTAGGTACAAAATAATAGTTTCAGACTCAAATTTGTATGATTTCTCATTCTATAGAAGAAAAAAAAGCTACTGCAAAAAAAAATAAAATTGTCAGTTCTAAAAGTGGTTATAGCTTTAAGTTGGCAGTACAATCAGGGATCAGTGGTGCTCATTGAAAACCTTACCAAGCTTTCGATCTTCTTGACGGCAAAGTCTAAATTTACAATCAAATCTTCCCTGATGTTCATCTTTGGGCGACAAAATTTGTTGTAGTTTCGCATCACATCTTCAAGAATTCTCGCTTCGTGTCCCTTTGCTCTACCTTCGATAAGGACAAAACATTTCGCAGTTCAATGTCACATCAAGGAAGCCACCAACACATGTACAAATGAAAATATACATGTACTTGACACACTAAAATACCTGCACATTCATGAATTCCAGAAAAACCGAAAATCAACATGGTCGTGTATATGAATTCAGAGACGTTGTATATTTTTTTTTACATTTTTTTCGTTGCAGTTCAACTCCCAGCCAGAGAGGCTCTAAATTCTAATAGATTCGGATGGCGTCAAATTAGCCTCATCAAAACGGATGTCATCACGTGATGTATTCCTGGCCTTATGTGCAATGAATGCCCATAGAATCTCGGTATTATGTGTGTGTGTGTGTTTTGTTTCCAAACCGCTCGTCAATGAATACTCAGATTGACATTTGGGTTCTGGCAGTGTATGCGTAGGATAATGCCCCCGTGGCGATATTTCAGGCGCGTATATTGAATGAGTACAGGCAAATTCGACCAAACACGCCTTGTTATGCTGGGGAAATGGATCATTTGTTTCAGATTCACTGTCGGGATTGTGTGCATAATTAACACGAACAGCCTTTCAATCAATGTTTATTATGTTTTGTGTACTTCCGTATACATTGATATTCATCAAAGAGTCAGTGCAAAAAAACAAGAATCATAATTTCCGAATAATGTCATAGATAATCTGGTTGTTTAACTCGTTGTTTCTAGATTCGATTTAACTCGTTGTTTCTGGATTCGGTTTAACTCGTTGTTTCTGGATTCAGTGCTGTCAATGTCGTTTACCTCAGTCTTTGGTTCAATGAATCCAGCAAGTTTATGAAGAACTGCCACATCAATCAGAAATCCAATGTAATTAAGTTTGCAGGTTATGAAAAACACGAAACAAATGTGGCAGTTAAGGGTAGATAATAAAAGAAGCACACGTGGGTTTTTAATATTTAATTTCGTCTGTAAACACCAATCTTTGGTCCTCTAGCAGGATTATTGTAAAGATTCTATCGTTCACTATAATCATGATAATCATCAAAATCAGCACATACACATACTCATGGATGATGAACTTTGTTGTGGTCAAAATAATGAGAATATCTAGGGCTATACTTTCTGTGAGATGAATACAACGAGCTGAACATTCTTTATCCCAAACACCTCGGTGCACCCGCGTGCATCTCACCCGTGAGTTTCACTTGCATCACTAGCTATTTGCTGTACAATATATTGTACATTCGTGCACCAACGTATTTTCATATATTATATACCTTCTGAATTCCAGTTAACCCAAATGTAAACCCGGGATTTTACAATGAGTTTACATTGTGCCCCCCTCCCGGTGAAATCATCCATGGAGTGGATTGTGCCCCCCTCCCGCCCCTGAGTGGATTCTTTCATCTAATGCATATCCCATGCTAAATATATTTCTTCTAGTAATAATTAATACAATGAGCAATGTCAACGATCAGTATTACTACACGCTTTGCGCTCGTCATGATTACCGATAACCCGCTGGAGTTCTGATTATGTACAGTCCTGGTTATGTGGAGTCCTGGTCTGAGTACATTGTACATATATATATGATACATAATAAATCAATTAGAATATTATGATAAATTTAACTTTTTTTAAAACAAATTCAAGTTCAAAGCACTATAGCTTTGGGGGGGGGGGGAGGGGGGGTATTTATGCTAAAGGGATACTGACAAACCATCTCGTCAACGCACAGAACGCTTCATTCAGAAGTACACAATATTTCGTTTTCGCAACACCTATGTGGTGTATGACAAAACTTCTCGTGTTCTCGACCTCGAGTTTTGGCGAACCTTGGTCTTTTTTCCACAAGAGTTCTGTACAAAATTGGCTGAAACTGTCCCATGGAATCCGTACGATTAACCTACCAAATAATCTAAAACATTTGAGAGTTTTCACTACACCGGGCACATGATTTTAGTTCACGGCATGTCTGTCCATATACTAGAACAAATATGTTGATACGAAGTGGTATAAATGACCTGTCCGCGCATTGAATCCCAATGTTGGTAGCACATACTATACTGCGTAATATATTGTAAATGTATCATTATATTGGTGTCAATAACAGCTGTATAATGGTAACCGTGTAATTTCTATGTTATGGGTCGGCACAGGAAGACAGCCTTGGTTATGAGCCCCACAGCAATGTATTTTGTTTTCGTGTAATATGTACCAGAATTATTCTGTTATATCTCACGCTATGGGAACAAACTATTGCTACTACTGAAGAAAAATTCAACGTGTCAGAATGAATCCTTGTGTATCTCAATTGAACATATGAGTTCGCATGTATTTATAGTCAGGGAGGAGATGAATTCTCTCTGGAATCTGTTTCAGCTTGATAGCCAGTTATATAAACTACGAGTTTAACTTTAGTAATTCGCTTGGATCGATCTTACACATAATATGATATAATCATGTCGGCTCGTCAACAAAATACATTCAGTCAAATACGTGTACATCTGTTTTGAAAATCATTAATATTTAAAATGACATTTCATTGAAAGAGACCAAAAGGCCCACGACCCCGAAGATTGTTGTCGCCATAATGATGAAGAGGCAGAGTCTGTCCACGATTCTGGCCATGGCCTGCCACTCTTCTCTGTTCTCGTCCAGTCTATCCTGCTCCTGTGCCTTCGCCTGGAGATACTCTATGTAGTCCTCTACATGTTGTGGTACTTGGAGCTTTGGAACTGTCGCCTTCGTCTCTGTCTCCACGAGGAGGGTTCCAGCATCGATGGTCGCTAAGGTATCCTCCGAGTGGACTTTGCTCCTGCGGGAAGTTGAGCGGCAGCCAGGCTTGCTGAGGTGGCACATGCAGCAGAGTGTTCCCAGACACTTGATGATGATGGCTCGGAGGCAGGCCGGAGGACGAGAGCTGGGCGAGTGGTGTTATATGTTGAGCACCATGACAGTCATCATCAAACTTAACGTCGTCTGACACATGTTCAGCGTCAGGTAGCTCACTGAAACAGATTGCGCTTTTTGTGACAAACACCTTACACGTGAATTTCCTTACACGTGAATTCCCATACTTTCGATTTGAACCTACATGAAGTCAATAAATAACTACCCGGTTTAATCCTGAGATAGGAAAGATAGATGACCAAGGCATTACTCTCGCAAAGACTTTTAATTAGTTAGCACATCTTTAGTCACTACCAAGGAGCCTAGAATACCTAAAGGCGGCAATTCCATCCGACCATAATGTTGAAAAATAAAACAATAGACCAACATCGCCAGAGAAGGAGCGACGTGCTCACTCACCGCTCACGACGGCTCTAGCCGTTATGTTACACTCGACATTGAATTATATTGAATGCCCACTCTAGGTATTTTAGGATCTTTGGTCACTACACTTACTGAGATAAGGCATAGACACCCCACTTCTCGGCGTCACCTCGCTCATCATGAGCAACAGCACGGTGTACGAAAGAGATACAGTGATTGCCAGCGAGATCTTCTCTCCAGAGTCCACGGGCAGTAGGAACACCATCCCAGACATGAGGGACACCAGGACGGAGGGGGTGATGACGGCGCTGATGTAGTACAGTGGCTTGCGCTTGATTTCCAAAGTAAAGTAGACGGTTGGCAGGGTTGAACCATGTTCCTCGTCCGTAATCTTTATCGTTGAACCGACCGTTGTGTTCACCAAGTCCCATGTGTCATGCTCCTCATACAGTATCATGTACATTTTGCCGACGACAAACCGCACCTTTTTCGTTTCAAGTGAAAAAATCATACTTATTTCACAAAATTGGGACATATTTCACAAATTGCATAGACTACATTTTATTCATTATTTGAACTCTCTAAACTCCATACATGTACGTTGAACATCTCCATACATCCCATTCGAGGCACTTGCCAAAAATAGATTATGTATGAGTTATTGCAAACCTTCGTACCATAGTTCCAGTTGGCGAAAGTGACGTTGCATGCTTGCCTATCAAACGGGAAGTATAGCAGGTTAACTCTGCACGTTGTCTGCCACTTCATAGCCGGTACAAATGCCATTAAGCCAGAGCTGCTCATTTGAATACGGTACTCATTCTTCAGAGCGATCTCGCTCCCTTCCACGACACTAGTGCACACAACAAAATATTATAATATTTTGTTGCAAAACTATCTTGTGCCCGTACCACTCACGTACTTTTAAAGATTAGCTTAAGATTAACGAGTAGTACCTCATCATGATAAAAGCAAATTGGATTGGACGAAAGTCAGACCCCGATGTCGTAGCACACCTGTTGTAGACGACCACCTCCGGGACCCAAACTTCCTCGCTCGGCAGCACGATGTCCGTCACGTTCCCATACTTGGAGGGGTCCCACCCCAGGAAATCGTCCGTCCAGGACTGAAAAAGTCATTTAAATACATCACAACAACACAATCACAACGGAAAAACATACGAGTCCATGGTATGTCGTATACGTTACCATTATCATCCATCCAAAACTGTTCAACACCTGGGATTTTTCTTCCTGTCACAATAAGTAAAACAAATGTGGCTTGACGATACACATTAAATCACACAATACCAATAAGCGAAATGTAACACTTGATACTAAGTTGTTCCTCAGTTGTGAAATGATCTGGAAATATGTAGCTCAAAGAGAATGATACCACATTAGTGTAACTTGATCATGTATGTTCACAACGCAACATACCGATATATACTGGGAGGAAAGCTTTTACTCAGTTCAATTCGATTCATGTTATGGTTTGCATTCGAATGATAATGATCAGCATGTAGAGATCGTTAAAGTTGGAACCAATTTTAAAAATCAGCCAAAATTAGCATTGTTGTTTGTCATGCAAACTAGAAAGTACATCTTGAGATTGTCAGGAATATATAGGAAATACGCATCGTTCGACGACAGATACTCAGGAAATTGCTGTTAATGGTGCATGAAAACACTGGATACAGAGTGATCGTTCTGCATAGATTGCCGATTGCCACAGTATCTACAAAGATACCAATGACGTCATGACACTGTGTGGTGCGGGCCGCTTTGAGGAAAAAATGGATGCGAGACTGATTGGCCCAAGTTTGAATCTTGATTTCACAACTCAATTTAGGTACAAAATAATAGTTTCAGACTCAAATTTGTATGATTTCTCATTCTATAGAAGAAAAAAAAGCTACTGCAAAAAAAAATAAAATTGTCAGTTCTAAAAGTGGTTATAGCTTTAAGTTGGCAGTACAATCAGGGATCAGTGGTGCTCATTGAAAACCTTACCAAGCTTTCGATCTTCTTGACGGCAAAGTCTAAATTTACAATCAAATCTTCCCTGATGTTCATCTTTGGGCGACAAAATTTGTTGTAGTTTCGCATCACATCTTCAAGAATTCTCGCTTCGTGTCCCTTTGCTCTACCTTCGATAAGGACAAAACATTTCGCAGTTCAATGTCACATCAAGGAAGCCACCAACACATGTACAAATGAAAATATACATGTACTTGACACACTAAAATACCTGCACATTCATGAATTCCAGAAAAACCGAAAATCAACATGGTCGTGTATATGAATTCAGAGACGTTGTATATTTTTTTTTACATTTTTTTCGTTGCAGTTCAACTCCCAGCCAGAGAGGCTCTAAATTCTAATAGATTCGGATGGCGTCAAATTAGCCTCATCAAAACGGATGTCATCACGTGATGTATTCCTGGCCTTATGTGCAATGAATGCCCATAGAATCTCGGTATTATGTGTGTGTGTGTGTTTTGTTTCCAAACCGCTCGTCAATGAATACTCAGATTGACATTTGGGTTCTGGCAGTGTATGCGTAGGATAATGCCCCCGTGGCGATATTTCAGGCGCGTATATTGAATGAGTACAGGCAAATTCGACCAAACACGCCTTGTTATGCTGGGGAAATGGATCATTTGTTTCAGATTCACTGTCGGGATTGTGTGCATAATTAACACGAACAGCCTTTCAATCAATGTTTATTATGTTTTGTGTACTTCCGTATACATTGATATTCATCAAAGAGTCAGTGCAAAAAAACAAGAATCATAATTTCCGAATAATGTCATAGATAATCTGGTTGTTTAACTCGTTGTTTCTAGATTCGATTTAACTCGTTGTTTCTGGATTCGGTTTAACTCGTTGTTTCTGGATTCAGTGCTGTCAATGTCGTTTACCTCAGTCTTTGGTTCAATGAATCCAGCAAGTTTATGAAGAACTGCCACATCAATCAGAAATCCAATGTAATTAAGTTTGCAGGTTATGAAAAACACGAAACAAATGTGGCAGTTAAGGGTAGATAATAAAAGAAGCACACGTGGGTTTTTAATATTTAATTTCGTCTGTAAACACCAATCTTTGGTCCTCTAGCAGGATTATTGTAAAGATTCTATCGTTCACTATAATCATGATAATCATCAAAATCAGCACATACACATACTCATGGATGATGAACTTTGTTGTGGTCAAAATAATGAGAATATCTAGGGCTATACTTTCTGTGAGATGAATACAACGAGCTGAACATTCTTTATCCCAAACACCTCGGTGCACCCGCGTGCATCTCACCCGTGAGTTTCACTTGCATCACTAGCTATTTGCTGTACAATATAATCCTTTCACTCGCCCTGTTGTGAGTTAACAGATTTTAACAGATTTAACATTGTTTAGTAAAAAACGGATTCTCGGTTGGCAATCCTTGATGGCTAACAATCAGAAAGGCAAAGTTTCACCTCGATCGGAAGTATGTAAATGTATGAATTTGTTACCTTTATATTTACATTATAAGTGAATGGACAGCTGGTCAATTCCAGGTTCATGATAATCACATGCAATCAATCCTTAACGTCGTCATCATCTTCTCAACTCAGATCTCTCTCGGGTCTGGCAAGGTGTTCCTGATGCTAGTAGCTCCAGGAGTAGAGATCTCGCTGGCGTTACTATTTCAAAAATTAGGCCAAGGGCCAAAGATAGGTTACCGGACAATGTTTAATATTTTAGGTATTAGCCAGGTCACTGGTTGAATTCAAGGTCAAGAGAATATTCAGCATATATAACATTAAGCATATATCATGTCCACAGTTGATTGCTAAGCTGTCAGTTCAATAATCAGAGAGAGATTAGCAATTTTATGCTGTAGCCTTGAAAATGAAGGGGCAAAGGTCAAATTCAAGGTCATCAAAATATTCAGTGTATATCATTTTCTATATCATGTATATCATGTCCACAATTGATTCCCAAGCCATACAGTCAATAGAGGAGCAAGATATGAGCCAGTTTGTCCTTGGACCTTAGAAATGAGGTCAGAGGTCAAATTCAAGGTCACGAGAATATTCAGCATATATCATTTCCTATATGTCCACAATTGATTCCTAAGCTGTAAAATCGATAATAAGTGAGATATTAGCCATTTTGTCCTGTGACCTTGAAAATGAGGTCAAAGGTCAAATTCAAGGTCATGACAATAATCTGCATATATCATTTCCTATATGTTCATAATTGATTGCTAAGCTGTAAAGTCGATAACAAGCAAGATATTAGCCATTTTGTCCTGTGACCTTGAAAATGAGGTCGAAGGTCAAATTCAAGTCATCAGAATATTCAGCATATATCATTTCCTATATGTCCACAATTGATTCCTAAGCTGTAGAGTCGATAATAAGCGAGATATAAGCCATTTTGTGCTCTGACCTTGAAACTGAGGTCAGAGGTCAAATTCAAGGTCACGAGAATATTCAGAATATATCATTTCCTATATGTCCACAATTGATTCCTAAGCTGTAGAGTCGATAATAAGCGAGATATAAGCCATTTTGTGCTCTGACCTTGAAAGTGAGGTCAGAGGTCAAATTCAAGGTCACGAGAATATTCAGCATATATCATTTCCTATAGGTCCACAATTGACTCCTAGTCTCTAATCTCAATATCAAGTGAGATATTAGGCATAATGTGTCCCATTATAAAGCATAGGAGAATTTAACATGGGAAAGTCCCATTTGAGCCGAGTTTGGGCCAAAATGGCCCACTTCGAGCGATTCAAGCGCAACGAAATTTATAGACATCATAGGAGTACATATGAGGAGTGTTATTTATCAAAAAGAAAAAAAGTTACTGAACAGATTTTGAGAAAATGGCCGCCAAAGTCCAAAATCAGGCATTTTTCGTCGAAAACGGCCGCCATTTTGAAAAAAATGCGAAAATCAAAAAACTAAAAAATACCTCCTTCTTGAATTATTTTTAAGTATTTTTGTGCAAAATTTCAGAAATATTCGCCCTTAAACAAAAAAGATAAAAATGTGGACGACGACGACGACGACGGACGACGACGGACGACGGACGACGGACGCAACGCCATGCCAATAGGTTATCGGACCATAGGTCCGGTAACCTAAAAATGCACATTCTGCATGTACTCAAGACGAGTGATGTGTCACCGTACATTTGAGATTCTACTCCCTACCTCTGTGTGTGCACGTACTTGACTCGCCCCAACATTAACTGCGTAACTTATGCGTAACTCAAGCATGGTGTATTTAAATGGATATCACCTCGTTGAATGTTCTTCTTCCTTTAGTTATGGACAAGTTCTAGTACTTTGAAAGCAAGTCGAGCCAATATCAACATGCTCTTTCAGTTATTTATAGCTATAAACATGTGACGTAGGTGATGAGTCTGGCGGTGACCGTCACGTGCTCTACATAGATATCTAATCCATCACAACTCCCGTCCTCCGGCCTGCCCCCTGGGCCATCATCATTAGGTGCCTGGGATCGCTCTGCTAAATGTATCACATTTTAGAGATTGACTAGTTGTGTCATGTTCAATCACTCAATGAAAATGCGTAATTAAACAGTGACAATTACATATACATTGTGACCTGTCATACCATCAAACAAGCTATTGAAGACTTCTGTCTATGTACTGAGTTGAGCTGAATGTACAAATTATGCATCAAATGAACCGATGTGTTGTATTCGGCATGCACGCTTTTAATTCTGTAGAAGCTAGTCATGTGAATTTACGGAGTTACTCGACGCTCAATTGGTATATTTTTTTTATATTCCGAGTGGTTGAATCCTTTCTACATGGATGATATCGGATTCCTGTTCTGGTCGCACTTCCCACGTATAAATTGAATACATGCTGAAAGTATGGACCAGTGATATAATTCATCGCTCCGCACAAACACTAAATTATTCAGTGCATTAGCAACAAAACACCACTAAGTCGCCTAACTGTAATAATAGCTTCTATAAACAAAACTGAATACATCGAATGATCAGATAGTATAATTGAATTGTATTGACGTGGATAACGTCATTTATCATGTATATCTGGTGCATGTTACAATGTTTCTGGTCAGAATGGGAGCTTGAGACTGAGTACAAATGTTCAAGATGTGCAGCAGCTTGGAATTTATATCCATCACCACACTGCTTGTCAGCATTTCGGGAATTTGCGAATGTGCAGGTATTGTAGTAAAACAATTATTGCTGTTGTATAACAATTATTGTTAATACAATATATTTGTTTAAATATAATATAGCAATAATAGATATAATATAAATTCTTTGTAAATTGGTGTTTGTATTATCCTAAATTATGTGAACTATTTTCATTTTTATTGAAGGTAGACCAAAGGGTCACGAAGCGAGAGTTCTCGAAGATGTGATGCAAAACTACAACAAATTTTGTCGCCCAAAGATGGATTTCAATGAAAATCTGATTGTTACTTTGGACATCGCTATCAAGAAAATCGAAAGTCTGGTAAGCCCCAAAATAAGTACCAGTATGTTCTGATCGACTGAGGTCAATTTCACTTCACCAATACTAGCACCATATGTGTATCGACCAGTACTACTTACCCACTGATGTTTTCATAATATACCAAATGAAAATCTAAATTGTTATTAACCCGAAACTCAATTTATTCTCTGGTTCAATCGAAGTGAAGTCTTCAGGGGCAGACAGTACCGAATATGGTAAATAAGAACCATAGCAGGGCTTAGTTACAAAGATGGCTGCAGATGATCATAGACATAAAGAAACTCTATTTATGCCTAATATACAAACACTCGATGAATCGGTGCACGATCATTCCATCAATGCAAGTATCAATATATTAACACTAATACAACGAGATTTTTTATGATGACAATAGCAAACGTAACATCTGATTTGATTTCCTTTGCATGTGTGTCATGTACACTTTAGTTATGCACTCTAAACGCAATCATGACTGTCAGAAACTGAGTATTAACTTTGAATATTTCCATCCAATATATTATAATCTGGCGTCCGGCGTCATCTACAAAGATTGTACACTCGTATAGCTGACAAGTTTTCGTGATGTCGTCACGAAGTGTGTCATGCGGGTTTATCATGGTGATTGGTATAAATATTCATCAATGATTTTACCACGATTCAAATGAAGATATTTTTTAGTTATCACAAAAATTGATGGCGGGGTACGGCGTGGTAATAGCAGTCTTTCACTTTTGACGCATAGCAGTTAGTCGTAAGCTATTCGCCAACGAATAACTCAAACTGGCGTATAGGCGACGAATAGACTGAGGGATCGTATCTACGCGCACTGGTCAATATTGAACAACCCGCCCATGTATCGGAGGATACTCTTTCTTCCAAATTCAATTAACATTAAAAGTGTGTCAGGCGGATTAAATATGGCATTCATTCAGTGGGTGAGTATTATTAGTATAGTGCCGTATTCGGCACCTGGGTCGAGCAGCCATCGGGAATGCCAAATACACCGAGTCATCCTCGAGCTTATTGTATTTATACCACGGGTATGTCTATGTGGGATAGACGAAGGTTTGAGTGATTGTGGAAGGTGTGAATACATTCTGTATCACACCTAGATTCAAATTCAACGTAGAACCTGCAATGATTTTTGCCGAACTTGATTTTTGTCGCGTTGTGCTTGTGTAGCTGGTCAACGCAAACTAGTATTGCATGCTACATACATGGCATCGAAATATAATATCTGATGCATGATTAAAGAAAAAATGCCACACCCATGTATCCGATCACTTTGGCTACCATATCGTACATGCGGGCCTTAGCAATATGGTTGGTTGGGGGTTTGATTCGGGGGTGGTCTGAATTCTAAGCAATTCGAACAACAATATGCGTTGACAATGCACCTACACAATTACTACACAGACACAAAGTTGTGGGAGAACCACTGATGATTTTGTGCTGCACTTGACATACACGTGCAATAATGTTAAATATTTTGACGAGTGCGCGTGGATACGACCCCTCGCCCTATTCGTCTGGTATACGCCAGTTAGAGTTATTCGTCAGCGCGTAGATGGCGACTAGTGCTTATTCGTCAAGAGTGAAAGACTGCTAATAGGACGATTGCATTTGATTTTTGCAGAAATCCGAAAACAATATCAGTCATTGAGCTTGGACACTCATTCGATTTTCAGATAATTTCTGTGATATCGTCTCGAAACTTGATATTTGAGTACGCGTATTCTGAAAAAAGAAACAAGATAGCCACCATTTGACGCTTCAATTGTATGTCAGAATTTTTGTTGGTGCATTTCCCGTTGTGGATTCTATCTTATCGTCATTTATTGTAGAACATCTAATGCGGATATATTGTCAATAATTAATGATGTTCGTGCTACAAATGACACCATGGGCGACCAACAAAAATGGCTTTTATAATGAAAGTTGTATAATTTAAATTGAAACGTAGTTTTAATTCACTCATTTGTTTTCATAATGTAACAGGACGAAAAATCCCAGGTATTGAACAGTTTTGGATGGATAATAATGGTAAGTTATCTGTCCATTGACAATTGTTCATTATTACGCTATCTGACATTTGCTACAATAAATCCAAATTGGCAGTGTCAGAATTTGCAAAATGAAACTTTTCCAACATTTCTCACTCATCCTACACAGTAACATTGTACAGCAATGTCCCCCAATATACATGATCAAATCGTCATATATATGCATGATCAAATGGAAAGTGCAATATATTGATTTCGGCAGTACTGGATGGACGATTTCCTGATGTGGGACCCCTCTCAGTATGGGAACGTAACCGACATCGTGCTGCCTAGCGAGGAGGTCTGGATTCCAGAGGTGGTCGTTTACAACAGGTGTATAATGACATACAACAAAAGAGCCCAGGAGAGTTCTTTGTAGATCTCCTGGGTATGAAGTCAGTATCACTCGCGAGCATGTATCTGTTGCGCTACTAAGTTCTAGGAGAAATAAATTGAATGATGTTGGTGGGGAAACCCTGGTATGTCAGTATGTAGAGTATGGAAATTAAAATATGTGTATTACGTATACATGCAGAAATATATTTAGTGATTTACGTGAAATCGTGGTAAACGTGCACAATAACTATGACATTCTTTGTTGACCTTGAACTTGAGGTATCCAGCTCAAGGTTACGTCCACAACAAAATATGAGCATTAAACAAAAATATTGAAGATAGAGATACGTATTAACCTTTTACCACCAGCACTACGAGATTTTGATGATGCGAATAAAACGTAGAAAGTATTCTTTTGCAATAAATATAACCATGATAACGATTGAAAAATAACTTATTGTATAAATGTAAGTATCGATCTATTACCACCAATACAGCCAAATATTGATGATTTCAATAACAAACATACAATAACAAACATACTTATTGTATGTTTGTTAGTATCTAACAATCTAACAATCTAACATTTTGCAGTATCTAAAGACGTTTTTAGGTTACCGGACCTTTGGAAAAAGTTTTTTTATTTTCACATTTTTACCAAAATGGCGGCCATTTTTGTCGAAAAATGGCCAATTTTGAACTTTGGCAGCCATTTTCTCAAAAACTGTTTGATCAGATTTGAGATTTTTGTTTCAAAAGATTCCTGTAATGTACCCTTATGACGTGTATAAGTTTCGTTGCCCTTGAATCGCCGGTCTGCGTGTGGTGACCATTTCGATTTTTTCGACGGGTCCCAAATGGCACTTTCCCATGTTAAATTCTCCTATGCTTTATAATGGGACACATTATTGCTAATATCTCACTTAATATTGAGATTAGGGGTTATGAATCAATTATGAACATATAAGAAATGATATATGCTGAATATTCTTGTGACCTTGAATTTGACCTTTGACCTCATTTTCAAGGTCACAGGACAAAATGGCTAATATCTCGCTTATTATCGACTTTGCAGCTTAGGAATCAATTGTGAACATATAGAAAATGATATATTCCGAATATTGTCATGACCTTAAATTTGACCTTTGACCTAATTTTCAAGGTCAGAGCAAAAAATGGCTAAAAGCTTGCTGACCATCGACTTTACAGCTGAGGAATCAATTGTGAACATATAGGAAATTATATATACTGAATATATTCTCATGATCTTGAATTTGACCTTTGACCTTTTTTTCAAGGTCAGAGCACAAAATGGCTAATATCTTGCTTATTATCGACTTTACAGCTTAGGAATCAATTGTGCACATATGGGAAATGATATAGTCCGAATATTCTGATGACCTTGAATTTGAGTATTGACCTCATTTTCAAGGTCAAAGAACAAAATGGCTAATATCTTGCTTATTATCCACTTTACAGCTTGGGACTAAATTGTGGACGTATAGGAAATGATGTATGCCGAAAATTTTGATGACTTTGAATTTGACCTTTGACTTTATTTTCAAGGTCAGGCACAAAATGGCTAAAATCTCGCTTATCATCGACTTTACAGGTTAGGAATCAATTGTACATATATAAGAAATGACATATGCCGAATATTCTTGTTACCTTGAATTTGACCTTCGACCTTATTTTCAAGGTCACAGGACAAAATGACTAATATCTCAATTATTATCGATTTTACAGCTTAGGAATCAATTCTGAACATATAGAAAATGGTATATGCTGAATATTGCCATGACCTTGCTTCAACCTTTTACCTCATTTTCAAGGTCAAAGGAAAAAATGGCTAATATCTTGCTCCTCTTTGATTTTATAGCTTGGGAACCAATTGTGGACATCTTTTGTGGAAAAGATATATTTTGATGACCTTGCATTTGACCTTGAACATATTTTCAAGGTCAGAGCACAAAATGGCTAATATCTCGCTTATTATCGACTTTACAGCTTAGGAATCCATAGTGAACATACATGTATAGGAAATGATATATGCTGCATATTATGGTGACCTTGAATTTGACCATTGACCTGATTTTCCAGGTCAGAGAACAAAATATCTCACTTGTTATCGACTTTACAGCTTAGGAATTAATTGTGAACATAGAGGAAATTATATATTCTGAATATTTTCATGATTTTGAACCTGACCTTTGATCTCATTTTCAAGGTCAGATCACAAAATGGATAATATCTCACTTATTATCGACTTTTAGCAATCAAAAGTCTTAGGAATCAATTGTGGACATACTAGAAATAATAGCTTAGGAATCAATTGTGGACATACTAGAAATAATATATGCTGAACCCCTTTCATGCCCTTGAATTGACCAATGACTTTATTTTCAAGGTCACGGGACAAAAGGCTAATATCTTTAATATATATTGTCCCGTAACCTTTCCTAGCCTTTGGGCTAATTTTTTAAATTTTTTGATTGAATCGTTTTTGCCGATATGGCGGCCATTTTTGACGAAAAATTGCCAATTTTGGACTTTGGTGGCCATTTTCTCAAAGACTGTCTGATCAATTTTGAGATTTTTGTTTCAAAATATTCCTCCATGTACCTTTATGACGTGTATAAGTTTCATTGCCCTTGAATCGCCGGTCTGCGTGTGGCGGCCATTTTGACTTTTTGACGTGTCGGCGAAAAATTTGTTTTTGTCCCAAATCGAGTCACTATTCGTTTTGAGCCATTTCCAGCAAAAAAAAATCTTTGTTTTGGCCATTGAAAATTTTTTTGGACTTTTGGACTTTTTTTGGAATTTCACCACTTTTTCCTTCATAATGGGAGCTGTGCGGAGTAAATTAGGTTAACGTAAAAGGTTGGGAAATCATATATTGCAGTTTGAGTGGTGACCTTGTATTTGACCTTCAATGACCTTGAAAGGTCATAACGACCTTTTTTGTCGAAAAAACGATGAATTTTGTCTTTGGAGGCTCTTTTCTCAGAGTTTTTTCAGACAGTTTTCCTCAAAATCATGTATAAGATTCTCCTTTTGTACCTTTGTGATGTGTATAAGATTTGTTGCCTTTGAAATGATGGTCTGCGTGTGGCGGCCATTTTGATTTTTTGACCGGTAGGCGAAAAAAAAATTTCGTCCCAAATCGAGTCACTATTCGTTTTGAGCCATTTCCAGCAAAAAAAATAAATTTTTTTGGCCACTGAAAAATGTTTTGGACTTGGAAAATGTCACCCAATTTTTCCTTCATAATGAAAGCTGTGCGGAATAAACTCATAGAACACTTCAAGATAGAGCCTAAGTATTGGCACATTCAAATAGGAAATCATATATTGCGGTTTGAGTGGTGACCTTGAGTTTGACCTACAATGACCTTGAATGGTCAAAAACGACCTTTTCTGTGGAAAAAAAGCCGATGAATTTTGTCTTTGGTGGCCCTTTTCTCGAAATCTATTCAATTTTCCTCAAAATGCATAAGATTCTCCCTATGTACCTTTCTGATGTGTACAAGTTTTGTTGCCTTTGAATCGACAGTCTGTGAATATATGTCATTAACAACAAAAATCTTCCGAGATGTAACTTGATTTGTTATTAGAGTCCATACAGAAAATAGTTTCCGGCAACATTTACGGACATGTTTTGACAACAGAGTTTAAGATCAGTGTAACCAATTTACATTTTGTACATATTAGAAAATCAATACTCTGTGCAATTCTCATGATTGCCGGTAAGCTACAGCACCCTTGGTGCTATGTTTGGCTTTATTGTCAAACCATGACGAAAATATATGAAATCATACTTTGTGCGATTCAATTTTACTTCGTTCTCACATCAGTATACAAGCTATAAATTATTTCATTTTACCTAGTATGGTTTCAGTGATACAACAGAATATACAAAGTCAATTTAGTACTTTGTATGACCCCCTCTAGCGTTGTATAAGACACGGGTACGACGAAGCATAATAGAAATTAGATTTGAGAGTTTTTGATCAGGAATATCTCGCCAACAGTCAGGGGTTGCCTGGGTCAATTCAGCTACTTTTGTTGGGGGTTGTTCAGTTTGTTCAGCGCCCGAGAGATTTCCGACCACAGGTTCTCGATCGGGTTCATATCCGGTAACATCGCAGGCCATGCCATGTGCTCCAGGTCCGCGTTCTATAGGAATTCGATCACTCGTCGGACTCGATGGGCTGGAGCATTGTCGTCTTGGAGGACAAAATTTGCTTGGAAGTGTCTCCTCGCAAATAGACGCATTTCGGTTTCTAAGATGTGAATGTACTGGTTCTGATCCATGTTCCCCTCCAGCACGTGCATGTCCGACTTGTCACTATTATGGAAGGCGCCCCAGTGACTCAACCACCGCTAGCTTGCACCCTAGGAAGCACCCTGGAGGGCCTCATGGTTCAGTCTGCGGACTCGGACACGGCCATCTTGTCCATGAAGCAGGAATCTGGATTCGTCACTGAAAACGACATGTTCCCAGTGACCAACAAGCCAGTTCAGGTGGTCACGTGCACATGCAAACTGTGCCTCTTGGTGTCGTCTTTGTAGCAGAGGCTTCATCAAGGGTCGTCTGGCGAAAAACCCAGCGTTCAGAAGTCGGTAGTTCACCAAACGACTCGTCACAGGAACGTTGGTGAAACGCATCCACTCGACTCGGAGCAGGGAGGAATGCTTCGTCCGGCCATTACGGCACAGTCTCAGCAGATAGCGGTCCTGTCTCATTGTTGTTTTCTTGGGTCGACCTGACCTCGGCCTTGGTGTTGCTACCCCGGTCTCACAATACCGTTTCAGGATTTTAGAAACAGCTCCTTGGGTGATCTGGAACGTCAGGACAATCTCTTTCTGACTGGACCCCGCTTGCCGCATTCCAACCATTCTGTTGCACAAATCATCATTCAGTTGACGCCGCATGGTCAGACAATCACCGCTTGTACAGCTAAGAGAGTTCCAGGCCAACAGGGGCCAGTCATTTACTTTTATACCCATCGGTGTTAGGCATTGATCGCCCGTGTAACAAACTACTGTACTACAATTGTTCAATTTCCATCGCGTGATCAGTCATATCATACCATAATATCATCTGAGAAAACTCAGTTGAATGTTTTGAAAAGTCTAGCATATGTTACGCATGACTGGACGTCATAAACCCAATTCACTGGTCGACTGATTAATTAGAATGTGGAAATTTTCGATATATTCCAACCTTTTTTCCTACACTGTATGGGTACCGTAGTTGTATGCTCATATGCTTGTTCTGGGAGTGGATATTCGCACCGCCATCCAAACTAGCTTGTTCTCTGATATAAGATTTTGTTGTACACTTATATCTGCCTATTTTGTTGTACTCCCTGAATGTAGACATAACCATGTTGTTACTTGTCGTATCAGTGTCGTGGAAGGAAGTGACATCGCTCTGAAGAACGATTATCGCGTTCAGATGAAGAGTTCCGGATTCATGATATTCATACCAAGCATGAAGTGGCAGACAGCCTGCCGGGTCGACCTGCGCTACTTTCCTTTTGATAGACAGGCATGCAATGTCACTTTCACAAACTGGAATTACTGGAACACGGTGATTATTTACAGATGGTATACCTATACATGCATCATGAGATGGATTACAGGTCGAATTTATATAACATGTTTATAACGATGAAGATGAATAGAAAGTGAAATGCCATGATACTAATATTACAAATAGTTTAATTAATAATTTCTCAAAAAAGGTGCAATTCAACGTTCGTAAGGTCTACCTGTCATTCTATGAAGAGCATGACACTTGGGAACTGATGAACACGACTATAGCTGCCACGTTCATCCCTACGAGTGAGGAAGATGGATTTCCTCTGCCGATCTTCTACTTTACCATGGAACTTCGACGCAAGCCACTGTACTACATCGGCGCAGTCATCGTCCCCTCCGTTCTGATCTCCCTCATGTCTGGGATGGTGTTCCTACTGCCCGTGGACTCTGGAGAGAAGATCTCACTGGCAGTCACTGTTTCACTGTCGTACACAGTACTGCTGCTCATGATGAGCGAGGTGTCACCACGCAGTGGCGTGTCAGTGCCATTCCTGAGTAAGATGTTACCACACTCTCTAATGTTACAAGGTGTACATGTTAACTTCTATTTGATCACTTGCAAGTGCATTGTGAACTAAAGCGCTTAGTAGTACAATATGCCAATGGTTTTGAGTGACTACTCCTGAACCTTCTGGTTGTTTCAGTGATCTACCTGACGCTGAACATGTGTCAGACAACGATCTGTCTATTGATGACCGTCATCGTGCTCAACATCTACCACCACTCGCCCAGCTCCCGTCCTCCGGCCTGCCTCCGAGCCATCATCATCAAGTGTCTAGGTACGCTCTGCTGCATGTGCCACCTCAGCAAGCCTGGCTGCCGCTCTACTCCCCGCAGGAGCAAAGTCCACACGGAGGAGACCTTGGCGACCATCGATGCTGGGTCCCTTCTCGTGGAAAGAGAGACGGAGGCAACAGCTCCAAAGCTTCAACTGCGACGGGGTGTAGAGGACTACATAGAGTGCCTGCGGATGAAGGCTCAGGAGCAGGACAGACTGGACGAGAACAGAGAAGAGTGGCAGGCCATGGCCAGAATCGTGGACAGACTCTGCCTCTCCATCATTATAGTGACAACAATCTCCGGGGTCGTGGGCCTTTTGACCACTATAAATATTTGAAGTAATTGGTTCAATTTTCTATGTGTGTTGGGGATTCTGTATAATATGTGGAATATTCCATAAAGAATATATCCTTGTACTAATACTGGTACAATGTTTAACTCAATAAATGTCATTGTAGAACGCACAAACATCGATTTATGTCACGATACATGGAAACATTGTTGGTAGGTTGTATACTGATTCCGCCAGGTATACATTAGCTACAACTACATTTACACACTGCCTGCCCCTGATAACGCCAGTGTGTCTTTGTATATGAGTAGTTGGTCCAGTATGGTTTCCAAAAGTGTTTCAATCGAGGTTTTATTGTCATCGTCGAAATCTTGTGGTATCGTTTGGAATAGTTTGATACATACATATATCAATGTAGCGTTATGACGTGGTGGCTACATTAGTAGTGACACCACAGTTATAGTGCGGACAGGTTTATAAGACATTCGCTGACATTCCAGTAATGGGGTATATCTCTTTATCGTGGGGTCGCCGAACTTTACATTGGTGTCTGACCTTTCGAACCACAGTGATTTGTCTCGGTGTCGGTCCTAGGTCGGCTACTACTGTTGACTCACATCACATGTAAATATCGGGTTCCTGACCGCAGACAGGTATAGTACTTGTCTTGGGCACCCATATGGGTGATTAACCACGGTTGACACCTATAACAATAGGCCAGACCGTGGTCTATTCCACGTAGACACACCCGTGGTACAAGTACAATAGACGGCCCAAGTATCATACACTGCGCCATAATACTACTCGTCCACTAAATGGATGCCATTTAATCCGTCTGTCACCTTTTTAATCCTTATTGAATATAGAAGAAGGTGCAGTGTATGATACTTGGGCCCAATAGACAACTCACAGCCTAGTGTATGACTTTACCATGTTTACACTAGTTATTCCTCTCGCTCTTGCTCGAGGATTGACTCGTGTATTCGTCATACCCTACGACGGTTCGTCGTCGATTCTATACATATTACAATAACATTTAATGAATGAATAAGTTCACCATATATAACATATATGCAATAATGTTTCATATATTAAAACATCATACAATACATGGAATATTCGCTTCCATTTTATCTCATCCATTCCCTCAACTCATATTAAACTGTGAACTCCTAAACCTATGAATACATAACATGCCAATCTACCGTATTTGAATGGATACTATATTTCTGAAATACCTAGGCAAGACCAAAAGGGATGACAGCCGATCGGTATGTAATATATCATAATGCCTGTTCTATCTTATGCACATTAGAAGGGTACTTTGAGAGTTCATAATGCTCAAATATCTTCATGCAGCGTCATTTCCACTTCTAATTGTGAGCGGTGGAAATGGCTGCGAAGGGCGCGTCTTACTGAATTAGCATGAAATAGGCTGAAAATATTGATGTCAATTGGTGACATCACGATTCATTGCCTAAGGACGCCGATGTGTTCTCTCGTGCTCGTTGTAGCCGCACTTCACATTATTCTCGTGGGCTCAAACCCAGACTGAGTCACTCTGGTATTATATTCTATGTGAACAAAGTGAACTTACCAGTTTCAAATATACCGTGTAAATATATGCCCTCTGGCTTCATTCGCTTATAAAACTAGAAATGCAAGCACTAGTAATTAAAACTTGTCTTCAGCATTGATGGGAACAGGTTTTGTTAAGCGAAAATAATATATATTTCTCCGCGGTTTGTTGCTTTAATCTGTACAATTTGATACCATAAGTCATGCCTTTATTGATCAATTTCAATTTATTTCGCTTTACTACACATACTGAGCCACAATGAACAAAAAATCGATCGAAAAATGAAGTCCAACTAAAACTTACAAAATTAATGTTTTCATGAATGTAGGCTCTATTGGCCACTATTTACTGGTTATTATATTCTTTTAACTTAGTTTTTTAACTTATTCTTGCTTCGCCACCTCCCTCTTTCTCACACTAACAAATTATACTGAAATCGATATTGTATAATCAACTATAAATAATAAATATTTAGGTAGAAGTAGAACACTCAACTACAATATGTACGTGACATTTTCACCTGTCATTTTCACAATTTCGATGTCAGTGTGCCCAGGCTTGTTCGATAATGACTAATATTGATGCATACATTCCATGTTTGATCCCTGGCGGCTCCATTTGCTTTGTGTACATGAATGCATAGGCAGCTATAATGTGGCTTGTGTTGCACAGTTGAAATAACAATACGCACTGAAATACTGCTGACGGACCAAGAACAATGTGATATTCGCAATGTGAATGTTTAAATGTTGTCATTTCCCCATTTGCTGAAAATGGGACAGCAGGATCCAACAGCAAAGAGTGCCTTTGTTCCCTTTTGAATGGAATCAGCAGACGCATTCAGCATTATTAGGTTACCGGACCTATGGTCCGATAACCTATTGGCGTGGCGTTGCGTCCGGCGTCCGGCGTCCGGCGTCGGCGTCGGCGTTCACATTTTTATCTTTTTTGTTTACGGACCAATCTTTCCGAAATTTTGCACAAAAATGCACAAAAATAATTCAAGAAGGAGGTATTTTTTAGTTTTTTGATTTTCACAATATTTTCAAAATGGCGGCCGTTTTCGTCGAAAATCGGCCAATTTTGGAATTTGGCGGCCATTTTCTCAAAATCTGTTCAGTAACTTTTTTTCTTTTTTTGCACAAGGGTGCCTTATTATGTCCTTCATAATGTGTATAAGTTTCGTTGCCCTTGATGCGCTGGTCTGCGTGTGGCGGCAATTTTGAATTTGTCGTTTTCGTCGAAAATCGGTCAATTTTGGGCTTTGGCGGCCATTTTCTCAAAATCTGTTCAGTAACTTTTTTTCTTTTTTTGCACAAGGATGCCTTATTATGTCCTCCATAATGTGTATAAGTTTCGTTGCCCTTGATTCGCTGGTCTGCGTGTGGCGGCCATTTTGAATTTGTCGTTTTCGTCGAAAAATGGCCAATTTTGGACTTTGGCGGTCGTTTTCTCAAAATCTGTTCAGTAACTTTTTTTTTTATTGATGCATAACACTCCTCATATGTACCCCTGTGACATGTATAAATTTCGTTGCCCTTGAATCGCTCGAAGTGGGCCATTTTGGGCCCAAACTCGGCCCAAATGGGACTTTCCCATGTTAAATTCTCCTATGCTTTATAATGGGACACATTAAAGCCTAATATCTCACTTAATATTGAGATTAAAGACTAGGAATCAATTGTAGACATATAGGAAATGATATATGCTGAATATTCTCGTGACCTTGAATTTGACCTTTGACCTCATTTTCAAGGTCACATGACAAAATGACTAATATCTCGCTTATTATCGACTTTACAGCTTAGGAATCAATTGTGAACATATAGGAAATGATATAAGCTGAATATTCTCGTGACCTTGAATTTGACCTTTGACCTCATTTTCCAGGTCACATAACAAAATGGCTATATCTCGCTTATTATCGACTTTACAGTTTAGGAATCAATTGTGAACATATAGGAAAGGATATATGCTGAATATTTTCGTGACCTTGAATTTGACCTTTGACCTCACTTCCAAGGTCACAGGACAAAATTGCTAATATCTCGCTTATTATCGACTTTACAGCTTAGGAATCAATTGTGAACATATAGGAAATGATATATGCTGAATATTCTCGTGACCTTGAATTTGACCTTTGACCTCATTTTCAAGGTCACAGGACAAAATGGCCAATATCTTGCTTATTAGCGACTTTACAGCTTAGGAATCAATTGTGAACATATAGGAAATGATATATGCTGAAAATTCTCATGACCTTGAATTTGACCTTTGACCTCATTTTCAAGGTCACAGGACAAAATTGCCAATATCGTGCTTATTAGCTACTTTACAGCTTAGGAATCAATTGTGAACATATAGGAAATGATATATGCTGAAAATTCTCATGACCTTGAATTTGACTTTTAACCTCATTTTCAAGGTCACATGACAAAATGGCTAATATCTCGCTTATTATCGACTTTACAGCTTAGGAATCAATTGTGAACATATAGGAAATGATATATGCTGAAAATTCTCATGACCCTGAATTTGACCTTTGACCTCATTTTCAAGGTCACATGACAAAATGGCTAATATCTTGCTTATTATCGACTTTACAGCTTAGGAATCAATTGTGAACATATAGGAAATGATATATGCTGAATATTCTCGTGACCTTGAATTTGACCTTTGACCTCATTTTCAAGGTCACAGGACAAAATGGCCAATATCTTGCTTATTAGCGACTTTACAGCTTAGGAATCAATTGTGAACATATAGGAAATGATATATGCTGAATATTCTAGTGACCTTGAATTTGTCTTTTGACCTCATTTTCAAGGTCAACAGGACAAAATGGCCAATATCTTGCTTATTAGCGACTTTACAGCTTAGGAATCAATTGTGAACATATAGGAAATGATATATGCTGAAAATTCTCATGACCTTGAATTTGACCTTTGACCTCATTTTCAAGGTCACATGACAAAATGGCTAATATCTCGCTTATTATCGACTTTACAGCTTAGGAATCAATTGTGAACATATAGGAAATGATATATGCTGAATATTCTCATGACCTTGAATTTGACCTTTGACCTCATTTCCAAGGTCACAGGACAAAATTGCTAATATCTCATTTATTATCGACTTTACAGCTTAGGAATCAATTGTGAACATATAGTAAATGATATATACTGAATATTCTCGTGACCTTGAATTTGACCTTTGACCTCATTTCCAAGGTCACATGACAAAATTGCCAATATCGTGCTTATTAGCTACTTTACAGCTTAGGAATCAATTGTGAACATATAGGAAATGATATATGCTGAAAATTCTCATGACCTTGAATTTGACTTTTAACCTCATTTTCAAGGTCACATGACAAAATGGCTAATATCTCGCTTATTATCGACTTTACAGCTTAGGAATCAATTGTGAACATATAGGAAATGATATATGCTGAAAATTCTCATGACCCTGAATTTGACCTTTGACCTCATTTTCAAGGTCACATGACAAAATGGCTAATATCTTGCTTATTATCGACTTTACAGCTTAGGAATCAATTGTGAACATATAGGAAATGATATATGCTGAATATTCTCGTGACCTTGAATTTGACCTTTGACCTCATTTTCAAGGTCACAGGACAAAATGGCCAATATCTTGCTTATTAGCGACTTTACAGCTTAGGAATCAATTGTGAACATATAGGAAATGATATATGCTGAATATTCTAGTGACCTTGAATTTGACTTTTGACTTCATTTTCAAGGTCAACAGGACAAAATGGCCAATATCTTGCTTATTAGCGACTTTACAGCTTAGGAATCAATTGTGAACATATAGGAAATGATATATGCTGAAAATTCTCATGACCTTGAATTTGACCTTTGACCTCATTTTCAAGGTCACATGACAAAATGGCTAATATCTCGCTTATTATCGACTTTACAGCTTAGGAATCAATTGTGAACATATAGGAAATGATATATGCTGAATATTCTCATGACCTTGAATTTGACCTTTGACCTCATTTCCAAGGTCACAGGACAAAATTGCTAATATCTCATTTATTATCGACTTTACAGCTTAGGAATCAATTGTGAACATATAGTAAATGATATATACTGAATATTCTCGTGACCTTGAATTTGACCTTTGACCTCATTTCCAAGGTCACATGACAAAATGGCTAATATCTCGCTTATTATCGACTTTACAGCTTAGGAATCAATTGTGAACATATAGGAAATGATATATGCTGAAAATTCTCATGACCCTGAATTTGACCTTTGACCTCATTTTCAAGGTCACATGACAAAATGGCTAATATCTTGCTTATTATCGACTTTACAGCTTAGGAATCAATTGTGAACATATAGGAAATGATATATGCTGAATATTCTCGTGACCTTGAATTTGACCTTTGACCTCATTTTCAAGGTCACAGGACAAAATGGCCAATATCTTGCTTATTAGCGACTTTACAGCTTAGGAATCAATTGTGAACATATAGGAAATGATATATGCTGAATATTCTAGTGACCTTGAATTTGACTTTTGACCTCATTTTCAAGCTCAACAGGACAAAATGGCTAATATCTTGCTTATTATCGACTTTACAGCTTAGGAATCAATTGTGAACATATATAAAATGAGATATTCTGAATATTCTCATGACCTTGAATTTGACCATTGACCTCATTTCCAAAGTCACAGGACAAAATTGCTAATATCTCGCTTGTTATCGACTTTACAGCTTAGGAATCAATTGTGAACATATAGGAAATGATATATTATGCTGAATATTCTCGTGACCTTGAATTTGACCTTTGACCTCATTTTCGAGGTCAACAGGACAAAATGGCCAATATCTTGCTTATTAGCGACTTTACAGCTTAGGAATCAATTGTGAACATATAGGAAATGATATATGCTGAAAATTCTCATGACCTTGAATTTGACCTTTGACCTCATTTTTAAGGTCACATGACAAAATGGCTAATATCTCGCTGATTATCGACTTTACAGCTTAGGAATCAATTGTGAACATATAGGAAATGATATATGCTGAATATTCTCATGACCTTGAATTTGACCTTTGACCTCATTTCCAAGGTCACAGGACAAAATTGCTAATATCTCGCTTATTATCGACTTTACAGCTTAGGAATCAATTGTGAACATATAGGAAATGATATATGCTGAATATTCTCGTGACCTTGAATTTGACCTTTGACCTCATTTTCAAGGTCACAGGACAAAATGGCCAATATCTTGCTTCTTAGCGACTTTACAGCTCAGGAATCAATTGTGAACATATAGGAAATGATATATGCTGAATATTCTAGTGACCTTGAATTTGACTTTTGACCTCATTTTCAAGCTCAACAGGACAAAATGGCTAATATCTTGCTTATTTTCGACTTTACAGCTTAGGAATCAATTGTGAACATATATAAAATGAGATATTCTGAATATTCTCATGACCTTGAATTTGACCATTGACCTCATTTCCAAAGTCACAGGACAAAATTGCTAATATCTCGCTTATTATCGACTTTACAGCTTCGGAATCAATTGTCAGCATATAGGAAATGATATATTATATACTGAATATTCTCGTGACCTTGAATTTGACCTTTGACCTCATCTTCAAGGTCACAGGACAAAATGGCTAATATCTTGCTTATTAGCGACTTTACAGCTTAGAAATCAATTGTGAACATATAGGAAATGATATATGATGAATATTCTAGTGACCTTGAATTTGACTTTTGACCTCATTTTCAAGGTCAACAGGACAAAATGGCCAATATCTTGCTTATTAGCGACTTTACAGCTTAGGAATCAATTGTGAACATATAGGAAATGATATATGCTGAAAATTCTCATGACCTTGAATTTGACCTTTGACCTGATTTTCAAGGTCACATGACAAAATTGCTAATATCTCGCTTATAATCAATTGTGAACATATAGGAAATGATATATGCTGAATATTCTCATGACCTTGAATTTGACCTTTGACCTCATTTCCAAGGTCACAGGACAAAATTGCTAATATCTCGCTTATTATCGACTTTACAGCTTAGGAATCAATTGTGAACATATAGGAAATGATATATGCTGAATATTCTCGTGACCTTGAATTTGACCTTTGACCTCATTTCCAAGGTCACAGGACAAAATTGCTAATATCTCGCTTATTATCGACTTTACAGCTTAGGAATCAATTGTGAACATATAGGAAATGATATATGCTGAATATTCTCGTGACCTTGAATTTGACCTTTGACCTCATTTTCAAGGTCACAGGACAAAATGGCCAATATCTTGCTTCTTAGCGACTTTACAGCTTAGGAATCAATTGTGAACATATAGGAAATGATATATGCTGAATATTCTAGTGACCTTGAATTTGACTTTTGACCTCATTTTCAAGCTCAACAGGACAAAATGGCTAATATCTTGCTTATTATCGACTTTACAGCTTAGGAATCAATTGTGAACATATAGGAAATGAGATATTCTGAATATTTTAATGATATTGAGTTTGACCTTTGACCTAAATTTCAAGGTCAGTCATTTTATTTTCAAAGTCAGATTACAAAATGGCTTATATCTCGCTTATTATCAAATTTAAAGCTTAGGGGTCCATAGTGAACATATAGGAAATGATGTATGCTGAATAGTTTGGTGATCTAGAATTTAACTTTTGATCCCATTTTCAACGTTAGAGATATGGCGATTTCAGTGGTCACCTTGAATTTGACCTTCAACTTTCTCGGCTTAACTCTGTATATTTCTCCGGTAACCTTTCTAGCCCATTGGGCTAATTTTTTTTCTTTGTCCGCCAGTATATATGTTTGTATTCAGTTGTTTCCGATAGTGAATCGTTCGGCTTGAACTCGACATCACCGCTGAACAGGATTAATAACGTTACATGTTAACGTCCCCACTAGATTGTTCGTGTATGCGTTGTGGGTGCAAACATACATAAAACTTGCCTGTGTTTATCTATTTCAGTAAACAAATATTTTTCACTGATAATTTTCTGGAAGATTCTACACATATGTGACATTCTAGATATAACTTATCCAGAATTACAATATTACTCAAAGGTCATTTCCCATTGGAAAGAACCTTATGTCAATTTCAAGGTCATCATGAACATGCATCATGCATAACATACTTTATATATGCTCATAATACAAAACTATCATTATCGAAGATGCTGCGACTCGATTTTGGGGAGGGGGTGGGGGTGGGGGAACCTGCTCAGTAGCTTCAGCTGTATGTATCATTTTCACGAAAGGCGGCGCTCCAGCACCCGTCTTTCACACAATTCGTCCTTTGCATTCTGGGATACCGAAAATAGTTCCAACATGGATGCCTCTATGAATCGAAGTCAGTTTGAATGTTTGTGATATTTTGTTACAGACAGGACATATTATCGAAAACTATACAATTTTTAAAGAGATTGTGATAGAATAACTCCAGTAGCGGTGTCCGTGGCAATCTTTAGTGCCTCTAAAAAATCCATGGCTGAGGCATGACTGCCTAGTCGATCCGTTCAAAACAAGGAAGCACGTGCTCGTGTTTACAAAACGCGCATTAATTTGGACTATTTGTTGCCGCGCATTGACACTGCCCCTGATTCAGGGGACCAGAGAATCGGTTATTACAAAGACGGGTGCTTCGGAGTGCCGTCTGGTGGACAAAACGCTGTATGTATAAATACATTACAACCGATTAAGCGAGATCATGATTATTTCAATAGGAGAACTAAAATACAACATTTTTTTAATTAAAATATCTAAAGCTACAGTGGCGTTACTAGAGGCAAGTTGCAAACGTTTCTATCATCATTAGTTTTAGTATACCGAATGTGGACCAATAATGGACCGTTAAGCTACACGTAGGCCTATTGTCGTAGTTTTTCGTCCATCGTCCCGTTCCGTCCGTCCAGCCATATTCTTTCATTCCGAAATAGACTGTGCCAATACCCAAAATGTTTTTATTTGCTTCTACCAAAGCAACTACCTTCGAATGTATGCAATATTTTTTTCAAAACAATTTTTTTGTGTAACTCATCTAATACAAGATAACTAAACATGTTCACATTGATTGTCATGATTACATTCCGTCCGAGTTGTATTTCCCATCCGTTTTAACACACGTTTTATGCCAGATTTGTATATAAACAAACGAAGTGTTTCCATCAAAGTTTGACCCTGAAAACTGGAATTTGAAAGAGTTTGATGTACTTTGAGGTGATTTGACGTGACGAGTTTGACCACGTACACCCATCATCAAACAACATCAAACTCACTTTTACGGGTTTTCATTAGTTTGAAGTTGAAAGTTTGATCGTGTAAACCATCCTTTAGGTGATCCATATCAAGCGCGCTTTCATCTAAACATATTTACCTAGTGTGAGGCTATGTTTTGGCATGTAATTTAGTGTGTTTCCCGACTGGTGAATGCCTAGCCCCAGCAGTGGCATTCTTCAACCTATTAATCGGTGGGAGTTTGTAGCCCAAGACAGAAATACATGTAACACCATGAAACGACAGACAAATATCAACATGTGACTGATGATAGAATAGGTAGGATACTTCAGTCAACCATGCATGGCATCGTCATGCGTAACAGGCCGTTTTCAGTCCGTTGTGCATTCATGATTTATTACATCAAAATAAAGCCTCAAAATACATTGAGCCATGTATACGCATAAAGTCAAGTTCATGTAAATGTGTATTTCACATGACGTACTAGTAAGTGGCGATGAAGCTATATTTTCTTACGAAATTTCAGAATTGTATCTCATAAAATGAAAAAATTGGCAATCTACCCAACCCTACCTGTTCTGTGTGATTAAATACATTCGTATTACACAGTGAGATAAAACAAAGAAGTTTGTGGCCCTATTCGTGCACCAAAGTATTTCACATATTACATACCTTCTGAATCCCAATTAACCCAAATGTAAACCCGGAAGTTTACATTGAATTTACATTGTGCCCCCCCCCCCCCCCTCCCCGGTTAAATTATTTTTGGAACCACCCCTGAGTGGATTTTCTCATTTAACGCATATCCCATGCTCAATATTTCTTTCTTCTTTGCGCTCGTCATGATTACCAATAACCCGCTGGAGATCTGATTATGTACAGTCCTGGTTATGTGGAGTCCAGAGTACATTGTAATATATATATATATCATATATTGGATACGTGAACTAGGCACAGCTACACCTTATGGCTGTAACGATAATATCAGTTCAGTGGGAAACCTGACAAGCCCAGGATGCAGTTCAGTCAATGTAATGAATTTATTTACATCATTTACACGTAGGAAACGAAGCCATGGACAACGACATTATAATCGACCATCTATTCTTTATATTTCCTTTGATTATCTACTTGGAATATTGAAAGAGCCACTAGGACTACACTATGTTCGCACTAAATTATTTGCCATACCTCATGTTAAACTTAAAGAACTAGAAGACCAATGTCCTACCCACTATATCAGAAATACCAATAGCTATGAATTTTAGCCTGTATTCCATTATCATGGATATTGTTTATCATCGGCTTTATAAGCCAACACAGACTTCCGAATATCTACCACCCAAACGGTCTTTTCTGAAGATAAAATTTGCCAATAAAGGTATCGATGCAATTAACATCAGTAATATATTACATCATAAGTCTGTTCAGTCCCAGGTACCATCATACTTCACTGACACGGCCGCTCCATCTATATCCTACTCATATACCAAATCTGTTGCTTCCAAGATATTCAACTACAAACAAACATTGAATGATTTGGATATTGATGATCTCTAAAATAACCCACCCTCCTGCACTCGCATTAACTCTCCGTTCATACACGATCCAGTTGGGCATGTTATTTCAGGAGACATCAATATAGTGGAGAATGAATCATTGAAAGACATTGTGTCCAAAGGTCCCAAATATAGAGAGCCCACGTCGTTTTCATGGAGATACAATTTCAAGTTAATCATGGATGCAGTTGAGGAGCATGCCAGAAAATGGACAAAGCGAGAAAAAGGAGAAACTGATTCTCTGTCAGAATGGGTCAAACAGATTAGGTCATTGGTAAACAAACGCATTAATGTTTTGTCAAAGTCAGTTAGTACTAAATACAGCTCTGTTTTCAATGATCCCGTGGTTACTAATAGTTTGTTGAAACTTCAAGAAAGGTTCGTCATTGTCCCTGCAGATAAAACTTCTAACAATGTTGTTTTTGTTTGTAAAGCATACTATATACAGTGTCTGTTTGACGAAATGGGTATTGCCAACAATACTAATTCCAATAGTACATACCAAGCCATTACCGTGCCCAAACAGGATATCTTATCAAATCATGTGTCTGTATTGCATTCGTTCGGTATTACTACCTCATGTAAAGATTCTAATCTACCAAACTTATATTGGATCCCAAAGTTGCACAAAAATCCACACAAACAAACTTATATTTCAGGTTCAGCGTCATGTTCTACCAAAGCCCTTTCTAAAATATTAACTGTTATATTGTCTAAAATTAAACAGGATCTTCAAAAGTACTCTGAAACCATCTATTCTAGAAGTGGTATAAACCAAATGTGGATATTAAAAAATTCCAAATCTTTATTGGAATATCTACATGCTCACACGCTTTCAAAAGTAACGTCTATCAAAACATTTGATTTCACCACTTTGTACACAACTATACCTCATTCTGAACTGAAGTCTCAGCTTAAAAAACTAATCAATAATTCATTTTTCTCTAAAAAGGGACAACGTCGGTACTACTATATTGTAGTTAAATATAATACCGCTTATTTTGTTAAAGGCGACTCTGATGCCCCATACAAATATACTGAAATAGATGTGGTAAATATGGTTAATTTTCTGATTGATAATATTTTTGTGGAATTTGGTGGTCGAATATTTCAACAAACTATTGGTATTCCCATGGGTACAAACTGTGCACCATTATTGGCAGACCTGTTTTTATACTCATATGAATCAGATTTTATCCAACATTTACAACGAGGAGGTTCTAAGAAACTAACATGTAATTTTAATTTCACTTTCCGATACATAGATGATGTATTGTCGCTAAAAAAGTTTGGTGATTATTTGGATGTCATATATCCTAAGGAACTTGAAATTAAAGATACTACAGACTCCGCTAATTTTTCCAAATATCTAGACCTGAGGTTGGAGATTGATAATGATTCTAACCTGTCAACTAGATTATATGACAAACGTGATGATTTCAATTTTTCCATAGTCAATTTCTCTTTTCTAAGCAGCAACATTCCTATGTCACCGGCATATGGTGTGTTTGTTTCTCAATTTATGCGCTATTCCAGAGCTAGTTGCAAATATGAGGACTTTGTCTATCGAAGTGCCCAGCTAGTCTCTAAACTGCTGCGACAAGGATATGTTTTACCAAGACTTATAGCTGCGTTTAAGAAATTCTATGGACGTCATCATGATCTGGTTGATAAATACAGCAAATCCATGTCTGCCATGCAACTAGATCTATTTTCATGTTAATTTTGGGGAATTCATGACGGGTGTCACTAGTGGGGCAGGAAATGCTCACTCTTTCTGGAATACCTGATTTCACCTCCTAATGGCCATTTTTGGGGTTCATGAGTTTTCTCTCACTTCGTATGCCTGATATGACTTTCTGTCCCCGGACTATGAGATTGGATAACGGACCCTGTTTTGTTTGCTCGGAATACTTAATACTGGTTATTGATTCCACGTCTATTAAATCAATTAAAATATTATGGTAAATTTAATTATTTTAACAAATTCAAATTCAGCACTATAGCTTTTGGGGTATTGAGATAGGAACAAACCATTCTCGTCAACTCACATGAGGCTTTATCAGAAGTACACAAAATTTCATTTTCCCTACGCCTGTGGTGTATGTGGTGTATGGCAAAACTTCTCTTGATCTCGACCTCGCGTTTTGGCGAACCTTGGTCTTTTTCTCCAAGAGTTCTGTACAAACTTGGTTGAAACCGTCCCATAGAATCCCTACGATTAATCTACCAAATAATCTAAAACCTTTCAGAGTTTTCACTACACCGAGCACATGACTTTAGTTCACGGCATGTCTGTCCATATACTAGAACAAATATGTTGAGGCGAAGTGGTATAATTGACCCGTCCGCGCATTAGATCCCAATGATGGTAGCATATATAGTACTGTATAATATATTGTATAATGGTAACTGTGTAATTTCTATGTAATGGGTCGGCACAGGAAGACAGCCTCTGTTATGAGCCCCACAGCAATGTATTTTGTTTTTATTGTCGCCTCCATCAGGAAGCGACATACTCAAATACGATTATACCGGCCCATGGATAGATACGTTGGTCCGGTCCTGCAATAGTACCGCAGCATTTGTTTTAAAATGTTTAGTGTCAACAAGCAGATGGAAACAATCACTAAAAAAGTATTCCAGTTAGACTGTGAAACGTTCTCAAATTTTCTTCATGCCTGACAACCGCAAAATATTGCGAGTACTTCGATAGATTTGACCGATCAGACAGCGGTTTCCCTGGAATTCCCCGCCTCCGTGGGGATGGCTTGAGCACTGTTCCGAGAGATGTCATTCTTGAATGAGAACGTATTGCCCACCATTCAAAATGTCGGGGAAAAGTTTGTCGAAAAATATTCATGCACGTACCGGTTCCTTTCTTATCAACCGATGTACACAGTATACTTGCGATCATGAAGTTTTGGAAATGATTAAATGGGCATTTGTTTTGCAGCATTCAACGAGAACTTAGAAATATAAGGCATTTGTATTTATATGATATGACAGTCAGTTAAAAACAGGCAAAAGGGGACGGATGATCAAACACCGCTGACTCGGCGCTGTGTCTGTATCGATTTTCTACTCGGTTCTGGTGACAGGATGCATAATGCTTTGCGGAAATATGTTTTAGGTCTAAAAAAAATAATTTTCTGTTTCTCGTCCCCGCCCGCCTGTGTTCAAAAACAGCCTCCCGGATTTGATTCTCAAATAAAAAATAAAAAATGTTCCCGCCCCTATTTTGAGGATAGTGAATGGTCGAGACACCAAATCACACCATGCAACTTAGGCATATATTTAACTTACCTCCTTGTTTTCACTCTCCGCCAAATGAAACAAAGACATTACCAGTTTTCAAAAACAGTTATTCTATGTGGTCACGTGTATGTAATAATACATATAAATTGTGATCAAGAATTGATTTACTAAATTCTTCATGAATACTTCAATGGACATATTAAATGATAGAACGGTTCTCCACAATTACACATCATTGATATATATTATCAACTGACGGTTTTGATAATAATACTACTAGTACACAGAATCATCCTGTCTGTGCTGACTGCTAGGATGATGGCACACCAGTAGTGCCAAGGTGCCCGGCCTAAAGGTTTCAAGCCCAAATAAATCAAGCCTCTAGAAATGAATTCATTAAAGTCATGTGTTACACATGATTTCAATTCTAAAGGCTTGATTTATTTGGGCTTGAATGCATCTGTGCGCAAGTATTTTTCAATCAATCAACAAATCAAATTTATTTTCATATGACTGTGTAAAATGTCGTCCCACCAAAAATAAAAAATAAAAAGTGCCTCCCCACCCAATTTTCTCTTGAGCTGAGGACAGTATTTTTTGCAAAATAAAAAAATGAAAATTTAAAAAATAAAAAGTGCCTCCCTACCCAGTTTTGAAAAATTAGGAGGACGAGAAACAGAAAATTAATTTTTTTTAGGCCTTATGGCGATTTTTCTCGTTCGATGCAGTTTGACGAAATATTTCACCCAAAAAATATTGTTTTACAGGTCGAATACTATATGATGTATAGATGTGAATAATGGAGTCTAGGCGTACAAGTTAAGTTTATATAGCATGTTAAATCTATATTGACGAACTATCGTGCAGAGGTGTTTCGAATTGATATGGGTCTGGAAAAGGTCTGGAAATTGTTCCATTTTGAGTCTGCAAAGTCCCTGATCTTGTTATTCACAGAAAAGTGAAAACTATGTGACTATAATTGCAGTGTGTCAATACTACAGCAATGCAGACTCAAATAAACTTCCCATTCCCCACACGAATCGAGCTACCCTCTATTACTTGTGTAATAACTACAATAATTATTCTGTTATTCCTCACGCTATGGAAATAAACTACTGCTACTACTGAAGATAAATTCAACGTGTCAGAATGAATCCTTGTGTATCTCACGTGAACATATGAGTTGGCATGTATATATAGTCAGGAGGAGATGACTGGCCAAACAGTGCGAGGGTTGTTTCTAAACCATATTTTTATGCTGATTCACAAAAAAAATAAAAATCTTTAAAAAATCTGACTGGTCGTTTTGTCACAAATTGACTTTGAAATGAGGTATCGTCACTTACACGTTTCGTAAACTGGGATCGTGAGAAATAAACGCCATACATTCTAAGTAACCCTGTACTCGCTCTAAATGTGCAAATGCGATATATATGGTAATAACAACAATTGGTGAAGCAATATATATAACATATTGGAAACGCAAAACACATTTATTCCATATTCATATTAGCATGTTATCACTTTAGATTCAAACCGGTATCATATTCAGATCCTTCAAAATCGGGATTTTTTTCCAATACACCCAGTTTGCATAACAATCATATATTCACTCATTAGATAGAATCTCTGAGCTATTTGAAACATTTTGATACCGCTAACACCCACATAGTTGCAAAACTGGTCAAATGATAATATATTTTGAGTGATAATCTTAGCACAGAAAAACTGATGCATCTTCTAAAAACTGTGAACAAACAGTTTTCCAAATTGTAACGTTAATTTCCTTTGAATCTCATTTGTTTTAAATGCATGAAGTCAAGTTTGAAAATGTATATTTATTATACATGTATTACTAGTAGTACTGGCACATACAAGTGATCAATTAATATGATTGTTGTGGATAGAAGGAAAATAATAGATTGATATGAAGTACTAGTATACTTTTTCACTGAACATAGCCAAATTCTGTTCATATGAGAGTCAAAACAAATTAGCACAACATAAACCAGTGAAATAATAATTTGTTCAAGGAAACGTCAGTTTAGTGACACTTTTCGGCCAGTGACCTTACATAAACGGTCCCCAGATCCTGGTCAATCATTAATATTTAAAATGACATATCATTGAAAGATACCAAAAGGCCCACGACCCCGAAGATTGTTGTCGCTATAATGATGAAGAGGCAGAGTCTGTCAACGATTCTGGCCATGGCCTGCCACTCTTCTCTGTTCTCGTCCAGCCTGTCCTGCTCCTGCGCCTTCGCCCGGAGGTACTGTATGTAGTCCTCTACACCCGGTGGCAGTTGAAGCCTTGGAGCTGTCACTTTCGTCTCTGTTTCCACCAGAAGGGACCCAGCATCGATGGTCGCCAAAGTCTCCTCTGTGTGGACTTTGCTCTTGCGGGAATTGGAGAGACAGCCAGGCTTGCTGAGGTGGCACATGCAGCAGAGTGTGCCCAGACACTTGATGATGATGGCTCGGAGGCAGGCCGGAGGACGGGAGCTGGGCGAGTGGTGGTATATGTTGAGCACCATGACAGTCATCATCAAACTTAACGTCGTCTGACACATGTTCAGCGTCAGGTAGCTCACTGAAACAGATTGCTTTTGGTGACAAACACTTGCTTACAAGTGAATTCTTGTACTAAGGAATCGAATCTAAATCGATTGAAGAAACTAGCCACTGGAATGCCGATGTAGGAAAAAGACACGACCAATGCACTGCCCATGTCAAGACTTGATAGACCCCATAGTAAGCACATCTATAATCACTATACTTACTGAGATAAGGCATAGACACTCCACTTCTCGGCGTTACCTCGCTCATCATGAGCAGCAATACGGTGTACGAAAGTGACACGGTGATTGCCAGCGAGATCTTCTCTCCAGAGTCCACGGGCAGCAGGAACACCATCCCAGACATGAGGGACACCAGGACGGAGGGGGTGATGACGGCGCTGATGTAATACAGCGGCTTGCGCTTGATTTCCAAAGTAAAGTAGACGGTTGGCAGGGTTGAACCATGTTCCTCGTCTGTAATCTTTATCGTCGAGCCGACCCTTGTGTTCACCAACTCCCATGTGTCATGTTCCTCGTAGAGTATCGTGTGCATTTTGCCGACGACAAACCGCACCTTTTTGTTTCAAGTGAAAAAAAATCATAATTATTTCTCAAAATTGGGACATATTTCACACATTGCATAGACTACGTTTTACTCATTATTTGAACTCCATACATGTACGTTGGACATCTCCATACATCCCATTCGAGGCACTTGCCAAGATTAGATCATGTGTAAATTATTGCAAACCTTTGTACCGTAGTTCCAGTTGGCAAAAGTGACGTTGCATGCTTGCCTATCAAACGGGAAGTATAGCAGGTTAACTTTGCACGTTGTCTGCCACTTCATAGCCGGTACAAATGCCATGAAGCCAGAGCTGCTCATTTGAATACGGTACTCGTTCTTCAGAGCGATGTCGCTTCCTTCCACGACACTAGTGCACACAACAAAATATTATAATATTTTGTTGCAAAACTATCTTGTGCCCGTACCACTCACGTACTTTTAAAGATTAGCTTAAGATGAACGAGTAGTACCTCATCATGATAAAAGCAAATTGGATTGGACGAAAGTCAGACCCCGATGTCGTAGCACACCTGTTGTAGACGACCACCTCCGGGACCCAGACTTCCTCGCTGGGCAGCACGATGTCCGTCACGTTCCCATACTTGGAGGAGTCCCACGTCAGGAAATCGTCAGTCCAGGACTGAAGAAGTCATTTAAATACATCACAACAACACAATCACAACATCACAATGGAAAAACATACGAGTCCATGGTATGTCGAATACTTTACCATTATCATCCATCCAAAACTGTTCAACACCTGGGATTTTTCTTCCTGTCAAAATAAGTAAAACGATTCAAACTTAATTACACAATACCAATAAGCGAAATGTAACACCTGATACTACGTTGTTCCTCAGTTGTGAAATGACCTGGATATATGTAGCTCAATGAGAATGATACATATATTCCACAGTGTAACTTGATCATGTATGTTCACAACGCAACATACCGATATATACTGGGAGGAAAGGTTTTACTCAGTTCACTTTATTCAAAGTTCTTATGTATTCCGGTCTTATGCATTTCTGATGTTTTGGTTTGCATTCGAATGATAATGATCAGGATGTGCAGATCATTAAGTTGGCAGTACAATCAGGGATCAGTGGTGCTCATTGAAAAACTTACCAGGCTTTCGATCTTTTTGACGGCAAAGTCTAAATCTACAATCAAATCTTTACTGGTGTTCATTTTTGGGCGACAAAATTTGTTGTAGTTTCGAATCACATCTTGGAGAACTCTCGCTTCGTGTCCCTTTGCTCTACCTTCGATAAGAACGAAACATTTCGCCGTTAAATGTCACATCAAGGAAGTCACCAACATACGGAAGTGTATTGCTATCAAGTGTGTAAAAATTTGTATCTCGTACGTACGACTTACTAACTCGTATGTACGACTTACTAACTCGTATGTACGACTTATTAAGTTGTATGTACGACTTATTAAGTCATATGTACGACTTATTAAGTCATACGTACGACTTATTAACTCGTACGTATGACTTATTAATTCGTACGTACGACTTATTAACTCATACGTACGAGTTAATAAGTCGCACATACGAGATATAAGTCATATGTACGAGATACATTTTTTTACACACTTGATAACAATACGTTTCACTACGGAAGCGTAGTGTTATCAAGTGCGTTAAATTTCTTATCTCGTACGTATGAGTTATATCTCATACATCTGACTTATTAAGTCGTATGTACGACTTAATAACTCATACATATGACTTAGTATCTCATAAGTACGACTTACTAACTCGTACGTATGAGTTAATAAGTCGTACGTACGGGTTAATAAGTCATACGTAGGAGTTAATAAGTCGTATGTACGAGTTACTAGGTCGTACGTACAAGATACTAAGTCGTACGTACGGGTTAACAAGTCGTACGTACGAGTTAATAAATCATACATACAAGTTATTAAGTCGTACGTATGGGTTATTAAGTGGTACGCACAAATATAAGTCGTACATACGAGATAATATTTTTTACACCCTTGATAGCAATACGCTTCCGTACCAACACATGTACGAATGAAAATATACATGTACTTGACACACTAAAATACCTGTACATTCATGAATTCCAGAAAAACCGAAAATCAACATGGTCGTGTATATGAATCCAGAGACGTTACACATTTTTTGCCTCGAGTTTTCGTTGCAGTTCAATTCCCAGCCAGAGACGCTCTAAATTCTAATAGATTCGGATGGCGTCAAATCAGCCTCATTAAAACAAATGACATCACGTGATGTATTCCTGGCTTTATGTGCAATAAAAGCCAACAGAATCTTGGTATTATGCGTACATGTGTGTTTTGTTTCAAAGCGCTCGTCAATGAATACTTAGATTGACATTTGGGTTCTGACAGTGTATGCGTAGGATAATGCCCCCGTAGCGATGTTTCAGGCACGTATATTGAATGAATACATGCGAATTCGACCAAACACGCCTGGTTATGCTCGGGAAATGGATCATTTGTTACCGATTCACTGGCTCACGGAGACGGGATTGTGTGGATAATTAACATGACCAGCCTTTCAATCAATATCTATTATGTTCTGTATACTTCTGTATACATTGATATTCATCAAAGAATCAGTGCACAAAAAGCAGAATTTGTGCACATAGATAATCTGGCTAACTCGTTCGTTCTGGATTAGGTACTGTCAACGTCGTTTACTCCCAGTCTCTGGTTAAATGAATCCAGCAAGTGTATGAAGAGCTGCCACATCAATCGGAAACCCACTGTAATTATGTTTGCAGGTTACGAAGAACACGAAACAAATGTGGCAGTTATGGGTAGAGAATAAAACAAGCACACGTGGGTTTTAATATTTAATTTCGTCTGTAAAAACCACTCTGTGTAGTGGGGCGAATAACGGACAAATATCATCAAACATGTTTACTTTTTGGAAGAAAGCATAAAACTATGCATACTGGGGTTTTAATATATGTTGATTACGAATTGATCAGGATACATTTGATCAGACGCCTGTAACCTCTTCAAAATACAAGATTGCCGCCATAAATAAAGTAAATCAAGTTTTGTCATAACCTCGTTCTAGTCACACTATAATGACGATTTTTTGTGTCTAAATATATGGGTTCGAAGGTGACGAATCCGATTCTGAGGCAATTTGAATATTTGGCGGGCATCTTGGAATGTAAATCTATGTAGGCTGAAAAAGTAGGGGCCTACCATAAAAACAGCCATAATCGGTCTCAACATTCGTTGGTTTCTGTTTGACAATATGGTCGACCAAGAAAACACAATGTTTATTGTTTGCTGATGGGGGGGAGGAGTGTCTACCATGGAGATCAGGTTGATCTTGGCAACTGTGGCAGCCTAGATGAATTGGATTTAACTGAACGAACAAGACACACCTTCCGTTCCAGCTGTCCCAAGTTCGCATAATGACAGTCTGAAGTGACTTGAGTTAGGTTCAGGATCAGCCAGAGCCACAACCAGGACAGACCACAGTTCGGGATCTGGTGGAGATAGCCACACATGTACAAGTGACAACGGGTATTCAGTTCGGCTAAATTTACTGTCTACAGAGCTCGTCATTAGAATGTAACCATAAAATAAAAACAAAAAGTCAACTCATTGTTTACAATGGTTGCGATGAGTATTATCCAAGAGAAAAACTTTTGTGGAAGAAACAATCGAGAAATCTCAAACCTGATGAGAAATTGATTGGAAACGAGGTCGAGTATGCCCCTAGAATGTTCTTCAGACCAATACTAAAGGTCGGAGCTTAGGTACAGCTCATTGGGTGACAAACTTTTTGACTTTGCTCAGCCATCGCTACTATTTGTAAGCTTTCCTTGGTCAAAGGGGATATCCAGCGTTTGCTTTTAGATAAGAAATAAAATCACCCCGCCAGAATACCCCCCCCCCCCCCCAGCTCCAGCTTTCCCCAGCTTGGAAAGCTTTTTCAATGGATTGAGAGCTCAGACGAGCAGGCCCACTTTCTGGAGACAGACATGTGAATGAGGATATCTCGTCCATCGCCCCTGGGCCCAAGCCTTCAATCATTTTGATCTCGCTCTCAGAATCAGATCTCACGAACTTAGATGCTTAACCCATTCGAGTGAGTGCATCTAGTTACCAATATGTTGGAATGGTAGTGTGGATTTCTTTGCAGCAAGGTCGCTCATCTCGTCCTGGAGGATTCCGACCCAAACGACACCGTCCAAATCCCGGTTGCTGATCTATTCAAGACGAATAGATCAGCTAGATCTCTAAGGAGTCACAAATGGAGTGACAAGTCCCTCGAGTCAACCTCTTAGCTTTCAGAAGATTTCCAGAATCAACCCAGGGGTGACGTCAGTTTTCAGGGCTCAACCCTTTGTCTCTGATGTCCACTTTAAGGTTGAGCAAGCCATATCACAGGAGGATGATATCTCCAACAAAATCAGCCTGGCATAGTTAGGTGACCGACGTTGCTGAGAAATATCCGTCTCCGATTTCCACTCCCCAATTTAAGACACAGCCCAAAAAAGAACAACCACCCCGAACAGTCTTGTCAGGAATGTGACAACAACTCGAAGTTTAACCCCAAGCTGAACAAGTTCAAGGGCATTGTTGCGGCGGCTCCTTACATATAGATGTATCTCCAGTGGGAGCTTGATTTTAGCTTTGCTCACATGTTTTGGATGCAGAATCCCAATATAAACTTGTAACGGTGATCCTCCACAGATGTTACAAGGTCCGATTCAGTCAGACTCCTGTTCTCCCCCTTCTATGATAGTGTTCACTTCCCACTCTCCAGGGATTGAGAGATTTCAGATTCTCATTCACCGCATTGTCAGGATGCTAGAGAAGCATGCCACTGGGGCTGTACCTCGGATCTCCCCGGCTCCTACAGCCGACTGTTTGTGGTTCCAAAGCTGATTGTCGGTTGGCGGGTGCTCATAGACCTCAGCCTTTACCTAGTTAGTGGGCTAGGAACGATTCCCCATGGAGTGCCACCAAACAGTTCTGGTGTCCCTCCGCGGGGCATACGGATGATGCCAATTGACTTGAACAATGTCTACTTCAAAATTCGATTCATCCATCGTCAAGGTGCAGCTACCGACAGTCCCAAACTTATTCTTTCGGTTTGTCCGAGGCTCCATACTTGTTCACATGTGTCCTCCATCTGATTTCTACCTGGGGTCACAGCTGCAGCATTCGTCTAACGAGGTACCTAGATGATTGGCTGATTACAGTTTGCAACCAGCAGACTTTTGCATCCAACAACGACTTGATAGTCCATCTATGTCAGAAAATCTGCATGATTGTCAACCTGCTGAAATTTTGTTTACAGAGGTTCCACGCACTTATCAAAAGCCTGTTTGGATGAGTTCTACGATCTTTCTGGATCATTTGCTGTGTGGTTCTCATATGTAAAATTTAATTTGACTGATAATAGCATTTTCACGGTATTTTGGTGGCCATATTTGATTTTCGTTCTGAATATGGCTGTCAAATGGTAAAATGACCTCTGAATCGGACAGAGCGTGGTGTCGCAGGTTGATTGGTTGTGTACTGGGTCGGCACAGTAAGACAGCAATGAATCCCGTATATGTACAATGGTTAGGTTGCAGATAATGCACTGGTACAGGAGAACTGATATCACTATCTGTTCGAGGCGTATCAGATATCACACCTCTGGGGGTTTATACTGTCATCTCCATGCTGTGGAAATAAACTACTACTTCTACTACTACTACTGAAGATGAATACAACGAGTCAGAATGAAGTGTTGTTTATCTCACCAAACACAGGAGTTATCTTGTACATAACCGCACGATTTGTGTGGAATGGTTTTACACAATGTTTACATATGTGCGGAATTAGCTTACACAAGATATCGTATAATCAAATGGCTTCTCCAAAAAAGTGCATTCAGTCAAATGCACCTGTATTGAAAATTATCAATATCTAAAATTACATTTCATTGAAAGATACCAAAAGGCCAAAGACGCCAAAAACTGTTGTCGCCATAATGACGAAGAGGCAGAGTCTGTCCACGACTCTGGCCATGGCCTGCCACTCTTCTCTGTTCTCGTCCAATCTGTCCTGCTCCTGCGCCTTCACACGGAGGTTCTCAAAGTAGTCCTCTACCCCCCGTGGCAGTTGAAGCTTTGGAGCTGTTGCTTTCGTCGCTGTTTCCACGAGGAGGGCTCCAGCATCGATGGACGCCAAGGTCTCCTCCATGTGGACTTTGCTCCTGCGGGAAGTTGAGCGGCAGCCAGGCTTGCTGAGGTGGCACATGCAGCAGAGTGTGCCCAGACACTTGATGATGATGGTTCGGAGGCAGGCCGGAGGACGGGAGCTGGGCGAGTGGTGGTATATGTTTAGCACGATGACAGTCATCATCAAACTTAGCGTCGTCTGACACATGTTCATCGTCAGGTAGCTCACTGAAACAAAAAGTTTTACAAGTGGAAAGTACCCACTTACAAACGAATTCATGTACTACATAGATCGGAGAAAAACTACATGTAATTTCTAGTCTCTTGAGGGAGGACAGACCACAACTTTCATCACTATACTTACTTAGATAAGGCATAGACACCCCACTTCTCGGCGTCACCTCGCTCATCATGAGCAGCAATACGGTGTACGAAAGTGACACGGTAATCGCCAGTGAGATCTTCTCTCCAGAGTCCACGGGCAGCAGGAACACCATCCCAGACATGAGCGAAACAAGAACGGAGGGGATGATGACGGCACTGATGTAGTACAATGGCTTGCGTTGGATTATCAAACTGAAGTAGACGGTTGGCAGGGATGTACCATGTTCCTCGTCTGTAATCTTTATCGTCGAACCGACCGTTGTGTTCACCAACTCCCAAGTGTCATGCTCCTCGTAAAGTATCGTGTGCAATTTGCCGACGACAAACTGCACCTTTTTGTTTTGGAAACGTTTATTTTTGCAATATTGTACCATGCTTCACAAATGTATCCACTACATCTTTCTAAATAAACGAACTTCATCCACTCCAGACAGAAAGCTTCAGATACGCCATAGACCTATTCATACACAATAGCTTAGAACACGTTCTATGTGTAGATCATTTCAAACCTTTCTCTGGTAGTTCCAATTGGCAAAAGTCACGTTGCATGCCTGCCTATCAAATGGGAAGTACCGCAAGTCAACTCTGCACGTTGTCTGCCACTTCATGGCTGGTACAAATGCCATGAAGCCAGAGCTGCTCATTTGAATGCGATACTCATTCTTCAGAGCGATGTCGCTTCCTTCCACGACACTAGGGCACACAACAAACTAGTATAACTGTGTATATTACTGGTAGCTAAAGAACAATATTGTATATTGCGAAACTCTCTTGTACCATTCACGCACTATTTATGATCGTGAGTAGTACATGTACCGCGTGATGAAGGCAAATTAGATTGGACGAATATCAGACTCAGATGTCGTACCACACCTGTTGTAGACGACCACCTCCGGGACCCAGACTTCCTCGCTCGGCAGCACGATGTCCATCACGTTCCCATACTTGGAGGGGTCCCACGTCAGGAAATCATCAGTCCAGGACTAAATAAGTCAAATAAAGACATCACAACCCTGATCATGGCTTTGTGAAAAAAATATATGAGTCCATGGCATGTCGAATACTTTACCATTATCATCCATCCAAAACTGTTCAACACCTGGGATTTTTCTTCCTGTCAAAATGTGAAAAACAAATCTGGATTCACGATGCAAACTCTTGATCACACAATTTAAATCAGCTAATTATGCAATTGTAACATTTAGTATTGCGTTGTTCCTCAGTTGCGAAATGACCCGGAAATAGGTAGTTCAAGAGAATGATACCTCATTTATTCCACGGGGTAACTTGATCATATGTTCACCATACTACATACCCATATATACTCAGATGATAGGTTGTACAGGAACTTAATGGGGTACATTATCGAAAGGTACAAATTGTTTGTGTGTTCCTGTAAATAGACCCACGTTGCCATATATTCCAATTTTCACAGTATTCCAGGCATTCCAATTTTCACAGTTTAATCATGCACGACTAAAATTAATCGATATTCATAAAAATGATCGGTGCTGACCAGTAAGGCGACTAAACTTTGTCAACAATACTGACTTTGTTATGCATGGAAGCTTTGCCCAGAAGAGGGCATTAAATGCAACGTGGGTCTTTACTGAAAGACTTCAATAAATTTGCAATTGGCGTAGGTACCCCATTCGTGTAGATCTAACTGGTTTTCATTCGAATGATTATGATCAACGTTCTGATGTAGAGCTCCTTAAGTTGACAGTACAGTCAGGAGTCATTGATAATTAGAACTTACCAGGCTTTCGATATTCTTTACGGCAAAGTCCAAATTTATAAGCAAATCTTCACTGATGTTCATCTTTGGGCGACAAAATTTGTTGTAGTTTCGCATCACATCTTCGAGAACTCTCGCTTCGTGTCCCTTTGCTCTACCTTCGATAAGAACGATAGCAGTTCAATAAAACCATCAATGACGCCACCTACACATGGACGAACGAATAATGTACATGCACCTGGCACACGACAATACCTGCACATTTGTGAATTTCAGAAAAACTGAAAATCAACAAGGTCGTGTATATGAATTCGAAGACGTTGTCCATTTTTTGCGTTGGGTTTTCGTTGCACTTCGACTTTCAGCTCGAGACGCTCTAAATTCCAATAGACCCAGATTACATACGAGTCAAATCAACCTCAATAAAACGAATGCCATCCCGTGAGGTATTCCTGGCTTTATATGCAATTAAATGCCAATAGAATCTCGGTATTATGTGTGTGTTTTGTTTCCAAACCGCTCGTCAATGAATACTTAGATTGACATTTGGGTTCTGGCAGTGTATGCGTAGGATAATGCCCCCGTAGCGACGTTTCAGGCGCGTATATTGAATGAATACAGGTGAGTTCGGCCGACCACGCATTGTTATCGTAGGCAAATGGATAAATTGTTTCCGATTCAGTGGCTCACGGAGGTGGAATTGTGTGGATGATTAACACGACCAGTCTTTCAATCAATATTTAATATGTTTTGTGTACTTCTGTATACACTGATATTCACCAAAGAATCCGTGTACAAAAAGCAGCATCGTTATTTCTGAATAATGTCATAGATCACCTGGTCAACACTCTGTTTCTGGATTAGGGACTGTCGCCGTGATAAAGCTTCCATTTATCTCAGTCTTTGGCTCAATGAACCCAGCACAGGTTATTCAAATGTTAGGAGAATTGCCACATTCTTTTTGCATGTTACAAAAAGTCACGAAACAAATGAGGCAGTTTTAGGTGGAGAATAAATTACGCACACGTGGGTTATTTTTTAATATTTAAACACCAGTCGTTGGTCCTCGAGCAGGAATAATATAAAAATTCACAATAATCGTTTACGTCAGCATCACCAAAGATCTTTTTTATTCGACATCCAAATTGCGAATGATGAAGAATGACTAATGTTTTATGATACATGCTCATAAATAGTGCATGATGTGGGAATATTATTGTGAGGATACAATGAGTTCATGTGAGGATATTTTGACTGCAAAGGTCAAAGGAATGCTGGTCAGCGTGGTATTGCGGGTAGATGTGTTTGTTCAATATTAACCATACAGAAAGTTACACTGTAGAAGGAAGTCTGTGTCCTTGCGCTGTTAGCTGCTGTTTGCATTTCAAATTCCACATACATTAGCAAAGAAACGAACAGCTATCACTGACGTATTCATATGGTGGCACATTGTTACCAAGTGTGTCGTCATATTCTAGTCTATGGTTTTGGCTTATCTAACGCAAGCTACATTTATTCAGGATTTCCTCGGACGCTAATATACATATATTTGGCCAACTGTACTATGCTTTGCGCGTGAATCACGTTAATTGGATTGGCTATGTGATACGTGCAAAATTTATAACTGTGTGAATGCAAACGAATGGATAATCAGGGTGTGATGGCCGACCATTCACAAGTTCGTTGAAGTGCGATGCTGGACCAATAACAATACGACCTTGACACGATGTGCATACCGCGAGGTGGAACCCCATTAATGTGTGTCCATTGTCAGCCAACTGCCAAATACGGGATGTGTTAACCAAACTCTGACGCTGGAAATCACCTGCTGTGGAATTGATTGGGATAACAGAAGGTTTTGGACGAATGCTTTCGCACTTTAGGGGCACGGTTGTGAACCGCGGAACGAGGGAACTACGTGTACCGAATCGTTTCTGGCTGAGTTTATGGACTGAGTCGCAAGTATGAGGATTCCAGAATTCGTTCAATATGATGCCATATGAGCTTATTGATCTACATCGTGTAATTTCGTGAAAAAAGTGCCATCGTCGTTCATTGCTGGAGACGGACGTCAATTTATTCGAAAGGTATCGATTTGTCTCCCGAATACTTGCAACCTCCAATGACCACGTAAATCTTGATACAATGGCGTGCAATAGATAGCACCTGTGTTCAATACCGCCGAATGACTCGCTATATCTTCGATGCATAGATGGGCATTGGCTCAGCCGTATTGCTGTGATCTAATCTGAGGAACGAATACGTCTCGATATATATTTTACGGACTGCTGAACACTGGAATTATCTTGGAAGAAAACCGCCGTTTGTGATACAGTATGACTGCCATAAGAATGGGCATGATGATATATATACACGTAGCCCTTTGGGGATTCTGTCAAAGTGCAGGTACGTAACAATTTTCTTCGTAAAATTCTTTGACTTTACTTTCAGCTTTGGATTATCATGCTCAGTGGATTATCATGTAAAGTTAGACAACAACCTTTTGGCACATACATACATGTATATTTGTTGTATATAAAATGCAAAAGTATGTATTTCATCTCGCATTGTGCACTCCGATGTGAATGTTATAAACGAAACATGTACATGCACCTGATTGCAGAAATATCATCCATGAACCAACTGTACAAAGACTTGATGGTGAACTATAGCAGCAGCATTCAACCAGTCAAGGACCCTAACGGACGAACACTCATCGATATCACCTTCTCGCTCAAAAACATCGCCCAACTGGTAAGAAAAAAACAACAACATATATTGGTGAGGTGGTGTGGGATTTTAAGAATAATAATTTCGATGGGGTAACAACAATAATAATAGGCTTACTCACTTTATGTTGGTTTAGGATGAAAAGAACCAAGTCCTCAACAGCTTTGGGTTCATTTCGATGGTGAGTTCATAACATTACTGGAAGCACTGGTTTGACATTCAGTAAAAAAGCAACGAAAACCTATAAACCCATTCCTGCACGTATCTCTTCTGAAAGTTATAGTAATGCCCTTATGTATATACTCTTAGACGTGGACTGACGAGTTGCTGATGTGGGATCCTCTCAGCTACAACCACACCTACCGTCTGGTGATGGCTGCCGAGGACATCTGGGTCCCAGAGATTGTCCTCTACAACGGGTCAGGCAGTTTGTATAAGAAATAAAGTATTTTCTTATGGATTTCCTGCTTGGATATTATCAGATATGGAGGTAATTCTAGCTCTTCTTGTGCGAGAGACCACTGAATCATGAACAATGTCTCAATGCGATCCATTTATCATATTACCACTTATCATAGACTCCACATCAATTGATTTAAGGCAGCATCGTTTCACCAATATACTCCGTGATAGTATGCTGTACTTGATTCACGAAAGCATTTGGTTAATGTGCCTTTACAAATGTAGTGCAGTACAATTATGCGGCTGTGGTACTCTTCACAAATTTTCATTGTAATTCGATTGTATATCAGAATCGTGATAAATGGGTGCTGACATACTTAGTCGGGCATTATTGACATTAGAGCGTGGGGGCGAAGCCCCCAACTCTCTACATGTCTATGTGCTGACTTTTTTATGGAGGTTCCATGCCTACCGATCGACGCCCGTTTTGGCAAGTGAATGTTCGGACACCTACATCAAATGAGAATTTTTTTCGTCCTTGACATAAAATCTCTCAAATTGATGACAACTTTTTTAGGCAATATCATAATTATGCAGATATTCCTCATAATTTCCAATATTTTTAAGGATATTTCAGTCAGGTTCAATATCAATTTAGGAGGCGTATCTGTTTCATTAAGTTCAAAATAAATGCTATTAGGAATATCAATGAGGTAGGCCTATGCTTTCATGATAATATACGGGAATGAATTGGAATCTTGCGGGGGGAGGATACGGGTAGCAATTTTATTTCAGATGGGGGAGGGGGGGGGGGGGGTAACGTTGAGTAGGATACATTCAGCAGTCGCGGTGCTGATGATTTGCCCGAGCTCTAAATAAATGTCGACTCTCACAGTTAGCTGCATTTTCTTGTTCTACGTTGTAACCACTGCACAAAGATGCTAACTTCATCGATATCACTGACAGTGTGTACCAAGGCAAAGACTTGGCCCTGGATGCAAAATACCGAGCCTGGGTTCTCTTCAACGGGTTTGTCTTCTTTGGCCCTGGCTACAAGTGGGAAACAGAGTGCCGGGTCAACCTAAGATACTTCCCCTTCGACAAACAGGTCAATAGATAAATAAATAAATAAATTTATAAATGAATAAATAAACCAATCAACCAATCAATCAAGCAAAATTCCATGGATGCAGGCTTGTAACGTGACCTTCATTAACTGGGTGTACACGGCCGCCGCTGTCGGGTTTCGAGTGGACGGGATGGAGCTCGTTAACTATGAGGAGAATGACGAGTGGACCCTGGCTGACGTGACCGTGGCCAACGACACCCGGGCCGTGGACGAGGGCGGATCCATCATCGTGCCAGAGGTCTACTTCACCGTCTACCTCGAGGTGAGAGGATCCGTGGGATGTGGGATGTGGGAAGGGGCGGTGTTAAGTACCAGTCTCACTGGAACCCCGGTGACCCCGGCAGAACACTGAGCTGATCCGGGGCTTGCCGTGGCGTATCCGTATTGCTGCCGGCTTTGCCGTAGTGAAACCGTGGTGGAACCGTGATGAACCGGGATCAACCGGGGCGCCACCGGGAAGGCCAAGAAAGTTTGACGCCATGCCGTCAATTTGTTTCAATCTGTATTGCTACCGGGACAGAATCCCATGCAGGTGTGCTGATCCGTAGTGAAACCGTCATGCCACCAAGAGGCCGGGGGGCCATGTAGCGCAGGTTGTTATTTCTTCTAAATTCATTGAAGATTTAGAAAGTGCCAGACGGATTAATTATGGTATACATTTAGTGGGTGAGTAGTATTAGTGGAGTAAGGTGCGCTACTTGGGCCGGCCGGGGCATGACCGTGGCGTTACCGTAGCGCTGCCTGGAAGTCCGAGGTGAAACCGTGGTGCATCCGTGGCCAACGGGAAATATTTTTGCAAGCCGGTAACACAGTGGTCTCGCCACGGTCACACTACGGATTAACAACGGTTCTACCACGGATCACACCGTTTCTTCACGGTAGAGCTACGGTGGTACAACGAAAGTCGAACCGTGGTACTACCGGGGTGTAAATTTTGGTGTGACCATTTCTGTTTCATTGGTGTGACCACTTCTGTTGACCCCGAACGTCCTGGACCACGTCGGATCACCCAGGTAGCGCCACGGTTCTGGTGCCTTGAGATCCGGGGTGGTCCGGCAGTGGATCCGGTGCTCAATGAAACTGTAGCATGAATTCTCCAAGGTTTGTCCATAGCCGTTGATACTTCCGATTGGTTGTGCATGTAGTATGTGGGCATATATTATGGCATCCCGTCAAGTTTGAGGGTAAGCGCATTCTCTTGTCATTTACGTGGACTTATATTTACAGAGGAAACCCATGTATTATGTGGTGAACGTTGTGATCCCGTGTTTCATGATCGCGCTGCTGTCGTTCCTCGTGTTCCTGATGCCCAGTGACGCCGGGGAGAAGATTTCCCTCGCCATCACGGTCCTTCTCTCGTACACAGTCATCCTACTCATGGTCTCTGACGTCACGCCAAAGAACGGGGTCACCATGCCTTACATCAGTACGTTTGTCGTACCGTATCACAGGGGATAATGACATTGTTCCGGCACCCCGAATGTTCCGAAACCCCACTGTTCAGACACTCCCAATGTTCTGAAACTGTCATCTAGCTGTACTAAACCACTGCTGTTTCGGAACAATGGGGGTATTGGAATATAGAGTAGACCCCGTATCACAGACGTTGGCCTATAGTCAGTTAGTTTAGTTTGGGTACTAGTAGGCCTACTTGAATGTCTGATTTCCTAATCAACGTTTGCACATTTGTCATGAACCTTTCTTTCTCCCTTGCAGCTGTTTTCATCATTTTCAGCATGACGGAAACTGCTGTGACACTCATCATCACGGTCCTGATCATGAACTTCTACCATCACCCTGGCAACAAGCCGCTGTCATCCTGCACGCGAGTACTGGCCTTTAACTGCCTAGCCCCTCTCCTCTGCATGCGGGACATGATTCCCTCACACACCACGGCAAGCGTGTCACCCATGAAATGCGAGGCAAGTCAAAAGGACGTCCTCCATAACTTGGCGAGGCGCGTGCAGGATCTCAACGCAGACGATGACGTCATGAAGGCTTCCCCGTCGCAACATAATGCATTGCCTGATGACGTCATTGAGTACATCCGCGATTGCATAGAGAAGGACAAGGAGAAAGACATCGAGGAGCGGTACAAGAGCGAGTGGGTAGCACTGGGCAAAGTGCTAGACAGGTTCATGTTCAGTGTGTTCTTGATCATAACTATCGTGGCTATTGTTTGGTACATGTTGATTGTGCTGTATGGGTAGTGAAGAAGCGTATCTGTTAAAACGAATGATGCAATGACCACTCAGTGGCACAACAGCAAAGTCGTTCCCAAACGAATCATGTTTATTGTAGTGATATAAAATAGGTGAATGTGAACATAAATATTAATGTGTTAATGGTAGAAACTTCAGGGATCTTGCGATCATAGCAATAAATCCAATTGAATTCACATGTGTGATGATTTATGTGTAACCATCTTGAAAATTATAAAAGCACTCAGAACAAGTTTATTCACATGAGACCAACTGCAAGTTCGCAAAGAAAACAAAACATTGACATGCGCACATGGTATACATTGGAATAGTTTGAATGCAGTGATGTGTACTGATATCCAAATGAATGAAAATACTGTCAAAGAGTGTTATCCATGGATAAGCCTCAATTGGACACGATTCCTGTTCGCCGCGTGTATGAAGCCTCTTTCGACCTGTTGCAGGCAGTCACTTGCTTAGGAAACTTGGTGGTTTTACGTTTCTGGTAGATCACATGAGTGTAAAACATCAGAAAGTTACTGACAATACTCGGCACAGTGAAACCTATAACCAGTACTCCTGAGAGAGCACAGAACGCCCCTATAAGGTAACCACCATCCCTATCCGGAGCCATGTCCCCGTAACCAACCGTCGTCATGGTAACGATGGCCCACCAGAAACTGTGCGGGATGCTCTTGAAAGTGTTGTTCTTGTTGGTGAAGTAGATGAGAGAGGAGAATATCACCATGGTAACGGTCATGATGACTGAGAGAAGGAGCAACTCCCGCCAGCTGTACTTCAACGTGAGAGCCAGAACTTGGAGACCCTTGTAGTGTCTGAGCAGTCGCAGTACACGGAACACGCGTAGTATCTTCAACAGGAGCAAGGCGTCCAAGAAGTTATGCTTGTATGTCTGCTGTACGGACACCGCCTGGACGATCAGCTCTATGTAGAAGGGAGCCACGGAGAGAATGTCCAAGACATTGAGCAGGTGCGTGAAAAAACGAGCTCTGTTCGGGTAGAAGACGAAGCGGACGAGGATTTCCAAGGTGAAGAAGCCCATACAAGCCAAGTCGAGCAGCACGAGGATCGGGTTCGGTACGAGGAGGCTGTCGTCCGGTGGGTATCGAGAGCTGTTGCCGTCGCCCCCGCCTTTCTGCCACTCGGCTTCCAGTTCGGTGGCGTTGACTCCGTAGTAGATGGCGTAGTCTTTAGTGGTCATCTCCGTGGAGAAACCGGGGTACGTCTCCAGACAGAACACGGATATCGAGAGCAGGATGAACGTGAACGACACCGCTAGGTACACCTACGTCATTAAAATAACATTTATGCAGAAGGGTGACAAACTACTAGTATACCATTATTCTATCGCCATTCTTGTACATTGGTTGCTATTTAAGGGAAGAAATTACATGTCTCTTCATTTGCACTGGTCATAATGTCTCCGCCACACATATATCTACCGGTGTATTTAGGAATACGTAATGCCGCGGATTCTCCACCACTATCAAACAAAACCAGCACAACAGTTCGTTATGACGGAAGAATCGCAACTTTTCCACTCCCTCAATTCCACACCATCCACCAAGAATTACCTTGGAAGCGATTGAGGATCGCGGTTCGTCGAGGAAGGCCCAGACTTTAGCTCTGATGCGCTCCCACGATGTCTGGAAGGGCTTGTCCGAGTTATGGTCCTCGAGGCTGTTGAACGTCCGGTCGAATGAGAGCAGCGACTCTTTTGTAGCGCGGTCCGAGCAGTACCTGATCCAACAACACTCGGAAATGTCCTCCTCATCCAGGCCCCAAAACTTCAACTCGTGTCTGCGATCAAAACATGTGAATTGTACTAACATCACAGTAGGAACCCCACTACCGTAACGCGACGTTACGATAGTAAGGGACGATGGCGGCGTGCGAGTAGCTTGAGTGGTTTGCTTGAGATTATCGTTTCTAGTACACATGTCACTCTTGTTCAATAGTGCGCTTTGGTACTTCTTAACGTTACGCATCTAATGGTGAAAGTTATTTTGGTGATATCACCCTCAGTTAGTCAGAAAATATAAAATAGAAATCGGCTGCATATTACCGTAACGTCACATGGGAGATGCCGGGTACTACCGTAACGCCGAGTGTGTACTACCGTAACGTTAACCTAAAGCTTTCATTCTCTATTTCTATATTTGTATCTTGCAATGTTTCAACCAAATATTTCGATAAAAAAAACCCAGAACTTTTACATGAGATGGGTGAGGAGGTACAGTTGTGTGTTATGTTGTGTGACTGTTTTTGTATAGATCTAATAATATGTAATATATATACCGGTAACTACTGCAAATTTGCTGAAGTAACTTCAGTAGAGACGTGATTTGTATTGCACGCCCTCTTCTGGAGAAACCATTTATGCATCTAGCAGGGTCAATGTTTTGATCACCCCATTGGTCAGCTCGTATGAGCATTGATATATTTCAGCCATATCTGATTTACTCTTAGACATTTGAAATATTCATACCAGTCGGATCTACTTGCATAATGCAGATGGATAACATAATTTGTAGCTTTCTGTAAAATGCACCTTATTCTCCCAATAAAAACAATTAATGCATAGCATGAATAAAGGAATCTTCACTTGTTTTTGTTTGCACTATGTTCTGATAACGGCAAGTCAAACGTACCTTAAACATTTTAAAGGTAAATTCAAAGGCCATCTAGGTGATATCGAAGTGTAGATTACTACCGGGCACAGTTTGTGGAAGAAAAATTGTCTATAGTCACTAGGTGTTGGGGTTGGAGGTCACTCTGCTGTCGAAATCCCAGATAGTCCCAAGGTGCAGCTGCACCCTGATGAAACTTGGTTTGCATGGGAAATTCCCAAATATATTGTCCCTACCTCTTGGTAAACTATCTACATACATATTACAACAATATCGCCATTATCCATTCTTAACCGGAGTCATATATTATGATCCAATAAAATAAAATGCATTTTGAAGTATGGGTTCAAACATGCGTTACGGTAGTACTTGAAATTTGAAAATTGGCGTTACGGTAGTGGGCGACTAACGTTACCGTAGTAATCGTCGCAAACTTCAAACCGTTTTTGCTCAGGAATCGATCAAATTTACGGCTTGATTACTCTGCCGCAACATGAAGTATATCTCGCAATTCGCCTCATGTATGTGTTATACAAAAATCATGCCTAACACCTAGTTTATCTAGAAGAAACTTTTCGAAGCTACCGACCTTCCGCCATCATCCGTACTACCGTAACGTCGCGTTACGGTAGTGGGGTTCATACAGTGAACATGAGAATGATTATTTGCGGTGTACCGAGAATGATTATCTGCTATGTACTGGGGAAAATGGCTACAAATATTTAGGAGGAGGTTTACAAATATTGAAAAATACTAATTGGGCTATGCATAGATTGATCAGCTAACTGAACTTTATGCTGAAGTTTCAATGCAGACGTACACTCTGCCGATCAACTTATTCGAACCTATCCTGCCCAAGCGAACATGTGGGTCTATATCCTGACCTGAAGGCGGGTCCGCAGGCGTCGTGCGGCATGTGCAGTTCGCCGACGCGGTAGTAGTTGAGCACGGCCGAGAACATACCGGGGTCCCTGTCGAAGAAGTACTCGTTGTGCGACTCGCGGCGCCTGTGTGACGCCATCGACTCGATGCTCGCTAGCTTCGTGCCTCGGTGACGCTGGAGCGTCTCGCGCAGGACCTCGTGCCGCATGCCGCCGACGTTGATGACGAAGTAGTCGTTGACGTCGCTTTTGTTCGAGTCCATGCGCACGGTCATTGCTTCGGTGTCGTTCGCGGTGTTGTCGGCGGCAGGCGAGGTGTCCGCTGTAGGCGCGCTGGGGTCGTGTTTCGTGCTGTGAGCAACCAGGACGACCTCCGGCAACCGTTTAGCATCGACGTCTACAAAATATAGGACAAATATTACGGAGTGTTGTTCATTAAATTTACATTGGATAATCTTTATTGCAGATGTATTATAAAAATGAATTGCGCGTAGGTGTCATCACAATGGTATGGAATCCACATTCTTCACTATTGGCACAAGTAGGCCTACATGTATGAAGCCCCATTGACGAACCAGCATCGCTGCATAGTGTGCCTTATAAATCTATATTACATGACGGACGAGTCATGGACGAGTAGGCCCATTGACAGTTAGATGTAATATCATACATCAAAGATGAAATGAATTCTCACCTCCCAGTGTGTGATACATGTAGTATGACATAGTTACGTAACATGATGATAGAGTCGTCCCGGCATTGATAAATTCATCGATTCGAACATAATCGTAATGTGTACATGTATGCGAGGAATCCACCGAAATAACTCTAACGTTGCATTTGTTTACCTGTAGTTCACGGTAAATTGCGTACGCTTTTCCATAGGCCCCCACAGGCCCAAGTATCATATCCTGCGCCTTCCTCTATATTCAATAAGGATTAAAAAGGTGCGAGACGAATTAAATGGAATGTTTTCAGTGGACGAGTAGTATTAAGGAGCAGTGTATGGTACTTGGGCCAAACCGCAATTATTGAGCCGTAAATTGATAATATAATATGATTAGTTAATAAAATAGGACAGAGTAAAGTAATGGATCAATATATGTGAACTATACCATGAACACATGACCTAATGCGATATTTAACACCCAGCATAATTCCAACTTGAGCAATATCGATGAGGATCACCGAAAATATATATAGTTTCCACACACACATTTGTGGTCAACTCGGGCCCAAGTATCATATCCTGCGCTTTCCTCTGTATTCAATAAGGATTAAAAAGGTGCGAGACGGATTAAATGGTATGTTTTCAGTGGACGAGTAGTATTAAGGAGCAGTGTACGGTACTTGAGCCATAACGGGTATGGGTTTCAGAAATGTACTCATCTTGGAGCGACACCTAAAAAGTCCCGGCCCAAGTACGGTATGCTTAGCTTTAATACTACTCGTCCACCAAATGATAGCCAATTAATCCGTCATCTTCTTAACCCTAACTAAAATGGCCGAAAGAGCACAGCACCACTTTCCCGTGAAGGATGTATTGAGCACGACATGTACTGTAATACTGGTATTACATGTTATATACATAGTATATCTATAGGTGCCGTATTCAAGAAATTATTACAATATACTAGTCTACATTCATGTAATCCAGCAAAGATAATTTTTACCATAGGTGATTAGTAGAATTCTGGAAATTTCACTGACTTGCACAACTTCGATAACATACAGCAGAAAAGATTAGCATGGTGACCCTTATATTTTTACAGATGAACATAATTCCAGAGAAAATGTTTGCATTGCTTGCCACTGAAAAGTTCATTTTTAGTGGAGATGTCCAAAATGCAAGTATTTTTTAGGATAAAATTAACCATAATCCACATTCACATTTGGTCTCAAATTTCAGTTATTGAATGCAAAAGTTTGGGGAAATCGTCGAATGAATTTCAAATTTCAGCCCCCCAGGGTGGATCCACCTGAAACGAATCCGTAACGGTCACTGAGCCGTGAAAAATATCAGTATTGTTTACGTTTAAACAAAAAAACCATAGTGTTGATGGAAGCAGGTGTCAGAAGCAGGTGCAATGATCGTTTTAATTAAGGTCGCGTTTGCCTCACTATTTTTCCGCATATTAAACTAATCGTTGTGTCGAGCAAAATGAAAATATTTGTCTCCTATTCTTACTGCATTTTCATTTTTGTCCACATCAACCTTACTGCATACCCGAACAATAGCACGAAGCAATGAACATGCATGCTAGAAGGAAGTCTACTTTTCAAAAAGTGTTGCATTCGTCTATATTACAGAGAGGCTGACGCGTATGAATCTTTTATACGGGTAGTTGTCTGCCCTTCGTGCACATTGCACATCTATCATACACTTGACAGCTTTGTGCTAGATATGTTCACGATGCATGCATGTCATAAAAATAATCACTCTGTTTCTATAATGTTTCTGGAAATCGAATAAAATGTTTTCCAGAATGACAGGACCTTAGAAAAATACACAAAATACATATATCCTTATTTAATATCAGAGACTCTTTTCTCTTTCGAAAAGACTCGTACAGTACCATGCAGGTGCGTTTTCTAAACTGAAATGTGAGTTTCATGTGTTCCAAAAAAAACTACCTGGGCCCTAGTAGTCCAGTAGGATACTACAGTAGTGTATCGCCGCTGAGAGTGCCAAATATGTACTTCAGTAGACCTCGGTATCATTGGGGAACATTGCATAAAATATAGATGTTGAATAATAAATCTATATAAATAATACAGTAGTACAATGCTGTCACTTCCGACGAACAACTCGACCCATACCGTAGTATAAGATCAATGACATGGCTGATGAGAATGCCCATTATGATGACGGAGTAGTATATTGCTGCACAGTGTGCCCAGTACATATATTATCTTAATTGAAGTAGTCTATTGCTGCTCAGAGAGCCCAGTACATGTAGTACATTGCTACTGAGTGTGCCCAGTTTATGTATTATCATAATTGAATAAGTAAATTGCTGCTCAGATTTTGGTCGTACGGACATCGGTCGTACAGAAAATGACGGGGAATTGGCCATATAAAACTACAAATTATGATAATAAGGAAAAATAATCATGAAAATAATCATGGGAGGTTAATTGTATTCATTCGTGTAGTCCAAAGAAGTCACATGTCTTGATAAACGTGAAAAAGCTACATTCTCCGCTGTGTGTTGCAAATGTATCATTTTGCCCAGACACATGCACGTAATTAGTCCTTATAGAGAAAAATAAAATTCTCAGGTAAAACAGGTGAATTCGTTGTTGGCAGTTGGAAGAAAAGGTAATCTTACACGTATGCAGGTAAACGTTGATGATTATTCTCTTCTGTTAGCTTCCCACAAAAGATAGCATGCGTCTTTAAGTTAGTGATATCACTAATGTTCAATAGATATGGCGTCGACACGTGCCTTATAAGTAAAACTAAATCACGAATAGTTATGTAGGGACCAAAAATGTTGCACGAAGCGAATTATAGTTATTGTTCTAACATATAGGTCTACTGCAACTATCTATCAATACTAGGTCTCATAATGTTCGAATTTACTGATAATAAGAACACGAGGAACAAGAGTCTAGGGTCTGAATGAAAAACACAACACTTCGTACCCACTGTACAAATCAAACCTACCTACTCAGATTTTTCTAACTCGTTTACACAAGTTTTACGGGGTGGATTGCCAACTTGTTCAATTTTCGAGATAGCTGTCTGAAATTCGGTAGAAAACTGCCGTTTGACTCCCAGGTGAAGTATGCCAAGTTATAGAATGATGGCGTTAAGCATCACAAAAATATTAACGAAAAACAGTGTAAACGAGTTAGAAAAATCCGAGTATATTACAATGACCTGATTCTTAAAAGAACCATTATTTTTGGAGATTCACTACTTCTTTAGTGAATATGCTCTGCTGACATTTGTTCTGTACATAAATGTTTTGCAGTTTCATAAATGAAATTACATTGAACAAAACAAATTCTCAAATCTCCCACCGGTGACAGGACTTTTTTTTGCCTAATACATGATTATTTAGTTAACTCTTACTGTATATTTACTACACATCCCTGTTTATTGTCCAATGCAGAACCCATACATTAGGGAATGCTGCAAACCAATACAACTTACGCTATTAGGCCAATCAATTCAGGAGGCATTATGGGGCAATACGTCAATTATGCTAGTGCATTAATTATAGGAAAAACAAAGCCCCTGCAAAGATAAACCACGATCTAATGGATGGCATGAGACTGGTAAACCTGCAATTCAGATCTAGCTATATAGCATTATTTCCCTCCACTACTTTGTGTGTTAGTTTTTTTTTACATTTATTGTGATCCAACTTATTGATACGATGTCCTAAATTTCATATTTTAGCATTTTATATTCCTACATGCACGTGACTATATTGATTTTGAATTTACGTGTCCAGAAGCAATGGATCGTAATGGCAATGACACACAATGTTAACTTTGAGTTTTATACTCCCTTCGTGGCTTCAGCACGATTCTAATCGTTTCAGGCCAATCTCTCATCTGGTCGTTAACGTCAGACGATCATCTTCATGCACAATAACACTGATTATATTATCAAAAGGCTCAACACGTGCATGTATTGCACGAGGAAAATGTTTTATTTTCAGGTGGATAAAACGATACTCCGAATGTTTTATAATTCCGTGGTGTCAAGTGTTTCGAAATATTGTTCGTTATGTTGGGGCCAGAACGCAACTAAAACTATATTAAAAAGGTTATAAATTAAATTGTAAGTAGAGTTAGTCGCAATGTGGAGTGACCTCACCCATCCACTACATCCTGAAAAGTCGGATCGCCTGATAGAACGCAGTGGCCGACTGAGGCAATCACAATGTAATAGATATAGAAAATCGTTCTATAATACCACAATAAGATATCACAGTGCAAAATTTGTACGGTGGTATGGTTCACGTGTTTTTCATGGGTCATTATTTTTTCTTGTAAATTTGTGTTCCGTTATAGGATCAATATATGTATACTTACACAATCAGACAGATGTCGGGAAAAATCACATTCATTTGCTTCTGGGTAGGGTTTACAATGTAGGTTCCGATCACTCAGCGAGTCCTGATTCAATTTTGCTTTTTTTGCACCTGTGTTTCCAGATGAAAACTCAAGAAATATTTCAGTACTGGTCGTAGCTTGTTGATTTTTATGTCAGTCGATATCGATTTACATTGGATTCCAGAGTCAATTTTGTGACTCACTGCGTATCACGACAAAGCCAACAAGGCTATAATGGTAATTTTGACCCAGGAGTTTGGATAAGCTTGTTCTTCTGCCATATGGTTTCATGCTGGGTCAGCATGTTTTAATTTCGGTCACGCCTTGGGACGGTCTGCCATACACTGTAATGGATATCATTTTTCAAATTGTGACCCACGAAAAACACATCTTGGTGTACTTTGGGGGATTGTATACAGTATAGTCCTTAGTTCACGCAGCTGATGAACTAAAATTCATCAAAATTGGTGTAAAACAGTGTAAAATGGGCAACGGGCATTCGTTAATCTAGACAAATATCACTTGAATTTTGGATGGATAACTCTTGTAATATGGTAGTGTATCATTATATGTGCTCATAAAATGATTATGGAAATTTGTTGAGATCTGCGGTCGGCAGACCATTCTACAAACACATTGACAACATTTCCATGATAGCATCCATCAAATTTTGTTCAGAGGATATATTGAATCTGTATTATGAGACTTTATTTTAGAGACGTGGTAATGTACATGTAGCATAACATTAGTTAAAAAGAACCAAAGACAATGGCTCCTAATAATTGTACCTTACAACATATTGACGGGAGTTGAATTTTTTTTTGTTTCGACTATTTGTGGAAGCGTCACTGATATTTTCACGTAGTTCTGACATTAAAATACGTGTTCGGGAAATCATTTATTATTGAACCATCTCCCCCCCCCCCCACCCTTCCCTATAATGATGACCGACCCCTATACTTGTGCACATAATACACATGTGCATACTTAACGCGTTCAGAAATATACATTCAATGAATTCAGCAGAATGACATTTTGATAAAACGTTAGGTACATTAATGTTATGATCCCTCCAGTTATCAGACACCTACCTTCACTAATCATGACCAGTCAATTTTATCCACCTCAGCGCCTACTAAAACCGGTGGAGTCATTGGAACATTATGTCACACTAATACTACTGTTCTGAATCCGATAATACTTGTTGACATCTAGAACACACTGTCCCCCGAGGGCCTGTTTCAACATCGAACATGTGTACTGCAACCAACGCCGACAGGACGAATTGATCGATTTGAAGCGCAATAACGATACCAGTTCCTTCTCCCAAGTTGCCAATGACCATTGTCAATGGCTCGTGTATGGTGCTAACAAACCGGGTAAGTGGAAACGTTAACTCTCTGCATGCACTCATCCGTCGAGCTGCTTTCATCACTGGTCGTGTTACGTGAAACTACTTTTTCTATAGGACATTGCGTCAGGTTACAGGTATCACGACATCGTTCGCTTCACTCAAGACACGATGATAAACAACCGAGGATTGTATTGAGTGCCATCATTGCTTCTCCATAAAGCTGGCCAATATCCAGACATGAATCTCCCATAAAGACATTTGGAGATCGAATTCGTCGATCCACGATAATAGGTCGAGTGTACCAATCACTCTTGCTCAGCAAACCAGTATAAGGGCTATTGTACAGTTCGGGGCCGATTCCTTTTGTTAAACACATAACCTATGTATCGTGCAAAATATGTTACGAGTATAATGGCGTATGTACCTCTTCTTCATTCCTGGAGAATGGACAGTTACTTTATGTAGTCCGATATCTATGACCTGCATTAAATGACAAAGTGTATTTTGTATTGTATGCATTTCAATTTGGAACAGATTAAACAAAGGTGTATGGAGTAAGAGCACTTTTTTATTGACATACTAGCAGCTCGATAACCATAGTGTATCAATACATATAAAGTGTGTGGAAGAAAGAAGAGTCAGTTAGTAGCAGTTTATTAATGACATCTGGAAAGTTCCAAAAACTCAACTGAGGAACATCTCTTCAGTAGAATCACAGCTGATGACCTAGATCAATCTTTATCCCAATAACATAATGTAATTATCCATTGTGTTTGAGATCGGGTTATAGCCATCAATGTATAGGCCTATGTATATTCCTCCTGACAGTTCTTTGATTGATCTTGCAATGAATCTGTACAGACAATACCATGAGAATTGTGTCAGGCAACAAAGCATGTTTAGACAACGACCGGACAAAGACACAGTGAACTCAATTCCTCATCTGCTCATGGAGGAAAACCATTTTATTGGTGGGTGAGTGTTTTCCCCACATTGATCAAGACATCGATGTACTTTGTTGTACATTGATGGTACGTTCTATTTGAGAGTTAGTAGCAATATGTACAAACATATCTCAACAGTTTGGTAAATGTAGGCCTAGGTCTACTACTTATTTCCACACTTTGGTACGGTAATGGTGATTCTCTACAATTGAATCAAATTGTGTGAGTTCAGATATTCATACAACACAATAAAATTATCCAGACTGACTGGGAATAGAAAAATTATACAATACCAACTTGTTATCTTGAACTTGAGTATAAGTGCATATTTCGTACAATATTTTATGATAAACGTGACGATTTGGTTTTCTAATATCAATTTTCCTGTCTCAAACCATAAAATCTCAGTCCCAGTTAATCTATTATGCTAGAACATGTTCATTTTACCAAGAATTCGCAGTAAAATCACAGGTTTTGACTTCTAAACTGCTGAAACATGGACACAAAATACTTACTTATATCAAGATCGACATTCATTAAGTTTTATGGTCGGAGCTTCGATATGTATGCAGATAATGCCAAGCATGTCCCAACATTATCATAGAAGATACGTATCATCTGATTATTGTAATTGTGTGCATATAGTTGATATAAGCGGGGCAGGAGTTGCTAACTTTTCCATAGTACCTGATCTCTCACACATCTGGATATGTGCTATGATATTCATATGGCTTTGACTTCGAAATAATTCCCTTACAAACTATTACTGAATATAATCAATAGTATACATTTGGGACCCTTCTTTGTACCGACCAGGTGGAACCCATACATAATGGAATACTGCAGGAAAAATACTATTAGGCCAACCTGTTCAGGAAGCATGATGGACCAATACGTCCATTATTTTATTGCATTATTCATAGGAAATAATACCCTGTTGAAGATCGATCTCGACGTAATGGATAACATTTGTATCTCGGATCTACATGTAGCTTTATTTTCTGTCCACTACTTTGTGTGTAGGTGTTTGTGTTGCAACATTTTGTGTGTGAATGTGATCCAAGTTTTTCATTCGATGTCCTGAAGCTCGATCACGATTTACGTACATAGTAATATTTTAGCATTTTATATCCATACATGTGCTTGAGAGGTTTGATTATTAAGGGCCAATACACAGACGTTAGCTTGTGAATTGATGTATCCAGATGTATTGGGTCACACTGGCAAAATGACACACTCATGTTTGAGTTTTATACTCCCTCTCTGTGGTTTCAGCAAATTTGTATCCTTTCAGGCCATTTAGTTTTCATGATAACTCTAGTTGATCTTCATACACAATTAAATATATACATGGAAAACGCATTATCGTCCTAATCCGGCTTCAGGGTTCAGTTGTACTTGAGCCCGGATTAAAGTTTTGATTTTCGGAACTGGGTAACTCTGGAAATATCTGAGTGCGTAATGCATATTAATTTCGGGTCAGGCGATTTCGAGTGACCTGTCACACAGGGTGTATCCTGATGAATAATTTTCGAGGCCCAATGCATACTAGTGTGAGGAAAACGGTATATCACAAAGCGAGTCATTGACTGAGACCAATAGTCAGCTGAGTCACTATTTTTGGTTCGGTCATATCTTGAGAACGATGTGCCATACATGCACATGTACACAGTAATGGACATCATCTGTGACCCCGCAGAAACCGTGGTTTCTTATACCCTGGGGGATCATTAGCCCTCGGTCCGCTATAATTAATATTTTGCACGAAGAAAATGGTATAAAACAAAGCAAAATGAGAATGGGCGAACGTCAACCTAGAATACCGTCAACATGTCTTGGGAGGCACACGAATCCTGGATGAATAACTGTTATAATATTATTATATATGTGATTAAACAATAGTTTTGAGAAACAAATTATGTCTGCGGCCGTCTGACCACGCAAAAAAATTCTCTGCAGTGGACACTATGGACACATGATGACCACAACTCCGTAGCATTTGTTGATTTCTGTTCCCGGAATACAATGAACTTGTATTATGGGAATGTGGGAATTTTTTCAGTGATTTGGTTATGTAGTGTTACGTTAGTTTAGTACAAAAGACACTGGATCTTAAAAATTGCACCTCATATAAACATATATGAGGAAGTTAGGGGTCACACTTCTGTTTCGGCTGTTGGTGGGAATGGAACATGTTTATTTCTGATATCAACAGATGTGTTTGAGAACTCATTCTCTCGAAATCGTTCTGGAATTTCAACTTAAGATAGTTCGCTCCAAACAGTGAGGGGAGGGGGTCAAAGAGTTTTTTTTTAAATAAATAACTGTGTCAACATAATCTGGAGCTTCAAAATGATTATGATATAGAGTAACTGTTCAGCATCCTAAAACTGAAAAGAAAATAGGGGGTCACCGTATCCGTTCTCAGGAAAACACGATGCAAGACGTGAATATGGACGAAAAAATGTGCAAAAATGCTAGAATTTATGTCATTTTAGGTAAATATGTGTGATTTTGATCGAATATGTAGAAGAAACAAGCACTGTGACCCCCTATTTTCTTTTCAGTATTAGGATGCTGATCATTTACTCTATAAAATAATGTCATTTTGAAGAGAAAGTATTCAAGAAATGACTTTTATATTTTGACTCTCCGTTACCTCCATGTTTGTAGCGGACTACATTAATGAAAAGTTAATATTTACCATAAGGCTGCTATCCCTTCAATTATTGCACACTTATTCTCACTGTCCATTGTCAGACTAAATGCTATCCGCCTGTGTGATTGTTAAAACCGTTTGTGTCATTGGCACATCCTGTGGCAATAATATTATTCTGTATTCCGATAATACTTGTTCACATCTAGAACATAATGTCCCCTGAGGGCCTCTTTCAATATCGAATATGAATATATGTGTACTGTACACAACGTCGACAAGTCCAATTGATCGATCTGAAGCACAATAACGATGCCAGTTCTGTCTCCCCTAGTTGCCACAGACTAGCCAATGTGACTGGCTCAAGCACCTGGCTAATAAAACGGGGAAGTGGATAAGCTAACTCTCTGCATGCACTCATCCGTCGAGCTGCTTTCACCACTGATCATGATACGTGGTCCATGCGACTGGTTACAGGTATTACTTCCTCGTTCGCTTCACTCAAGGCACGACGATGAACAACTGATGAACAACAATCATGGTATATCATCAACGCTCATCCATAAAACTGGCCATTATCCAGACACGGTCTTCCCATTATGTCACAGGGTGATTGAGTTTGATCCACAATTACATTTCGAGTGACAATCAATAAATGTGTTGAACAACGTACATTAGAGGACATATTTTACTGTTGGTGACTTGGGACTGATTACTTTCAAAAGGTCGATAATATACATAGGTTATTCTATGTATTATGAACAATGAATGAAGGAGATAATGGCCTACGTGTATTGTTGTTTCATGCACATTATTGCTGGAGAATGGACAGTTATTAGCACATCAGCGTGTTCTCCTGCATGGAAGATTTGCACTTAAGGGAACCTCTAAATACTTCAGTATTGTACGGATGAGGATTCGGCCACCCAACTAATATTTTTGTTCTTCTATTTGTTGACTTACGTTTCTTGATATATCGACTCATTATCTTGATCAATTGAATTATGTATCTCGATTAATTGACTTATGGCTAGGACATGTAACAAATTATCTGTACCTTCCTGTACGTAAAGCCGACTTGCCATATACGAATATTATAAATGTATCAGGCATGGCTAAAATCCATCAATATTCATGGGAGCTGACCAGTGGGTATCCAAAACACTTTGCTATGCATGAATGATTCCATCAAAAGAGGGCGTAAAAAGCAAGTTGTGTCTTTACTGAACAACTTTAATCGATTAACCAACCTACTAAAACAATTACGAAATTCGAAACAAACTCTACTCTGTGTAATGGGTTTATGACAAGTACGTATGTATTCAATCAAAATCCAAACGCCTAAGAGTTTTTTTCACTTATCACCTTGCCTTGAGAAATCGAATGAAGGAGTACACATGTGTCCAAACAATAATGGAAATCGGATGAGACCTGCGGCCGCCAGACAATTCAAAAGAGAGTCTTTGCAGCGGACGCAGTGGACCCATAATCCATAGAATCCACTGATATTTGTTCGTATTGGAAATTTGAACACAATAGCTCGAAGAGTGGAGTCGCTAAATATCATAGAGACTGGCTCCTAAAAATGCACATCACTGCACCATTAAGGAGGCTCACACTTTCATTGTTCTTTTCTGGTGAGGGTGTGGATTGATGTTACAACACGTAGGGCCGAGTGCTGATCGCACTATTTTAAAGTAGAACTTTCTGGCCTAGTGATCTTCACTTAGTGTGACTTTAGTGTCACTTTCACAAAGTTCAACTTAGAGTGCTCATACACTGGAACCACGAGAACTTACGAATGTTCTGCTTTATGCCATGTGCCGCTCCTAACATTGAGAAATACATGTATATGGAGTATGTCTTGTCAATGCGTTTGACAGACAGTTCACGTTCGACAAAATCTGTGGACCTTGTATAATTCTGAACTAACAAACAAAATAGGTGAACTGATATTATTCAATCAGGGCTGCAGAGAAGAAACGTACTCATATCAAGTTATGAGCAGCAAAATTTATTAAGCATAAAGACCAACACGGAAGTGTGATAGAAAAAAAATGACGCGACCATATAGGTATATCCCATCCCGTATGATAAGTCGATCATATCAATAAGAGCATGCACTGAGTTTTCGGAAATTGGAAACGTGCATAAAATTCCGATTCCGTTTACATTTCAAATGGGTGGTGTCCGTCACATAAAACCCGTGGATAAACTAGTATCCCCTCAGTATCATTTCGATCAAGGAAATCCAAGTTGACATTAAATTTCACCAATGTGTCATGGACAGCTCACAAACTATACTTTGATTTTACTACCTCCTAAACACCGTTTTTTGCGATGTTACTATAAATTGGCATAAACATTTTGTACCTTATATAATTGTACCTTACAACATATTGACGGAAGTTGAAATTTATATTGTTTGGACTGTTTGTGGGAGCGTCACTGATATTTACATGTAGTTCTGATATCAAAATACATGTTCGAGAAATCATTTTTTATTGAACCAACTCTCCCCACCCCCTTCCCATCCCATTAATGATGACCGACCGCTTATACTTGTGCATATAATAAACATGTGCATACTTAATGCGTTCGGAAAGATGCATTCTATGAATTCAGCAGAATGACGTTATCAGACACCTACCTTCACTAATCATGACCAGTCAATTTTATCCACCTCAGCGCCTACTTAAACCGGTGGAGTCATTGGTACATTATGTCACATTAATACTACTGTTCTGAATCCGATAATACTTGTTGACATCTAGAACACACTGTCCCCAGAGGGCCTGTTTCAACATCGAATATGTGTACTACAACCAACGTCGACAGGACCAATTGATCAATCTGAAGCGCAATAACAATACCTGGTGCAGTTCCTTCTCCCAAATTGCCAATGATCATTGTCAATGGCTCGTGTATGGCGCTAACAAACCGGGTAAGTGGAAACGTTAACTCTCTGCATGCACTCATCCGTCGAGTTGCTTTTACCACTGGTCGTGTTACGTGAAACTACTTTTCTATGGGACATTATGTCAGGTTACAGGTATCACGCCATCGTTCGCTTCACCCAAGGCACGATGATGAACAATCGAGGATTGTATTGAGTACCATCATTACTTCTCCATAAAACTGGTCAATATACAGAGATGAATCTCCTATAAAGCCATTTGAAGATCGAATTCGCCGATCCACAATAATAGTTCGAGTGTATCAATAATTCTTGCTTAGCAACGCAGTATAGGGGCTATTGTACAGTTCAGGGCCGATATATGCATAACCAATGTATTGTGCACAATCGATATGTTACGAGTATAATGGTGTATATACATCTTCTTTATTCCTGGAGAAAGGACAGTTACATTTATGTGTTGTCCGATATATACAACCTGTGAGAAATGATTTTGAATCCAAATACTGCCATATTGGGAGGAACTCTGTATTGGGACAGGAGAAACAAAGGTGTACCGAGTAAGAGCAATTTTATTGATATACTAGCAGCTCGGTATCCATAGTAAATCAATACAGGCAAAGTGTGTCGAAGAAACAAGAGTCAGGTAGGAGCAGTTTGTTGATGAAATCGTGAAAGTTTCAACCACTCAACTGACGGATATCCCATCAGCAGAATCATAGCTGATAACCTGGAACAATCTTGATCCCAATAACGTAATGTAAATATCCATTGTGTTTGAGATCGGATTATAGCCTATGCCTATGTATATTTCTCCTGACAGCTGTTTGAATGATCTCGCAATGAATCTATACATGCCATACCATGTGAATTGTATCAGGCAACACTGTTTAGACAACGACCGGACAAAAACACAGTGAACTCAATTCCTCACCTGCTCAGGAAAGAAACCACGGTATTGGTGGGTGAGTGTTTCTTACATTCATGAAGACATCGATGTACTTTTGTACATTACTATATTAGCCTGAAATCATTGATGGTATGATCTATTTCAGAGTCAGTAGCATCACGTACAAACATATCTCAACAGTTTGGTAAATGTAGGCCTAGGTCTATTACTTACTTCCACACTTTGGTACGGTAATGGTTCTTTTCTATAGTTCAATCAAATTGGGTGACCATACTGACTGGATAATAACCATACTGACTGGATATAGAATAATTCTCCGATACCAATTTGTTATCTTGAAACGGATCATAAATGCATATTTTGTACAATATTTCATGACAAACGTGACGATTTTGTTTCTTTCTATTATCAGTTTTCCTGTCTCAAACAATAAAATCCCAGTCCCAGTTAATCTGTTTTGCTAGGACATGTTCATCTGACCAAGAATTCGTATTACGATCACAGGTTCTGACTTCTAAACTGCTCAAACATGGATACAAAATACTTACTTATATCAAAATCGTCATTCATTAAGTTAATAAGTTTTATGGTCGGAACTTTTATACGGTTGCAGATTATGCCAAGCCTGCCACACATTATCATGGAAGATACATCCGATTCATCTGATTCTTGTACTTGTGTGCATATATTTGCTGGTGCGAGGCGGGAGTTGCTCACTCTTCCAGAGCACCCGATCTCTCACAAATCGGGATAGGTGCTATAATATTATATAGGTGCCACGGGATAGGTGCTATATGATATAGGTGCTATCAGAAACCCATAAAAGAGTTTCTGGTGCTATCATATTATATGCCTGATATGACTCTCTGTCCCCGGACTATGAGATCTGAAAACGGACCCTGTTTTGTTTGCTCGGAATACTTAATACTGGATATTGATTTTTCGTCTATTCACATGGCTTCGACTTTGATATAATTCCCTTATAAACTGTTACTGAATATAAACAATAGTACACATTTGGGCCCCTTCGTACCGACCAGGCAGAACCCACACATAATGGAATGCTGCAGAAAAAACTAAACTATTAGGCTAACCCGTTCAGAAAGCATAATGGACCAATACGTCCATTATTTTAGTGCATTATTCATAGGAAATAAAACCCCGTTGAAGATAGACCTCGATGTAATGGACAGCATGTTTATGTCGGATCTACATGTAGCTTTATTTTCTGTCCACTACTTTATGTGTAGGTGTTTGTTTTGCAACATTTTTTTGTGTAAATGTGATCCAAGTTTTTCATTTGATGTCCTGAAGCTCGATCACGTTCTACGTACAGAGTAATATTTTAGCATTTTATATCCATACATGTACGTGACAGGTTTGATTATTAAGGACCAATACACAAACGTTAGCTTGTGAATTAATGCATCCAGATGTAATGGGTCACACCGGCAATGACACACTCATGTTAGAGTTTTATAATCCCTCTCTGTGGTTTATAGCCTTTTAGGCAATTTAGTTTTCTGGATGATAACTCTAGTTAATCTTCATACACAATCAAATATATACATGGAAAACGCATTATTGTTCTGAGCCGGCTTCAGGGTTCAGTTGTACTTGAGCCCGGATTACATTTTTGATTTCGGAACTGGGTAACTCTGGAAATAGAACAACAGTCTGCTGAGCAACAGTCTGCTGAGTCACTATTTTTGGTCCGGTCATATCTTGAGAACGATGTACCATACATGTACACAGTAAGGGCATCATGTGTGACCCCGGAAAAAACGTGGGGTTTTCAAACCCTGGATGATCATTAGCCCTAATATTTTGCACGACGAAAATGGTATAAAGCAAAGCAAAATGAGAATGGGCGAACGTCAACCTAGAAGAATACCGTGAACATGTCTTGGGAGGCACATGAATTCTGGATGAATAACTGTTATAATATTATTATAGTTATTATTTGTGATGAAACAGTAATTATAAGGAACGAATAATGTCTGCGGCCGTCTGACCACGCAAAAATAAGTCTGCAGTGGACACTATTATGGGAATGTGGGAATTGTTTCAATGATTTGGTTATGTAGTGTCACGTCAGTTTAAAAGTACAAAAGACACTGGATTTTAATAATTGCACCTCATATAAACATATATGAGGAAGTTAGGGGTCACACTTCCGTTTCGGCTGTTAGTGGGAATGGAACCTGTTTATTTCCGATATCAACAGACGTGTTTGAGAACTCATTTTCACGGTAACGTTCTGGAATTTCAACTTATGAAAAGGAAATATTTATAATAAGGTTGCTATCCCTCCAATTATTGCACACTCACCTTCACTGTCCATTGTCAGACTATATGCTATCCGCCTCTATGCCTGCTGAAACCGTTTGTGTCGTTAGCACATCCTGTGACAATAAATATATTATTTGGTTTTCGATAATACTTGTTGACATCTAGAACATGATGTCCGATGAGGGCCTCTTTCAACATCGAATATGAATATATGTATACTGTACACAACGTCGACGAGTCCAATTGATGGATCCGAAGCGCAATAACGATGCCAGTTCTGTCTCCCCAAGTTGCCAATGTCTAGCCAATGTGACTGGCTCATGTACCTGGCTAATAAAACCGTGAAGTGGAAAAGCTAACTCTCTGCATGCACTCATCCGTCGAGCTGCTTTCAACACCGATCGTGGTTACGTGGTCCATGCGACATCACGCCAGGTTACAGGTATCACTCCCTCGTTCGCTTTACTCAAAGCACGATGATGAACAACTGAGGAATCATGGTATGTCATCATCGCTCATCCATAAAACTGGCCATTATTCAGACACGGTGTTCCCATTATGTCACAGGGCGATTGAGTTTGATCCACAATTACATTTCGAGTGACAATCAATAAATGTGTTGAACAACGTACATTAGAGGACATATTTTACTGCGAATGGATCGGGGCTGACTACTTTCAAAAGGTCGATCATATACATAGGCTAATCTATGTGCTATGCATAATAAATGAAGGATATAATGGCCTACGTGTATTGTTATTTCATGCATTATAAATATTTCAGTATTGTACGGAAGTATTGTTTCAGTATTGTTTCAGTATTGTATGGAAGAGGTTTAGGCCACCCACCCAAAAGGTTGTTTTTCTTCTATTTGTTGACTCACATATCTCGAGGATATATTGACTTATTATTTCGATAAATTGACTTATGGCTTGGGCATTTAAAGTACAAGTACAGATAATGTGTAAAGTACACTTTTTTCTACTGTACACTCGATGAATCGGGTACATTATCGAAAACGATAGATTATCTTTATATTTCTGTATGTAGAGTCTACTTGCCACATTTTGCCACATTTTAAAGTTTAAATGTATGAGGCTAATCAGGCATGGCTAAAATCCATCAATATTCATACGAGCTGACCAATGGGGTGACCGAATCACTGACTCTGCTATGCATGAACGATTCCATCAGGATAGGGCATGAAATGCAAGTTATGTCTGCATTCAATACCTCCAACTGGTGTGTTATGGACGCTGGTAGCCAATTGGCATACAACTGCCCATCGACCTACCAACACAATTTCGAGATCCGAAACAAACTCTATGTAATGGGTGTATAACAAGTACTATGTTCCCAATCAAAAGCCAAAAGACTAAGGAGTATATGTGCGCCCAAACAATAATAGGAATCGGATAAGACCTGCAGCCAACAGGCCATTCACACAGGAGTCTCTGTAGCGGACATAGTGGACACATAATCCATAGAATCCACTAAACTTTGTTCATGGATACAAAAATTGTATTATTGGAAAGTTCATTTGGTTCAGTGAATGATTTGATCCACAATAGTTCAAAAAGTGGAGACACTAACATCAAAAAGACTGGCTTCTAAAAGTTGAACCTCACTGTACCATTAATGAGGTTCACACTTCCGTTGTTGTTTTCTGGTGAGGGTTGATACATATGTGGATTTCCTGTTACATTACAACACGTACACCGATAAGATATATAGTATGATATTACAATTAACATTATACCTACCTTCACTGTCCATTGTCAGACAATTATCTCCTGCTCTCCCCTTACTCAAATCGTTAGTGTCATTGTCACGTTATGCAATTGCAATATCACAGTAATAATATTATTCCATTTCCGGTAATACACGTTGATATCCAGAACAGAACCAGAACTGTCCATCTGAGGGCTTGTCTCAACATCAAATATGTGTACTGTACACAACGTTGGCGACGTTGATCGATCTGAAGCACGTTGACGATGCCAATTCTTTCTCCCAGGTTGCCACATACAGGGGGATAAAAAACGGAGGAAGTGGAAAAGCTTCTCTTGCTTCTCTCAAGTCACAATGATAATGGAGATCGGCATGTATGGCATGTCATCATCACTCTGTAAATGTAAGTATCAATCTATTACCACCAATACAATCAGATTTTGATGATGCCAATAAGAAACGTAAAGAACAACATTTTGCAATAGAAACAAAGCCCAACCAAATAGTTTATCCAAAGACACACTGGCGTCATCAGGGGCAGACAGTGTGTTAAATGCAGTTGTTTCTACTGTACACCTGATGGAACTAGTATACATACGATAAGATATTGATATTTTAAATTATAAATATTTCAGTATTGTAACCTGACCAATATCTTAACATGGTTCTCCCATATAATGGACATATGGAGATGGAATTTGATCCATAATTACACTTCGAGTGGCAATCAATAACCTTCCCTAAACAACGTGATATAAAAGCCTATTGTACTGTTGATTGCTTGGGGGCAACTGCTTACAAAACATAAATCATATATGCATGACATATCTATTGCGCACAAGAGGTAACATTGCGTTTATACCTATTATTATTCCTGCACTATAGAGTCACATGTACTCCAAAAATCAAGGCCCACACTTAATGTACACTCCTGCCATCAGAAACCCATAAGAGATCTTCTTATTGGTTTCTGCTGTTATGTATTGCAGTATTGGAACTCAATATTGTAATATCGGCTGCAGATGAAGCCACGATGTCTGGAGTAAAATGCACCTCATCAGTTATTGATGCCTGAATCGCAGCTGATAACCTGGAACAATTTTGATCAGAAATAACTAAATGTGAATATCGGGTTATAGCCCTCAATGTATAGGCCTATGTATAATCATTCTGACAATTGTTTGTTTGATCTCGCAATGAATCTATACAGGCAATGCCATGTGAATTGTTTCAGGCAACATTGTTCAGATAACGACCGGACAAAGACACAGTGGATTCAATTCCTCATCTTCTCATGGAAGGAAACCACGGTGTTAGTGGGTGAGTGTTTCCCCGCATTGATCAAGACATCGATGTACTTTTGTACATGTACATTACTATATTAGCCTGAAATCATTGATGGTATGGTCTATTTCAGAATCAGTAGCAACACGTACAAATATTAACATGCCTCAACAGTTTGGTAAATGTAGGCCTGAACTCTTCCAAAGTTCAATCGAATTGGGTGACTAGTTCCGATATTCCTGCAACAGATATAAAATTAACCATACTGACTGGATATAGAATAATTTTCCGATACCAACTTGTTATCTTGAAATTGAGCATAAATGCATATTTTGTACAATATTTTATGACAAACGTGACGATTTGTTTTTTTTTGTATTATCAGTTTTCCTGTCTCAAACAATAAAATCCCAGTCCCAGTTAATCTGTTTTGCTAGAACGTGTTCATCTTACCGAGAATTCGTAGTAAGATCACAGGTTCTGACTCCTAAACTGCTCGAACATGGATACAAAATAGTTGCTTATATCAAGATCGACATTTATTAGGTTTTATGGTCGGAACTTCGATATGTGTGCAGATTATGCCAAGCCTGTCCCTCATTATCATGGAAGATACGTGTCATCCGATTATTGTATCTTCCGGAGTACCTGATTTCTCACACATCGGGATAGGTGCTATGATATTCATGCACCTATGCACCTATTATTATTTAACTTCGAAATAATTCCCTTACAAACTCTTACTGAATATAATCAATAGTATACATTTGGGCGCCGTTTTTGTACCGACCAGGCGAAACCCATACATGTACATAATTGAATACTGCAGAAAAAATAACTTTTAGGCCAACCCGTTCAGAAAGCAGTATGGACCATTACGTCCATTATTTTAGTGCATTTTTTCATAGGAAATAAAAATCCCATTGAAGATAGACTTCGACGTAATGGATAACATGTGTATGTCGGATCTACATGTAGCTTAATTTTCTGTCCACTACTTTGTGTGTAGGTGTTCGTGTTGCAACATTTTGTGTGTGAATGTGATCCAAGTTTTCTCATTTGATGTCCTGAAGCTCGATCACGTTCTACGTACAGAGTAATATTTTAGCATTTTATATCCATACATGTGCGTGAGAGGTTTGATTATTAGGGACCAATACACAAACGTTAGCTTGTGAATTAATGCATCCAGATGTAATGGGTCACACCGGCAATGACACACTCATGTTAGAGGTTTATACTCCCTCTCTGTGGTTTTGTAGCCTTTTAGGCCATTTAGTTTTCTGGATGATAGTTAATCTTCATACACAATCAAATATATACATTGAAAACGCATTATTGTTCTGAGCCGGCTTCAGGGTTCAGTTGTACTTGAGCTTGGATTAAAGTTTTGATTTTCGGAACTGGGTAACTCTGGAAATAGGACAACAGTCTGCTGAGCAACAGTCTGCTGAGTCACTATTTTTGGTTCGGTCATATCTTGAGAGCGATGTACCATACATGTACACAGTAAGGACATCATGTGTGACCCCGGAAAAAACGTGGGGTTTTCATACCCTGGATAATCATTAGCCCTAATATTTTAGGGCTAATAAAACAAAGCAAAATGAGAATGGGCGAACGTCAACCTAGAAAAATACCGTGAACATGTCTTGGGAGGCACATGAATTCTGAATCAATAACTTTTATAATATTATTATAATTATTATTTGTGATGAAACAGTAATTATAAGAAACGTATAATGTCTGCGGCCGTCTGACCACGCAAAAATAAGTCTCTGCAGTGGACACCATGGACACATGATGACCAGAACTCCGTAGCATCTGTTGATTTCTGTTCCTGGAATACAATGAACTTGTATTATGGGAATGTGGGAATTGTTTCAATGATTTGGTTACGTAGTGTTACGTTAGCTTGAAAAGTACAAAAGACACTGGATTTTAATAATTGCACCTCATATAAACATATATGAGGAAGTTAGGGGTCACACTTCCGTTTCGGCTGTTGGTGGGAATGGAACCTGTTTATTTCCGATATCAACAGACGTGTTTGAGAACTCATTCTCTCGATATCGTTCTGGAATTTCAACTTAATGAAAAGTTAATATTTACCATAAGGCTGCTATCCCTCCAATTATTGCACACTTATTTTCACTGTCCATTGTCAGACTAAATGCTATCCGCCTGTGTGATTGTTAAAACCGTTTGTGTCATTGGCACATCCTGTGGCAATAATATTATTCTGTATTCCGATAATACTTGTTCACATCTAGAACATGATGTCCGATGAGGGCCTCTTTCAACATCGAATATGAATATATGTGTACTGTACACAACGTCGACAAGTCCAATTGATCGATCTGAAGCACAATAACGATGCCAGTTCTGTCTCCCCAAGTTGCCAATGACTAGCCAATGTGACTGGCTCATGTACCTGGCTAATAAAACGGGGAAGTGGATAAGCTAACTCTCTGCATGCACTCATCCGTCGAGCTGCTTTCACCACTGATCATGATACGTGGTCCATGCGACTGGTTACAGGTATTACTTCCTCGTTCGCTTCACTCAAGGCACGACGATGAACAACTGATGAACAACAATCATGGTATGTCATCAACGCTCATCCATAAAACTGGCCATTATCCAGACACGGTCTTCCCATTATGTCACAGGGTGATTGAGTTTGATCCACAATTACATTTCGAGTGACAATCAATAAATGTGTTGAACAACGTACATTAGAGGACATATTTTACTGTTGGTGACTTGGGACTGATTACTTTCAAAAGGTCGATAATATACATAGGTTATTCTATGTATTATGAACAATGAATGAAGGAGATAATGGCCTACGTGTATTGTTGTTTCATGCACATTATTGCTGGAGAATGGACAGTTATTAGCACATCAGCGTGTTCTCCTGCATGGAAGATTTGCACTTAAGGGAACCTCTAAATACTTCAGTATTATACGGATGAGGATTCGGCCACCCAACTAATATTTTTGTTCTTCTATTTGTTGACTTACGTTTCTTGATATATCGACTCATTATCTTGATCAATTGAATTATGTATCTCGATTAATTGACTTATGGCTAGGACATGTAACAAATTATCTGTATCTTCCTGTATGTAAAGCCGACTTGCCATATACGAATATTATAAATGTATCAGGCATGGCTAAAATCCATCAATATTCATGGGAGCTGACCAGTGGGTATCCAAAACACTTTGCTATGCATGAATGATTCCATCAAAACAGGGCGTAAAAAGCAAGTTGTGTCTTTACTGAACAACTTTAATCGATTAACCAACCTACTAAAACAATTACGAAATTCGAAACAAACTCTACTCTGTGTAATGGGTTTATGACAAGTACGTATGTATTCAATCAAAATCCAAACGCCTAAGAGTTTTTTTCACTTATCACCTTGCCTTGAGAAATCGAATGAAGGAGTACACATGTGTCCAAACAATAATGGAAATCGGATGAGACCTGCGGCCGCCAGACAATTCAAAAGAGAGTCTTTGCAGCGGACGCAGTGGACCCATGATCCATAGAATTCACTGATATTTGTTCGTAGATACAAAAATTGTATTATTGGAAATTTGAACACAATAGCTCGAAGAGTGGAGTCACTAAATATCATAGAGACTGGCTTCTAAAATTGCACCTCACCGCACCATTAAGGAGGTTCACACTTTCGTTGTTGTTTTCTGGTGAGGGTGTGGATTGATGTTACAACACGTAGGGCCGAGTGCTGATCTCGCACTATTTCAAAGTAGAACTTTCTGGTTTAGTGATCTTTACTTAGTGTGACTTTAGTGTCACTTTCACAAAGTTCAACTTGGAGTGCTCATCCACTGGAACCACGAGAACTAGCTAAAGTTTAGCCTTATGCCATGTGCCGCTCCTAACATTGAGAAATACATGTATATGGAGTATGTATTGTCAATGCGTTTGACAGAGAGTTCACGTTCAACAAAATCTGTGGACCTTGTATAATTCTGAACTAACAAACAAAATAGGTGAACTGATATTATTCAAGCAGGGCTGCAGAGAAGAAACGTACTCATATCAAGTTATGAGCAGCAAAGTTTATTAAGCATTATAGACCAACACGAAAGTGTGATAGAAAAAAATTGACGCGACCATATAGGTATATCCCATCCCGTATGATAAGTCGATCATATCAATAAGAGCATGCACTGTGTATTCGGAAACGTGCATAAAATTCCGATTCTGTTTACAACTCAAATGGGTGCTGCCCGTCACGTAAAACCCGTGGATAAACTAGTATCCCCTCAGTATAAACTATACTCTGATTGTTCTAACTCGTTAACACCGTTTTTTTGCGATGTTAAACAGTACTATAAATTGTCATGAAAAGTTGACAATCTACCTTTTCACTGTCCCATGTCAAGAAAAATCTACCCCAATCTTAATTTTAGTCCTATCATTGATATAAGGGTTATTTTTTTATTTACTCGATTTTGCAACGGTGTAACCATTCGAACTCAACTTGTTTGAATATAATACACTGCCAAAGTGTATTATTGTCCACAATCACTAAATACTTCGAATTTTGGTGGATGTTAGCACGACCAAATACCGAAATATGTCCAGATTTCTGAGATCCCGTTTTGGGCTGATTTTGGGCTGATTTAGCATTGGGGTAGATTGCTAACGTCTCCATGCGATAGGATAGGAGTCTGCAATTCTTCAACAAATGCTGTAAGCCTGTTAAGTTATAATACAATATCGTGTAGCGTCGCAAAATTATCAAGTGAATATCGGTGTAAAGGGGTTAGCGAAATCAGAGAGTCACTATCATGAAAGTGACCGATTAGGGAACCCCATACCTCCCTAAATTTTCACTTAAATCCGGGCTTCGGAAGGGCTATTTTCTCAGGTAGTAAGTTGTCAGCACCAGAAAAGTGCTACTAAAGTTAAACTTCCATGAAATTATGGCGAAAGCGAAGGATCAGCACTCGGCCCATATACCAGTTCGAAAGGAAATTCACCAAAATAAAAATTGGATAAAAGGATATGTAGTAAAATATTACAACTAACATATACCTACATTCACTGTCCATTGTCAGACAATGTTATCCACCTCTCTGCCTACTCAATAATAATATTATCCGTTTTCGATAATACACATCGAAAGATATCCAGAACATACCGTCCCCTGAGGGGTTGTCTCAATATCAAATATGTGTACTGTAAACAACGTTGGCGACACCAAGTGATCGATCTAAAGCACATTGACGATGCCAGTTCTGTCTCCCAGGTTGCCACAGACAAGCCATTGTGAGCGGCTCGTGTACCTGGCTAATAAACCGGGCAAGTGAAAAAGCTAACTCTCTGCATGCGTATATCGGTCGAGCTGATTCTCCCCTGATGGTATTACGTGTCACTGTGACTTCTTTTTTTATGGGACTATATGTCAGATTAACAGGTATTGCTCCCTCGTTTTGCTTCAATCAAGGCACGATGATAACGAATGTATGGTGTGTCATCATCACTCCTCCATAAAACTGGCCAATGTCTAGACTGGGTTCTCCCATATAATGGACATTTGGAGATCGAATCCTATCCATAATTACACTTCCGAGTGGCAATCAATAACCTTTGCTGATCGACGTGATATAGAAGCCTGTTGTACTGTTGATGACTTGGGGGTAACTGCTCTCAAAATATAAATCATATGCGTGATATATCTATTACGCACAAGCATTGCGTTTATATCTACTTTTATTCCTGCAGTATGGTGTCACATGTACACCAATATTCAAGGCCCACACGTAATATACACTCCAGATATGTATCGCAGTGTCGGGTCTCAATATTGTAATATGGCTAAAATGAAGGATCAGCACTCGGCCCGTACACCAGTTCAAAAGGAAATTCACCAAAATAAAAAAATGGATGAAAAGATATGTAGTAAAATATTACAATTAACATATACCTACTTTGACTGTCCATTGCCTACTCAATAATAATATTATTCCGTTTTTGATAATACACATCGAAAGATATCCAGAACATACCGTCCCCTAAGGGGTCGTCTCAACATCAATTATGTGTACTGTACACAACGTTGGCGACACCAAGTGATCGATCTGAAGCACATTAACGATGCCAGTTCTGTCTCCCAAGTTGCCACAGACAAGCCATTGTGAGCGGCTCGTTTACCAGGCTAATAAGCCGGGGAAGTGGAAAAGCTAACTCTCTGCATGCGTATATCGGTCGAGCTGATTCTCCCCTGATGGACTTCTTTTTTATGGGACTATATGTCAGGTTACAGGTATTACTCCCTCGCTTTGCTTCAATCAAGGCACGATGATAACGAATGTATGGTGTGTCATCACCACTCCTTCATAAAACTGACCAATATCTAGACTGGGTTCTCCCATATAATGGACATTTGGAGATAGAATTTGTACCATAATTACACTTCGAGTGGCAATCAATACCTTTGCTTATCGACGTGATATAGAAGCATGTTTTACTGTTGATGACTTGGGGGTAACTGCTTTCAAAATATAACTCATATGCGTGATATATATCTATTGCGCACAAGCATTGCGTTTATATCTACTTTTATTCCTGCAGTATGATGTCACATGTACTCCGATATTCAAGGCCCACATGTAATATACACTCCAGATATGTATCGCAGTGTCGGGTCTCAATATTGTAATATCGCCTGCAGATGAAACCACGATGTCTGGAGTAAAATGCACTTTATCAGTTATTGATACCCGAAAATCTTGCCTGTCATGGTGTATCACTACAGATACAGCGTATAGATATGCCCAGGAATCCGTTAGTTATGGTTTTTGATGACATCATGGAAGTTTCAATATTTGAAAGAAATACTGTATTTCCTCGGTATCTTTTCACTAGAGTTTCACAGTTCGTGATGTCAATCAGTTTTGATCCCATTAATGTACATGTATTTTACATGTAACATTGAGATGACTCAAGCTACAAACATCCATGTGTACGTACATGTATTTGCATCCCCAAAACAGCTCGATTGATATTGCAAAAATCTAAATAGACAATGATATGTGTTGTCAGGCAATTTTGTTTAGACAACGAATTGACAAGTACATGGTGAACGCAACTCTACTACTGCACATGGGGGGCAAACACTGTATATATGGATGAGTGGGTTTTTTTAATAACGATGAAAACATCGATGCACTATTGTACAATATTATGTTTCGGTCTGAAAACATTGACGGTAATGTCCATTTCAGAGTCAATAGCATCACATGAAAACATCTATCGACTTCATGACAGATGTAGGCCTAGATCTACTCATATGCATGCAGCTGTGAAATTGCTTCCTATCTCAACACTTTGGTATGTTAATGGTGTTATATTCCATTATAATTCAATCAAATTGTGACTGTATGAATTCCTCAAAGTGAACACCTACCTCAGATATACATACATCAGATCTATCTAGACTAACTGGACATCAAGAAAAAGCTCATTCTCTAAAATAAAAGCTTCCGACCTTACTATTGGCTTTGTCATTGACCATGGAGGCAAATTTTGTATAAGGTTATATCAACGATCCTGGAGGTGCGTTGGTTATATCATGACAAGCGGAATGATTTTGGTGTTCCTACATTATTGTCAATTTTCTTGTCCTGAGCAATAATGTCCCAACATCACCAGCCTGCGGCCTTATGTGTCCCAGCTAATCTGTTATGGTAGAGCATGGTATCTTACCAGGAAATCATAGTCAGAACACAAACTTTGACTTCTGAACTGCTCATACAGGGATATGCAATACCTAGACTAAGGTCGACATTCAAGAAGTTTTATGGTCGGCACTATAAGTCAAGATTACACCAAGCCTGTCACTCCTATGGTGGAAGATACCATCCCATCATTGTAATTTTGTGCGTACACGTATATATGTGTCTCGATTTGCCAGTGTGGATATTGCAGTTGGTATCATGTGCAGAGCAGGAAACTTCGGAACACCTGATCTCACACGCATATTCACGTGGCTTTGACTTTTTCTTTGGCTTTGGAATTGTTCTCTCATCTGCGTAAAAAGCATATAATTATATAAGGGGACATTTCTTTCTATCGACCATAGCAGAACCCCTATATTATTGGAAGCTGTAGAAAAACACCATTGGGCCATCCAGTTCAGAAAGCATTATGGACCAATACGTCAATACCTGAGTTCGGAAATGTTGTCAGGTCAGGTCAGGCCCGTGGAATTGGGTCAGGGTCAAGTGGTATAAACATAGCCAAACCATGCTGTCACGCTACCATTGTCGAGTCACTGTCACCAACACATTACTCGATTTCGCCTGTACAGTACTAAATACTTAGTTTACTTCGAGTTCACCGCGTCACTCACGTTTGAACATGGTGTGTACGAACGTTTTGTTTATACCACTTGACCTGACCTAGAAACATTTCCGAACTGGCTTATTACTTTATTGCATTATTCATAAGAAAACAAAACCCCAGGCAAAATTAAACCGCGATCTAATGGATATCATGACACTTATGAAAAGATTGTCTTTCAGATCTAGCATTATTATGTCTCCACTACTTTGCGTATTGGTGTTCGTTTTGCAACATTTATTGTGATCCAACTTTTTTTATATGATGTCCTGAATTTCGACCTATATGCGTACATAGTAATAATTTAGCATAAAGTGGAAGAGCTAACTCTCTGCGTGCACTCATCCGTCGAGCTACTTCCAGCACCCATTAACACCAGCTAGGTTACAAGTATTGCTCTCTCGTTCACTTCAAGGAGTGATAAAGAACTGAGGGATGTATGATGTACATCATCGCTCATCCACAAAATTTGCAATTATCCAGACACAGTCATCCCATATTGTCATAGGATGATTGAGTTTGATCCACAATTACACTTCGAATGACAATCAATAATGGCTTGGTGCAAATTCATTTCAAAGGGTCGATCGTACAGTGAATGAAGGATAATGGCCCACGTGTATTATTATTTCATGCACATTATTTCTGGAGAATGGACAGTTATTGTTACATCAGCATGTTCTCCTGCGTGGATGATCCGCACATTTAAGGAATCTCCAAATACTTCAGTATTGTACGGAAGAGCATTGGACCACCCAACTAGTATTTTTTTCTTCTATTTGTCGACTTACGTATCTCGATATATTGGCTTGTTATCTCGATAAATGGAATTATTTTTTTTTGATAAAATGACTTATGGCTTGGGCATTTAAAGTACAAGTAAATATACAGACAATGTGGAAAATACAATTGTTTCTACTGTACGCTTGATGGAATCAGGTACATTATCGGAAGCAACAAATTATCTGAATCCTTTTGTATGTAGAGCCTACTTGCCATATACTGTCAAAACATACATATATAAATATATTTGGACCAATATTTTACACGAATTGAAATATATTTATTCATCTAGAATTAACATTGCAACTCTGTGGCACATAGCGATAAAGGCCTTAACTGCAGTTAATGTACAAAGCATGTAGCACACATTTTGGACCTCGTTTTTAGCGTCCATAGTAGAACCCCCACATTATGACAAGGTGCAGAAAACTGTTAGGCCAATCAGTTTAGAAAGAATTATGGACCAATACGTCAAACACTTCAGTGCATTTCATAAGAAAACAAACCCCAGGCAAAATTAATGTGGAATAATCGGTTTTTGGTTTCCTTTGTATCTTGATAAAATGACTTATGGCGATGGAACACTGTCGGACTGATCCTGGTCACGGCACCAATGTAAAGTTATTGACTACCGTCCGCTCTTCGGGATCCTCGAGGATAGTCCTCTCTCATCCGAGTCCTTGCGGACGCGCATCCGCTATTCCGGATCCTTGCGGCAGGGCCGCTCACCGGAGGTCGCGGCGGACACGGTAGCTACTTCAGCATTAACGGTAACCAGGTAACAGCCCACCCGACACTCCCAGGCCTACGGACACCGTTCAGAAACTAGTTCATCCCTACGGTGTTAACTGGCGGGGCCTGGCGAGCCGCGGTCTGCCTCGGGGACGGAACCCCGTACAGTCCGACATGCTGGCCAGAGCCTCTGTCACACGTCCCGGGAAGGGAGAGAGCTGGCGATCCACAGGGCCGAAGGCCCCCGAGTCAGCAACTTGTCTCTCCCAGCCCGGGCCTCCCCATGGAAATCGTTCCCAGGGCTCTAGGAGCCCACTACTCAGACCCAGGGAACACAAAGCTCATGGCGAGCCTCGTGTGCGTCCTAGTCTCGATCTCTCGGACAATCTCCTCGATCGAGTCGCTTCCAGTGTATATATAATACACCAGAAACTGTAGGGCGCACGCGAGGTTTAATCGATCCATTGTTATAGTTTACTGGAGCGTAAATTACAATACGTCGCCGTGGCAACGCACGCTCGAACGGGGCATGTCAAAACAAGGCCAAGTACGAAAAGGCCACATAAATGGCATTTATGTTTACAATCACCTGCCGCGTGCTTAGGGCAAAATCGCCACATAAATATACAGACAATGTGGAAAATACAATTGTTTCTACTGTACGCTTGATGGAATCAGGTACATTATCGGAAGTAACAAATTATCTGAATCCTTTTGTATGTAGAGCCGACTTGCCATATACTGTCAAAACATACATATATAAATATATATGGACCAATATTTTACACGAATTGAAATATATTTATTCATCTAGAATTAACATTGCAACTCTGTGGCACATAGCGATAAAGGCCTTAACTGCAGTTAATGTACAAAGCATGTAGCACACATTTTGGACCTCTTTTTTAGCGTCCATAGTAAAACCCCCACATTATGACAAGGTGCAGAAAACTGTTAGGCCAATCAGTTTAGAAAGAATTATGGACCAATACGTCAAACACTTCAGTGCATTTCATAAGAAAACAAACCCCAGGCAAAATTAATGTGGAATAATCGGTTTTTGGTTTCCTGTCTGAAAGTGATCAGTAGCTGTCCTTAGAGCAGCTGTACAGTGCAAAAGTTCCAATGCGCACACGAATTTGTCTAAATTTGACATTGAAAATCGGATTTTAAAAATAGTTTCGCACGGAGCGGTCCCCATGCAGTGATGCAAAATAACAAAAATAGCTGAAAATATAGAAAAATACACAGCCGTATCACTAGAAACTCAAAAAACCCAAATATTCAGTTTGATCCTTTTTTGTTGCAAATAACGACATTATAGGGAAATTCGTGTCAAACTCCACTGCAGGGTCATCCGGACGTATTTTGGCGGCTATAATGGTGCTATATATAGACAATATACCTGGTTTTTCCAGTATGTGACCCGATATTTGCCCGAGATCCCGAGTATTAGCCCATATGCTAGCCAATTGAGTGATAACGAATTTCAGAAACCGATTATTCCACTTCAAACCACGACCTAATGGAAAATTCGAGACCGATAAATCTATAATTCAGATCTAGCATTATGTTCTGTCCACTACTTTGCGTATTCATGTTTGTTTTGCAACATTTATTGTGATCCAACTTTTTTTGTATGATGTCTTGAATTATATGATGTTCTGTAATAATTCAGCATTGTATACATGTACGCAGCAGGTTTGCTCACCCCTCGGCCAGATACTTAGTAACAATTACACACAGCTTAGAAGTACGTGCTTGTCAATAAATGTATCCAGATGCAATAGATCACATGCAATGCATCACATTGACATATCATGCACTCATATTTAGGTTTTTATAACCACTGTGTGGTACAATGAACAGATCTATTTTCGTGGATATGTCTGAAACCTCAGCTATCATCAGAGAGCTCTGCTATCACCCTCTTCTGTCCAGAGGAGCAACCAGTCCATAACTATTAGACATCCATTACCAGCATCAATTTCATATCCAGAGTGATCCAAAAGTGTTTTTTTTTCAGAATCGTTGATAAGTGATTCAACCGCAAATCCAAGGGAGTACATTCGTGTTTTCTTGAGAGGGCTTATAGGAATGCTCGGAGAGTGGATTTTCACACCGCCATACAAACTTTCTTGACAAGATTTTGTACCGCCTATGTCTGCCTGTTTTGTCGTAATCAAACATATATCTAACCTTAGTATTGCTTGCTTTAGTAACCTTAGTAACTGCACACATGGAAGCATCCAAAGCTCACTTCCACTTCCAGAGCTACCACGTTCGCAAGCAGACACATTACGCTTATAAATACAAGTATACGGGTGTCAACGTGCGAACTCGATTGCTTCAAATGGTTCTATATAAGACGTGGAAGTCTAAAAAAAAATTGTTTTTACACTTGCACTACTTTCTACGGGTGTCCTCACAAATGTTTCTACATGCGTACCAATCACTTCCTTGCTTCTGATGTTGTCCTTTTGTGTCATCTCTTTAAATAAGAGTCTATCTTGATGCACAGTCAGACAGATATGTGGTAAACGATAGAAACGGTGCATCACAGAACTAGTTATTGACATAGACAAATAAACGTCTGTGGTATTTTGGGTGAACTTCTTTTGACGAAGTCTCTGCAGTGAACACAGTGTATACAATGATAAGAGGAGATAAAATAAATTTGTAATATAAAGATTTTTTCCCATCTCAACGTAGTTGTTCTAGATGATGTAAAACAATAGTTCAATAAATCAAAGCACAAATACCTGGTTGTTTATAATTATGCCTCAAAGCACACACTTACATGTACACACATATTCACTCACAGGGAATAGAGAGTGAGGGCTGAGAGGTCAAACTCTTATTCCGGCTTTTGTTGGAGCGTGGGTCTATTCGTACTCAATATCACTGGGGTCTTTGATAAATAAGTTTTTAAAAACATTCTACAGGTCTATGCTTTAATGATGACCAGCCCCGTAATTGTGTATATGTATGCAGGCGCTGAACTTGAACTTCAGAAATCTACACTACATCAGATATTCAGCCTGATGAAACTTTTGATATATGCACATCTACATGTGCAATAAAATTACAAATCCGTCTAATTATTGGACACCTACCTTCACTCTTCATGGTCAAATAGTGTTATCCGCCGCTGTGTCTTTTCAAACCGTTTGTGCGATATGATGATAATACTAAGGTGATATGTTTCCGGAAACACTTGTTGATATCCGGAGCCATCCTGAGAATTTGTCCCACCATCAAACGATTGTACCGTTCACTGTGGACGAGACCAAGGGAGCAATCTGAACTGTATTAACGATACCAGTTGTCTCCCAAGCTGTCACTGTCACTCCATTGTGAATGGTCCGTGTATGGTGCTAATAAACCGAGCAAATGGAGAAGCTAATTCTCTGCATGCAGACAGCCGTCGAGCTCCTTTAACCCCTGGTCGTGCTACGTGGAACTGTTTTTTATATGCGACATTACGTTGGATCACAGGTATTATGCCCTCGCTCGCTTCAGCCAAGGCACAATGATAAACAACTGAGGAATGTATGGTGTATCCTCATCGCTGATCCATAGAACTGGCCATGGTTGAGGCTGACTGCTTTCAAAACGTCGATCATATACATAATATGTGTATTATGCATAATAAATGAAGGTTATAATGGCCTACACGTATTATTATTCCATGCAAATTATTTCTGGAGGACGGGCATTACTAGAACATCAGCATGAACTCCTATATGCAAACCTCGTACATGATGAATGGAAACTTAAACTCCTTCAGTATTGAGATTGAGATGCAATGCTGTATTATCTGCTGTAACGGGAACTACTGTGTCATCTTTAAGGCACACTAAAGCGCGAATAGCTTACATGTCATAGTGCACATATCAATACAGAGACAGTGTTCATATGTGGGATCCTTAAAAATTTTGGTTTTTCAAAATGTGGACGAATGTGGCAACACTCATGTAGCATTTCATATGTAATAGATCTAATGTGTCAGAATAAGTTTCAAAAGAAATATCGAATTCCGAATTTTGCCATAACTGACCATTATGGTTTTTTTTCAACATAATATTTCGATCGAACCTATTCACACGATATCCTGAATTATAGACTACGTACAGAGTATCATTTGAGAAAATGTACGTGACACGTTAGGTCACGATTAGGAAGGACATCATTACCAACACCCAGCGGATAACACACATAAAACGCAAGTTTCCACGCGTGTCTGTGTTCATGTTTAGGTTAAAAGAACGACGATTGAACAGTGACAAAACGATATATGGATATTGTATCTTGTGTCGTACCTAGACACAGGTGTCATTGAAATGCTCACGGAATCAATGCCGTGGGTTGACGTTGATAGGGGTGGTCATTATTTATCATGAGAGCGGGGGTCATACCCCTATAAAACATCATATATAAATCATAAATATAAATTATACATACATTGTATATACATATGTCTTGAAGGTACATGTACATTATTTGATAAAATAACTATTCCCAAACTTACCATTATATGTATCAACCTACTAAAGTATTACTACCAAATACAACCAGGTTTTGATGACGATGGAAGCAACCCAACAATACAACATTTTTGCACACAGCGCATGGACACATGAAGAACACAAATCCACCGAAATTTGTTCGAGGATACAATGTTTAATTGTTTCAGTGAAGGTGTGGTGGATGCTAAAATATGGCAGTGTTGAGATGCCAAGTGACGTTATTTCTCAATTCGCAAGTTCAGATGAGTACGTCAGCGTGGAGCTGTACAGTGATTTTATTGAGCTAAAAAAATTGGAGAAGCTGACACTATAGACACTTGATTAGCAACTGCTTACATTTGTGCATGCGGATCTACTAGAACAACACGTTAAGAACCCCGATAGAATTTTGATGAAAAGATATATACTGTACTGTTACATTCTCTCCGATTAACATATACCTTCACCGGCCATTGTCGACAATGCTATTCGCCGCTCTGCCTATATTCAAACCGTTAGTGTCATTGTCACATTATGCAATGTCACAATAATAATAATAATATAATTTTGCTTCTGATAATACAGGTTGACTCGCAGAGTATACTGTCCTCCTGAGGACTTGTCTCAACATCAAGTAGGCGTACAGTATGTAAGTGATCCATCTGTAGCGCATTAATGATGCCATGCCTATCACCGAAGTTGCCACTGACAAGCCATTGTGAATGGCTCGTGTATGGCGATGATAAACTGGGCGATTGGAAAAGCTAATTCTCTGCATGCATGTATTCGGCTGGCTTATTTCTCCCCTGATGGTATTACATACGACTTTTCATGCGACTATATGTCATGTTACAGGTATTACTCCCTCGCTTTGCTTCAATCAAGGCACGATGATAACGAATGTATGTTGTGTCATCATCACTCCTCCATAAAACTGGCTAATGTCTAGACTGGGTTCTCCCATATAATGGACATTTGAGGATCGAATTTGATCCATAATTACACTTCGAGTGGCAATCAATAACCTTTGCTGAACGACGTGATATAGAAGCCTACTTTATTGTTGATGACTTGGGGGTAACTGCTTCCAAAACATAAATCATATGCATGATATATTATCTATTGCGCACAATATATGAGGGTAGCGTTGCGTTTATATCTACTATTATTCCTGCAGTATGGTGTCACAAGTACTCCTATATTCAAAGCCCACACGTAAAATACACTCCAGATATGTATCGCAGTGTTGGGACTCAATATTGTAATATCGGCTGCAGATGAAACCACGATGTCTGGAGTAAAATGCACGTTATCAGTTATTGATACCCGAAAAGCTTGCCTGTCATGGTGTATCAATACAGCTACAGCGTATATATATACCCAGGAATCCGTTAGTAATGGTTTTTGATGACACCATGGAAGTTTCAAAATTTGAAAGAATACTGTATTTCCTCAGTATCTTTTCACTAAGGTTTCACAGTTGGTGATGTCAATCAATTTTGATCCCAATAATGTACAGGTAGGTTATAACACATGTAACATTGGGATGACTCAAGCTACATACATCTATGTGTACGAACATGTATTTGCATCCCAACAACAGCTCGATTGATATTGCAAATAATCTATATAGACAATGACATGTGTTGTCAGGCAATTTTGTTTAGACATTGTACATGGTGTGCAATTGACAAGTTTTCCCATATTGATGAAGACATCGATGCACTCTTGTACAATATTATGTTTCAGTCTGAAAACATTGACGGAAATGTCTATTTCAGGGTCAGTAGCATCACATGAAAACATCTATCGACTTTATGACAGATGTAGGCCTAGATCTACTCATAGCTCCATGCAGCTGTGAAATTGCTGTGAATCTCACCACTTTGGTATGTTAATGGTGTTATATTCCATTATAATTCAATCATATTGTGACTGTATGAATTCCTCAAAGTGAACACCCACCTCAGATGTATACATGCTGACGGACGTTAAATCTGTCCCCGAGGACACCATCAACTCAGTAGCCTTCTGGCTTGTGATTAGGTACTTCTAAAGGTGCTTGTTATATATCTATTCCATGGTGTTTGTTTCGGATTTCTGAACTGTTTTCATAGGTTGCTGGGCAGTTGTATACTATTTCCATCTGGTGTACAGTAGAAACAATTACATTTAACACACTGTCTGCCCCTGATGACGCCATTTTGTCTTTGGATAAACTATTTGGTCGGGCTTTGTTTCTATTGCAAAATGTTGTATTTTACGTTAGTTATTGGTATCATCAAAATCTGGCTGTATTGGTGGTAATAGATTGATACTTAATTTAATACATCAGATCTATCTAGACGAACTGGACATCAAGAAAAAGCTTATTCTCTTGAATAAAAGCTTTCGACCTTAACATTGGCTTTGTAATTGACCATGAAGGCAAATTTTGTACAAGGTTAATCAACGATCCTAGAGGTTCGTTGGTTATATCATGACAAGCGGAATGATTTTGGTGTTCCTACATTATTGTCAATTTTCTTGTCCTGAGCAATAATGTCCCAACATCACCAGCCTGCGGCCTCTTTGTGTCCCAGATAATCAGTTATGCTACAGCATGGTATCTTACCAGAAAATCATAGTCAGAGACACAAGCTATGACTTACGTAGACTAAGGTCGACATTCAAGAAGTTTTATGGTCGGCACTATAAGTCAAGATTACACCAAGCCTGTCACTCCTATGGTGGAAGATACCATTCCATCATTGTAATTTTGTGCGTGCACGTATATATGTGTCTCGATTTGCCAGTGTGGATATTGCAGTTGGTATCATGTGCAGAGCAGGAAACTTCGGAGCACCTGATCTCACACGCATATTCACGTGGCTTTGACTTTTTCTTTGGCTTTGGAATTGTTCTCTCATCTGCGTAAAAAGCATATAATTATATAAGGGGATTTTTTTTTGCACGAAGTGATATATATTTATTCGTCTTGAATTTACATTGCAACTCTGTGGCACATCACGATAAAGCCCTTAACTGTAGTTACTATATAAAGCATGTAGTACACATTTCTTTCTATCGACCATAGCAGAACCCCTATATTATTGAAAGCTGCAGAAAAACACCATTGGGCCATCCAGTTCAGAAAGCATTATGGACCAATACGTCAATACGTGAGTTCGGAAATGTTGTCAGGTCAGGTCAGGCCCGTGGAATTGGGTCAGGGTCAAGTGGTATAAACATAGCTAAACCATGCTGTCACGCTACCATTGTCGAGTCACTGTCACCAACACATTACTCGATTTCGCCTGTACAGTACTAAATACTTAGTTTACTTCGAGTTCACCGCGTCACTCACGTTTGAACATGGTGTGTACGAACGTTTTGTTTATACCACTTGACCTGACCTAGAAACATTTCCGAACTGGCTTATACTTTAGTGCATTATTCATAAGAAAACAAAACCCCAGGCAAAATTAAACCGCGATCTAATGGATATCATGACACTTATGAAAAGATTGTCTTTCAGATCTAGCATTATTTTGTTTCCACTACTTTGCGTATTGGTGTTCGTTTTGCAACATTTATTGTGATCCAACTTTTGTTTTATATGATGTCCTGAATTTCGACCTATATGCGTACATAGTAATAATTTAGCATAAAGTGGAAGAGCTAACTCTCTGCGTGCACTCATCCGTCGAGCTACTTCCAGCACTGATCGTGTGGAACTTCTACTTTATGCCATTAACACCAGCTAGGTTACAAGTATTGCTCTCTCGTTCACTTCGCTCAAGGAGTGATAAAGAACTGAGGAATGTATGATGTACATCATCGCTCATCCACAAAAGTTGTCATTATCCAGACACAGTCATCTCATAATATCATAGGGTGATTGAGTTCGATCCACAATTACACTTCGAATGACAATCAATAATGGCTTGGTGCAAATTAATTTCAAAGGGTCGATCATATACATAGGCTAATATGTGTGCTATGTACAGTGAATGAAGGATAATGGCCCACGTGTATTATTATTTCATGCATATTATTTCTGGAGAATGGACAGTTATTAGCACATCAGCATGATCTCCTGCATGGAAGATCCGCACATAAGGAATCTCTAAGTACTTCAGTATTGTACAGAAGAGGATGAGACCACCCAACTAACATTTTTTTCTTCTATTTTTCGACTTACGTAAATATACAGACAATGTGTAGAATACAATTGTTTCTACTGTACGCTTGATGGAATCAGGTACATTATCGGAAGTAACAAATTATCTGAATCCTTTTGTATGTAGAGCCGACAGCCATATACTGTCAAAACATACATATATAATTATATATGGACCAATATTTTACACGAATTGAAATATAATTATTCATCTAGAATTAACATTGCAACTCTGTGGCACATAACGATAAACGCCTTAACTGCAGTTAATGTACAAAGCATTAGCACACATTTTGGATCCCTTTTTTTGCGTCCATAGTAGAACCCCTACATTATGACAAGGTGCAGAAAATTGTTAGGCCAATCAGTTCAGAAAGAATTATGGACCAATACGTCAAACACTTCAGTGCATTTCATAAGAAAACAAACCCCAGGCAAAATTAATGTGGAATAATCGGTTTTTGGTTTCCTGTCTGAAAGTGATTAGTAGCTGTCCTTAGAGCAGCTGTACAGTGCAAAAGTTCCAATGCACACACAAATTTGTCTAAATTTGACATTGGAAATCGGATTTTAAAAATAGTTTCGCACGGAGGGGTCCCCATGCAGTGATGCAAAATTAACAAAAATAGCTGAAAATATAGAAAAATACACAGCCGTATCATTAGAAACTCAAAAAACCCAAAATTTAAAAAATATTCAGTTTGATCCTTTTGTGTTGCAAATAACGACATTATAGGGAAATTCGTGTCAAACTCCACTGCAGGGTCATCCGGACGTATTTTGGCGGCTATAATGGTGCTATATATAGACCATATTACCTGGTTTTTCCAGTATTGTGACCTGATATTTGCCCGAGATCCCGGGTATTAGCCCATATGCTAGCCAATTGATTGATAACGAATTTCAGAAACCGATTATTCCACTTTAAACCACGACCTAATGGACAACTTGAGACCGATAAATCTATATTTCAGATCTAGCATTATGTACTGTCCACTACTTTGCATATTCATGTTTGTTTCGCAACACTTATTGATCCAACTTTTTTGTATGATGTCCTGAATTATATGATGTCCTGTAATAATTCAGCACTATATACATGTACGCAGCAGGTTTGCTCATCTCTCGGCCAGATACTTAGTAACAATTACACACATCTTAGAAGTACGTGCTGTCAATAAACGTATTCCAGATGCAACAGATCACATGCAATGCATCACATTGACATATAACTCATATTTGGGTTTTTTATAACCATTGTGTGGTACAATGAACAGATCTATTTCTGGTGGATATGTCTGAAACCTCAGCTATCATCAGAGAGCTCTGCTATCAACCTCTTCTGTCCAGAGGAGCAACCAGTCCATAACTATTAGACATCCATTACCAGCATCAATTTCATATCCAGAGTGATCCAAAAGTTTTTTTTTTCAGAATCGTTGTGAGTGATTCAACCGCAAATTCAAGGGAGTACATCCGTTATTTCTTGAGAGGGCTTATAGGAATGCTTGGAGAGTGGATTTTCACACCGCCATACAAACTTTCTTGACAAGATTTTGTACTGCCTTCGTCTGCCTGTTTTGTCGTAATCAAACATACATCTAACCTTAGTATTGATTTTCTTAGTAACTGCACACATGGAAGCATCCAAAGCTCCCTTCCACTTTCAGAGCAACCACGTTCGCAAGCAGACGCATTACGCTTATACAAGTATACATGTGTCAACGTGCGAACTCGATTGCTTCAAATGGTTCTATATAAGACGTGGATGTCTAAAATATTTTTTGTTTTCACACTTGCACTACTTTCTACGGGTGTCCTCACAAATGTTTCTACATGCGTACCAATCACTTCCCTGCTTCTGATGTTGTCCTTTTGTGTCATCTTTTCAAATAATAACTAGAGTCTATCTTGATGCACAGTCAGACATATATGTGGTAAATGACATAAATGGTGCATCACAGAGCTAGTTATTGGCATAGACAAATAAACGTCTGTGATGATTTGGATTAACTTCTTTTGCCGAAGTCTCTGCAGTGAACACAGTGAATACATGACGACCACGAATCCATTCGATTTTATTTCCGGAGATAAAATAAATTTGTGATATGAAGATTTTTTCCCATCTCAACGTAGTTGTTCTAGATGATGTAAAACAATAGTTCAATAAATCAAAGCACAAATACCTGGTTGTTTATAACTATGCCTCAAAGCACACACTTACATGTACACACATATTCACTCACAGGGAATAGAGAATGAGGGCTGAGAGGTCAAACTCTTATTCCGGCTTTTGCTGGAGCGTGGGTCGATACGTTCTTTATATCACTGGGATCTTTGATAAATAAGTTTTTAAAAACATTCCACAGGTCTCTGCTTTAATGATGAACAGCCCCTTAATTTTGTATATGTATGCAAGCGCTGAACTTGTTCAGAAGTCTACACTACATCAGATATTCAGCCTGATGAAACTTTTGATATATGCACATCTACATGTGCAATAAAATTACAAATCCCTCTAATTATTGGACACCTACCTTCACTCTTCATGGTCAAATAATGTTGTCTGCCGCTGTGTCTTTTCAAACCGTTTGTGCGATAGTCATGTTATGCAATGTCACAATACTAAGGTGATATGTTTCCGGTAACATTTGTTGATATCCGGAGCCACCCTGAGAATTTGTCCCACCATCAAATGATTCTACCGTTCACTGTGGACGAGACCAAGGGAGCAATCTGAACTGTATTAACGATACCAGTTGTCTCCCAAGTTGTCACTGTCACTCCATTGTGAATGGCCCGTGTATGGTGCTAATAAACCGAGCAAGTGGAGAAGCTAACTCTCTGCATGCAGTCATCCGTCGAGCTCCTTTAACCCCTGGTCGTGTTACGTGGAACTGTTTTTTCTATGCGACATTACGTCAGATCACAGGTATTACGCCCTCGTTCGCTTCAGCCAAGGCACAATGATAAACAACTGAGGAATGTATGGTGTATCATCATCGCTCATCCATAGAACTGGCCATTATCCAGACACGGTGTCCCCATTATGTCATAAGGTGACTGAGTTTGATCCACAATTACACTTGAAGTGGCAATCGATCAATAACTTCGTGGAGCAATGTACGGTATGTTTCAATATTAATGGCTTGAGGCTGACTGCTTTCAAAACGTCGATCATATACATAATATGTGTATTATGCATAATAAATGAAAGTTATAATGGCCTACACGTATTATTATTCCATGCAAATTATTTCTGGAGGACGGACAATTACTAGCACATCAGCATGAACTCCTATATATGCAAGACCTGTACATGATGAATGGAAACTTCCATTTCTTCATTATTGGGATGCAATGCTGTAATATCTGCTGTAGTGGGAACTACTGTGTCCTCATTAAGGCACACTAATGCGCAAATAGCTTACATGTCATTGTGCACATTTCAATACAGAGACATTGTTCATATGTGGAATCCTTAAAGATTTTGGTTTTTTAAAATGTGGACAAATGTGGCAACACTCATGTAGCATTTCATATGTAATAGATCTGATGTGTCAGAATAAGTTTCAAAAGAAATATCGAAATCCGAATTTTGCCATTGATAACTGACCACTATGTTTTTCAACATAATATTTCGATCGAACCTATTCACACGATATCCTGAATTACAGACTACAGTACGTACAGAGTATCATTTGAGAACATGTACGTGACACGTTAGGTCGTAACACGTTAGGCCATCATTACCAACACCTAGCGGATAACACACATAAAACGCAAGTTTCCACGCGTGTCATTTTTCATGTTGAGGTTAAGCAAACGACGATTGAACAGGGACAAAGCGATATATGGATACTGTATCTTGTGTCGTACGTGGACACAGGTGTCATTGAAATGCTCACGGAATCAATGCCGTGGGTTGACGTTGATAGGGGGTGGTCATTATTTATCATGAGAGGGGGGGGGGGGGGGTCATACTCCTATAAAACATCATTTATAAATCATAAATATAAATTATATATAAATTGTATATACATATGTCTTGAAGGTACATGTACATTATTTGATAAAATAACTATTCCCAAACTTACCATTATATGTATCAACCTACTAAAGTATTACTACCAAATACAACCGGGTTTTGATGATGATGGAAACAACCCTACAATACAACATCTTTGGACACAGTGCATGGACACATGACGAACACAAATCCACCGAAATTTGTTCGAGGATACAATGTTTAATTGTTTCAGTGAAGGTGTGGTGGATGCTAAAATATGGCAGTGTTGAGATGCCAAGTGATGTTATTTCTCAATTCGCAAGTTCAGATGAGTACGTCAGCGTGGAGCTGTACAGTGATTTTATTGAGCTAAAAAAATTGGAGAAGCTGACACTATAGACACTTGATCCGCAACTGCTTACATTTGTGCATGCGGATCTACTAGAACAACACGTTCAGAACCCCGATAGAATTTTGATGAAAAGATATGTACTGTACTGTTACAATCTCTCCGATTAACATATACCTACCTTCACCGGCCATTGTCGACAATGCTATTCGCCGCTCTGCCTATATTCAAACCGTTAGTGTCATTGTCACATTATGCAATGTCACAATAATAATAATAAGTTTTATGGATAGCACTATGATATGGTTGGAGTATACGCCAAGCCTTCCACTCATTTTATGGAAAATATCATCCCATCCTCGTAATTTGCGTGTTGTTGTTTTTCGCGTCTTGATTCTCCAGTGTAGAACGCACATTGGGTGAGTGTCGCAGGATATTGGGACAAGAGATGATCATCCTTCCAGATCACCTGGTCTCCCACACAGCTGGCCGGGTGAATTTGTCGGTGTCCATTTGGGCTTGTATATAACATCGTCTATACCACAAAAGTTGATAAAAACAGACAAGATTCCATTCCTAATTGTAGTTAAAACAAGAAGGAAAAAGCAAAACCTTCTTCTCTGTGTTACACGTATTCCATTTTAATCTGACGCATGCACGTAATTAGTGATAGTATAAAAATAAAAATTATGAGTGAACAAGTTTTTGGTTGTTGGGAGAAATGATTATCTTACGCAGGTAGCGTGTATGACAAAAGCATCATGGTGATATCACTAAATGTAAACAGAGCTGGTGTCACTACATGTAAGTAAAGTAAAAACATAGGCCTAATGGGCCAAACCGTTTGCACAAAGTGAAATTAACTAATTCATCTTTTACAGTGCAGCTCTGCGGCACACCAAGCTTCAAGGCATTCAATATGTACATTAATAGCTTAATTCTTTAAAACTGTTACTCTACACAGACAGGTAATACCAGAAACACATGACGAAATTTCTCGCCATGTATTTCTGGCAGTAACGTTACACATTATATATATACAGGACCCTTTCTAATTATCGACCAGTGCAGAACCCATACATTATGGAATGACGCAGAAAAACACACTGCTATTTCAACCAATTTAGAAGGCATTATGGACCAAGAATGCGCCAATTATATTAGTGCATTATTCATAGAAAAATAGTGAAGGTAAGATAAAGCATGGCCTAATGGATGACATGAAACTGGTAAATCTGTATTTCAGATCTGGAAATATTTTCTGCCCATTTACTTGGTGCAACATATTGTGACCCAAATTTTTTATTTAATGTCTGAGATTTCTAGGAATTTCGCTCTACAAACAGAATTTATTTCAGCAGTTGCTAGATCCGCACATGTGCATGACAGGTTTGCTCCTCCCTTGGCCATATAATTAGTGACCAATACACACGCCTTAGGACTACGTGCTTGTGAATGTATTGTATATATATCCAGATGCAATGCACTACAATCACTGGGTGGGAGCTTGCCCATGATTCTTGACGAGTCTTGTCGGTAAAAATCTTTCCTCGCAGGGGCTTTGCTCGGCAAAAATCTTTTGTCGCATGGGCTTTCAGATGCCCCTGTGATTAAAGATTTTTGCCTAGCAATGCCCCTGTGAGGAAAGATTTTTACCGAGTTCACTCGTCAAGAATCATGGGCAAGCTCCCACCCAGTGACAATGACATGACACTCATGCTTGAGTTCATACAACACCCAGCCGCACCAGTTCGTGGTACTTTTGATAAACTTACTTTGTCCTCTGCCAACAGATAGCTGCTGAATCAGGATATTTAGTTTTTAGTTTTGGTGATATAATTCAGGCCACAGCACTTTCGTAATTGTGACCTCAGGGAAAAACTCTTTTTTTATTTTGGATGATCATAAAAACTAGCTGTCAGTCAGAAGAAACTTTTTACAGACAGTAGTAATCGGGAAAGGTACATAATAGAATTAAATAGGCAACTGGCGCTCGTCACCATGAACATGTGTCAGGGCCGATTCAGGGGTACCTACAGCTATTTGTGCGGATTACTCGACATCTGCGGCCTGTAGAACGCTCACAAGGATGTCTCTGCAGCGGACACATTGGACACTGATGCCCACTAATCCATAGTATCCACCGAATTTCGTTCAGGGGATTCAATGGATCTGGATTTATTGTGGGGAATTTTTGGTTTCATCAGCGTCCACAACACAAATATCGAAGTGTCAGGATCGTTGTTATACCTTCACTCATGTAGTAGTAGTTTATTTCGTGAGCTCATGATACATATATATACAAAATTATCACATGCTAATTACGTACACTAAATGAAGACACGAGGACCCGTATAACCCGAAGATTGTCTTACTACGGGCCCTTTTTTTTTTTTTTAGTGATTTTTATGTGGAATACTCATGTTCGATATCAGTTTATTTTTTTTTTTTTTTTTTTTTTTTTTTTTAGAAACCTGTATTTGAAACATATCACATAGGCCTCCATCTCGATTAATCTTCTTTTTTATTTTCTTACATTGCGCATGCTTTCAACTCGTTCAGAACCCCACACATACATGTATTAGAGATCCGGTCTGATTATTTTATTATGTACAATATACATGTACATGTACAATAATATCACAAATCCCTCCAATTCTTGGACACCTACCTTCACTATTCATGGTCAGACAGTGTTATCCACTCAGAGCTTCGCCTGATCAACTCGTTATGCAATATCACACCAGTAATAGGCCTATTATTCTGTTTCCCGGTAATACTTGTTGACGTCCGGAGCATATAATGTCCTCCTGGGCATCGAACGGGTGTATTGTACACAACATGATCGATCTGTAGCGCATTAACGATACCAAGTCTGCCTCCTAAGAGGCCCCAAGTTGCCACAGGCAAGCCATTGTGAATGGCTCGTTTATGGTGCTAATAAACCGGGGAAGTGGAAGAGCTAACTCTCTGCATGCACTTCTCCGTCGAGCTGCTTTTACCACTGATCGTGTCACGTGGAACTTCTACTTGATGCCATACGCCAGGTTACAGGTATTGCTTCCGCATTCGCTCTATTCAATCATGATAAACAACCAGGGGATGTTCAGTGTGTCATCATCGCTCTTCCAAAACCGACTATTTGAAGGTCAAGTTCGATTCCCGGCTACACTTCGATTGGCAATCAATAACCTTTGCCGAACAACCTACATTGTGCTTTGCCGTTTGATGGCCTCGGGCCGACTATTTTCATAACGTCAATCAAATACATATTAATCTATGTATCATGCACAAAATATGACGGGTATAATGAGGTACATACCACTTATTATTGCTGGAGAATGGACAGCCACATGCACATATATACGATGGTATTCAAGGCCCGCACATACATGTAATGCACACTCCAAATATTTGTTGCAGTATTGTGGCTCAAATGAAACAACGGTGTCTGGAGTGAAAAACGCTTCATTCGTTTTTGATGCCCGAATAGATTGCATGGTTGGAAATGACGTGGAACTTTTTTTCTAAAAAAATCATCGATCTATTCCGTGGAGTTTCACAGATGATGACCTGGAACAATTGTGATCCCAGTACTAGTATGTACATGACGATCATGTAAAATACATTCCGATTGGGATCATGTTACATAGCCATCTATATACATGTATGTGTGTTGAGACGACCAATGACAGTTTGATTGATCTAGCAAAACATATACGTGCACGTGTATAAGCGAAAACGTATTTATTATGTCAGGCAATGTATTCAAACAAAAACTTGACAAACACATCGAATTCATGCTCTTATCTGCCCATAGAGGGAAACAAACGCATGGAGGAGTGGATAGGTAACTTTCTGATATTGAACAAGACATCGATACAACCTTACGCTTAGATGTGGCACCCCTTCTTGGATGGAGTTATATTTATATTATGCCGCCTTGCTGCTCCTCTGCCATTCTTCCGTCGTTTGTACAGGAACCCGCTGATCAGCTGCTTATGTTTTTTAACAGTACATCTCAGTGGAAACAACACATTTGGGCTTCGAAAATCTGTACATCTTAGGATCTCCATATGGCCCGGCTCTCCTAACTTGTGTGTTGATAATCACTGATGTTTCGGCCCAACATGATTGCATGGTGATCGGCCCTCCTACCGGGTCACACCAGACCTTATCTGGACTATGGCGCTGGTTTGGGTCTGCCATCGGCCCTCCTGCTGAGCCAACTGATCCCCGTCTTGGCTCTGATGTCTGCTTCGGTCGTCATCGGCCCTCCTGCTTAGCAATTCTGACCTCGGAACCTCTTGATTCGATTGGTCATCTCCCTAAAATCCCAGGTATCGAGTTTGAACAGGGCTCCAGCGTTCTGGAGGTTCTTATTGGATTGATATTGGATACTGTATGGATCGTGCCGTCTCCAATCCATTTGACAACCTGTCGTAGCATCTTCTGGAAATTCGTTAGGTCACACTGTCGCGAACGGTTCATGGTCAACAGGTATTAGTGATGTTTGGCCTATTTCTGTAATTTGCTGTTGAAGCTACAGGGGCACAGGAAGCTCTGAATATCGGTGATCATCTGTGTCCAGACTCACCTCTAGCTGACTTAATGAAGACGGAGGTAACTGTGTCTCCAGTCACCTCCGACTGGAACAGGTGAGACTTACTGCTTCATCACCTCCTCCAGATGTTCCACGTGGACATTCAATGTCTGGTTGTGGATCACGATGTTATCCAGGTATAGAAGACAAGACTACGAGCACAGACCCACCAGGATCTTATTTATCAGCTGCTCAAATGTGCCAGGAGTGTTTGTATAGTCCGAAACTCACCGCCTTGAACTGATACAGTTCCCTAGACGCAAGAAAAGCTGAAAAGCGTCCTCGATGCCATCTAGTCCACCTGCCAGTACCTGCTCATCAGGTTGTAGGATCCAAACCCCATGGCGCCATGGAGTGCTGTGATTGTGTCTTCTATCCGAGGCGGTAGTACATGTCTGTTATTCAATGCATTCAGCAAACAGTAGTCCACAAAGTACCGGAGCCTGCCGCCCTGCTGCTGTATGGGGAAGATCAGTGATACCCACGACCTGAAAGTCTTCTCAGTGGCTTCCTTTTGCAACATTTCTACCACCAGGTTGACAACTACCTCTTGATGCAGGAAAGGGAATTCGCCTCGGGCGTTGCTCGGTCGGTGGTGGCCGATACTGGTCTCGAGCTGTCAGAATGTAACTCAGCAATTACCATACATACATACTATCCATGTGGAAACATACCAGCTAAGAAACACACACTTGAACAGCTCGTTTGTTGCACAACCAACAAGTGTAGTCAACAGCATACATGTGAACTTGTATTGTAGATCGGAAGATCCATATATACCGATACAACGTACGCCATTTCAAATTCCCTCATTGATAGTGATTGACGAGATATTTTGATTGAAGACCAATGTTACATCAAAGGCCTACACATGTACGTATATTCGTCATTCCAAAGATAATGTACGCAGCCCAATTTTAGCCATTATAATTAGGCCATATGAGCTGACAGTATTAGCCTGTCACAGAACTATACTAATATCAAATGGAGCAGTAGGCCTGCAAGATTTTTGACAAATTGAAACAGAACGAACGCCATGTCACTATAGCACTTTTTTTTTTTACAATACAACATATTTATTTCAGAAAACTGTCAATACATTTGTTGCTACAAGAATATTACATATAGTGAAATGAAATTGCTTGGAAAAGTAACATGATATGACAAAAATGTTTAAGAAAAATTAACTTGGGAGATACAGCCGTCTGTGTAATGTCATATAGTGAAAACGAAATAATGTGTATACATGATTGGTTACAACTATATATAAACAATAGCACAAATATACGGTGTTTTTTTCTGCCAGGCATTCTTTCCATCAGATGGTACTCTTTGCGCGACATTATATGTATTTATTTGCAGGCAAAGATTACCATCTGAAGAGAAGAATGTCTGGCAGAAAAAGCCACCGTAGGCTACAAATAGAATACTAGTGAACAACTGAAAAATAGTGAAAATATAGTTTATATAGATAGTGAAAATAACAAAAATTAATACTGATTCAATGGGTGTTGTTTTAGTTTAGTTTTGAACAGTGGTTTTGACTTAATATTTTTAATAGTGGGTGGTAGCGAGTTCCAGAACTGAAGTAATTTGAATCCAATTGAGGAGCTTGAAATACACGATGACGACATGAGTGTAACAAATTAGATTGTCTAGTATTTAATAAGTGTGAAATGAATTGTTTAGTGACAACATGTTTTTGAAGTGAGTTGGCAATTTACCCTGCATGCTTAGATCTACAGATCGAAATTACAGATTGCCATGGGAATAATACAGATGAGATCTCATATGATCAGCTGATGATAATAATTAATAGCCTATATATGCATTGCCGCCACACATTCTTTGAAAAAATTCTACATTTTTCTAACTCTTCGGACAATGCCACCATAACTAGTATTTTTCCTCGATCTCTATCTCGATCTACATGCGAGTGAAATCTTCAAGCAATATTTATTCCCTGGTATGAATTCCACAGACCACGGTCCGTAGATTTCGGTACGTTCAGCGGACAGCCGAATTTTTCTGGATATTTTTACCTGGCATGTAGTTTCTCGCATCATTCGACAGATGGCGCGTCATTCGGTTTCGATTTCGTATATAGAAACTGGAAATCCCCGAAACAATGACCCACGACGGCACGAGATCGGAGATTCACACTTTGACTTTCGTTATTGCGACAATGTTGTTTGATCCCGCCTCACCAGCTCACAGCACCAGGGACAGTGAAAGTGACAATGTGCTGTTTTATAGCATATAAATAGCAGGCCTAATAGATTTATCTCATAACTAGACCTAAGCTGGACCACTCAGTAAGTCAATGGATACTAGATCCTCTAATCACTGCTAATAAATAGACAGATACTGAGATAGAGTTAAGAGTCTAGATCTACTATCAGATTATCAGACGGCATCATCATGTCAGTAGATCTATCAGATTCAGAATGAGCGTATATCAAATGCGTCGCTCAGGCTGTATAGAGTATAGACTAAACTCAAGTTCAACACAAAACCTCATATGATTTTTGGCGATAACTTCGTTTAGGATGGTCGGATCAATTTGAAATTTTATTTGTTTCCATTTGGCATAAAACCGTATTTTTTCATCAAATTTCAGACTTCTATCTTGAAAATTGAAAAAGTTGGCAATCTACTCCAATGTTAAATTTCACTCCAATGTGAAATTTGCAAGTTTGAACAGAATTTGGCATGTTGTTCGATGTTCACACTGCACATTACTTTGTAAGAATGATATTCTATTAGAATGCACCTGTATGCTTGAATCCCTGTGATCCGATTAGTGCCCAACATTTAACATTGGGGTAGATTGCCAACTTTTTCAGTTTTCAAGATAGAAGTCTGAAATTTTATGAAAAAATACGGTTTTGTGCCAAATGGAAGCATATAAAATTTCAAATTGATCCAACCATCCTAAAAGAAGTTATCGCCGAAAATCATATGAGGTTTTATGTTGAATTTGAGTATAGGGCCTGGACAAATCCAATTTATCGAATTCGGGGCAGGTCAAACAATTACCCGGGTCGGAATTTCATTACCTGTACCCAAGAACGAATAATGATATAGATTTTGTCTTGAAAATTCGAGATAAAAGCTAGTAAAATCACAAGAATGACAAGAAATTCATTTGGAAAAAATCAGAAGTAGTTTTGTGAGATCATGTGATATCTTTCAAACTTTCAGCGACGAAACAAATAATGTACAAAGATCGCTGACTGGCATTTACGTTTTACATATTGCTCGTATTTGCTCCAGTGATTCCCGTTCAAATTTTTATCTATATTTGGACGGGTTACGCGAGGCGGGTCGGGTCAGACCACACGGGTACCTGGGTCGGAAATTTTCGACTCGTCCGGGCTCTAGTATAGACCTAGATCTAGTTCAGCATATATGTTTAATAATGTTAGTAAATCGGCTGGTATCATGATGATTGTAGTAAATCTAGCAGAGGCGCTTTGACTGTAGTAGATCTAGATCTAGTTAGGGCGCATTTCACGCACTCTCATCTGCTGCTGAGTGATTCTTAGTTTCAAAGTCAAGTTAAACACAAAACCCCGAAAGTTTTGTCCATATTTGTCTGATCAATTTGGAATTTTATACGTTGCCAACTTGCCATTTGGCACAGGCACAGCCCTAAATATAAATATAATGTATATATACTATATAGACTAATATATACATATATGTATCAGGGATGGATTTTGAATCTGAGCTTAAAATTTTTTGCTGAGTCACTTTTTATTCTCGTCAGGTATTGGGGATGGAACTTGACCTAGAGTACCTGAATTTTTTTGCTGAATCTTACAAACATGTATCTTATTCTATGTTTGTATTTAACATGTTTTATTATTCTAGTAAAGTTTTTGTCTGTATCCAATAAAAATTATTGTTCACTAATTTATTGGTTTCATCGGAGAGCACAACCTGTCTCATTCTTTTCGGCATAGTCCAATATGTTGGCGAATATACGGAATGAACAGACATTAGTTTATACATGTATCATGGGTACGGTATTATGTGGTTAGATCAGCTAACTGTTTTCTAACAACAGGAACTAAGATCAAAAGTAACAACATATAAAGATTCATAGGAAAATTATAGTGTATGTGCGCTTCCTAATAGTCATGATTGTGAAATCTCCAAGGTACATGATGTTAAAAAGCAGGAAACAGCTTCTTAACGGTTGTAAATATGTTAAAATTTATGTACTGTAATTTAATGGCATACATAACATACATGTATAATAGAACTTGTTGAACAAGGATTTTTTTAAAGTCTCAAGGTTTCACTTTTAGAACATAATAATTATTGATCATTGTCACATGTACAAGTATTGATGATTCATTGTTCGTGTACAGGATGTACCACATCTGTTTTATTTCCATTATTTCTGAAAACTGATCTCACCCTTGATTCATTGAACTATTCACGTCCATTCACACAGGTATACAGCAGCCGCACATAGACATCGGCCTCAACTTTTGGCAAGTTGCCAGGAACATAGACAACAACGTGCATGTGGGGACCTTACAGCAATGATAGTTGTGACCTGACAGTATTGTCAACTTACATGTAGTTTGACTGGTATCGATCTACTTGAGTATCTATTGGCAGGAACTACAAGCATTAGGAAGCACATCTTCTTTGGGAGGTGAAACATGGGAACCGAAGGCAAAGGAGAGGTACATGTATTGTATAAATTTATGCAAGTATATTTATAATATTTAACCAAGTATCATGTATGTAAATTATTTAGTATTGGGATTACATTTATGGTGTCGAAATCTGTTCATTTTTTGGATTCAAGAAAATATTTTATGTTAAATACGTACAAGTAATACAAAAACTTGTTGTATACAAAAAATACAACAAGTAATACAAAAAAAATAAAGACCTCCAGCTGTAGGTCTGTCCAAAATGTGTTCTCATTACACCTTCACATTTCATGAAAAATTCCAAATTATAGAAAACTGCAGCTTGAACTCCATGTTCACTGATGTTGTATTCTGTGTTGCTGCATGTGTTCTCAGGGCACGAAGCTATGGGGCGGCAGGTTCACTGGAGGCACCGACCCTGTCATGGAGGCGTTCAATGCTTCCATATCGTATGATAAGCGCATGTGGAGTGCAGACATCAAGGTATCGTAGCGGCAAAAGCATCAGTATATAACGATATTTTTTCATAGCCACCTTAAATAACACGTATATCAAAGAACATGAATGTAAATGGTAATTCCATGAAGTGTACAATACTTTTGGAATTTTTTCTTGCCTGGTACATGTACATTACGTATATATATGATCTGTACATACTTATAATATATTTAATGTTTTGTGCAGGGCAGCCAGGCGTATGTGAAAGCACTACAGAAGGCAGGCCTGGTCACAGTGGAAGAGGAGACTGCTATATACAATGGCTTACAAAAGGTGAAGGGGGAGGCTATTGCTTAGTATCTTTAATAAACCTGTGATACATGTAATATCTGCTGTAGTGAAGACCACTCCGTATACATGTACATGTACTGTGAGACCACCCAAAAATTTTTCAGACCACTTATACAGGTCGAAATTTCCTTTCATAAGGAAATCTGTTTTGTCTTGTATCATGTTTGCTGTATATGTAAATTGTTATATCAGGTATCAGAAGAATGGGCCCATGGAAAGTTTGAGCTCAAACCGGGAGATGAGGACATACACACAGCAAACGAACGCAGGCTTAAGGTAATTTATATTTCACTCAGGAGATAAATTCAGATTCAGTTCAAAATTTTAGACAATTCGTTATGTTGAAAAGTATTTTCCGACTGGAATAAAATGTCACTGCAGACCCAACTGAAAAGCTTTCACACATTATGCATATTGGGTGAAATATGACTTTATGTACAAATTTAATGATTCAATCGATGACTGTTCACCCAGGAGTTGATCGGTCCCACGGCTGGTAAGCTGCACACTGGTCGCAGTCGGAATGACCAAGTGACCACTGACATGAGACTGTGGCTGCGAGACGAGATCCGACACCTCAGGAAGCTGGTCCGAGCTCTCATAGAAGTGTTTGTCAACAGAGCCAAACAGTGAGTACTGGTGAGCCAGGCGAACCATTCTCGTATCGTTATGTTTCGTAGAATTTATATTGTTCGATGAGATGTCCTGTGAATCAGATCATTCAATAAATGACTACAATCATAATTTTGAAGAAAATCGTCAAAGTACTCACAGAATGACAAAGAATTTGAGACACATACTTATCATTTCAAAATTCCAATAAAGTTTCAAGAATCCCAGTAATAGTTATGAATTCATCTAGTTATGTATCGTTGCCAGGGAGATGCCTATCCTGTTGCCAGGTTACACACACATGCAGCGAGCTCAACCAATCAGGTGGAGCCACTGGTTGCTCAGGTATGTGTTACTTGTGCCATTGTATGGTACATACGTGCATGTAAACTGGTTTGTTATGAAAATCTTGTACATATAAATGTATATTAATTTAACCACATCTATACAGCAATTACTACCGGTAGTAATGTATATGTATATACCGGTACTCTTATTCCTGCACATTGTATAGTATTATGACACCAGTGTGCACAAGTAGCAACCAAAAGGTGAACGTTATGATTAATGACTGTTTGTTATTGGATACATGTAGTTATGCCAGCATGTTGCAGCGAGATTTTGAGAGACTTGATCAACTGTTTCCAAGGGTTAATACTCTGACACTTGGCAGGTGGGTGTTTTGTCAATATCAGGATTCAGTACCTCCAGATGTTTTGATCATATATAAATTATTTAGATAAATAATTGGTTGAGTCAGTTCACAATAATGTTTATCTGTTCCATTCATACAGTGGAGCTTTAGCTGGAAACCCTTTCAGTATAGACAGAGGATTTTTAGCCAAAGGTAAGTTAGTATGAATTCAGTGTATCTTTTGTTGAAAGATTACTGTAATATCACTATATTGAACAAAACATCAGAAGCAATCGAAAACTTACCTATTTTGTAAATCACCATTGTTGAAATTACATTTTAACAGATGTATATAGAGCATACATGGACTTTTGGGTTTCAGAACTAGGTTTTGACAGGGTGTCACCAAACAGCCTAGACGCAACTAGTGATAGAGACTTCATAGGTAAACATGTCCTATTATTATTAGTATCTTGAGATAGGACTGAAAATTATAATTAAAATATATATATATGATTTGCTTTTTTTGGAAAATTAGAAAAACATATCAGATCTACCGGTACGTGATCCATTAGTTTGTGAATCGACAGTGTTGATACCAACAATACTTGACTATTATTTAAAAAGTGGATGTAGTATCACTCTGAAAAATACACCAGTGTATATAAAGTGTATTCCTGTCTGTAGCGGAGCTGCTGTACTGGGCGTCGCTGACTGCTATACACCTGAGTCGCTGGGCCGAGGACCTTCTCCTGTACAGCACCTCCGAGTTCAAGTTTGTCAGCCTCTCAGACGCGTACAGGTGACTAGTTTGTGCTGTTCTATGTTACTGGTTAATGTGTCGCTTAGAAACACATTAAATCAGGGCATCATTAGGGTTTGACAATGTTTTGGAGAGGTTAAAATAAACTTAACCATGAAGTTGAATCTCACTCGATAGCTACATGTACGTGTTTTAAGTTATGTTCATGTAAATGCACTCAGATGTTTTTGTTTGTCCTGATGGCATTCCAAAGACGAAAATAGACTGCACATGTATGTATCATGATAATATAAGAATAAAAATCTATACCAACTCAACGAATACCATTGTGTGATTCACCCAGCACTGGAAGCAGTCTGATGCCACAGAAAAAAAATGCGGACAGTTTGGAGCTGATCCGAGGGAAAGCGGGCCGAATCTTTGGTCATGTGAGTAAAAATTGCTCTCATTAAATTCAATCTGGTTAATCTTGGTTAATCTTGGATATTGTGTCTTGTTGAAAGTTCCAGTGTAATATGCAACCATTAGTATTCATGGTGTTTTTTGGGGGAGATGTATCGCAATAATATATACTGGTAGTGTGTCATGCGGGTCGCACGATAATAATTGTGCATATAATTCGCACATACATATAGCATCTCTGAATATACAAAATATATATTAAAAGATTAAAAGAAATTACAATGATGCACTTACATTGTAATGATAAGCTTGGTGTACCTGTATTTGCGGCAGTGTTCGGGGTTTATGATGGTGATGAAGGGTCTGCCGAGTACATACGACAAGGACCTTCAGGAGGACAAGGAGGCGATGTTTGACGCGTGTGATACGCTCTCCGGTGTGCTGCAAGTCTCCACCGGTGTGCTCTCTACGCTACAGGTCTGTAAACTGGGGATTTCCCACTGGGAAGTTTGACTGTGACCGGAGTTCACAGTGGCTACACGTACACGTAAATCATACCAGAAACCCATATATTGTTGCCCAATAATCATTGCTTTCGGATCATACTCATTGATAACTGTTTTTGAAGCAAAAGATTTCACAGTGTCCGACCATTTTTGGGGGGCAAGATTCAAGATATGACCATAGAGGTATTGAATCGTAGTTGTGAGTGAATCTGGTGGAGCTCATGTTGGATTATTGTTACAACATGTGCATGTATGCAATCATTGCAGATCTATCTATTGTAGGTTGATGCTAAGAGATGCAGAGATGCCCTGAGTACTGACATGTTGGCAACTGATCTCGCTTACTATCTGGTCAGAAAAGGAGTGAGTATCCCTGATTCTTGCACATTATAAGATGTGGAGTACATTATGATTTAATTTATCATAATGGTCCAAAAAATGTATTTGTAGTCTGTGAATTCAAAGATAATAAACATTGAAAATATATCTTTGGCATTAATGGAACTCCAACTTGTACTCAGATTTCACATAGTACCGGGTATATGTATACAAAAAGAAGCATGAAGACATTTTCACAGTAACTGCAAGAACATTTTCACGACCTACAGATACCATTCCGAGAAGCCCACTCCCTCTCGGGTCAGTGTGTCGCGTTGGCAGAGAAGAAAGGTGTCTCCATGTCGGAGCTCAGTGTGGAAGAACTCCAGACAGTACAGTGAGTTAGATTATTCCAAGGTATTTTTGGAGTATGCCAAACAAGTATGTACTCCTTTGCTGTGGCAAATATGTTCATAAGCTTCCACTAGCCAAAATATCTATCTGTATCTGAATGTACCCATACTGCCCATGGTCATCAGCCATCAGTGAGTATCCACATTGTATTATACATGTATGTATGTGTATATGTAGATGTATTTCTGTTGTTCTTCAGCCCGCTGTACACGGCGGATGTGCTGAACGTCTGGGATTTCGAGCACAGTGTTGAGCAGTACCAGGCTGCGGGGGGCACCAGCCTTGCCAGCGTCACGCAACAGGTCCAGAACCTAGAGGCCTGGCTAGCCTCGGTCAGCACGTCATAGGACAGGATTTATAGCATGCAGTGTGTAGTTGTACCAGGTATCTTCGGAAGTTGCTACAAGTAATTTTGTACAAATGAGACTTCACTGTGCTGTCACTTGTCATTCAAGGAAAATCTGCTCGAAGCTTTTGTTGTAGATGAAATCTATGAAACTGTTACTTGTTGAACTATGTTAGTATGAGGATTTGACACTGGCTTGATTTCTTTGAATACATGTAGAGTGCGACTTCAATGTATGAATAATAGCATGAGCACCCTCCTGGATAATACCTAATACATTGCAGTGATCAAAAACATAAACATTTCACATCGCAATCAATGATGGGACATATACAAAACTATATAAAGTTCCGCATTGTTATAGTGAATAGTGTGATCCAACACGAAAAAGAAAGTTGTCTGTTGTGACATTTCTGCGCTATAATTGCACGTACACCCTAGCGTGTACTATGTTTGGAACAAATATGGTGCCATCATAGTATACTAGGTACATCAATAATGATGACATAATCACTGAAACAGTGCTGACAGTGTCCCTTAATTTGCATGTACATCTATGTGTTGTTATCTGAATTGCTATTTGTACATCTATCAGTATAAGCATTCATTAAAAGCATTGCAGCAGTATGTGTTTCATGTTCAAACAAGAGTTTGTGATTCTGACGAAATTGCAGAATAATTTCGACATGATATATTCTTGGATTTTCATCACCCAATTCAAATCAGACAAATACACCTACTTGCACTTAACAATGTCGGTTCCTCGCCTTGTTGTCCATACAGTATTTTGTATCCCGTGATATTGAAAGTTGAGCTACATGATGAGTAATGGGAACAAACGTTATTCATGTCAAAAAGACTACAAAAATTGAGGGAAAAACTACACATTTAGCTTACCGACCCATATGGGCCAATAAGCTATTGTCAATTTCCATCTGGCAAATAACTTTTTTTTAGGTTACCAGACCTATTGTCCGATAACCCTTTGCCGTCGCGTTGCGTCCGACCACATTTTTATCTTTAAAGTTTACGGTCCAATCTTTCTGAAAATTTTGGAAAAGATACCTCAAAATATTTCAAGAACTATAAACCTACATGTATTTTTTAGTTTACTCAAAATGGCGGCTGTTTTCATCGAATAGTGCTCAATTTTGAACTTTTTTCAACAACTGTCTGATCAGTTTTTTTTTCAAAAGATTTTTATTTCAAACAATCTTCCGAACAAACATCTTCCGAACATATTACATAGTACATAGTAACATATGTACCACTGTGATGTGTATAAGTTTGGTTGCCTTTGAATCACCGGTCATTTCGTTTTTTAACGGGTGGGTTTTAAAATTTGTTTTTGCCCCAAATCGCATTACGATTCATTTTGGACCATTTCTAGGCAAAAAATGATTTTCACGTTTTGAAAATTTTTTTGGACTTTCACCACTTTTTTCCTTCATAATGGGAGCAGCCACAACTGTACTCATAGAGCACCTGAAGGTAGAGCTTAGATATTGGCACTTTCAAATGGGATCATATGTACTGTAGCGATTTGTTTGGTGACCTTGAAAGGACAAAATAGCCATTTTTGGGTAAAAAAAACGCCCAACGGCATCAATAGGGATATGGACCCCGTTTGTGTCTCGGGCTCCGATAGGCATCAGCTATTTTTTTTTGCTGCCCGGGTATCTCCCAGGGGACATCCCTCAGTGCCTTGCCATTACTCACAGGCCCTTCTCGGGTCCCGTGAATGGATTGTGAGGTTTGAACTGAGTCGAACCGTGCCACAGTCGACCCCCAGACCCGGTCGGGGTCTGGGATCCGAGATAATCGCCTACGGAGTTCCATGTGGACGGTTGATGCCATTGCTATCAGCATTAACTCACCATGTCTCCCACCACATTTTCGCGCCTCTGAGCGGGGAAAGGAGGTTATGATCGCATGTCTAACTCTCACTCTCTCCTTCAGATGGTGTCTCAACGAGGCCAGTCATCTCCACAGCCCCTGCAGTGGATTACCACACCCTCGTCAATAGACCGCTTTTCTGCGTCCTTATGTCGCTCTTCAGCGTCGCTTGTACCACCTTCCAGTGAAGCTTCCTCATCATCGCCTGGCTTACCTCTTCTTCTGTCCGTCGGTCTTCCTTCTGGCACCATGCCTTGGAACTACGTTCTTCGGAAAAACAGCAGTTGGAGACGGATCTTACCTCACGTCTGGCAGCGCAAATGGAGTTCATGTTTGTGACGATGAGCCAGCAGCTCTCCACTCAGATGCTCAATCTGTTCCACCTGGCTACATTCCTCTCTCTGCTGGTAAAGCTCAGGAAGCCACTTGTTGACGACCTTCAATGCTACTGCAGCACACGCAGGCTCTTCACCCCACGGGTGTTGCACCTAATGAGCAGCTACTTTTAGGGACCCCAGCTTCCCCAGTTCCGACCCCAATTCCAACCCGACGCCACTGTTGGCTCTCTGTGTGGTCATTCTGCTCAGGCTCCACCACGGGTTAAGCCATCACTGCCTCCTCCATCTTCGGTTACGGCTTCGCACCTTCCAGGAAGCACCGTTACCCGGACTCAGATTCTGAGGATGAGGGTGAGGATCTTGACGATGCCATCAGTGTTGCTCTCTCTCTCGTGAGATGGACTGCTCTTCACGTCAGGACCTTCTCTTTCGGGAAAAATTGTACTAGTATGCTCTCGCCTGGGGTTGTAGGTTCTCCCAGATCCCCCTGTGGACAGCTCCTACGTGGACCTGTTTCGTGCAGCCCACTGGCTCCTCCCACGAACACACACCAACAGCTGCCACTCAGTCGAAGCATCCGTCAGGCCTTCGAGTGCTGCCGCCAAAACGCTCTTCCTTCCAAAGGAGACAACGCGAAAAGGTCTAAGTTGTCCAAGCTTTATCAGTCTCATTCTGTTGCCTCTGCCTCGAATTCTGAGCGTGATGGCCACCACTCGGGCTCCAGTCAACGTGGAAAACCTAAGGGCAGAGCAGGGGTGTAACGGCCCGGTCCAAGCAGTAAGTACCAGACCACTGGAGCCTGCCATGTGTCACCAAGGGTGACTCCTTCCTGTTTCGGTCCCGGAGACTCGCCAGTCGGCGGTAATAAATACTTGTAGGAGTCAGCCCTTGGATCGTGGGGGTACTCAGGGAGGGATTCCAGATTTAGTTCGTAAAAACACCTTTACTGTCTCCCGTTCCCAAGCCCTTTACTCTGTCGTCAGCTCCAGCCAAGCAGGCAGCCTTAGATTCCGAGATTCAGAAATTGATTTCCAAAGGAAATTGATTCACCAGGCCTCCCGCCAGTATCTAAGGTTCGCTTACCTGGGTCGCGTTTGGCAATTCCGTGCTCTACCTTTCGGTCTGTCACCTTCTCCATGGATCTTCACCATGGTAGTGCGGGAGATCTAAAGCCTTGCTCACCAATACAGTATCTTCCTACATCAGTACCTCGACGACTGGCTCCTCCGCAATCATTCTCTGGAGACGTTACTGGAACACCGTGATTGATTAGTCCACACGTGTCAGACTATGGGCCTAGTTATCAATTTCGAGAAGTCGGAACTCACTTCGACTCGTGATTTTGTGTCTCTAGGTTAGTGTTTCTAGGGCATGGTAATCCCATCGCCAGATCGCATCCACAAGTTGCGTCCTCTGGTGTCTTCCTTCCTAGCCTATAAGTTTCAATGGCAGTCCCTCAGTCCCTGTTAAGCATTTTGGCTGTGACGGAAAAGCTGATACCTTTCAGTCGCCTCCAAATTGCGAGAGCTCCAGCATTGCCTGAGACTCCGTTGGTGTCAAGCAACCGACCCTGACTCTGCTCTGGCAACGTTGTCTCAAATGTCTCGCGAGTGCGTCATGTGGTGGATCCAACTTGGAAACCTAACGCTGGAGTTGCCTTTCCGTCTTCCGCTGCCATCCAGGCACCTGTTTACGGATGCCAGTATGGAAGGCTGGGGCGCCATTTAGTGTTTCAGAAGATTTCGGGCTTTTAGAGCGACCAGTATTTGTCATGGCACATCAATGCTGTAGAGTTGGAAGCCGTATCGCGGACCCTGGCCAATTGAGCATCTGAGTTGGCGGGCCACTCAGTGTTGGTTGCTACAGACAACTCAACGGTCGTGGCTTACATCAGCAAGCACGGAGGCACCCATTCTCTGACCCTCAGTCGCCAGGTGTCCTCTCTGCTCCTGTGATGCAATGCCTGATCAATTCTGCTCCAGACTCGACATAACCCCGGTCGTGCCAATGTCTTGGCAGACATGCTTTCGCGCCGGGGTCAGGTGCAAACTACCAAATGGACCTTGTCTCCAGCAGTCTTTCAGCAGTTGTGTCGACTATGGGACCGACCTCACGTGGACCTGTTTGCCACTCGATGGAATGACAGGCTTCCTATGTTTGTGTCCCTGATCCCAGACCCCAGGCATGGGGTGTCGATGCTCTGTCGATGGATTGGGAGGGCCTGTATGCTTATGCTTAACCTCCGACCATTTCGATACCGCAGCTGATCGCCAAGGTCTGAGCACATCATTGCCGCCTTCTGCTGATCGATCCTCTGCAACCAGACAAACCGTGGTTTTCAGAGCTTCTAGATCTCCTTATCGAGTATCTGTTGAGGGGGTCCGTTAAAGCAGCCACGGTCACCAGGGTCCACACCAGCTGGCCCTTCACGCGTGTATGTTGTCCATCGATCCTTCCGCGCAAAGGTTTTTTTCTGAAATGTCCTCTCGGATCGCACAGCCAAATAGAAAGTCTTCTTTGGCGGTCTACGAGTCTAAATGGGCAGTCTTCAGTGTCTGGTGTGAGCGCCGGCAGACTGATCCTTTCACGAAGATGACCTTCGCTGCCGGTATATCTCAAGGTTATATGTCACCTGCAATGCTTAAAACCAAAATTGTCCAGTGACATATCTTAGCCCTCGGGCTAATTTGGGAAATGATGAGAAAATCACAACTTGGATTTTGAGCATTTAATCTCAATCTTAGAGTATTTTGCAACCAATAAACATTTTACACATGTAGACATAACTTTTTCAGCACATTATTTCCAAGTTATCCAAGAATGACGTGACACATGTGATTCTTTCTTCATCTACATATAGGTTGAAATAATAATGTTTCCTGAATGAAAGGTAGGCGGTGTAAACTAAATCTCAGAACTACATGCACGTCTTTGTGTTCTACATGATATTAAACCAAAGAGTTAAACCTGTATTCCATAGTCTGTTCGATTTATCAACACGACTAACTGAAGAACACCATATCTTTGTCTGATGTATTCACTGCTTGACCAAACCAATGACAAGACAAAACAAGACCAGTGCTTGTACAAGGCAAATGGCTATTATAATTTCGGCCCAAGTATCATATGCTGCTCCTAGTGTTTGTATATATATATATATATATATATATATATATATATATATATATATATATATATATATATATAATTATTATTATTAAATATTATTATTATATATAATTATTATTATTATTATTATTATTATTATTAAATAATTGTTTAAATATTATTATTATTATTATTATTATTATTATTAATATTATTATTATTAATATTATTATTATTATAGACACATTGGTAAATCCCCGGTTGAGGTATATGTGATTCCATACACACATGGAAACATTGACAAAAAAGTACTGTTTGTTTGTATATAATTATTGTATATAATCGACAAATTAGTACAGTCAGTATGTATTATGGTCATTGACAAATTGACAAATCGCCACTGCAGTTATATTTCTTTCCATGCACACATAGGCATATCGGAAAATTATTAGAGTCAATAATATTATGTACTATGGTCATTGACACATTAACAAATCGCCACTGGAGGTATATCTTTTTCCATGCACAAATATACATATCGACAAACTAGTACAGTCAATAGGTATTATGGTCATTGACACATTGACAAATCGCCACTGGATGTATATTCCATGCACATATAGACACATCGACAAACTAGTACAGTCAATATGTATTATGGTCATTGACACATTGACTCATTGACAAATCGTCACTGGAGGTATATATGTCTTTCCATGCACATATAGACACATCGACAAACTAATAGAGTCAGTATGTATCATGGTCATTGACACATTGACAAATCGCCACTGGAGCTATATGTCTTTCCATGCACATATAGACACATCGACAAACTAGTACAGTCAATATGTATTATGGTCATTGACACATTGACACATCGCCACTGGAGGTATATGTCTTTCCATTCACATATAGACACATCGACAAACTAGTACAGTCAATATGTATTATGGTCATTGACACATTGACAAATCGCCACTGGAGCTATATGTCTTTCCATGCACATATAGACACATCGACAAACTAGTACAGTCAATATGTATTATGGTCATTGACACATTGACAAATCGCCACTGGAGGTATATATGTCTTTCCATGCACATATAGACACATAGGCAAACTAGTACAGTCAATATGTATTATGGTCATTGACACATTGACAAATCGCCACTGCAGCTATATGTCTTTCCATGCACATATAGACACATCGACAAACTAGATCAGTCAATAAGTATTATGGTCATTGACACATTGACAAATCGCCACTGGATGTATATGTCCCTCCATTCACATACAGACACATCAACAAACTAGTACAGTCAATATGTATTATGGTCATTGACACATTGACAAATCGCCACTGGAGGTATAGGTCTTTCCAATCACAGATACAGACATCGACAAACTAGTACAGTCAATATGTATTATAGTCATTGACACATTGACACATCGCCACTGGAGGTATATGTCTTTCCATGCACAGATAGACACATCGACAAACTAGAACAGTCAATATGTATTATGGTCATTGACACATTGACAAATCGCCACTGGAGGTATATGTCTTTCCATTCACAGATAGACACATCGACAAACTAGTACAGTCAATATGTATTATAGTCATTGACACATTGACACATCGCCACTGGAGGTATATGTATTTCCATGCACAGATAGACACATCGACAAACTAGTACAGTCAATATGTATTATAGTCATTGACACATTGACACATCGCCACTGGATGTATATGTCTTTCCATGCACAGATAGACACATCGACAAACTAGCAAATTATGGTCATTGACACATTGACAAATCGCCACTGGAGGTATATATTTTTCCATGCACAGATAGACACATCGACAAACTAGAACAGTCAATATGTATTATGGTCATTGACACATTGACAAATCGCCACTGGAGGTATATATTTTTCGATGCACATATAGACACATCGACAAACTAGTAGAGTCAATATGTATTGTGGTTATTGACACATTGACACATCGCCACTGGAGGTATATATTTTTCCACGCACATATAGACACATCGACACACTAGTACAGTCAATATGTATTATAGTCATTGACACATTGACACATCGCCACTGGAGGTATATGTCTTTCCATGCACATATATACATATCGAAAAACTAGTATTACTCACTTTTATTATTTACTCACTTTTCAAAGTGGGAAATAAATATTTCAAACCTGAAATGAAATATTGAATCCGGCAATTAAATATTAAAACCGGAAAATAAGTATTAAAACCTGGAATTAAATATTCAAACCTGAAATTGCAATTTAAGCCGAGAAATAAATATAAAAACCTGCAAATAAGTATTAAAAGCGGGACATAAATATTAAAACCAGCAAGTAAATATTAGAGTTTTGAAAGGTGACGACCATCGTTTGCAATTACTGTTGTAAAACGATGCCTGCATATTACCACAATACATATTGACTGTACTAGTTTGTTGATGTGCCTGTGCGTGAATGGAAATATATATAGTCCATGAGCCCATCCAAAATTGACTACCATGAAAGGGCACCAAACTTTTACTGTTTTTTTCCAGTTTATATATCCCTCAACATGACAAAACATCATGATGGACTTCTCAGAAGAGTAGCTTAAATTTTCTACGGAATTTTGAACATATCGGTATGTTATGCTATGGCAAATGACAAAATGAGCGGTTTGAATGCACATTCCAGCAAGTATGTTTTTTTAAAGGTCACAGAGAAACCAACAAATATTGTTCCATGAAATATTATGGTGTTAATTGAATGTAAGTATCAATCTATTAATATGTAACAATTATATTTGATCAATGTATTGATGTTTCACAATTTTGTTTGCAAATTTTAGAATTCCACTCTAGCAGTCTAGTCTTGGATTGACGGAGCTAAAGGTGTGACCACTGCGGATATCAGAATACAATTTCAACATTTCAATGTGTATGAGAAGTGGTATTCAATTGTATCCCTGAACAAAGTTCGGCGGATACTATGGATTTGCGATAGTCGTCCGCATCCGCGTCTGCGTCCGCAGCGATTTTCTTGTGAATGTGCTACAGGCCAATTTTCACCCAATCACAGTAATTTTTTCAGGCTCATATATATTGGTAAAACCACGATACCAACCGTTTTTGGTTGCCAACTTAATTGGTGGTTTGGGGACACATTTTGCCTTGAAATCAGCCTGTTTGGGACACATGACTTGTGAACACTCTACAGGCGGTAGTTTTCGACGAATCTTGATAATATTTGGGAATCTTGTTGGGAAGGAATAGTTTCTCAGAATGATCATATCAATATTAATATGTTAACGGCCTAACTTATCACAGATATGTGAAATACCAATTTTGACATTTATGATCATTCCAATTGCCTGTACTATGAAAGATAATGGCACTGGATTTTCTTGTTCAGAATAGAGAACTGATGTTTTTGGTGAAGTTACAGCAATATTACCAAATAAAGCTTGTTCCATTAGTTGCACTACTGAGCACAATAAAAAATAGTTAAGACAAGAAACATTAATTTTTGGGCTCGGCAAAGTGAAAGGTCGTTTCAGCAGAGATTTTATGGTAACATTGATATTACTGTCAGAATAAGTTAATTTTGCTAGTTGAGTCTATTATTGAACATAACAACAAATATTAAGGACGAGTACCATTTAGTATTGGGCTCAACAAGGTAGAAGTTTTGATCAGTAGAGATTTTATGGCTGTAGTAACATTTTTATTAGTAAATGAGTTAATATTAATTCTGCTAGTAAATTTTATTGTTGAGCACAATAAAACTAGTTTAGGCGAGGAATATTTTTATCAACAATGTGAAAGTTTTGTTCAGTAAAGATCTTATGGCTGTAGTAACATTATATTACTGAATAAATTAACATGAATTTTGATATTTTTATGTATGTTCATTACTGAGCACAATAAGAATAGCTAAGGCAGGGTACATTTATTATTGGGCTCAGTAAGGAAAATGTTCTGTCCAGTACTGAGTATATGGCTGAAGTACCATTGATATTACTGAATAAGTCAACATTATTTTGGCTAGTTGAGTCTATTATTGAATATAATAAAAAAGATAAGGCAAGGAACATTTATTGTTCGGCTCAATGGGGAAAAGGTTTTGTGCAGCTGAAATTTAGTAATAATGTTGATACTACCTAATGAGTTGACATCAATTTTGCTAGTTAAGTTTATTATTGTTTATTACAATAACAATAATTGAGGTGAGTGACATTTATTTTTGCGATCAATGAGGAAAATGTTGTGTCCAGTATTGATTTCATGGCTTTACTACCAGCAATATTACTGAATGAAATTAATATCAATTTTGCTGTATATGTTTTTCGTTGAGCACAATAAAGATATTTGATGCTATTACCATATATTATTGTGCTCAACGGGGAAAAGGTTATGTTCAGTAGTACCACAGATTATACTGAATAAGTTAAGATTGATTTGGCTAGTTATAACATGCTGTGAACCCATTCATTAATTTGACAACTTTGAACTCAGCTAGCACATATTTAGAATAGAAATAGAAGTTTTATTGGACATACTGATCCAGCTTCATAATTGTATCCCCCGAACAAAGTTCGGCGGATACTATGGATTTGTCTTCGTCGCGCCGCGTCCGCGCCCGCGTCCGCGTCCGCAGACACTTTCTTGTGAACGCGCTACAGGTTGCAAATCTTAACCGATTCTAATAATTTTTTATACAAACACATCTTATGGTAAGATCCCGACACCAATCGATTTTGGTTGCCATAGCAACCAAATTGGCCGATTGGCGACACATTTTGTGCTCAAATTAGCCTGTTTAACACACATGGCTTGTGAACACTCTACGAGTGTGAGTTTTCAATGAATGATGATGGAATCGCACAGACTCGGAGAGAAAGACCCTCACACGAAACCTATCGTTTTTCAGAATGATCGAATAAATATTAGTTAGTTAACGAACTAACTTAATACGACCGTTAAAATACCTACTTGAACATCTGTGATCAATCCAATACCCTGTACTATGAAAACAAATAGCACTGGATTCTTGTTCAGAATAGAGGACTGATGTTTTTAGTGAAAACAGATCGATATTATCGAATAAGTTAACCTTAATTTTACTAGTTAAGTCTATTATTGACCACAATTAAAATAGTTAACAGGAGAAACATTTATTATTGAGCTCAACAAGGTGAAGGTTTTGTCCAGTACAGATTTCATGAGTGTAACCGAATAAGTTAACCTTATTATTACTAGTTAAGTCTATTATTGACCACAATAAAAATAGTTAAGACAAGAAATAATTATTATTGGGCTCAACAAGGTCAAGGGTCTGTCCAGTGGAGATTTTATGCCTGTAACCAACTAAGTTAACATTACTTTTGCTAGTTGAATCTATCATTGACCTCAATAATAATGGTTAAGACGAGAAACATCTATTATTGAGCTCAACAAGGTAAAGGTTTTGTCCAGTAGAAATATCTGGGTGTAACTGGATAAGTTCACATTATTTTTACTGAAACATTGATCTGGCTCGAATTTCATCATCTTGAAATGCAGTTTTGGTCAACTTTTACTCTGAATTTCAACTTGAAACCACGTTTGATACATATTATGAGTCAAAATATAACTTATAGTAAATAGTTCAATCTGCCTCCAATTTCGTCATCTTGAAAATGCAGTTTTGGTAAGCTTTTACTTTGAATTTCAGCTTGAAACCAAGTTTGGCACATATTATGAGTTAAAATATAACTTATGGCGAAAAGTTCGATCTGTCTCCAATTTTGTCATCTTGAAATGCAGTTTTGGTCAACTTTTACTTTGAATTTCAACTTGGAAACAAGTTTGTCACATATTATGAGTTGATATATAACTTATGGTGAAAAGTTCGACCTGGCTCCAATTTCGTGATCTTGAAATGCAGTTTTGGTCAATTTTTACTTTGAATATCAACTTGGAACCAAGTATGTCAAAAATCCTGAGTTGAAATATAACTTTCTAAGGTGAAAAGTTTGATCTGGCTGTGATTTCGTTTTTGTTATCGAACATGTCGAAATGGACATTCATATGCAGTGGTTTCAATGGTGATCTTGAATTCACCCTTCAATAACCTTGAGAGATTAATTTAGCAATTTTGGTGGGGAAAAAAACAGTTGTGGCCTAAGATTTTACATTTCTCTGGTAATCTTCTCTATCCCTTGTTCTAGTTTTTCACACTTATTAGTAATATATTTGGGGCATGAGGAATGATAGTGCTACGGGGGATACACCCAAGCGGTCGTAGGCGACCGGAAGCATCTAGTTTTTCATCATTTTCGAATACAACACTTTTGGTTAACTTTTAGTTGAATTTCACATTCAAACCTCATTTGGAATATATTTGGGGTAAAAATGGAGCTTTTTGCGATCTGGCTTTGATCTGGCTCCAATTTCATCATCTTGAAATGCAGTTTTGGTTGATATTTGCTTTGAATTTCAATTTTGAACCAAATTTGGTACATTTTTGGGGTGAAAATAGAAGTTTTAGCATCTTCAAATGCAGTGTTGGTCAACTTTTTGTTGTAATATCAACTTGAAACCAGATTTCGCACATATTTTGAGTGAAAATATAACATATGGACAAAAGTGTGATTTAACTCCAATTTTGTTAACTTGAAATGCAGTTTTGGTCAACAGTTGTTTCGAATTTCAACTTGAAACCAAATATATTTGGCAAATATTTTGAGATAAAATATAACTTGTGGTAGAAATATCGACCTGGCTCCAGTTTTGAGTTTTGAGTACATTTCTAGTACCTGAAAAACCAGAAATACATCAGACCAAGGTCTTATGTATTTCTGCTGAAACGCATATGGGTTTCTGTTTTTACTTTAAATTCAACTTGAAACCCAGTTTGGCACTTATTTTGATTGAAGATATAACTTGTGGTGAAAAGTTCGTTAGAATGGGGTCTTAAACTGATCTGGCTCCAATTCCGTAATCTTGGAATGCAGTTTTGGTCAACTTTTACTTGAAAATTGCATTCGAAACCAAGTTTGTCAAATATTTTGAGTTGAAATATAGCTTGTGGATGCAGTATTGGTCAACTTTTATATTGAATTTCCACTTAAAGTCAACGTTGTCAAATATTTCGAGTTGAAATATAATATCTTTTGGTGAAAAGTTCGATCTGGCCATAATTTTGTCATCATATCGAACATGTCGGAATGGAAATTCAAACAAAGTGATTTTTGTGGTGACCTTAAATTTGATCTTCAATGACTTTGAAATGTCAAAGCAGCAATTTTGGTAAAAAAAAAACAGGTGCGGCTTAACACTTCACTTTTCTATGATAACCCTTTTTTTGCCGTTGCACTAATCCCCCCCCCCCCCACCCTCCTTGTTGATAACACGAATATGGGGCTACATGGATGATAGGGCTACAGAGGATACACCCCAGCGGTCGTAAGTGAGCGGGAAGTGTCTAGTTCTTACATAGGGTGATAATTTGGATGGACGGATGGAGTAACGAATTAAGTTTCTGAAAGAAATAGCGATAGAAAAAAAACGCTGATATACTTGTAAACATCAATACAATCGAAATAGAATAAATTACTTGAAATGTGGTGCTATCTCATTTGCTGCGGTTTCTGCTATGTACAAATTGACTCTAATTTGAAAAAATAATATGATCCAAGACAAGATCCAGCATATTTTGACTTGTCATACTATCCACATAACCTGTATACTTCATTATGATACATTAATAGTAAAAAGAACCAGTTTGATGTAGAGGATAGATGTAGCGGGTTGAATTGCGTTCGTCTGAAGCGGGTTTATATCTGTTTAAGACCCCACTCTAACATTTTAGGTTGTACTGAAGCTAAGCTACTCTCCCGAAGTGTCCATCATGCTGTTTCTGGTAGGAGATACATATATCTAACAAAATCAAGTCAAAAAGTCTGGTGCCCTCTCATGGTAGCAATTTCTAAAAAATCACCCTTCGGCTCATGGACTAATATACCTCCAGTGTCGATTTGTCAATGTGTCAATGACCATAATACACATTGACTGTACTAGTTTGTCGATGTGTCTATATGTGCATGGAAAGACACATACCTCCAGAGGCGATTTGTCAATGTGTCAATGACCATAATACATATTGACTGTACTAGTTTGTCGATGTGTCTATATGTGCATGGAAAGACATATACCTCCAGTGGTGATGTGTCAATGTGTCAATGTGTCAATGACCATAATACCTATTGACTGTACTAGTTTGTCGATGTGTCTATATGTGCATGGAAAGACATATATTTCTCCAGAGGCGATTTGTCAATGTGTCAATGACCATAATACATATTGACTGTACTAGTTTGTCGACGTGTCTATATGTGCATGGAAAGACAAATACCTCCAGTGGTGATGTGTCAATGTGTCAATGTGTCAATGACCATAATACATATTGACTGTACTAGTTTGTCGATGTGTCTATATGTACATGGAAAGACATATATACCTCCAGTGGCGATTTGTCAATGTGTCAATGACCATAATACATATTGACTCTACTAGTTTTTCGATGAGTCTATATGTGCATGGAAAAATATATACCTCCAGTGTCGATTTGTCAATGTGTCAATGACCATAATACAAATTGACTGTACTAGTTTGTCGATGTGTCTATATGTGCATATAAAGACGTGGCGATGTGTCAATGTGTCAATGACCATAATACATATTGACTGTACTAGTTTGTCGATGTGTCTATATGTGCATGGAAAGACATGTATATCTCCAGTGGCGATTTGTCAATGTGTCAATGACCATAATACATATTGACTGTACTAGTTTGTCGATGTGTCTATATGTGCATGGAAAGACATATATACCTCCAGTGGCGATTTGTCAATGTGTCAATGACCATAATACATATTGACTCTACTAGTTTGTCGATGAGTCTATATGTGCATGGAAAAATATATACCTCCAGTGGCGATTTGTCAATGTGTCAATGACCATAATACAAATTGACTGTACTAGTTTGTCGATGTGTCTATATGTGCATGGAAAGACGTGGCGATTTGTCAATGTGTCAATGACCATAATACATATTGACTGTACTAGTTTGTCGATGTGTCTATATGTGCATGGAAAGACATATACCTCCAGTGGTGATGTGTCAATGTGTCAATGTGTCAATGACCATAATACCTATTGACTGTACTAGTTTGTCGATGTGTCTATATGTGCATGGAAAGACATATATTTCTCCAGAGGCGATTTGTCAATGTGTCAATGACCATAATACATATTGACTGTACTAGTTTGTCGACGTGTCTATATGTGCATGGAAAGACAAATACCTCCAGTGGTGATGTGTCAATGTGTCAATGTGTCAATGACCATAATACATATTGACTGTACTAGTTTGTCGATGTGTCTATATGTACATGGAAAGACATATATACCTCCAGTGGCGATTTGTCAATGTGTCAATGACCATAATACATATTGACTCTACTAGTTTTTCGATGAGTCTATATGTGCATGGAAAAATATATACCTCCAGTGTCGATTTGTCAATGTGTCAATGACCATAATACAAATTGACTGTACTAGTTTGTCGATGTGTCTATATGTGCATATAAAGACGTGGCGATGTGTCAATGTGTCAATGACCATAATACATATTGACTGTACTAGTTTGTCGATGTGTCTATATGTGCATGGAAAGACATGTATATCTCCAGTGGCGATTTGTCAATGTGTCAATGACCATAATACATATTGACTGTACTAGTTTGTCGATGTGTCTATATGTGCATGGAAAGACATATATACCTCCAGTGGCGATTTGTCAATGTGTCAATGACCATAATACATATTGACTCTACTAGTTTGTCGATGAGTCTATATGTGCATGGAAAAATATATACCTCCAGTGGCGATTTGTCAATGTGTCAATGACCATAATACAAATTGACTGTACTAGTTTGTCGATGTGTCTATATGTGCATGGAAAGACGTGGCGATGTGTCAATGTGTCAATGACCATAATACATATTGACTGTACTAGTTTGTCGATGTGTCTATATGTGCATGGAAAGACATATATACCTCCAGTGGTGATGTGTCAATGTGTCAATGACCATAATACATATTGACTGTACTAGTTTGTCTATATATGCATGGAAAGACATATATACCTCCAGTGGCGATTTGTCAATGTGTCAATGACCATAATACATACTGACTGTACTAGTTTTGTCGAGGTGTGCTTGAATGACATGTAACCAACCTGCGATTTGTCAATGAGTCCATATGTCAATGACCATGACGAATATTGATTGTACTGTTTGTCGACGTGTCTATGTGTCAATGAACATATCGGGTATACTAGTTTGTCAATGTCTGTGTGAATTTGAATGAAATCTAGGTAAACTGTCGAATTGTCAATGTGTATGGCTATTGAAAATACATATACCTCCACTGACCTTTTGTCAATCTGTCATTGACTATTAATATATGGATTTTACTAGTTTGTCAATCTGTCTATGTGTGTATGTAGTTACATATACCTGAACTGACGATTTGTCAATGTCTCAATGACATAACTATATAAAAACAGACAGTACTACTTTGTCAATGTTTCCATGTGTGTATGGAATCACATATACCTCAACCGTGGATTTATTAATGTGTCAATAATAATAATAATAATAATAATAATAATAATAATAATATTTAAACAATTATTTAATAATAATAGTAATAATAATAATAATATTTCATAATAATAATAATAATAATATTATATATATTTACATATACATATATATATATATATATATATATATATATATATATATATATATATATATATATATATATACACTAGGAGCAGTATATGATACTTGGGCCATAATTTCTATTATGATAGCCAAAAGGGGGTTCCTTAAAGGGGGTTCCTGGTCCAGACAGTAAATTGCACTAGTAGATGTACGGTAACGAACGATTATATGAAGCCATACTTGCATCTCTATTCATTTTATAACAGGGGCGCTTGTATTTAAGGCATTTCGGCAGAAATGCCTTTATGGTTTTAGCAGAATTTTTTTTTTTTCTTTTTTTTTCTTTTTTTTCTTCTTCCGCCACTTTTGGTTTCCGGACGATAACTTTAGATTGCCTTGACGGATCCTCGTCAAATTTTCACCACAAGTCAGAAATGATATGTGGAAGAACCCTATTCTTTTTGAGCCGGATCCGAGGTCCGTGAGGTCCGTGAGGATGAAATCAAGGCTAATTTTGAGACTTGGTTTCCGGACGATAACTGGAAAAATATTTACGCAATAGTTGCAGAACTCTGCATGGAGGTTCATATGCCACCAGGGAAGAACCCTATTGATTTTGGGATCGATCGGTCAAACGACCTTTGACCTAGAGGTCGAAATAATTTTTTGCTGATTCATCCTTGAGTCTTCCTGCATATCTCAGAAACCGTGCATCGTAGAGCGAAACGGACGTTATTTTCGGACTCGTCGCCCTAGACAAACATCTCTAGGGTGTATTATTTTTTTTGATCCGGCTCCGAGGTCCGTGAGGTCCTTGAGGATGAAATCGAGGCTGATCTTGAAACTTGGTTTCTGGACGATAACTCGAAAAATATTCAGGCAATAGTTGCAGAATTTTGCACGGAGGTTTATATATCAACAGGGAAGAACCCTATTGATTTGGGGATCGATACGTCAAACGACCTTTGACCTAGAGGTCGAAATAATTTTTTGCTGAGTCATCCTTGAGGCATCCTGCATATCTCGGAAACGGTGCGTCGTAGAGCGAAACGGACGTTATTTTCGGACTCGTCGCCCTAGACAAACATGTCTAAGGGGTATTATGGATGAACTTTGACCTTGACCCCAAATTTTTTTGCCGAGTCGGCATTTTTCGTTTTCGTCGATATCTCGGGAACGGTGTGTCGTAGAGCGAAACGGACGTTATTTTCGGACTCGTCGCCCTAGACAAACATGTCTAAGGGGTATTATGGATGAACTTTGACCTTGACCCCAAATTTTTTTGCCGAGTCGGCATTTTTCGTTTTCGTCGATATCTCGGGAACGGTGTGTCGTAGAGCGAAACGGACGTTATTTTCGGACTCGTCGCCCTAGACAAACATGTCTAAGGGGTATTATGGATGAACTTTGACCTTGACCCCAAATTTTTTTGCCGAGTCGGCATTTTTCGTTTTCGTCGATATCTCGGAAACGGTGCTTCGTAGAACAAAACGAACGTTATTTTCTGACTCCTCGCCCTAGACAAACATGTCTAAGGGGTATTATGGATGAACTTTGACCTTGACCCCAAATTTTTTTGCCGAGTCGGCATTTTTCGTTTTCGTCGATATCTCGGGAACGGTGTGTCGTAGAGCGAAACGGACGTTATTTTCGGACTCGTCGCCCTAGACAAACATGTCTAAGGGGTATTATGGATGAACTTTAACCTTGACCCGAAATTTTTTTGCCGAGTCGGCATTTTTCGTTTTCGTCGATATCTCGGAAACGGTGCGTCGTAGAGCGAAACGGACGTTATTTTCGGACTCGTCGCCCTAGACAAACATGTCTAAGGGGTATTACGGATGAACTTTGACCTTGACCCGAAATTTTTTTGCCGAGTCAGCATTTCTCGGAAACGGTGCGTCGTAGAGCGAAACGGACGTTATTTTCGGACTCGTCGCCCTAGACAAACATGTCTTAAGGGTATTATGGATGAACTTTGACATTGACCCGAAATTTTTTTGCCGAGTCGGCATTTTTCGTTTTCGTCGATATCTCGGGAACGGTGTGTCGTAGAGTGGAACGGACGTTATTTTCGGACTCATCGCCCGAGACAAACATGTCTAAGGGGTATTACGGATGAACTTTGACCTTGACCCGAAATTTTTTTGCCGAGTCAGCATTTTTCGTTTTCGTCGATATCTCGGGAACCGTGCTTCGTAGAGCGAAACGGACGTTATTTTCGGACTCGTCGCCCTAGACAAACATGTCTTAAGGGTATTATGGATGAACTTTCACCTTGACACGAAATTTTTTTGCCGAGTCGGCATTTTTCGTTTTCGTCCATATCTCGGAAACGGTGTGTCGTAGAGCGAAACGGACATTATTTTCGGACTCGTCGCCCTAGACAAACATGTCTAAGGGGTATTATGGATGAACTTTGACCTTGACCCGAAATTTTTTTGCCGAGTCGGCATTTTCGTTTTCGTCGATATCTCGGGAACGGTGTGTCGTAGAGCGAAACGGACGTTATTTTCGGACTCGTCGCCCTAGACAAACATGTCTAAGGGGTATTATGGATGAACTTTGACCTTGACCCGAAATTTTGCATTTCTCGTTTTCGTCGATATCTCGGGAACGGTGTGTCGTAGAGCGAAACGGACGTTATTTTCGGACTTGTCGCTCTAGACAACATTTATCGTATATGTATTATGGATGAACTTTGACCTTGACTAAAAAATTTTTGCCGAGTTGGCATTTTTCGTTTTCGTCGTTTTCGTCGATATCTCGGAAACACTGAGTCGTAGAGCGAAACAGACTTTTTTTTCGGACTCGTCGCCCTAGACAAACATGTCTAAGGGGTATTATTTTAACGGTAAATTTTTTTGCGGAGTCGACATTTTTCATTTTCGTCGATATCTAGTATATATTATAAATTAATCATCACACCGAAATGCCTCCAAGGCATCTTTAGGCCTTGACGTCTAGTTGGTAATTATTTGTAATTGAAAAATATAATTGTAATTGTATCCCCCGAACAAGGTTCGGCGGATACTATGGATTTACGATCGTCGCGCCGCCGCCGCCGCCGCCGCATCCACGTCTGCTACAGCTTGCAAATCTGAACCGATTTTGATGATATTTCATATGGACATGTCTTATGGTGAGATCACGACACCTATCGATTTTGGTTGCCATAGCAATTAAAATGGCCGATTGGCGACACATTTTGTGACAAAATCAGCTATTTCAACACCCATGGCCTGTGAACGCTCTAGGATTTGTAACTGTACAGGAATCACTACAATATTGAACAGGCATGTTGAGCAATGCTCAGGCATGAAACCTACTGTTTTTCGGAAAGATTGAATAAATATTAATAAGTTTGTGAGATAACTTATTACAACAATGTGAAATATCCAGTTTGAGATCTATGATCATTCCATTCGGTTGATTTCTGCAAACAAATCACACTGGACATATGTACAAATTTACCGTTGATGGTTTTGTGTAAAGATATTACTTTTACTGAATAAGTTATGATAAGTTTTACTAGTATAACATTAGTTTTACTAGTTAAGTTTATTACTGGCCACAATAAGAATAGTTAGGCAAAGAAACATTTATTATTGGGCTCAACATGATAAAGGTATACTAGTTCAAGCTTATTACTGGCCACAATAAGAATAGTTAGGCAAAGAAACATTTATTATTGGGCTCAACATGATGAAGGTTGTGTCCAATACTGGCTGCGGTACCATTGATATTCGTGACAAAGTTGACATTAATATTGCTAGTTAAGTCTGCTATTGAGCACAATTAAAATAGTTGAGGTAAAGGACATTTATTATCAAAATCAATGAGGAAAAGGTTGTGTCCAGGAGTGTAGAATCATTGATATTGTTGAATAATTTAACATTAACTTGGCTGGTTAAGTCTATTATTGAATACAATCAAAGATTTTCTATACAATAGAAAATAGTTAAGGTGAAGACTATTTATTATTGGGCACATATTACGAGTGAAATTATAACTTGTGGTGAAAGTTCGATCTGGCTCAAATTCCGTCAACTTGAAATGCAGTTTTGAGACCAAGTTTGGCACATATTACTAGTATGAGTTAAAATATAACTTGAGGTGAAAAGTTCGATCTGGCTCCAAGTTTGTCATCCTGAAATACAGTTTTGGTGAACTTTTACTTTGAATTTCAACGTGAAACTAAGTTTGGCACATTTTATGAGTTAAAATATAAATCGTGGTGGAAAGTTAGATCTGGCTACAATTTTGTCATCTTGAAATGCAGTTTTGGTCAACTTTTGCTTTGAATTTCAACTTGAAACCAAGTTTGTCAAATATTCTGAGTTGGAATATAACTTTTGATGAAAAGTTTGATCTTGCTGTAATTTCGTCATCTTATCGAACATGTTGAAATGGAAATTCATATGCACTGATTTCAGTGGTGACCTTGAACTTGACCTTCAATGACCTTGAAAGGTCAATGCAGCAATTTGGTGGGAAAAAAACAGTTTTGGCTTAAGCATGTTAAGATGCTTATAATGCTTAAGCATATTTATATATTCTGAGTTGGAATAAAGCTTTTCATGAAAAGTTTGATCTGGCTGTAATTTCGTTATCTTATCGAACATGTTGAAATGGAAATTCATATGCACTGATTTCAGTGGTGACCTTGAACTTGACCTTCAATGACCTTCAAAGGTCAATGCAGCAATTTTGGTGGGAAAACAGTTTTGGCTTGAGCATGTTAAGATTGTGCATGGTAAACTTTTTCAGCCCTTGTTCTAGTTTTTCATGCTTATCAGTAATATCAGTAATATGTCGTGGGGCGACAGGAATGATGGGCCTACGGGGGATACAACCAAGCGGTCGTAGACGACCGGAAGCGTCTAGTTGTAACTGGAAATTTTGAGACATCGTAATTGTAATTAGAAATGTGATTGAAAAATCTGGAGTGGAAATAATTGTAATTGATGATTTTCCAGTGATCGTAATTGTAATGTTATTATAATTGAACTTTGTAATTGAACCCATCCCTGACTTGCAGTGTACACTGTACGGTAGCAAGCAGAATAAATATTTGCCCATTGCTCTTCGCTGCCTACATGTATAGTCGCAATAGAACGCCGAGACTCGGGGACGCACATAATTGTTATTGTATATTCATGTATTTCATCGACCCATTTTCGCTCGCTGGCTTTCGAGCTTTCGATATAGATGTTGCAAACAGAACTTGCATGTAAGTAGGCCTATATGTACATGTTATTTACAGTACCCTATATCAATGGACCACTCCAGGACCAAGGACATTTTCATGTCACTCATTACGCATCGTTGAATGTCTCACACTTCAAATAAAAGGATGAGAGGTACACGTTCATGTATACTACATATTATTATACTTACAATGTCTGGCGTGTACATGACAATATAAGCAGATATATCGCTTCAGCCATCAATCACTATGGATGCCGTTCGATGGGACCTTTCGAACCGCATTCCGCTCTGGCACCTCTCGTATATGTTGGACAAGTTCATCCCGCTCTGGTACATAAGGACCATCTACAAACACATCTGCGATGGAAGCCTGGAAACGTTCAAGTACTCGCGAAAGACACGTTTATCACCGGAACACTACGCCAGCTTGATATTCGCTGGGAGTCTAGGAGACGGGCTAGTGGTACCTGATAAATATCCAAGGCAAAACGACACGATCCCGGACGCTAATGATATAGACGCATTGGAGAAGGAAAGTCGAGGATATGATGTCGATATAGCGTACGTGAGACCCGATATGGTTGCTGGATATGAAGGCAGTCGGACAGCGTACATCATCGATACACTCCATACGAGGCCTGGGTATTTTTGGCTGCGTGCTGGTGCTAAAGGTCCCCATATCAAATCGAGCTACCTGACGGACAGCCTGTCAATGAGAATGACTTCGATGGGACTTGAGCATTCAGCCACAGGGCCCGCTTTGACAGAGTCGCTCAGTGCCTGGGACGTCGACCATGTCAGCACAGGAGTGTGCCTCGACTGGCCGCGGGAGGCTGAGGGTTGGTTGACTCGCCCCTGTCCATCGGGATGGCCATCGTCCTCTATGCGAGAGAATATCGCTTCGAGAGGATGTAATTTCGTTGCCAAAGCACACCGGTTGAGCTACGATGCCACATTGGAGTTTCGATTCTCGTTGATAGTCGCCACTAAAGAGATAATAGACAAAATAAGCCCCAGACAACGACAGTGCTACGTCCTCTTCAAGGCCTTGTTGAAACACGCTGTGCAGCCAATGGAATTCAGCTCCTACTGTCTCAAAACGGTATTTCTGTGGTCGCTGGAGAAGATTCCCTCACACGAATGGAATCATCCACTCAGGAGTCTGGCCACTTGTCTACTTACTCTATTGGATGACCTTGTCCATGGCTTAATTGACGGCAATATCAGGCAATATTTCATGCCGGAGTGCAATTTGATCGAACACTTATCCAGACAAGAGTTGAAGAACAACATCCGACAGATAGTCGCCTTGAGAAGAAATATGTTGGATACGGTATTGGAATACGATGACCGTTACTTCACCAGGGGTCTTTTGTATTTCCCATTATCCGATGTATTTCAAGCTTTACTGAGCACTGCGCGTGAACCAAATCAAGGCATAAAGGATTGTCTAGAAATACATATTGGCTTAAATTTCAGGTATTTCAAAGAATGCTTGAATGGCCACATGTTGTACGGAACTCTGAATATCATCAAGGAAATCCAGATGTTGGCGCTGATAAATGACCCAAACGACGTGACATTGTCGCTGACGCAGTTCATGCAAGAATACGCTGGTTCCTCTGACTTGACATCGGCATTTGGGGAGAGGAAATCAGGCGAAATTATTGCACTTCTAGCTGCTCTTTGTGAGATGATCCATTATAGAAGTCAACCAGACGAACGTCACACCGAAGACTTCCTTCTAAATGACATGATGATGGCATTATCCCATAAACAATTGTATGGGTCGAATTTCGTCTACTTTGCATTCTTTCTCATGAAACGAGGGTACACGGATGAAGCCATTGTAAATTTGAAAAGAGCCCTGTCTGTGAATAAAACCAAGGATATGGTAGTGTTCGAATTCTTTTTCATGATGAAGGATCACCTGGACACCATCCTGAAGCACCTCCTGTATACACGAGCCTATCTCTTGGTACCTGCACATATCCTGGCGTACTATCTTCTCACTCAAATCTACAAACAAGCTGGCAAACTGCAGGAAGCTGAATCTCTCCTGAAAGACTTCTCGAAGGACTGCGAGAGATGCTACGCTGTGTATGGGGTGGTGCACTGTCACCTTCTCTTCGCCTGGAGTTGCATGAGTATCGGGAGATACTGGGAGGCTGCCGATGCATTTGCCAAAGATATAACACTGCCAGAAGCGACACGGAAAGACAACACGGTCAAAATGTTGATCTGTCGACTTCTGGCTTTATATCATCTCGTGCGCGCTTGTCATACAGGCTCAGGATGAATCCCTTTCCATGCACTCACATGTTTGTGCAAATTTCCAAATTATTGGTGGTTATGTTTAGTATGATATTATATTGCATGTGCGTACATGTATTTGATATATGTATTGCCCCTTCATTCGTCCACTGTTGATGTAATTTCCTGGAATACTGTTTGCAACTTTGCAGTTCACGTATGTGAATGGATCACCGGTAGCAGGTTGATAGACACAAACTGTTTTATATAGCTTAGGTTCTGTATATGGCAGGCTCTGTGCAAGATAATACATGTATGCTGAAGATGTTACCCTGATGGCTCCGAGCACAATTCAGTTATCATTGTTTTCTAATGTTGGTCATGATCCGGATCAAATAGGACTGACCAACAACGTTATTCCAGTACCTAAAGTTACACACTGTGTCCCAGCATTGTGAATGTATGTATTACCTGCAATGATTAATCAATAAAAAAAGGTTTTGTTGAACAAAGCCAAATCTTCCAGTATGCTTTTGTAATCACACGTTCAGGTCAGTTATTTGAAACTTATTCTGAACAAAAAAAAACATGGGCGTGTTTTCTGGAAACTTGATTGCAAGTGCATGTAGAGTCAACAATTTTATAGGATTTTGCGTAAATGTCCGGGGGTTATAGATGGTGGGTTATTGAGTCATTTGTAGGCTATCAAACCTCGTGTATTGCATTGCAATTGTGGAACATATACTAAGATATCTGCGATGAGAGATGCTGTGTAAGTTTCTTTGTGTGTCAGGTTATGTAAATCTAATATTATAACATACCTTTCGCTAGTAACACAGCTTGTTAGAGTCGAAAGAGAATTTACGTCCAAAAGCTAATGACACGATCACTGTCTTGTCTCCTATCAGGTGACCTCATCTGAAACGTTATATGATTCTCTAACACCAGATGATTATTTGATCGACAAAATTCGCACATGGAGATTGTTTATTCAACTGCATCCCTTGTTCGAATTCTATCTGCCGTCACGTTTTAATGCCCTAGAACCACAATTAAACGGAATATATGATAAATAAATAATTATGGCCCAATCACCAGATGTAGTAAATCATGTACGCGATGACATAGACCATGACGAATCCCAAATCTTTAAGTTTTAAGATCTCTCAATTTTCATATAATAATTTAAAAAGTTAGTTACTACTAAGGTATGTCAACTCAAATTCGAGATAGCTTTCAATTGTAGTATTTTGAAAATTGACCTCTTCGAACTGAGTTTGAATTTGTATGTGTCCACCTTGCTCAATTCGACATTTTTGGGACGGCAAATCTTCTTAATGTATATTGTGACACATGATCTTATGCGGTGAAATGTAGACTTCCGGTTTCATGGTATTGCATAATGTAAACAAACGCACGTGGGAATTTGAAACGTTGCAGTTTCTTTGATAAATTTGTGCTATTCCTGCTAGCAGGCTGTTGTACACTGATTTTGAGCTGCGAATTCCAGTTGTAGGTATAATATTGTCTAACATTTAATTGAGAAATTTCAGGTAGAGTATTCCAGCCTAATTTCGGACACCACCACTCACCAGAAATCGGACACTTCATGAATTATCACCACCAGGCACCAATTATTTTCTGCTTTAAATCCATCAGTCCATCATCGCGCAAAATTATTTTGTGTAGATCTATGGCCCATAGCCATAACAATGACTGGCTTAAATTCGCAATGAGCGCCGAAGGCGCGAATTAGCCAGTCATAAATCTAATGCTCCCTCAGCATGCTAGTTCAACTTCGCCTCTGATAATATCCAAAACGAACGCTCTACAACATCACCTAATGACATAGCGGCAATCTATTCATACTTTTCTACAATCCTTACCCGTAAAATCACCCATTCACCAACGATTTTGTCTTCAATGCGGTACTTTCTGGAAGTGACAAAAAGTCACCACTCGGGCGCGGCCATCTTTTGACCGTTGCAACGGATACTTCTTCATGCTTGCCTGACGCGTGTGGCGTTATGAGACTTTTATTACCACAATTTCGCGCATTTTTTGTGAAAGCATTCCGCGTGTTTCGGAATACTGCAATTGTTTGGTGTGCTGATGTGTTGATGTGTGGGGGTGTTTGTGTACGTGACTGAGATGTAATTTAACATTTAGATGAATGTAGGATTTGTCCCCAAGAATAATAAAGGGATGTGGACATGGGAATTTTAGTGATTGCATACTGCATTTGCCGCAGATATTTATTTATTAGGGGCCTAATTTTATTTATTATAGTGGTTATAATGTGGTAGTTCCACTGTCATGTGACTGTGTCACGTCAACGCAATAACAATCATGGATTCTTGTGTGACATGTGTCACATGCGGATCGGAATTCATAAAACGAAAAAAAACCACACTGAAATACACCATTCTAAATATTGCCTCCCCATACACAATAAAGAAAGCATATCCAAACAGAGCAATAGATATCACTGGCAGTTTGTGCCACAGTTGCTATTCAAACTTGCTGGAAAAAACCGTAAAGAAAAAGGGCAAAAATAACAAGAAAAGAACATGGCCCAGCTCCAAAAGAACACCAGCCAAAAAAACCCGAGCACGCGAGGAAACCCCTGATACTAGGAGCGTGAAACGCCGTGATCAGCGTGATACCCCTGCCAGCCTCTTGCCCGGCCCTGCCAATTTAGATCCCAACCCGGAGACCCCTCTTGGAAATGCAGTAGACAACGACCACAGAGCTCGGGCATCATACTACCTTAGTCTCTACCAGTACCAGCGCATGTTCTCCGTGCTGGCGTATAATATTCCAGCAGCCAAAACCGCCCTTATAACAATAGTTTCGAACCTAATAAAATCCGAAATCAGGCAGGTGACAGCCAAAAACAGTAAAATGCGTATTCAGGGCCTTGTCCGGGGAATGAAAGAGGAACGTATGAACGACCTGGATTGGGAGAAAATATGCGATGAAGTATTTTTAAAAATTCATATCCATCGATGTATTATAAAATTTCGTTAGGTTTACCCTAAATATATTCCATATTTGAAAAAGAGTGTTTGATGCTATTTATCATATATATTATTTTAGGCCGATCAGAAGACACCAGTTCTGTCTAAATTACTCTCAGCTGCAGTCCCAACATTGGATCAAATTCAGAAGCAGAAAGTCGTCGGTCCCATAAGGAACAGGAGGTTGTCTTGTTATTAAATATTAAATGCTTGAAACAGCTCTTTAGACACAAACGTGTATATGTGCATACATGTGACTGGTACGAGCTAAATGTTTACGACGATATAAGTCCTGTATATCTTTCCAGTTTCATATAAATATTTGAAATGTTAATGTCTTTTTTGCTGATGTTAATTAGCTTTTTTGTAGGTGTGAACTATGAAATTATTGTACTATCTATATTGATGATATGCCAACTTGGGTTATCCATATCAGTTATAGCATACTGATATATTCTGCTATTACATTCAGATCCCTCGATCAGGCAGAGGCCACAAAGTTACGGAATGTTCGACATGGTTTCGCATTGGCATATGTGTTATTCTGTAACCGGCCCAAAATGTACAACTTGGTGCAGGCGACAGTGTCTGTAATGATGTGGGTTGAGGGTGCCTCTCAGCGCTTGTTTCTCTTCTTCAATCGCCTTGGCCTCTCACAAGGCGTATGTGCTGCCAGGTCAAACGTTGATAAGCTACGACAGGGCTTTGACCAAAAACTCCTAGTCTGGAAAGAAGAAGCAAAAGTAATTTAATACTGAAAATTGATTGGAATAACATATAACATATCATTCCTCCTTTCGCATATTGTGATGACATGCAAGCATACTAGTAGGTGAAATATTAGGAAATTGCAGGCATCTAGTTTTTTTTTTATTCATGAATGCAAATCCACAGACAAAAACAAAACTTCCTGTGGCGGACACGTCTGCCACGAGACCATCCCGGCGACGTTTGTGCTTTGATGCTTCTGCCGAGGAGCCACCAGTGACCTCCATGATAGAGAGGATGCCAACAGGATACGGGTTCACCTTTGACAATGTCCAGTGGACTAGCCATGTCAAACACCAATCACTGTCTGGAAAAAACGTCTGCCACATGATGGCCTTGGCCTTTGCGGACAAGCACAGGGTGTTCATTGGTATTGAAAATGATAATGATAATTTTAATACATTTTTATTACTTTCGTGTTGCTAAGCATACGGAATTACTCAGTTTGAGGTATTGCTCACTATGATTAATCACACTTGAAAAAAATTGTAATGTAAGAAGATAACACATAAAGTTCATTGCATAAAAATGCACACATTGGTTTATAATCTGTGACAGACGATCTTAACGTACCAAAATCCGACCAAACCGAGGCATCTACACTACCGGCAACAGTTTTTCTGCCGACGTACTCGGATTTTGAAGAGGAGAAGAGAGTGATGAGGATCATTGTGGAGAGAATTCTGGTGCTTCACTTGATCTTCCTGGCTCCTCTCAAAAAGTTGATCGACTGGCACATTGATCATGACTTCTCTGAAGAGATGAGTCACAAGTCGGAGCTGGTGAACTTGGGTGTGTAAAAGTATATTTGGGCGACTTGGAAAAGGGAAAGTTTATTGGTTTATAGTTAAACCTGTCCCTTTGGTTCTTGTCCTAGATAAATGCGATGTTTGATCGTGGTACAGTCATCTGAGGGAGCATTAGATTTATGACTGGCTAATTCGCGCCTTCGGCGCTCATTGCGAATTTAAGCCAGTCATTGTTATGGCTAATGGCCCATGGCAATTCAACTTCGGGGAGTTCGGGCACATTAGACTGACCTTTGGCCTCTTAATTGTTGACTGTTTTTATTGATGAAATTTTTCAGATGTCAGTCAACAGGTACGGTAACCCTGCTCCACGGCTGAACCTGCATTTTCGATCGATGTTTTAACAATTCCCTGCCTTTGGGAGAATGGAAAACACTTGCCAGAGTTAGGTCAAAGGTCGTTTAGCAGTCTAGAGTACGTAGTACCGTCTTGACGCGCATAGAGGCGCATGCGTCTATAAGTGAGCATGCGCCTATATCCGGATAGAGGCGCATATGCGCCAGTATGTGAAGCAGTTGACATTTTCGCCATCCAAAACCATTATCCAGTTAGAGGCGCATGCGCCTATATGTCGGAGTAGTCTAAACCACACAACGTGTGTTTTGTTCACTTTCTTGGAAGAAAATTAAAGCACACGCCATATGGAACTCAAACTTGTTTGTTGCTAGATCTATACTGCATAGTGCCGTAGGGTAGGGGGTACATGTCTACCGTAGAAGGCCCCGTAGAAGACCGTAGTGGGCACGCTTCGCGTTGCGCGCTGTAGGCCAATAGGTGTGTGTAAACATGTCCAGTCACATGTCCATTCAGGTTCGACATCTCCCTCCACCTCCCAACACAACATAATGCAACACCTCCTTGATTCATCTCTGTGAAAACACCTTGTCCTCCATTGTTTTTAATAAGTCATGTACGGTGTGGCCATGGACTGATGTGGTAGTAGATTAACCAACGGTTTACAATCAACATGTTCTGAAAAGAAACCGTACGAATGGTATGATAATGTTACGAATGGTATGATAATATGTTATCATACATGAAGTTGTAACGATTTTATGTCTTGTTGATGTCGTCAAGATGTATGGTGCCTTGAGATTGTTGTTTTCTGTCGTTGCCATGTTTATTTTTTGAAAAGTTTTTCTGTAGTACCTCTGGTCTCTGTGTCCGAACACAATAGACAATTACAATGTAGTTGGTGAGGCGCCCGCAATTCCATAGTAATTCTATGAGAAGAGAAAAGTGCTGAAGACATAAATTCAAAGACACGGTTTTATTACCAATATACGACGATCAGATAATCATTCACAAAATATATGCAATATTCCTAGATTACACAGTGACCAGGTTTGGACTAAGTCATCGGGTTATACAATGTAGAAAGGTTACACCGGTCCCAGGTTTAGACTAAGACCCTGCTCAGCATCAACATCAGATCTAGCGTTGGTCTCGTCCGACGCTGTGTTCACACAGAGATCAACGGTCCTTGGCTTTGCACTCTTCCGTCTCCAGAGGTGGGTCGCTGCGGAGCCCAATCGTCAATGTCTGTGGAAGTACCTGCAGAGATCCGCTAACTGCAGATGTCCTCGTCGCTGTGGAGGTCCCATGGCTCTGCAGAAGGTCCTCCGTATGTCTGCGTCACTTCCTTCTCTGCGGATGCAGAGGTTCTTCAGAATGAGGAGATTGGCTGGTCTCCACACGTCAGTAGATTTCCCTCACTACTCCGCAGGTGCAGAGTTTTGATCAGGGTCTTCCTTCACCTTCGCTTGCACCGCCTTGCCGTCAGCTGTGAGCTAAGAGGACCAGGGTTCATAAATTGTAGGTCATTGGACCAGATTCATTGGATTGTCATCATTGGGACCCGCACCCTTCCCCGTTACATTTCCCAAACATGGAGTCTCAGTTTGTGGCTATGCACTGCAGAAGTAATCTAGTGCGGAGGTAGAAAACGTCTAGTCTTTCCCTCGCCTGTCCTAAAAGGATAGAACCGTCTCAGGGTGGTCCGTCGTCTGTGGTGTCTCGTCCAGACTGAGCTCTCAGAGAGCTGTGGCTGCCTCCTATTATAGTCCACCCCATCCAGAAGTCAATCTTTGCAAAAGCAAGAAGTTTGTTATATTTTCACCCTCTCTGTGTTGGACACTTGTCCGGGGATTGAAGGCATCTCTGTGCACCGCTAACTTGGCTCACGTCCACCCTACTCCTGGTCCAGGGACTTCTTCAGCATGTGCTGGAGCACTTCAATTCGTTGGGTTTCTTTCTGATGGAGACACTCTTCTGAGGCTCTCTTGTTCTCTCTTCTGAGGCTTTGCCACCATCACCAGCCAACTCGAGGCATACAGCAGATCCGTCGTTCTGCTCGATTCTGGGCCTGTCGCCCGATGCCAACAAGTTCGTCTACCTCATGGCGGAAGGTAGTGTGCTCCGACCCAGGTCTGCCGGCTTCGTCTGGGGGTCCAACAAACCACGTTTGGTTGTGCCGAGCAATTGCTTGGTCGAGCAACTCGGGAAAAATCCCGTCCATCATAGTCGAGGTCGCAGACTGTTGACTGGTTGGCGTCTCCCTTCCTCTTCCTCGGAGCTGGTCTCCCCAGAGTTCGATGAGCCATGCTGGAGCTTGGCCGCCTCTCTCTCCATCACCACATGGCTGTCCGGTCGACAAACAGGAGGTGGACTATCTCTCAGTCACTCTTCTTGTGTTCACTCTGGACTTCTGAGGGTGCCACTGCCGACTCTCGTCACGATTTCTTCTCCCGTGGGGAAATTCCCGCGTCCCGACTTCGCCACATCCCGCCTCCGGTCCTTAGACGACTCCTTCTACCACGTCTGTCACTTCTCCTGAAGATCATCCCGACTCGACTTCTCCGAGCTCTGTCGTAACTCGCGTGCATGCCTGTCATGTTTCAATAGATGGCGTTGGAGGTCAGCATATTTAGAGGTGCAGTAGTCACATCCCTGGTACTCACACACCAGCAGTCTGGGCTTCTCGCTGCGGTGGCGGGCTAGGTTCTTCCGCACACCAACGTCTCGCACTGGTCACATTTTATGTGCTGAGGTGTGGTCGATGGATCTTCGTCCGTGAGTCCGTGGACATCCACCATCACTACAGTCCTAAGGTCGTCTTCCTTCTTTGCCATCTTGTCTTACTCTGCAAAGTTTTTGCGGAGGTTCCCATGTTTTATAGACTCCCTAAAATTTTTCCCCAATTTCTCGGTAATTTCCTTGACACACGTCATGACATCACACTGTTTGTTTGGTATCTGCATCTCGGAGGCAGGCTTCGCACTACGGAGGTAGGCTCCTCCGAACTGCGAGGGTAGGTCTTCCACGCCTGTGGAGGTCACCCTCCGCAGCTGTCACCGAGTCTCAGCAGCACTGGAAACATCTCCCGTTACCGGCACCACATTTCTGTACAGGCACCTAGTTTTTGTTCCTCTCGATTTGTTCCTCTCGATCCAACCATATCAAAAATATAGTTCGAGCTCCTCCCAAGTGAAACAGCCCCTGGGAGAGAAACGGGAAGCCTCAGAGGCATCACTAGAAATCAGTGGTGCCTCTCGTCATGGCCAGGGCAGGAGTGGCCCAGTACGCCCAGTCCCCCAGCGTCTGCGGCACCCTCAGGCTCCGTCTCGGCCGCTCCGCCTCCATCTTCTCATCCAGCTTCACTCCCATCTCTGTGCGTGTCTCCTCCATGGGGTCCTCCAGTTCCTCCGAGCCTGACTCGTCCTCTGCGGCTGTCACCTCTGGTCCGACCACCCCATCCTTCCTCAATGCATTCTACGCCTCCTCCACAGGGCCTCTGCCATCTCTGCCTACCCAAAGAGCCTGTTCAGGAGTACATGTATACGGGCACGTCTTCAGGTGATTGATGTGAACTTCCTTCCGCGCGTCCATCAGGGATCTTAACATGCCAGATCCTGTCCATCCTTCAGCTTCAGTCGAGCCTTCTCAGGGTTCCAATACAGTACCCAAGTACCGACTGGAAACCGTTTTCATGCCGCCTTAAAATCGTGATTATTTTTCTGCCGCACCATAGCAAATATCGTAGCTAGCTCCCGGAAGATGCCGGATTTGAAGTTACGACCTATAACTGAAAAGATACGAGAGACGAAAAGAGGCGCCTAGGCCTCCGTCCATCGAGTAAAACAATCTGTGATGACGAGGATGTACTGCTGCCCCCTCTTTGAGATCATGCCGATCTCCAGCACGTCCATGGGCTGGTGCCGAGGGCCTGGCCATGGCTTCTGCGCACTGCACATCGGGCAGTCTCCGCACCAAGTCTCGAAGTCCTTTATCATCCCACACCAGTACATCCGTGCCTTGGTCTTCCGGAGCGTCCGGCTGATGGCTCGATGTCCCACAGGAGGCTTCCTTCAGGACTGCCTTCAGGACTGCCTTCCGCACACAGTAGGGTATGATGAGCTGTAGTAGGGGCTCCTTCTGCCAGTTCACCTGGACACGGCTGAAAAAGAGCCCGTCCCTCACTACCAGCTGGTCCCACTGTAGCCAGTAGGCCTTCACTGCGTGGCTTTTGGTCCTCACTTCCGTCCACTGCGTGGCTTTTGGTCCTCACTTCCGTCAGCCTCTGTCTTCCAATCGAGTGCATGGGAGAGGCCCAGGTAAGAGGTCTGCATAGACCTGAGCTCCCCCGCAGAATGCTTTACCCATCTTTCCTCCATGGCCCCGGTAGAGAGGTAGAGAGGTCTGACACACTTGCAGGGCCTCCGCTCGGCTTCTGTAGAGGTCGTTGGCTCTGGAGGGTCCTCCGCATCAACGACTGGGGTGATCCTCTCCTCCATGGGCAGGGCAGAAGCCTGGCCATTAGCCTCCGCACTCCGCACCTCGAAGTCCATCCTCCTCAGTCCATCTATACAAAAGTCGTCCTCCTGCCAGCGCTGTCCTTCCTCCAGTCGCAGTGAGAGCAAGAGCCCCACAAGGTTATACCAATTCTCCCCAATCAGAGGAGGGAGAACTTTCTCGTCTGGACCTCCCTCATCCTCCGTCCCTCCACATCCATCTCTCTTACACTGCCGACACCGAGACATGCTCTCCGCATTGCTATGTCTCACTACGGGACGAATCTCACAGCGAAAATCATAACTCGCGATCTCTGTTGCCCAGCAGACTATCATGCCCTCCACATCCCTGAAAATAAGAAGCCATCTCAGGGATGCATGGTCGGCCCTGAGCAGGAACTTTCGGCCCCATATGTAGTGGTGGAAGGGGTGTATCATCGCCACCACTGAAGGAGTTCCCTCCCCATGGTACAATAGTTCCTCTGGGTAGTACGCAAGGAACCACTGGCATAGGCGATCACTCTCTCCTGACCCTCGCGGACCTGGGAGAGAACTCCTTCTATGCCGTACCCACTCACATCCGTGTCCAGGATAAAATCCAGGGTAAAATCTGGGTAGATCAGCAGAGGGCTCCTCATGAGGCGTTCCTTCAGTGCCTCAAAGGCCTCCTAGCAGGCATCCGTCCATCGGTAGAGGACATCCTTCTTCAGGAGGGCCGTGAGTGGACCCACCTTCGTGGCAAAGTTCTTGATGGACCGTTGGTAGTACCCGACGAAGCCAAGAAAGCACATCAGCTCCGCCAGGTCCAGGGGATATCACATAATGAAACAAATATGGGGGCTAGGTTTCGTACAATATTATTTTAATGGCACTTCTGAAAATTATATGGTACTCGGCTTCACGATATTGCATTCAACCAAGCCCAAGTATAATATTGAACTTCTTTCAACCATAATAAGACCTTTAACAATATTTTGCCATAACAGCAATAATATCATTATTATTAAGGCATTTCGGCAGAAATGCCTTTATGGTTTTAGCAGAATTTTTTTTTTTTTTTTTCTTTCTTTTTTTTTTTTTTTCCTTTTTTTTCTTCTTCCGCCACTTTTGGTTTCCGGACGATAACTTTAGATTGCCTTGACGGATTCTAGTCAAATTTTCACCACAAGTCAGAAATGATATGTGGAAGAACCCTATTCTTTTTGAGCCGGATCCGAGGTCCGTGAGGTCCGTGAGGATGAAATCAAGGCTAATTTTGAGACTTGGTTTCCGGACGATAACTGGAAAAATATTTACGCAATAGTTGCAGAACTCTGCATGGAGGTTCATATGCCACCAGGGAAGAACCCTATTGATTTTGGGATCGATCCGTCAAACGACCTTTGACCTAGAGGTCGAAATAATTTTTTGCTGATTCATCCTCGAGGCTTCCTGCATATCTCAGAAACCGTGCATCGTAGAGCGAAACGGACGTTATTTTCGGACTCGTCGCCCTAGACAAACATCTCTAGGGTGTATAATTTTTTTTGATCCGGCTCCGAGGTCCGTGAGGTCCTTGAGGATGAAATCGAGGCTGATCTTGAAACTTGGTTTCCGGACGATAACTCGAAAAATATTCAGGCAATAGTTGCAGAATTTTGCACGGAGGTTTATATATCAACAGGGAAGAACCCTATTGATTTTGGGATCGATACGTCAAACGACCTTTGACCTAGAGGTCGAAATAATTTTTTGCTGAGTCATCCTTGAGGCATCCTGCATATCTCGGAAACGGTGCGTCGTAGAGCGAAACGGACATTATTTTCGGACTCGTCGCCCTAGACAAACATGTCTAAGGGGTATTATGGATGAACTTTGACCTTGACCCCAAATTTTTTTGCCGAGTCGGCATTTTTCGTTTTCGTCGATATCTCGGAAACGGTGCGTCGTAGAGCGAAACGGACGTTATTTTCGGACTCGTCGCCCTAGACAAACATGTCTAAGGGGTATTATGGATGAACTTTGACCTTGACCCGAAATTTTTTGCTGAGTCGGCATTTTTTGTTTTCGTCGATGTCTCGGGAGCGGTGTGTCTTAGAGCGAAACGGACGTTATTTTCGGACTCGTCGCCCTAGACAAACATGTCTTAAGGGTATTATGGATGAACTTTGACGTTGACCCGAAATTTTTTTGCCGAGTCGGCATTTTTCGTTTTCGTCGATATCTCGGAAACGGTGCGTCGTAGAGCGAAACGGACGTTATTTTCGGACTCGTCGCCCTAGACAAACATGCCTAAGGGGTATTATTGATGAACTTTGACCTTGACCCGAAATTTTTTTGCCGAGTCGGCATTTTTCGTTTTCGTCGATATCTCGGAAACGGTGCGTCGTAGAGCGAAACGGACGTTATTTTCGGACTCGTCGCCTAGACAAACATGCCTAACGGGTATTATTGATGAACTTTGACCTTGACCCGAAATTTTTTTGCCGAGTCGGCATTTTTCGTTTTCGTCGATATCTCGGAAACGGTGCTTCGTAGAGCGAAACGGACGTTATTTTTGGACTCGTCGCCCTAGACAAACATGTCTTAAGGGTATTATGGATGAACTTTGACCTTGACACGATTTTTTTTTGCCGAGTTGGCATTTTTCGTTTTCGTCGATATCTCGGAAACGGTGTGCCGTAGAGCGAAACGGACGTTATTTTCGGACTCGTCGCCCTAGACAAACATGTCTAAGGGGTATTATGGATGAACTTTGACCTTGACCCGAAATTTTTTTGCCGAATCAGCATTTTTCGTTTTCGTCGGTATCTCGGGAACGGTGTGTCGTAGAGCGAAACGGACGTTATTTTCGGACTCGGCGCCGTAGACAAACATGTCTAAGGGGTATTATGGATGGACTTTGACCTTGACCCCAAATTTTTTTTCCGAGTCGGCATTTCTCGTTTTCGTCGATATATCGGAAACGGTGTGTCGTAGAGCGAAACGGACGTTATTTTCGGACTCGTCGCCCTAGACAAACATGTCTAAGGGGTATTATGGATGAACTTTGACCTTGACCCGAAATTTTTTTGCCGAGTCGGCATTTCTCGTTTTCGTCGATATCTCGGAAACGGTGAGTCGTAGAGCGAAACGGACTTTTTTTCGGACTCGTCACCCTAGACAAACATGTCTAAGGGGTATTATTTTAACGGTAAATTTTTTTGCGGAGTCGACATTTTTCATTTTCGTCGATATCTAGTATATATTATAAATTAATCATCACACCGAAATGCCTCCAAGGCATCTTTAGGCCTTGACGTCTAGTTAATCAATCTTCTATATAGGAGCATTTGTTTTACAGTACAAAGGTGAAATTATAATGTGTGTCATAATATGTATATATTGGCTCAAACCAATGAAACCATGCACCTCACACACCTCTAGACAAGTGAGCTGCGATCGTGCTTTAGCCACCACCAGAACTCCGGATTTGAATTCGAGCCGGTGACAACAAGATCAGCTTATTATAACCAATGAGAAGATTCAGCTTGCATATATGTTAGTACTTCTTTAGTATAGATACCACATAAAGTTACAATTATACAAGTAGGCCTACGTGTATAATTTTAGAGCAAATTGAAGCTGTCCATCTGAAAGTCGCCGCGAACAGAATGCTTGAGCCACTTATGCACAAACTGTCAGCACAGCGAATAGTGCTTGCCAGTGGATCACCCAGGCGCCGACAAATACTGGAAAATGTTGTAAGTGAACTAGACTTTCTTCATTGAAACTGTGTTTTCAGTAATACACACGTAATGATATAAATATTGTGATACACAATAATGCTGGCAATTAATGTAGTGAATGGTTTACGAGCTCTAATGATGTATAACTCGATCTTTAGGGGTTGAAATTTGAGGTTGTTCCATCAAGTTTCGAAGAAAATCTGGATAAATCTAAGTATGAACAGCCATATGACTATGCACTGGCTACGGCGCGGGGTAAGATTCTGGAGGTGGCCAAGCGCCTAGCATCACATCCGGTGAGTATGGAGTCTGGACGTGATAACATGGACATATATTGTATTAGGAATATACATATTTGTATGTATAGCGATACGTCATACGTGTATTGATGTTCGTTAAATAATAACACTTGCATACTGCATACGATGGAGTCAATAAATATTAAACAACAACACAAACACACAACAATGCAGAAAGTACCGGACTTGATTGTTGGCGCTGATACTGTTGTGGCCATGGACGGTGTTATTTACGAGAAACCAATCGACAAGAAGCATGCTTTCGAAATATTATCAGGGTAATGTACATGAATGTGCAAGAATGCACTGCAAGCGTATACTAGTACATGTATACATGAATATATAAACATGTCAGTGCACAAAATATTATATGCACACGTACAACCAGACCATTTTGCCATTTAAATTTCTCAACGTTACTCACTTTTAATTAGTGTTTACGAAATATTTTTAATCAATTACATTATAAATTTGCATTTATGCTCTTAGGTTCAGCGGCAAAAATCATGTCGTTTACACGGGTGTCATTTTGCTTACTCCGAAAGAAGGTAATTAATTATTAACAAATTGAAAATGAGCTCCTTTGTGCAACATATGATTTGTTTGTGTAACACATTGACAAACATCGCATACTCATAATATTGCACAGACGTTGCCAATATCAACTTGCCGGATGAGGAAAGATTTAACCTGACGACCTTCCACGAATCGACAGAAGTTCACTTTGCCTCGATAGATGCCGAGACAATCAGAGCTTATATCGACACGGGCGAACCCATGTGAGTTAGCACGATCAATGGTCCAGTCTCGCAGCGACATGGTATTCATGCTTTAAAATGTACATGTACTATGTTTTATTGATGTTTCATGGAAAATATGAATTATTAGAATGTACATACACATCTGTAATGTGGCTATACCGTGTACACTGTATGCACTGAAAATATTATTTGTGTACATACAATGTACAATGTAGATCATGCACCCGATTTGGCATTCGGCTAAATGTACATGTATGCGTCATCGTGCACGGTCTCCATTTATTGGATAACTCAAATAAATTTAATGCTAATCATCACGCCCCCCCCCCCCCCCCATTCATCATCTTCCTACCCCTCCAATACACGCATCAATCGGTGATTAATCGGTGATGCATCGCTATGACTAACTCCGATGGACATGTACATGTAATTGGTGGTAACTTTTCAGGGATAAGGCTGGTGGTTACGGTATTCAGGCCGCTGGGGGAACGCTCGTTGAGAAAATCAATGGGGATTATTTCAACGTTATGGGATTCCCATTGCACAAGTTCGCCAAGGCGGTTGTCAACATTTACACGGGAACCAGCGCACTTTGACGTCCATTTCAATGAGATATGACATTAATTAGCCTACAGAAACTGTTAATTATAGAGTGATCCTTAGATATTGATGTTCACAGACAGATGCAGATATTTTATTATTTTGTCATTTTTTTATACATTGTAATGAGTGGAAAAAGTGATATCATTTTACCACGATACATGTATCTGTATTCAAATTTAGTAGTTTTCTTTTTAGTGAAACGGACCATTTGTACATATACATTAATTATAGTCGTGTACTATTATCATAATGTTCATTCCTTACATATTACCACTACTGTTGAACTCTGGCGTTCATATACATAGATGAATACATATATATTCATGTATGTGTACATGTATTTCTTTGTACATGTATTTCACTGCTCAGGTGTCTGCAATCAGTTTTTTAAAATATTTTTTAGCTAGTTTCACAGCGGTAATAACAATAAGATACATGTATTTTTTACCTGAAGTTTTATGAGAATTAGCAAAAAGTTACTCTACACTGCTATGCAGAAACGACAGGACCAATTTTCATGTACCAGCCATATACATGTACACGTATCGGCAGTCAATAAAATACCATAATTTGTGGTGAAGTGTGCAGTTTCTTTATTGAAGTGACATACTCGGATTTTTCGCTTTCTGTGTTCCAGAATTGACTGGGTTTCTCTCTCCCAATAAATCTGGGATTCACACTACATTGTACGTACATGTACATGTACCTTAAATAACGTTACGTGTATAGAAATTCTCAGCAGTATATTCACATTTTGCGATAAAATTGTCAATCAGTCACTACTACAAGAGGTGAATATAAAGTCACTGATAAATACAGATCATACAGGAACCTACATATATATATATATACACACATGTAGTCATAGTTGTCAAATTACTTATTACGGCTTATGGTTTTGTCTGAGTTTTTTTTTTCTTTCACTTTCCGTGGTTTCATTTCCTCGCGATAACTCGAGAATGCCTCAACGGATCGACTTGCAATTTCACCACTGCCCGAACAATGGCGAACATATTATGTAGATGTGCTGTACTGTACGTATAGTTTTGGAGCCAGATCCGAGGTCCGTGAGGATGAAATAGATGTCAAGTTTTGGACTTACTAAAGAAAAACTTGTCCAAAAAAAAGCTATTCAGACAGTGACTGCAACATTTTGCATGGAGATTTATACTCTAAATGTTTATCACCAGGGAAGAACGCTACCGATTTTAGGACATAATTCAAACAATCTTTGACCTAGAGCTCGAAACACTTTTCGATGAGGCGTCCTAGAGGCTTCCTGCATATCTCGGAAACGTTGCGTGAAACGGGCGTTATTTTCGGTCACCTTAGACACACATGTTTTAGGAGTATTTGGGATGAACTTTGACCTTGACCTCATTTTTTTTCTTTGATGTCTCGGACAGGTGCGTCGTAGAGCGAAACAGACATTGTTTTCCAACTCGTCAGCTCGGACAAACATCTCTAAGGGGGTATACATGTAATATCAGGGAAGAACTTTGACTTTTACCTCAAAGTTTTTTTTGCTAAGTCGGCCTTTTTCGTCGACATCTCGGAAACGGTGAGTCTTAGAGCGAAACGGACGTTATTTTCACACTCGTGGGCCCTATGTGTTATGGGTATTGAGGATGAACTTCGACGTTGACCTGAATTTTTTGGGGTTTTTTTTTTGCTGAGTCGACATTTTTCATTTTCGTCAATATCTCAGAAACGCGTCGTCCTAGACTACATGTACACATGTATGTCGGTTGAACTGTGTCTCTTCGGGATATGCTAGGTAGGAATAGATTAAGCTTCACACGAAATTCCCCAAGGTATCTTTACTGATTGATGTCTAGTTGATATATATAATATAGTGAGAAAAACATAAATAAGTCCGTTGTCTTTCACAAAGGTGCATAAACTTGAACTGGACATTAACGCTAATACTGATAGTCCCCGTAGGAGCCCTCATTACCGTAACGCACGAGAAGTGAACAATGTGAGACGCTGAACTAACGGATTTCACATTTATGCACATGTTTTGGATGAAACAAACACACATAGCACATTTGCATTCTTTACATGTACGTAGTCTACTGTCAACTGATGTGTGATAGATTTTTACAGGGAATTATAATAAGCCAGGACATTCATTGAAAAAATATACGAATTGAATAAATTTCGACTTCAAATGATTACCCGATTATTCACAACCAGTTTTGTAAATAAATAAAAAGGAAATGACATATGTAAACAGACTAACATTGATGGCCATATGATTTGGCGGTTGCGACCGTCACATCTGTTTGGTGGAGATTTGATTTGGCGGCTTCAAAACCACATAGGCCTATCTGTCACTAAGAAGAGAGATAAATGTAGGCTCCAAAACAGGATAAGTTTTTGAGGAACTTGAACTTAGGATAGGCCAAGAAGCCACTACATAACATGAAAAATGCTTTGACTTCTGGGGCAGTTCAGCAGGCTCCGGATACCCGGCCGCGATGGGCTCGCTTCGGATTCATGGGCTCTCCCCGAACCTAATTTTTCTATACATGTACATATAACAATCGCCATGTGTTAACCATATTGTGAGAAATTAGTGATGTAAGTTGAGGTAATCGTGGCTTTCTATGGTGATAGTAGGTGAGGGGCCAAGTTATATGTTTTACTTGCCCGTACATGTATTTTGTCATATTATTTCATAATAGCAGAAACGATGTTATGGACACTGCATGCCTACTCATGCACTTTGCTAAAGAATAAAACATATAAATTCGGTGATAGCTGGGTAGCCTAATGACTGCTCGAAAAGCGCTGATACATTTGAGTACATGTCTACGTTTCACACTATATATCTACACTGTTTAATCGGCCTATATTCTCTACATTGGACGTGTTTTGGCTACCATACTGCTATAACTTAGAAAAAAGAGAATTGGTTAGAGTATAGCGCATTTCACGCGGAAGTTGGATGTGTTTTTTTAGGTTAAAAACTAATTTTGTGCATGAACGAGAGATCATTTTGCGTAGGGAACTTATGTGTATGGGGTAGGCATATGTAGCAGATACATGTAGCCTCATACATAGAGGGTATATACGTGTACTTTTTTTTACACAGGCTACTTTTACTTATTATTTTGGATTTTTTGACACCGTCTATCTCTACCCAGGATTAAATGGGTACCGGTCATTCAATAGGATGCTATAGGTTAGCGCCGGATTGTGGCAGCTGTGTAGTCATTCTAGACTGGGGTAAAGTGTACAGCGCCCTTGCTTAGAACTACGTTCTATAAAGGAGCGCTTAATAAATGTTAAATTTATTTATTTATTTATTTATTTATATAGCCTAAGTAGGGTGTCAGAACTAATTTTTAACACACATTGAAAGGTGATTATTTCGGTTTTTACGGCATGTCATTTTCTTAATTAGTTCAAAAGTTATGATATATATTTGGGTTTTGCTACAATTTTCACCCTAATATCGAGGCTTAATTATTAAGTATTATAATAAGCATTCATGACGTCACGACATGACTACAAGATAATTAGCTTGATAAAACTCTGTAAATCAAACATTTCAATAGAATTGTGAGTTTAAGTCAATATCTTCAATGATCAGCATGAAATATAAGCAGTGTCTCGTCATCATAATTGATTCCCTTGATAGCCTAAAGCCCACATACATAGCAACCATGGTTGCTATGCGCCTGTATGCCATGAATATTTCATTATTCGGCTTAAGTTAACCTCATACGCGTACAAAGCATTTCAAAACCAAGGCCATCATTTTTTAATTAATTGTTTTACAAACTTTTTTGCTTTAAAAATTTTGAGTCGGTCAGTAGGAAGGAATAAAAATAAAAATTGCTGAAAATGTGTGGTCGGGCTAATAAAAAAATGCGACACTGACAGTGAAAAATCGGCCATTCCGTACACTTAATTTACCAGCGTGTCTGAGCGCATTGACTCACATGTGCGTTTATGCGGCCCAGAAATACCCCAGCGTGTGGACATAAACAGATAGAGTCAAAACTCACGTTTCGTATGAGCATAGAGATGGAGAAAAATTTTCAGCTTAACTTCAATTGGGTGACAATTATCAAAATATCAAAATTCAACTCATAATAAACATGGCGAAAAAATAATAAAAGTGATAACATCGGGAAAACAACAACACATCATAAACACATTGCAGTTTGTTATTTTTATCAAAATCAACACAAATCTCATCACATTTCATTTCCTGGTTCATTTTAATAGTTCATCATGTACTTGCCACGGGTCTAGAAGATTCAGAAAACTGCTGCATTGTTGCCACCTGGTGACTATATAACATGACAAGGAGACAATGTGGCCATGATGGCTGACAGTTGGTTAAAAATGGCTGGCAAAATTCTTGAAAAATTAATGTAAAACTTACATAACACGTGCTCAAATTCTGAAGATCTATGAAAGTATACATAGAAATGATACTTGAATATTGCACCCTTGAATATTCTAAATATTATCAGCTATATTCGAATGGGACATGTCCGTGATTGAAAGAACTATGAGCCAGTCATCGTAACAAAACCATAAAAACAAAAACACGGACAGACAGACATATAATCGCTTTGAATTGGTGAAAAGAGACCATATTCCTCCCCATAACCATGAAGGCGAAAATGATCATTTTGATGCTGCACATTTTTATCAGTGCATTCATTGTATTTTCCAGTCGGTGGGTAAAATGAAAATAAAAAGAAGAACTGCTCAATTTATTTCTTATCGGCCAATTGTATGTGGAGTCGGCGGGTTTGTAAAACAATCAATCAAAAAATAATGGCTCAATTTTGCTTTTAGGCTGTGAGATAATTAGTTATGCCCTCAACAACCATGGTTGGTATAAGAGCTGTTCTTTTCCTATAAGGTATGTTGTTGGCCTCCCACATAATCATGGTTTATTTTTCCATCGCCATATCATTCATTAATAGGCATACATGTATATATTCATTTGTGATACCATGCAAATCACTGCCAGAATATATATAGGCCTATATTAACATTCTGTTACTGCTTATGTTAAAACAAATAGGCCTATCCTGATGTGACGTCATGAATACAAATTATAATAGTTATTATCAACATGAAAATAGGGGCAAAATTGGCCACGAAAACCTCAATATCTCGATATTCTCGATATTACTGAAGATAATGAGATTTCGTTAAAACCAGTGTGTTAATTTATTGCAGTGATATCGTCAATATAATATTTTGATAGGGCATATAGGCCATATGTCTTGACTTTATGTCTACATTGTAGCGTTAGAGAAGAGCGAATCTAAATTTAAGGCTACGCTTTGGCAATTGTTTTTGCACCACTCCATTCCAAACAAGTCAACTACCGAGTAATCATGCTAATCGTTCCCGGTCCCAGCAAATTCTAACTGGTCCTTGGTTGATTCTCTGTGGTCGAAAGTGTATTGGAAACACGTGCTATTGTTATTGAATGGTGGCGCCACCGTAGGCCAGACGGTTGACCTGACCCAAATTCGCCTAATTTATTCAGATATATCAGAACGAGGCAGTAACCCTTTTTAAAGCAGGCGGGAGTGGCGATATTGGTGAGTGACTGTGCACATGTCTTGACGAAAAACTATAAAATTTACGTGTAAAAAGTAAGTAAATGTTTGACAACCAGCTAGTTAATGTTACATACTACATATCTGTGTAAATATTATTGCAAGTCGGCGTGTTTTAAGTGGTCATTTCGATATAATTGCGCATCTAGCAAGTGCGTGACCGCCTCTGAGTGCGAAACGCCGTCAAAACATGGCGAAATTTCATTGTTTTGTTTGAGGCAAACAAAGGACTCCTCCATATATTTCTCTTTTTCTGTCACATTTGATGATATGGTGGGGAGAAATCAGTTGCTAAGTGAGTACTAATGTTGAATCTTTCTATAATCCAGCTTTTTATTGAAATCAGCGATGGAAATCTTAGGTTTTCTTTGTTTGTATTTTGAGAATCGGCGCCAAACACTTGTCTGCTTTTTCTGGTGAAAGACCTCGAGCACCGTGACACAAAACAGCTGATTTTCTGCGTCTGTCAAATGATGTCATGCTCCATGTCTGATATTACTGGTTGAGGAGTCGGTGACACACGTTTTTGCTGATGAGAATTGTTGAATTCTTTGGACGTTTTGAGCACTTTTATGTCGGCGAAAGAAAGAAAAAATCTCACTCTCAACCGGTTTCGCCAACAAAGAACATTCCCAGACTGAGCCGAGCGTCGAAACACGAGGATCTGCCGCTGTCAATTGATGAATTATTCAGTGGGGTGAATCATCCAGGGCTTAGCTGGCACACACAAAGACTTTGTCTGACAGGTTCCTAGAATAAAGCACATGTTCCTTTATTTGGTAAACATCTGATGACCGTCTTTCTTGTCACAAAGAGTAAACTTCTAATATGCTAACTTGCTGATTGGCATTTGTGTTTAATTCCTGGTAAGGAAGTGACTTGACCCTTGGCAGTGAGTTTTGTTTATTGCTGCTTCGTACAGCTTAATCATCTACTAATACTTGCCATGTAGATCTAGGCCTATTTATACATGTGTCAAGTATTTGTATATTGGAAACTCTTGATGTGAGGTTATTAGGTTGACCTCAACTTGGATCTGTCATGCGAATGGATACCTGCATTTGGAATTTCAGTAGGCCATAATTGCTGACGACTTCAATTGGATCAACACACATTCGATCCCATTGCTAGCATTTTTAGTTGAGGACAATCTGATTATCCCAAATGTTGGATATTATCACACGGTATGTACTGTACACTTAATACACTTGTGTAGGTTAAACCGTGACTACTGTTAAAGTAGTGAATGTCTTTCATAAATATTCTATAAAATATGAATATAAAATATATGTATTAATTGTCATCAGTAATTTATAGAGTATATTCTAACATGGTGACGTCAGAGGGCTCTTAGCATTTCAGTCATTTCAAAAGGTGTTATATCAGTTGATATACGGCCCTAGGGCCTATATCAGATTTCGTTTCCAGGAGCAACGGCCTACAAAAACGTCATGAGTGCAACAAACGTGTGTAGTCATGGTGACATTTATTTCCTAACAATCATTTACCATGTTAGAATAGAAATAATGTATAGATTTGTGGTAATTGTGCAAAATAAACTTCTCGGGACAGGTGATATAGCCCTCGACGCCTTCGGCGTCTCGGGACCATATCACCTTGCCCTCGAAGTTTATTGTGCGACAATTACTCCAAATCTATACATTATTCCTTAAATATAGTTTGAAAGTCAACAACTGATAATATACATTAATGACCGTTGTTAAATTGTTACGGTCACCTACCAATACTGTTGAACATTTATGTAGACCATTATTTTCAAAATGCAGACAATGCCTCGGTAATTTAAAGCTTGTATGCATGTGTGTATAATCCTAACATATGTAACTGTAGATATCATACGACCAATATGTACATCAGTATGTACACTTATCAATGTCATTAAATTCTTTGTCTCAGTATACTAGTACATGGATATCACATGATGATGACCAATCTAGTTCCAATAAGTGTGCCATATTTTTTTCAGACCCTACATTACATTGTACATGTATATTAGTACCGGTATTTGATGTGATCATGCTTAAGTAATTCCAAAGTACAACTTTGACAGCAATACTTATACGACTGATGTGCTATCTAACTCCCATTTACTTAGTATATCCACTTTTATTCATAGCCATGTTTGAATGCAAGACTGGAACATGTACTCATACAGTATATGGAAATTGTTGACCCCAGAGCATCATTAACTATTAATCATCCCGTGGATACTTTCATAGAAAAACTTCAATTATTTTCAATCTGCCAAATTTTCATGTATAAATTTTTTATAAGGTGAATACTAGTACTATCTAAGTATGTGATTGGCTACTACTGGTGAATGGTTAGTGATTTGGTATCTGATAGGTAGCATACTAGTCGTACTGACCAATTTAGCATTGACACTAAATATCGCAATAATCGCCTAATTTTGTTTCTGTTGCTTGGTAGTGGTGTTTTTGTTGTACATTTATAGTGTGCTGGTGTAAAAAAATTCCTTAAACTTTGTATACCAATTATCAATAATATTGTTTTCACAATTACTGCTTACCACACATCACTGCCATGTGCCTGTAGTTTGTCCTCACCAGTTCATCCATATGAAGAACCAGTTTGCAGCCATGCATATTCATTATATTCTTTCTGTATGCACCGTAGGTTCTGAGCAATTATGCAAAAACTTGACACGGGTTTAGGCCCAAGACAAATTGACAAAAATTGTACCTTGATGTGAGTGTTTGGGTTTGACAATAATTTCAATTGGACAAGACTCGCAAAATTGGTTAAATGGTTAGTTGGCAACAGATCGGGAAACACTGTTCATCAGATGACTCTGTGTGCAAGTTTTTGGGGAATTTACGAACATATTCTGAATTTTGACATTTATGAAAGCACATGATGTAGATTCAGCTTTTTGTGCTGCGTGTATGCATTCAAAACACATGCATCTGTATCATGTTAAAAGTAAGACGTACAATTTTCTCACAGTGAGCATTTTGTGGTACACGTAACGCGTGCAGTTTTATGGATTGTAATAGTTGCCGAAGAAGATGTGATGAGAGTTTTGGAGGTCACCTTTGAGGACAATGGCTGGAGTGCTGCCCGCAATGCCAGTCCCAGCTCTTTGTCTCTCTCCACCCATTGCTGGCAGTGAACATCTGTTCCCCTACTGCAGCAGCAGTGCCCAGTGTTTGGGGAAGAACCCCCCCCCCCCCCCCCAGTCTTTCCCATTCAGTCACATGTCAAGCAGCTGTGCTCAAATAATGTAGACAAGAGATAAGACCTGTTCCACTCTAGTTGTTTTCCAATGGTACCTAGTTTTGTGTCAGCCTCTCATCATCTAGAACTGGTAAAGGACTCCAATGTCCCACTGACAAACAATGATCATCGAGCACTGTGGGACAAAGGGTGCCATATTTTCCCCCTGTCCTCTGGCAGATGACCATGAGATGACTAGTTTACTGGCAAGGTTACCCTGCATTGTTGGTCACACAAAGGCTTGGCCTTTGTCTGAGGTAATGGTCAGCATGGGGGATATTGTAAGGGGATTTTCCAGAGTACAGGTTTGATTTATTGATGACGTAACATTACAATTACAATTGCTGAAGTAACTAACAGTGTATCCCCTGCTGAGCTGTGTTTAAGGTAATTACACTGTGACAGACTTGTCCTGTCATCTTGTGTTTTCTTTACCCCACAAAGACTAATGCCAGGTATTACTGATGCTGGCATGCTTTGAAAGAATAGACCTAGGCTTGTTGTTGATATACCTGATACAAGTATATTTCTAGTTGAAAATGTTCCGTATCTAAATTCAATAAAATCATTTGTGTAGTTATGTTATAAATATCCATGTAAACACAATCGTGACTCTGCGACAGCTGGCATCTTCGTTTACATGTATATTGCTTTCAAAATGAATACAGTTTGATTGTTCAACAAAGAGAATACTGCCATATTATGTTACAAGTTACAAGACTTGTTTTGCTGCCTGTACTGCCCCCCAGAGAATTATCTTGGTTTCTTTACGTCATGTGAACGTCACAGACGTTACAAATATTGACCATTGATTTGGGTTACCATGGTACCTCCATTACTGGTATATCCCCAAGTTACCCCACCAGCTATAGGCTAAAATAGACAACATATTGTCCGACTGGTACCTCTAAAAGTATTTCTATTTGTAAACCCAAATGCTTTTACACCTGGTGTGAAAGTACATTTATATAACGTTTCTATGTCAATGAAAAGTTTTGAGGTCAATTTGAATTTAGGATTACTAAAAGTATGTTGGGACACTATTTTCGACTGACTCTGCCCCGGTAATTGTGACCTACTTGTTGTCACTCTCTGCTCAGTGGAGCTAGCTGAATAAACATAACCTCAGGGTTCATCTACAGTTCATTTCAACTGAACTGCCGAGGAAATTTGGTGTATTTGGGTGGGAGTGAGGGAGGGGGTGCTCGAGCGTATTAGGAACTGTGTGATGCATATACATGATGTGTACACATGTTATTAGAACGCACCATGGTACAGTATTTGTGTAAATAGTTGTGGCTGGTTGCACTCCTGTCATTCCAGTGCGCACTGTTGACTTCAATGTTTACAAGAAGGGTGCACACACGTGCAGATGGGGAATAACCTTTATCTGCTTGGTGATGACTTTGTGTAAACGTTGACACTGGTCTGTTGCTTACTTGTAAGTCTTCCCTCAGCAGGATCTTTGACCCCTTACTTCTACACGTATCTAGGGTAAGTGCGCCATCAAGTCATCAACCCCCACATCATTGGTCCATTCATATCCTCTGTAAATCTGACCTCAGATAGTCTCGTTTTCCTTGTTTGATCCTCTTCGCCGTGGACTTCAGACTTAGAAGACGATGTGGTTACTGGCACATAATTCGACAACTTTGAATAGTTTGGTCCGTTGGGGAGATAGACTCGCTGGAGGATAAAGAGCTGGCTCCAGGTCTGTTATTGGCGGGCTGCAGGTCCATTGTTTGGCCAGAGAGCCGCCAACGGGGCCTCAAGCTTCTTTGTTACAGGAGTGCTTGTCCTCAGTGGCCAGCCATGACCCTTGAGGTGCCCTGCTATTGCTGCAGCATGTAGTGGCTCCCCCTGATTTGCATGTGGTCGATAAATATCACTGGCCCTTATATATATCCTACCTCATGCTTTCTGTCCAGTCATTTACTTTATTCGAACGTAATAAAACATGCTGAGATTGACACAATCAATCGGTGCCTTCTGAGCGATAGGATACAAATGACATGCATTGGGCAAGGTGCTTGACAGTTGACGCCTCATTGTTGTGGATCTAACAAGTTAACAACTTGGATATACTAGTAGCAGAAATACATATGGTCTTATGTATTTCTGCTAGTAGTCATGTTTGTTTTGAGGTGAGTCACCAGGCAGAAAGTTATCTACAGGTGTTTTAATAGCTGTAATTCCACTTCCATTCTAAAGTTACTCTGTACGTATCTGCTCAAACTTGAAATGTTATCAGCTTATCAGATATCAGAACATGTTTGGTTTTGTATGGTCAGCTTAATGATCTTTAGCTATTTTCATTCAGTTAAGATAAATGTGGTACATTTCCATTGTGTAAATGTAAATACTGTGGTTGATAAGAAACTGACTAAGATCTGGAAAATTGGAAATGATAAATTGAGGATAAAGGGTCTATGCAAATACTAGGCTTAGTTTATACTGAAGTCTGTATCTCATCAGTTGTATAATCCAATGTAGTGCAATTTGGTTCCTGCTTCAATCCAAACATAATAAATTACTTGTATACAAACAGCATGGATACCAAAACTGATTTGGAAGAGAGGAATTATGTGAGTCAGACTGCTGTGATATATTATGTATGACACCAACCATACCTGTGAATATTTCAAGGTAATACTATATATGCAAAATCTTATCGCCTGCTTCACACTTATCGGAACCTGAGAACAAGCGTCCTTCCAAACGGACAGGGACACTATCACACGTATTATATAGCAGTACGCGTGATCTAGACATATTAGCATTAGGATCTGTCTACGTTGATGATGTCATGTCTGTCGGGCTTCAGTCTGGGCAAGCGGCCACCACAAGACACCGCAACATTGCTGTGGGCACATGTTTTGATAGCATGTTCCCTCGGCTGGCGGCGGGCTGGGAGTGCCTTGTGCTGTCCACCTGCCAGTGTTGGGAATGTTGTCGCCGCGTGTGTGTGTGCTGTCGTTGCTGCCAAGTGCTGCCGTACTTTGGCTGTAAGAGTCGCCAGGAGCGATGCTGCCATCTGACATTCAGAGAAAGTGGCACTGGCTTCTTGTAAACAACTTGCTTGCTAGTGATTACGAGTATTTAGTGTGGTGGAGCACTTAGTGGCGAAGGACATGTGCAGGCGAACATCTAAATTTCCTGACTGCACGGCAGATCATTTATAACCATTAGAAAGCTTTTTCTCCAGAGCGATGTTTTTGATTTGAGAGCTTGGCTTGGTTCAGATGATGCCTGGTGATGATGATGCAGAAGGACTTGCTGGGGAAAGTTTTTTTCCCCACCAGTCTTTCTGCCTGTCCATTATGCCTCCGCTCCGTCTGCCAGCCCTAGAGTACTGCGCTCAGTCAGTGATGTTGGGGCAAGGGCAAGGGCACTGTGTGGTTTATTGATTTTTCCTTAGTCATGAGGATGATTCACTCCCGGGCTATGGCTCATCGGACTGAGGAGCCCACCCAACAGCTCACAGGCTTTGTCACTTCCTCCTGGGGGCTCAGCACTAGTCACCGGGACCAGCCAGGCAAGGGTAGCTAACTAACCCGCCCCCCCCCCCCCCCTCCCACCCTTCTTCCCAGGCCTGGATTGCTCATTACAAACCTGATAGTAGCCTGGACCCAGATGGTATAAAACAGCCAGGGTGAGAAATCTGACATCAGAATAGAAGCTCACCTCTGGCCAGGCATCTTCCAGGGATACTTACTTGTTTTGAAAAATCGAGTCGTGACTGAGCGTCCTTTGATGAAATTTGTTCTAGCTTCTAATGGTTGTATTGGATACCTTTGAGAGGCTGTCATTTAGACTGCCATCCAATTTCAATATGACAAGGTTGATTATGGAGCAGAGTGCTTCGCATCAGTGAGTATTCTTTTGGACATGTTTAAAAATCACCTGTTGATGATGTTTCGTGAGTGTGTACCTGAATATCTGGCGTTGATTGCATCAATCGTCAACTTTTGTTGAACAATTCGAGTGTAAGCTGTTGTTTTAGCTGGTTCTGTTTGTTCAGTCTGGCTACAAGTGAAATGTTAGACAAAATCCCACTTTGTGTGTTCCTGATTTGCCTGTGTTGAAAATTATTTCTCCTGTTACTTTTGTTAGAACTTTCTTAGTATCCTACACAGTTATGATTCATCTGACATTGTGTTTGGCAAAAAAGGGTGATTCAACATGTTTTATTTCATTTCCACATTAAATATACCTGCTGACGTATTGTAATAATATCTTGTTTTCTTGCCTCACCAGGAATGCGAGTAATTTGATGACTACTGCTATTGATGTGACAGAGGAGAGCTCCCAACGTTTCATTGATATACCCAAGGCCACAAGTATGTCGTCCCCGACGCCATCTTCAGACACGCTGAGCAGCTCAGCCAGCTCAACATGCAACTCATCTGACAACGAACTGGAAACAGCCCCTTCCACATCCGTCAGCACAAAGTGCAACATCTGCCATGACACTTTTAGCATTCCCAAAGTCCTTTCATGTTTCCACACATTCTGCCAGCGGTGTCTGGAGAAGAATCTTGAGTCCGCTGAGAAGATCGCTTGTCCGACGTGCCAGACTGAGACCTATCTAACCTCGAATGGAGTCGCCGGCCTGATGCCTGATTTTGCCGTCAGCAACATCCTGGAAGCCAGCCTTGCAGATATCAACCAGATATCGCCTCACTGCACGGGCTGCCGCAGCAAGGAGATGGGCGCCTTTGCAAGATGCTTCGACTGTGCCAACTACCTGTGCCAGAATTGCGTCATGGCCCACCAGTACATGCATTGTTTCGAAGGCCACCGCGTCTCAAGCCTAGTCGAGCTGCAGAACACTGCCAAAGAAGATCTGGCCAAGGTCGAGAAGCAAGTCAAGTGCAGTCGACACAAGACAGAAATTCTCCGATTCTTCTGCCGCACTTGCAACGTTCCGATCTGCAAGGACTGCACGATGCTGGAACACTCGCGTGGCCACGAGTTCGACTACCTGAGTGAAGTCAGCAGTCTGGAAGTGGACGGCTTACAGCGCCTCTCTGAGCAGTGCAAGGCCAAGGCACACGATCTCCGCAGCTCCGCGAAGAACATCGAGCATTCCTCCAACCGGCTCCAGGTACAGTACCACAAGGCCCAGACTGAGATCAACGAGACGTACAACTTCTACAGGACAATGCTTGAGGAGCGCAAGGCGGAGTCCCTGAAAGAAGTCGACTCGGCCTACAACAGCAAACAGGTGTCCCTGTCCTCAGTCGCACAAAAGATGCAGTCCTCCATCGACCGACTCTACGGAGGCTGCGAGTTCATCGAGAAGCTCGTCAAACATAGCAGTCACACAGAGATCCTCATGTTCAAAAAGATGCTCGACACGAAGCTGGAAAGTCTCATCAACTACCAACCCGAGATCAACATGTCCAATGCGTTTGACATAGAATTCATCTCCAACTATCAGGCAATCCAGGTCAGTTTTCTGTTCTCAGCTGTGAAAGTTGTAAATTTATTCCATAAATCAGCAGTCTGAAGGACTACCTGCTCATTTTCGATCTTATTAGTCTACTTCTAGTGACTATTTGTCCGTTTAACTTATTTCCGTACTTGGAATGCAAATTTAATGTAAACCTGACTGTAGGAAACTTTTTGTCCTCAGGTTGGCATCAGAAACACATTCGGGTACGTGAGACAGAGTACCGAAGTGAACAAACCACAGACGCAGCCAGTACAGCCTATTGCCCGACCTCAGAACGGCTACACCAATGGCACCAACATTCGACAGCCGCCTCCTGCCCCACCTCAGCAGCAACAGCTCACCAACGGAAACAACCTGTTTGACACGAGCAGCCTGCTGAGTGCTAAGCAGAACTTCCCCTCATCGTCTAGTCTCACATCTTTCTCCAGCACAACTGATGGCCTGATGTCCAGCTCCAACTGCAATCCCTACGAGAAGTGGTCCAACGGCGGCCTAGACATCTTCCAAAATGGTGATGTATTCTCCACCAGCACCGACCCGATGATTGATCTGACCTCAAAGCTGATCACCGCCAACATCTACCCACCAAAATCGCAGATCAAGCGCCAGAAGATGATCTACCACTGCAAGTTCGGTGAGTTTGGTGTCATGGAAGGCCAGTTCACGGAGCCCAGTGGCGTAGCAGTCAATGCCCAGAATGACATCATCGTTGCCGACACGAACAACCACCGGATCCAGATCTTTGACAAGGAAGGCCGGTTCAAATTCCAGTTTGGTGAATGCGGGAAGAAGGACGGGCAGTTGCTGTACCCAAATCGAGTGGCCGTTGTCAAGTCGTCTGGAGACATCGTTGTCACAGAGCGGAGCCCAACACACCAAGTCCAGATCTACAATCAGTATGGCCAGTTCGTCAGGAAGTTTGGAGCCAACATCTTGCAGCACCCTCGAGGCGTAACCGTTGACAACAAGGGGCGAATCATCATCGTTGAATGCAAGGTGATGAGAGTGATCATTTTCGACCAGATGGGTAACGTATTGAACAAGTTTGGCTGCTCCAAGCACCTCGAGTTCCCAAATGGTGTCGTTGTCAACGACAAGGAGGAGATATTCATCAGTGACAACCGAGCGCACTGCGTGAAGGTCTTCAACTACCAGGGGGTCTTCCTGAGGCAGATTGGCGGGGAAGGCATCACCAACTACCCGATCGGCGTCGGCATCAACAACACAGGAGAGATCCTCATTGCAGACAACCACAACAACTTCAACCTGACCGTTTTCACACAGGACGGTCAGCTGATCAACGCCCTAGAGAGCAAGGTCAAACACGCCCAGTGCTTCGATGTCTCCCTCATGGAGGAAGGCTCCATCGTTCTGGCGTCGAAGGACTACAGACTCTACGTCTACCGCTACGCACCAATGCCAGGATTCATGTGAGTAGTCTTGTCTTTTACTTGTATTGAAGTATGTTTGAGAAGGATGTTCATGTAAATTACAGTACTGTATAAAGTAATTTTCACTGGGTAACTGATCAATATATTTGTTGATCATGCAGCATGGGTAACATGCCTGGCGTTGCGGCCTCGATGCTCCGAGGTGTTGACTGGGCTCTGGGAGACGCGCTGGTCGGACACGAGACCGAGATCTCAATCGTGTAACTGGAGAGTGGAGCTGGGGCTTTGATTTTTGGCGACTGGTCTGCAGTCGACCCCCCACGATTGGATCAGCTTCCCGAGCATTCGTGGTGCAAGTTCACACTCGTGGTCAGCCAAAATACTCCCAGACACAGTGTTTGAACGTTTACTGATTCTGCTGTGTCAGTAATATCACAGATGAAGATGTATCGTTGCACAATTTGATGATACACAGGATTTTAACCATTGCTTTGTCGATTGTCGCTCATTGTATGTTACACTGGCCATTGTCCAGTGAGGTTTTAGATTGTATCAAGGATAAATAATCTGGTGTAAGTCCTTTGTAAGCAAAAGGCCTTCATATACTTAATGTTATCTACTGTTGTTGATTTTCTTCAAATGTTTTCCACAAATATATTTATATATATATACAATGCACTACTCGTTCGTATGTAATAATATACAGAGTTAGTAAATGTTGGCCATCATACAGAATTATTTTATCTATCTGGACTTCAGGTATCGTGGGACCTGTGTAGATAATGATTAGAGAGGGAAGGGGATGACAGGGGTGGACATTAATTAAGGTGTACAATTTGAAAAACAAACCATAAACAGGAGTTGCTATATTGTTTTTTCTGCACCTCCACCCTGATGACATAAAAGTATTCTTGTTGTGGGCCGTACTAGCTTAACACTGTACAAAATGTAATTTGAAATCTTGTGCCCCAAAGGTTGTTCAGTTTGCTGTAATGCATGTATTGTTTGACGTTATATTTTTCCATTATTTTTGACAGTGATGTGTGCTCATTATGCCCAACAGAGGTTCAATGTTTTTTGTACTGATTATTTTCTTTGTTGGAAGTTGAAATTTTTCTATGATGAAGGTTCTTAGGACCTTGTATATGTAATTATAAAGTTATTTTCATACTCAGAAAATTTATGAAAAAAAAAGCAAGAAAAAAAAATCTGTTACCACTGTTTTATCATGCATTTATCAATCATATCAGGTTTATAGCAATTATTTTTACTATTTGATATGTTAGATTTCCGTGTTAGAAGACTTTATGAGATGAGAAGTAGTGAGTGTAGATGTTGTATCTGCTCTGTAAAGTGACCTGTTGCATATAGAGAGGAGGTTCCAAGTCAGACGTGTGTCACTGAGTGTCGGCAAAATTGTTGTTCCAATCTCTGTACCACTGACCAATGTCCACTAGCAAATATCACATTGTGTTCAGTGTTTTGACACTAAGTGCAAGTCCAGCTCAAGTAATCAAAGTACCTGTCTTTGATACAAACTTGTCATGTGTGTACATGTAAATACTGTCCAGTTGTAAGCTTGTATGTGTCACACATGCCCACTGGACAGAAGTTTGTCGTCTTTTACTGTTGTTTTATAATACTCTAGTAACCTGTCTATGAGCTATATGTGTTGTTTTATGGTTGACATTGAAGGATAGCCCACCTTGGATATATGCACTGGTCAGTCGGCCGCATAATCAAACCTTTAATAACTTCATCCTGTTAGTCACTGAATGAGGTACACAGAGCAGACATGGAATTTTGATAATTTATGCAAATGTTGTTATATTTGTAAGTTTAGTTGAAACAGTTTTGATGTTCTATGTTATTTGAATAATATTTTTTATGCAGTTTAGATATTTATGGTAGAGCGCCTTAACATAAAGTCGAATGACATTTGACCCAAGTTGACAAATTAACTACCATCTGTTCCTTAGATGTGCATGAAGTATTACGTTAAATTTGAAACTTTAAATAGCGTTCACCTGTGGAAAATGTTCCCTTCAATTCATTTGCAGAGATGTGCATTTTTGGTGGTCAACTGATGAGTTTGTCTTCAGGTTTTGCTTTGCATTTTGTGATGATTGTTACATTTACGTGAGGCTGATAACATTAACTAGTCAGAAAGTCCACGATGAGGATTCTTGTAAACTCCATGTAAGCTTTTTGTTGGTTTTGTCTCGACACAGTGGGACCTTAGTTTGCTATAAACTGACCGTAGACAGTGGTGCCAGAGTCGGAGCAATAGCTTCTTGTGGAAGGTGCAACCTCTGTATTGATATTTTTTGTTGAAAAAAAATCTGGACCAAGGTGATCACAGATCGTGGGTGTTTGTATTTTTGCCAGTTAGCTTGCAGACTTTGCCAAAGTTTGTTCTTGTAAAAGCAAAGTTCAACAGGTTGAAAGTTTCTCATTTGTTATTTTGTTAATATATATATTTTATTTTGTATACAGGTGTGACAGAAATTGCCACATTTTGAGGTGCCTGAGATTTACAATATACAGTAGAGTATTGTGTTGGTGTATGTCAAGTTAGAAGGTACTGTGAAAATTCGGTTTTGGAGATCTGTTGTCGTTTTCAGGCAACTGATTTGTATTGTATTTGCTATCTAGCTTCAGCATTTCATAGCATTTTATCGAAGGACATATAAATATAATTTTGTAGACGACAGAATATTACGGATGTTTTGTATTGATAGTTCGAGGAGAATTTCTACAGGCTGTTGATTTTGGTTTTCGCAGGTTTGGTGCTTGAAATTCCATGATAACCTGATTGAGAGGAAATTAGTAAATTCCCAAAGATTTCTACAGGCTGTTGATTTTGGTTTTCGCAGGTTTGGTGCTTGAAATTCCATGATAACCTGATTGAGAGGAAATTAGTAAATTCCCAAAGATTAGTTTTGGCGTCTCTCAATCTGTCCCTCTGCCATGCTATCACACAATCTGTACCTTCATGTAACCTGAAAATTCTTCACAAGTCAGCTTAGTGTAAATTCGTATAACAAGTATTTATTTCCTGTCTAGTGATATAGCTACCCTAGTGATAACCTATTTATTATATGGTTTATGTTGATGAGCTGGAAGGTTCTATTCCCACGTGGTAAGGTTGTGATCGGTTTGGAGTTGAAGTTTGTTTGCGTTTATTTAGCAGTACAGGAACATGCCAGTAAAGCCATGTGTTTGTTTTTGAGAAAAGATGTCTAGATCTGGATGCATTTCACAGAACATAGTAAAGTTTAAGTGGTTATGCTTAGACATTTCGCTTGTAATTATATTCAACTATATAAACTTATTTTGTTGCAGTATAATCAATACTGGGACCTGAAAATGTATGTGTTCAATGTAGACCTTTGAAACGGCTATAACAGTGACACATTCTACTCTCAGATTCTTGTTGACAAATCTGATGTATATTTTATTCCTTGGCCTGTTGATCACATACAAAAACCCCCAGACAAAGAAGCAAACCTTTTACTGATGACTGAATGTACATGTACTTTGATGTAATAGACTATCTGACCGAGGGCCGTGTGTCACAGCCAGCCCGTGTACAAAGTTGATGACTGTCTACGGCTAGCATGTGGGTGTTGTACTGCTACTGCCTGTTGTTTTGTTTACCTGCTGTTGATGTCTGTCAGGCTTCCATGTTCCCGTACAAAAACACTGCTTACACGCATATATGGTACTAGACTCGATGTCCAGTGAATGTTAGTTGCCAATTGTTGGACGTGTTATCATGATTGTTTGAAAGAAATTCATGTTCATTTTTGTAACAGAGATTGAATCATTTATTTTATATATCATTTGTAATCATATACAAAAATATATAGAGTTTGTCATGTACTGTGTTAATTTATGCCCTAGTTTGAGTGTTGTTTTTAAATGGTATAGGAAGGGAGGAATAGCCATGAATTCGCAATGTTTCTATTTTTGTTGATTAGTATTAAGTAGTGTTTATTTGTTATTCTGTTTTACATGTATATTATGCCCTTCACTCGTGTGTGGCTTTATGTTGACCTCTCAATCAGACATAATTTCTCTCACGATGCCTCAGTGTGTAGTGTTGGAAGTGACAATGACCAGGTGACTTTGTTCGTTAGTTCTCTTTGTGTACGAGATACAAATGTACTGGTATTACCGGTGGTACCCACTCGTACACCGACGATTGAATGGCAGAATTTTGTTGTGCTACGCTCTGCAGTTGTTTGTACCCACCGTTGAATTTATCCCACTGTTTCATCTTTACATTGTCAGAACTTGGTGAAAAGAAGTTTCTTATTTTTTTCGGACATTCCCCAATAAAGTTAGTAAAATTGATCATTCTGCAGCGAACGTTGATTTTTTGTGTTCTCAAAAAAACATTGCAGAACTACTGTGCCAGTACGATTATCGATGATGAAAGTTACCCACTCCATTGTAATTTTGTTGGATTATTGAGAGTTGACATTCCAAAGCTGATTAGAAATGACTTGTTGATTTGGAGCACTGATGGAATGTCTCGTGGCTCTAGTTGTGGTGAGCAGCTGTGAGTACGGCAGGCCTGGTGTCTCACGTTTGTTGATTTGTTGACTGTAAAGAGGTTTAACTGAATGAGTTATTGTTGGATTGTCTCGTTGAGTTGCACTGGGGTTATGCTGGAGAAGGTTGGCTGCTCTGTAAGGCTCACAAATACATAAGGACCAGTAGTCCGCTGTGATTGGCGCGGAACCAGTCGGTATAGTGTCATGTTGTAGCCTCTGTTACTCTTCCATTGTCTTCCATGTTGTATTTTCGTGGTGGCCGCTGATTCGCGTGTGTTGACCCGAGATGCGTCCCGGGTTTGTTATTTGTTGTTGAGGCAGTATGTGTTGTGTCTGCCACATTCCTTTGTGAAGTCATGGCGTCGACCAAAAATTGTGGAGATGCTGCGAAAAAAAAACCCTGTTGATTCTCTGAGTTGTCTCTGTTGGAATTCTGCCATTCAGTCTGAGGGTATGGGGCATGTCACGTGGCGTCTCCCAGGGAGGAAGGTTGCAAACCGTCGTTTTTTTCTGTTTGTAGTTTGTGGCGTTATATTTTATTTTGTTCAGGGTACTGCTATGGACAGGATGTGAGTGGAGTCGATGTGAACACGTCAGTGTCGCATGAGATTAAAAGTTGGAATCAGGTGTGTGGGCCCTGTGTGTAGCACCATTTATTGTGTACAGTAGGTCAATTTTATACATAATTAATGATGCACAGTCGGAGGGGGGACGAACTGTAAGTAGAGCACAGTGTATTTATTGTGTCGAGCCGTTTTTTCTCATGTTGGTAATACTATTTGTGCATAGTTCTGTTAAAGAGTTGCAGTAGTACATAATTTATGATTGAAGATTGAAGGCGAGTTCTACAATGCGTAGAGTGCTGCCACCTGTTGATGAGTGTTACTTGCTTGATAGGTCATGTGCAATGTGCTGGGGGAGGCTTTACAAATGTTGCTGCTTGTATATTTCATTGCCAAAATGTCAGAAGACGCTGTCACAGCAAACGTACATATATACGTATTTGATTATCATTGCCCCCCATGATGTGTGTACGCCTCTCGTTTTTAAACTTAGTCAGAACCGTGTAAATGTGTTTAATGTTATTGTAGTGTTTTGTTACTCGTTCCTGCATTTATAGTTTTGTGTCGGGTTTGCAACCTTCCCCGGCGGGGCAAGGGGCTGGTGTTCGTGATTCCATGAGCAAAAACAACATGACGAGCTAGTGTCACCTGGTCATTGTCACCTTAGCATGGAATGTAATGGTTTGCTTTTAATTTATCAAAACAGAAAATGATTGTCAAAAAAAAATCTCAAAAAAACGAGAGGAAAAAAAATTGCTTTAGATTTGAGTGTTGAGTAGCTTGTTGGTGTATATCCCTAGATGATATATATTTGTGTACACCTATATTATTGTTGTGTTTGTAGTTGTTGTTCTGGTTTACTATTAGTCTATATGTATTATGGTGGAGGGCTATTTCTTGTTCTCTTTTGGATTACACTGTTACGATGATTGCATAGTTTTGTATTTTGCACCTTCTGTTTTGTTCTGTTATCCCTATTATCCAACATCAACATACCTTTGTGAAAACATTCTAGCCATAGCTATATTTGAGTTTAACTGATGATAAATAGTTTAAGTTTGTTGCATATATTATTAACATGGCAAAGGTCAGTTTTGTAAATGTGAGGCTGTTACCAAGTAGTCAGTTCGCATAATAGACGCCAAACTGAACTTGTTTTCTTTCACATCAGTGTTCCATTGTTTGTCTGTCGACCGTTTGTTTGTTCGTTTACTCACTGTTGAACGAGTTCTCAATGGAGACATGTGCCATGTAATCGTTACTAACTTGTCATTGTAAGTCTCGGCCTTTTTTGTACGTTGCAAAATACTTGTCATGAAATTGACAAAGCCATGAACAGGCTGATATATTTTAGAGGGACAGTGATGTCCATTATGCCATGTTGTTAATTGTTTTACTGCCCGGCCAATTACCAGTTGTTTTGTACACAATGCCCAGTTCCCAGAGTGGTAAAGTAGGATGGATCCGTTAGTCCAGTACAGAGTCCAGCCAAAGAACGGTCACTCTGTCCACAATCGAGCCTAGAGCTAGCCCCTTGATTGATAGATGTAGGCGCAGTACTTGATCTGCTATCAATATTTGTTCATGTCGTGTACATTATGACTGTGTCATAACGTCCTGTGCTCAGCATGTATGTCAGTGATAGATAGGGTAAACTGCCAACCAGTCTCATTCATTCCTCTTCGTTTGTGCTGTCCGTTTTATACTGGCCAACTTTGATGGAGTAAGGTTCTATTTGTACAAAATACAACAGTAATAAATCGAAGGAAAAAAAAGTGATAAGAGTTTGGACAAATTTTTATGCGGATTATCAGCACTCGTCTAGAACTCGACTGTTAAAGACGATGCCATTTGTTACGTATATTAAGGTGCACATGTTTTGAATCTTCCAATTTTTACAGTGTTTTGTGTTGTAATTGTTCCGTCAATCTCAGATTAAAACCCCCACCCAATTCTAGTCAAGTGTCATATACTCCAGAGAGATCTAGCTTGATATATTTTCTGAATCCTAGAAATAGATCCGTCACAGTAAATAGTCTCATCCTCAGTTGATTGTTTTCGAAGATACTGTCCTATGCTCCATTATTGTGTCGTCCACACTGCCTCAAAATTGATTCCAAATCTGGTGTCCTCAGAACTTGGCTGGTGCCCGTGAGTTCAGTCATTCCAGGTCACTGATTGATCCAAGTGTCCCCCTCATGACTTCGCTTCAGTTCGTAATATCAAGTGCCTTTTTATGTTCCGCCAGTTTTTGATTCCACATTGATAACTTTTCCAAGTAGTATACTCGTTGTCATTGTGACACTTGGGTGTCAGTCCTGTGTTCTGTATGTCCACCGTGATGTGCTGTGCTCAGTAGATGATATATTATGCATGTGTATGGATTGCACAGTACCAAAGAACGTACACGCCTGACGTTTGTTTGTCATTGAACAACCCACCAATTTGTCTTACAAGACTTAAGTTAATGTGTTGACATTAGTGATGTTTTGTATAGAAACCTGAAAGAAAAAACGTGAGGAAAAAAAGCTTTCTTTTTTGTACATGAATAACAAGTTATTTTTGCACATGATTTTTATATCAGACTGCTGTAAAAATTAATATTATCAGTGATGTGATGTCAAATATTGTATGTTGATAAGGCAGACAGTACACATTCTATTTCTTTATTCTCTATCAAATGCACTTGATATCAGACGTGGAGCATTTATGATTACATTATGATATAAATGTATACGTATCATGGCGTACTCCTGTGTACCGAATGACTAGCAAATGTAATGATCATAGTCAACTTTGTAAACACGTGGAGTGGAATACAGTGAAGTCTGGATTATTTCTGTACAGCCCGTTGATGTGGAGGATTGGTTGACAAGAAGCTTTTTATGTGCTGACTTGTCTGTTAGGGAATGCATGGTAGTCTTGTGCCCGCTGTTCAGTAAATAGTGCTGCTTGCTCGTTCCGACTAAACGTTTGCATTTGTCATGAGATATATCATCCTATATGCAAATATTTGGTGTGAATATTATTTATCCTTTGTGCTATGCTCCTCGTTGTGGTATCACAGGTAATTGTATTTCACATGCTTCAAGTGACTCGTGTGGTTTGGTATAAGTGGCTTTCTGGTATACTGTGGCTGAAATAATTCTTCTTACCCTTCCACTGTTAACTCATCATGTATTTCGCTTCTGTGTAAACCCAACAAAACACATTATAAAGCTGGATCTCTATATTTTTTTCTTGTCATTTTACAATGCAAGTTTTCAAGTGTCTGCTGTATTAGACATTTTGACCTTGGATACAAAGATTGTATGTAAAAAATCCGCAAACTCAAAGTAATTGTTTTTATCTTTCCACAGCTCAGTTTTGTTATAAGAGTGTACTTCAATGGTATTAAATAAAGTATTTTGTTTGCTTTCACATGGTGTTTTTCTTTTAATTTGTGCCAGCAGAATGCAGATATTTATCATTATAAAACACTCTTCAACAATTTAAGAACACGCTGCACTTCTCTGACTTTTCAGTATCACTGAAGGTCAAATTCAAAGCCACTTAACGAATCGCTGTTTATGACCTCCCATTTGAATGTGAAGATATCTAAAATCTATCTCTGGGCATTGAAGGTGCACTGATACATAGGTACAATTCCATTGATGAATTGAGTGTTAGAAGAACATTTCAATTCAAATGGGAGACCATTTTGGCTGTACATAGCTCAAAACGCAGTTGTACTTGATTTGGGACAAAAAGTGCTGGTGTCGGAAAATGAAAAAGGTCACACAAACCTGCCATTCAAGAGTGAAATTTAGACAATGGTTTGAGGAAAGGGCTGCTAGAATCCAGAATCATCAAAGGGAGTCAGCCCCACACAGTGAGGTAAGGAGGGTTCAAAGATTTTTAAAAATAAATAACTATCAACATAATTGTATCCCCCGAACAAAGTTCGGCGGATACTATGGATTTACGATCGTCACGCCGCCGCCGCCGCCGCCGCCGCCGCCGCGTCCGTGTCCGCAGACACTTTCTTGTGAACGCGCTACAGCTTACAAATCTGAACCGATTTTGATAATATTTTATATGGACATGACTTATGGTGAGATCTCAACACCTATCGATTTTGGTTGCCATAGCAACCAAAATAGCCGATTGGTGTAACATTTTGTGCTCAAATTAGCCTGTTTAACACACATGGGTTGTGAACGCTCTACGGGTGGGAGTTTTCGATGAATGATGATGAAATCGCACAGGCTCAATGAGAAAGACCATCCACGAAACCTATTGTTTTTCAGAATGATCGAATAAATATTAATAAGTTTGAGAGGTTAACTTATTACAACAATTAAAATACCTACTTTGACATGTGTGATCACTCCAATAACCTGTACTATGAAAGCAAATTGCACTGGATTCTTGTTCAGAATACAGAACTGATGTTTTTGGTGAAAACAGAACAATATTACTGAATAAGTTAACATTGGTTTTACTAGTTAAGTCTATTATTGACCACAATAAAAAAAGTTAAGATGAGAAACATTTATTATTGAGTTCAACAAGGTAAAGGTTTTGTCCAGTAGAGATTTCACAGGTGTAACCAAATAAGTTAACATTATTTTCACTAATTAAGTCTATTATTGACCACAATAAAAATAGTTAAGACAAGAAACATTTATTATTGGGCTCAACAATTTAAAAGTTTTGTCCAGTAGAGATTTCATGGGTGTAACTGGATAAGTTAACATTATTTTTACCATTAAAGTCAATTTTTACTTTGAATTTCAACTTGAAACCAAGTTTGGCACATATTATGAATTAAAATATAATTTATTGTGAAAAAATCGATCTGGCTCCAATTTCGTCATCGTGAAATGCAGTTTTGGTAAACTTTTACTTGAATTTCAGCTCGAAACCAAGTTTGGCACATAATTATTATGAATTAAAATTTAAATTATGGTGAAAAGTTTGATCTGGCTCCTATTTCGTCATCTTGAAATGTAGTTTTGGTCAACTTTTACTTTGAATTTCAACTTGGAACCAAGTTTGGCATATAGTATGAGTTGAAATATCATTTATGGTGAAAAGTTCGATCTGGCTCCAATTTAGTCATCTTGAAATGCAGTTTTTGTCAACTTTTGCTTGAATTTCAACTTGGAACCAAGTTTGTCAAATATTCTGAGTTGAAGTATAACTTTGGGTGAAAACTTTTATCTGGCTGTAATTTCGTTATTTTATCGAACATGTCGAAATGGAAATTCGTATGCAGTGATTTTAGTGGTGATCTTGAATTCGACCTTCAATAAGCTTGAAAGGTTTCACACTCACAATGTACATCAGTGATATATTTGGGGCAACAGGGATGATAGGGCTACGGGGGATACACCCAAGCGGTCGTAGGCGACCGGAAGCGTCTAGTCTAGAACTTCAAAATGGCATATTTTATAGAGTAAGTGATCAGCATCCTAAAACTGAAAAGAAAATAGCAGGTCACCGAATCCGTTCACATGGAAAATGTGAATATGGACAAAAAATGTGCAAAAATGCCAAAAAATATGTCATTTTAGGTATATGTTTGTGATTTTGATCGAATATGTCAAAGAAACCAGTACGGTGACCCGATATTTTCTTTTCAGTATTAGGATGCTGATCAGTAAGTATAAAATATGTCATTTTGAAGAGATTATACTCAAGAATGAAATTTTGACCCTTTGTTTGACCCTTCAAATTCAATGTCCTCACTAAAGTCGCCATATGAATATGATTCACAGGAGTAACGATATGGACACTCCATTGACGGGAAAAACAACGCTTTGTGGGGGGCTCTCTGTCCATGGGCATTCATTTTTGTTTCAACATTCTCATCAGTCAAATTGTGCGATCAGGATCATCTGAAGTGGCTATGTTTGTGACAGTTTCTCTTCGTTCGTCAGAGGGGTCAATTCACTTGGTCTGTGAGTCTCTGAAAAGAGAGGGACGGGCAGGGGAGAGGTGTCACAGAGGGAGCTGAATGACGAGGTTATTCGATAAGTCACTATCACTGGCGCGTGTACACTTGTGTTTCATTCTTCTTGGGTGACGCAGGGTGGCGGTCGTCTTTTTGGCGCAGCTCTAGTCGTCGTCTGACGAGTCGGCAACAGCCTGCAGACTGGATTGGATCAAGCCGTCTTGAATGGTGATGTCCCATGAATGATACAAGTCCCCAACTCGTTTCAGTGAGCTGTCTTGATGACCAGGTGTCTCCTCTTCACTATCAGTACCTTGGGGGTACTTGAACAATTCGCAGTGGGATGTGAGTAAAGTAGGGGCAACTGGGTGTCGCCTTCATACAATTTGAGCATGTTCACCTGCAGGACTTGTGAATCTTTCGCGGATTGGACACAAATTCAATTCCGTAATCCACTTCGGTAACACCATCCAGAATAGACGGTCTGGTCTATAGACGTGTGAACTAGTTGGCTTGTGTCAGGGGTAGGTAGTAATACCTCACCAGCTCGCCAGGGTGGAACTTTGGTGTTGATTTAGCGTGGGCATCATAACCCATTTTCTGTCGAATAGCTGACTTCTCCAAATGGTCTTTGGCGAAATTGTTGACTGGTTGAATAGCTTGACATAGATATTCCACTATTCCAGTTTGCATCGGGAACACCATGTCGACAGGGAGGTTACAGTACATCCGTTTGACGAATGTACAGACGTTTGATAGGACATGTGAATGAACGGGAGGTGAAGGACCCAGTCATTTCCACGATCACACACAAAGGTGCATGAGCATGTTCATAAACGTTATGTTAAAACTTTCTACCTGGCTCTCGCTCTGTGATCGGTATGGATTGGTAGTAACGTCTTGGCGTATATAGCAAAGTAACCAACTGGTGGAACAAGGCTGATTTGAATTCAGTTCCTTAGTCACTGTGTATGATCTTGGGTACCCCTCGGTACACTATCCAGCGGTCCACAAGAACATCAGCAATAGTCTTGACAGTGTGAGATCTGAGCGGAAACCCATCAGTATATTTGAAAAAGTGGTCTAACATGAAAAAGAATGTAGCGATATCCACATCCTGTTACCTTGTGGGTATCGAGAATGTCCATAGCGATTTGGTCGAATGGGGATCCCGTGTGCAGTTGCGTGAGTGGAACACGTTGAGAGGTTGGTTTGTCTTTTCATGATGCACATTGCTGGCAGCATACCATCGCGTAACATCCAGAGTCCGAGCCAATAGTACTGGCGTTTTACTCGGTCCATGCTGTGGCGTATACCGAGGTGACTGACTCTTCTCAAATTGTGCAGTTGGTAGAGTACCACTGTGCAGTTTTTGCTTTTACCCACTGCCGTACCTTTCGGTTTCAACCGCAGCGGGCACAAGTAGTATTCGTCGGATGGGGGGTTCTCCAGAACTTTTTTCGGGATATGTAGTGGGGACTAGCAGTCAGCCGGGACAGATCTGGTTCTTACAATTGTAACATCTGGAGAGCCCAACGGCATTGCCATGTTGCTTTTCATGACGATGTTCGATCTGGAAGTCGTACTGTTGTAAATTGGCCAGACAGCGTGCTAGCAAAGATTGTAAGAATTATTCTTTGGTGATAGCATGTCGTCAGTATCACTATAGTACTTCATCCACTGAAGTGAGCTATGGTCAGTTCAGAGGATGAATTTCTTACCACACAAGTAGTGCTGGTAATGTTGTACCATTTCGATTACTGCAAGCAGTTCATGATATGTGGTACAGTAATTCCTTGCATTCCGGATAAGGTTTTGCTTTCGAAACCAATCTGCACTTTTTTGACAATCAGTCGCTGAGACATAGCACCACCGATGGCGAAGCTGGTGGCATTGATATCCAGGATGAAGTAGTTGGATGTGTCCCTTTCGAAGCTCATATCAAGGCGTTCTGGAGTCGCTGAAAGGCTCGTAGTTGCTGGGGTCCCTAGGTGAACTGGTATTCACCGAGAGTCCGAGCGGTAAGTAGGCCGGCTATTTCTGCATAGTCCTTTACAAATCGTTGATGGTAACTGGCAAACCCCAGGAATGATTGCATGTCTGTGATTCCACAAGGTGTTGGCCATTTTTGATTGCTTTGAATTTGTTTGAACTCACTCGGAATATAACATTGAAGGCAGAATCGAGCCGATAGGATTTTGTCCAGGACGGCCTCGGGGTTGGCGAAGGCCTGTGAAACATTTTGCCATATGTAATGACATCGCCAAGGTAACACATACAGTCATACACCGGGTCCAAAGGTATCCCTGGAAGATGGCTTCCATCAAATGTTCAAAAATGACTGGAGCATTGCTGAGTCCAAAGGGCATTACTTTGAACTGATAAAGCCCTTTCCTCATAGCTGATGCCAAGTCGAGTGCCGAGAAGAACGTCACTCCTGTCAGGGCATCATGCGTATTCTGGACCTGCCTATTTTTCATTCGTATGAATACTATCTGGGAATTCCACAGCAAGTCAGATGGTTCGATGCATCTCATTTCCAGCATCTCGTCAATTTCCTCGTTGATAATATGTTGTTGTGCCTGTGGAACTCAGCATGCATGGCTGTTGTTTAACTCGTGCTGAAGTTCCTCTGTGTTGATTCGATGTTGGATCACATTGGTTCCTCGGTGGTTGTGTGGTCACATGAAGGTATCCTGATAGCGGAAAATCAGATTCGCACAAGGCCTAATTTGGTTAGGTGCTAGTCCTGCTTGGTGCACCATTTCCTGCCGATGGGGTGGAAGGTCTTCGTAATGGTTCCCAGTACTAGTCAAGAAGTTCTTTCCCAGGCTTGAGGAGCGCTTCTGATGACGCCAGTGTGTCTTTTGATAAATTATTTGGTTGGGCTTTGTTTCTATTGCAAATGTTGTTTCACGTTTGTTATTGGAATCATCAAAATTTGACTGTATTGGTGGTAATAGATTGATACTTACATTCATACCACTGAGTCGGTGTCACTGCTGGTGGACGTTAAATATGTCCCTGAGGATACCATCAACTCAGTAGCCTTTTGGCTTGTGATTAGGTATTTATGTACTTGTCATATATCTATTCCATGGGGGTTTGTTTCAGATTTCTAAATTATTTTCATAGGTTGTTGGACAGTTGTATACTAATTCCATCAGGTGTACAGTAGAAACAACTACATTAACCACACTGTCTGCCCCTGATTACGCCAGTGTGTCTTTTGATAAAATATTTGGTTGGGCTTTGTTTCTATTGCAAAATGTTGTTTTATGTTTATTATTGGAATCATCAAAATTTTGATGTATTGGTGGTAATAGATTGATACTTACATTGATATACAGTCTACCAGACTGGCGATGGCAACCAGTTTCGATCGGGTCGAAGTCGTGTCAGAGTTGCCAGGGTTCACAACAGTCACTTTAATACACTTGCGATCCAGGGATGTAAGTGTACGACCCATGGCTATGTTGGTCTGTTCCAGAAAGTTCGTAAGAGGCTGAACCTAATGCGGACGTTTTTCGCAGTTTGATTATGAAGTGGGGAACAGTTCTACAATCGTTTCAGTTCTTATGGGTACAGTCACAGCTTGACAGACAGCCAGGCATATAACATTCACTTCAAGTTCCTTTCAGGCAAACATTACTTCTTCGTTTATTGTTTCTCTGTCGAAAGAAGTGACAGAGTCGAAAAAAGTCCCCAGAATCATTTCGTCATGAATCAGGGTTACACAGAACCTTTGCATCAACGTGGATAGTAAGTTCAAGGACTTCGTCAATAGGGCTGATGTCGCCATTGATGTCAGATTGTAGTGCACATTGGGCGGAGCTGCTGTTAATCCATGGGCACATGTCACAGCATGTCGTTCTCGATCCCGATCTCCATAGCATACTGGTAACTTCCAAAATTCGTATGTGGTTTGGCAGACGTTGATCACAAGGGGCTTTTTTGGAATATCCTTGAACGGGTCATGTCGCGGTTGAGGCGGTGGTGGTGTTGGTGTTTCCATTCCTCCTGGGAAGGCATAGTGTCAAAGCTGGTTATTGCGTCAGCACCCATTCAAGTGAATCCTGACGGACTGGCTGCCTCAGAGCTGGCAGGCCATAATTGGAGTGGAGTCTTGCACGTCACTGGTGTTGGTGGAACAAGAGGGGGCTCCCTTGCCCGTGTTACCAGAGGCAGAGGGATGCTTACTCTACAGTGTACCCAGTGTTACCCACATCTAGTTTAATGGCGTCATCAGTGAGGTCGGTGTTGCCTTTGGAGGCAGATTTCTAGGTGGCGTGGGATCTTACCCTTCTTGACATGTCCTTTGATCAGAACTTCCCATTACGGATTTCAGTACGAATGGTTTCATTCTTGATCAAGGTATTTCCTTCAGTCAGAAGCATTTCACCCAGGTGGACAGACCTTTTGCCCTCAAAGCATTTCATTGCTTTTCGTGTGGAAAGGGTTTATCGCCGCAAGGAGCACAGGAATAACACAGAATGGAATACACAGTCTTTCGAAATAGTGACATTCCTCGTTGCTAACAATATTCTGGAAGGCCTGGGCCAACCAGTCACAGGAACAATTCGGAATGTCAAGTTCACTTTACCCTTTTAGTCCAGTTATCACTGTCCTCCAGGTCATGGTGAGCTGTGATTAGGTCAGCAATCAGGGTGTAAGAAGTAATAGCTTCATTCGTACTGTATGAGTGTCCATGGCTCAGTTCACACTCCTCAAAGTATCCAATGGTGTCACACAGGGTATCCACTCATTGGTCTTGCTGACCACGATTCTGTTGCACACGGGTTTTCTGGCTTTCAGCTTACAATACCGCCGTCATGGCACATATCTAAACAGCAATGCTTTTGGGCTGTTCATTCACGAACTGGTTAATCACTGTCGCCTGTCATGATTCGACAGTTATGTCCGTAAAGATTTGCTCCGCAAGAGCTCTCAGTTGCTCCAGGTACTGTTTCGCAACCTCTCAATGCACATGTCGTTTTCCAGGAGAATTTCTCGGAACATATCCCAGGATGTTCCCACAGGCATATCCAACGCTAAGGCTTCTGCATGTCCCTGTAGTGTGCCGCAGAACATAGCAGTCTTATTCAAATTGCCTTCCTTGAATGACACACATCATTGCACAGACTTGCTCGTAATGAGTCTGTCTTGACTGGGTCATTCTGTTGCGGTCTTGACCTCAGCCGTGCTCGTAGGCACTGTCTGCGTTGTTAGGATTGATGTCAAAGCATCAGGATGCTTCATCGAAGCGGGCTAAATCAATGATTCCATTCTAATCGGTACACTGGTCTGTGATGCGTGCATGGGCTGGAACAACGAAGGGTGTTTCGGTGCCATTTCAATGACGTGCAGTAGTACTGAGGTGCTCTAAACTGGGTGTTTACCTGCGAACAGATGTGTACACTGATGTCGTAAGAGGCGCTTCTCGTCAGAATGGTCGAAACAAAAGGGATGTTTCTATTCAAAGGGATGTATCTAGTCACCACTTTGGGTTCATTCCGTACCTTGATTGCAGGTGCCACGTGTTCAGTCGTGACCATCGTAGAGATTGATACTCTGATCTTGGGAGCAGCATGGTGGATTGGATTCAGTGCTACGGTGGTGTAGCATGCGTCTATCATTGGAGAGGGCGCACCCTGGCACTGGTCTAAGTTGTGCACTTGCAGCGAGAGGTGGGTACTGGGCCACAGGTGTCATGGACCTGGCGTGCATGGCGACCTGTTGATGCTCCTCATATCAGGTTCAATGGGGTAATCCTGGAGGTCAGACTTTCAGCGTCAGAGCAGTGTGCATCACGAAGGTTTTTCAAACAGGTTGACTAGATGGGTCATCGACACGATGCACACTGTTTCACAGTGAACACGGGACTGTATGGCGTTCGGGTTGTATGCAGCCACGTAAGTGGGTGGATATACATCTTGTGGCGGTTGAGCAAACCTGGACGAGGGGAGGGGGTGTGGGCTAGTGACACTGCTGTCAGTAATCTGATTCGAGCAAAATGAGGTGTTATTTCGATCGCGTTTTGGCCAGTGCTTGCATTGGCACTTGCACATGTTGCACAGGTCCCAGAGAATTCTGAACCACATATCGAAACAGATGATTCTGTTGGACTGAATGAACGGACTACCATCCTCTACCAGTTTATCGCACTGAGCCTTCTCCTTGATTGAATTGTCAGAGCAGATCCTCTTAGTTGAAGATTCTTCGCATCTATGGCGATGACGAACTGGATGAGGCCACATATCCTGGCGGAAAAGTTTGTAACCCAGTGGAGTACTATTCATCAGCGGAAGACGAGGTCAGCGAGGATCCCTATGCTTGCGCACCCACTGCGCGGAATGTGGCAACAATTCTCGGAAAGGTCACTGCTCAATTGGAAGATGAATCGGTTGGGAGTCGAGGCCGAGCCCCCTCGAATGGCTGGGTTCTCGTTTTCGTGCGATCGGACATTCACGAAGCCGAGACTGGCATTCAGATCCTGGTCGAACCGCATCGAATGTGGAGTATTTTTCTCAGAGTAAATACTTAACCCTGTGCTTCGAACAGGTATGCTAATCTGTCATGCAAGAGTCCAAGTCGAAAGTGTGTCTCAAAAGTTTATTCCAATTCAAGGCGAAGTGCTCAAGGCGTCACTCGTTCGCACAATACACACTACGTTCAGACGAGCCCCGGTCTATTAATGTCACTGTAATGATAGCTCAATTGTTTTTCTCTGGTTTCACTATACTTTCATAGACATATATCTTTCTAATTTCTCTCGTTATTCGGCCGTAATTTGGGTCTGCCCAAATCTCTTATAAATTACAGCAGAACCTAATCCAGTACAGGATGGCTATTGCTTCTTCAACAACTTTTCATGAACTGCTGGGTCAGCGAGAAAGTGGGTGTCACGTGTGCCATTTGTCATGTCGTGATTGGCTGTGAATTTTTCGACATATGAGAAGTTTGTGGAGAAATTTTCAAAGTTGAAAAAGATTTCTCAATGGCAAAATAAGTTATTATTTTTGACTGGAAGTGGTTTAGAACAGATTCCGGACCAAATTTGTCGAAAAATCAGAATGTCCACCATGCGTAAACCAGCAAACCAAGAACAAGAAAACCTATCCACGCCACGTTGGTACATATGGGCAGTCCCATGCATAAATTATAAATATTACTGAACAGATTTCGAGAAAATTACCACCAAGCCCAGAAATCGTTTTTATTATTAAAAAAAAATGACATGTGAATGTCTTTAAAGGTAAATTCAATATCACCACTGAAATGGCCATATATAATTATTTCTCATTCGAATGTACCAGTGTTTGAGCTCTACCTTGAAATTTTTACGACCTTACTCAATACAGCTCCTATTATGAAGTCTAAACTTTCATTTTGAAAGGCGAAAACAATTTGTTTTGGCTGGAAATGGCTCGAAACAAATAGTGACTTGATTTGGACAAAACAATATTTTCGCACTTTTTGAAAGTAACACATTCGATTACAGGAAGTCGAGTAGGTATTCAACAGGGATTGCCTGTTTTTGAGTCCAATGAAACATATACACGCCACGAGGTATTTCAATATAGGTGGAGAGTCCTATGGACGAACTAGGAACAAAATTATCAAATTTTGAAACAATTGCCGCTAAAGTCCTAAATTGTACGTTTCTCGACGGAAACTGCCACCATTTTGAGAACAAAAAAATTACTCCCTTTTAATGTTTTTCTCCCAAAATTTATAGAGCTTCGACCATGAACTATAACTATTAAAATGTGGATGGAATGTGGATATGAATAAAATGTCGGACCATACATGTACTCAACAAAGTTTCGGGACCAAATACCTATTACCTGAACGTCTCAATAGAATTGGATAGCCATATTATGGATTGCTGGTACATATATATCCATAACTAGTCCATATACCGTAATACCATAATTTATGGGTGTGCAGATTGCGTAATGTATATTCTGCATCTACATGTGAGAGCAGATGCTGCATGTGACTTAATTGCAAGGATATGAAACAACACAATGCTGCAGTCACATTTTATTGGCTCAATAGAGTCAGTATCACATTTATTGCAATATCCGAAGCATAATTGGAAGCACACGATTTTCTATCTAGGCGCAGTAATATAAACACCATCAAATATACATTAATTGTTTAGGGGTTTTTTCTTATTCTTCTGCAAATGCCGAATTGCCAAATCCATGACATTGCAACGTTGGTATGGGATTGGAATTTCACTTATAAATATAGACACCAAATATTGGGGTTCTAGAAACACAAATAATATATGCCATTGATAATTACAGTATATGTGAATAACAGTATATTGTGAATAACAATATGCTGTCAATAACAATATACATGTAAATTGATCAAGCCTGGAATATATTAATTGTTACAACTGAAAACACTGGGGGTATAATAACTTTCATACAAAAACTAATAACACTCGCGCATTTTCTAACTAATTACCTTCAATAACTATGAACAGACACTAAGACGGTGGGTATCTATTGCCAGTATTGGGCACTATCGTCATTCCCCGTTGCTTCTGGTTTCGGAAATGGGGCCGCTCGTGATATTAATTGTAACAACTGAAAACAGTGCACTGGGGGTAGAATACCTTTCATACAAAACCCAATAACACTCACGTATTTCCTCTAACACCAGTAACTACATTTATGGACACACATTCTATCTAATAGACACGGTGGGTATCTAATAGGCACTATCGTCAGTCCCCGTTGGTTTCGGTTTCGGAACTGGAGCCGCTCGTGACTTCGAACCTGTCGACGCTCTCCATGGCAATGTCGTCGGACGCCGCTTCGTGACTTCGACTCGAGGTGGTCGCTCCCCGGAGGTTGTAGACCAGGGCCATGTGCTCGTCCTGGTCGGGGAAACACCAGCGCGGCTTGTACTTGTTCAGCAGGATGATGATCATGTACAGCACGCTCGTCACCAGGTACGTGGCGCTGTTCACGTAGTACACCCCGAGAAACGAATTGGTCTGGTCGAATATGAAACCTGCATGTCACGCATACGGGTTAATATTGATAGCCATAAAATTGTAAGCCTACATTTTAGACTGTAATAATGTTACTATATGTAGTATACATTGTACACCTTCTGGGCAATTGCATACATTGGGGACTCTTGTAGAGGGACTATTTGTCCCGGTCACCACAACCCACCCCGATACGATAATTCATGAATATGTGATTTATAAATAAAAAAAACAAGGCCTATATTTGATAGATGTATAAAATATACAGCCATCATATGGGAATTTTGCATAGAATATGTCTATTAACAGTCACTGACCAGCGAGTGTGGGTCCGAGAAGGGCGCCTAGTCCCAGTCCCACCCTGAATACCGTGAAGAGCCCGGGTACGTGCTGGCCCAGCAGAACCTCGGAACACGAGGAGTACATGGCAGCGATCACAGGCCCGCCGAACAGTCCCAGAGCTGTACATCGAAAAGTACTTTATTTGTCATAGCCCATGAGTATAGTTGTTGTGTGGTATTTGATGGGGTATTTCTCAGAAAAAGAGATATGCTTAACCTGACGCGAGAATCGAACCATTGTGTTGAGGCTCTTGGTTGCAGTCCACACGGAAACTTACCATCGTTCAAAGGGAGGATAGTAAACTGTACCATACGACGTGGGCACGAACCTGCGGCGTAGACGACCAGGTGCGAGAAGGTGTAGGCCACTGTGCCTAGGGCGTTCTGGAGGCAGAGAGCCAGCGTACAGACCACGTACATGATGAGGATCTTGCCCTTGAAGTAGTCGCCCACGTACGAGGTCAGAAGCCGGCTGAAGAGCTCGCACCCACCCACCACAGACATGGCCTGGGCGGACTTACCCTGGGGTATACCCAACACGTCCATCTGCTTCACCTGGGGACGATAGTACGACTATTGTGCGAGACGAGGTGAAAATGTACCCCGTGAGTGATCTCCCACCACAAGTAATCTTTAACACTGTAAAATGTTTTGTCTGGAAGGGAAATCCTCACCAGAGTTGCAAAAGGCGTGTAGTAACCCATGCTCTTTAGCGTCGACGCCACGAACCAGATGGTGCCAAGGATGGCCTTTGTCCTCCACAGGAGCGGCTCCTCCGTGGGCGCCTTCTCCTCGGCTTCGCCTCCGCTTGGCCCAGGTGCCTGTTTCTGGGCCTTGGTCGCCTCGTGGGCCTCCTGGGCGGGATCACGCTCCAGCTTGTACTTGTGGCGGAAAGTGAGCGCCATCAGGCTGCCTACGACGAAGACGACCACGGCGTAGATGGAGTAGGTGATACGCCAACGGACGCTGTCCAGAAGCGCGAAAGTCAGCGGGTTGAAGATCAAAGTGGCTGTGGATAACGCAAATGAGGCCGTTCAGCAGATAGAGAAGAATTCAATGGACGATGTCAATCAATTTCAATCAGAGTGTTACCACATATCATTGTTGCATCCACTATTGCGTGTAGATGTATATTAGTGGTTGGTACGTGTGTGTCGAAGGTAATAGAGCAAATACCGATTTACTTATGGTTCTCTCTGCATCTTCAGGAACTCACCAAGCGGGAATCCACAGGCGATAATGCTTGTGGCCAGCACGTGTCGGTGGTGGTTGTATGGAAAGTATTCATCCACGAGGAAGAACGGCGGGTTGACGACCAGCACGAGACCTAATCCGACCAGCACACCATAAAAGAAGAAGAGCAGACCCACGGACTTGATCGTGGCCGTGCAGGCGAGAGCCAGACTGGTGATGAATACCCCGGCGACCACGGTGCGCCTCGTGCCGAACCTGTAGTGCAGCATCGTGCCCACCGGAGCCAGGAGCATCGGCAGACTGGCCGGCATCGAGCCTATCCATCCTGCAAATTCCCACAGGAGTCGGGATACATGCCCATGACATTGGTGTACGTACCAATAGATTAGGCCTACATTTATTATATGGAAGACCTAGAGCTACAAGGACACACACCTAGGAGCGCAATGCTCTCGTGTATCTCTCGGTTGAGCGGTATCATCACCTCACCGAAGGAGAAGGCTACCCCGGCGCAGATTGTGAAGAGTAGCAGGAAGCTGGGCACGACCACCCACCCCCAGTACACCCTCATCGTCACTGGCTCGGGCTCTGTACGCGTGGTGCAATAGGCCCGCAATGCCGGAGTACAATGTACCAGGAAATATCTCAACTCATAATGAGACAATTAGAACACTTGTTGTTAATGTTCACGCTCGTGCATTTTTCGCTGGGGGCGTTATATTTCAACATATGTTCCTTCACGTTTAAGAACTTTTATATCGATTAATTAAATAAAAATAATATAAGACAAGAAAATCTCTCGACAGTTGTCCTCATAATATTTGCCAGTACTTGTAATCTGGTCCGACCATCTGCGCACGAATTATTGATAAATTTGTAACAAGAAACACCTATTTGTAACAAGAAACTTAAGCTCACCTCAAAAACAAAATAATATTTGTTGATATCCTCAGATGAAACACGTATCAGATGCTTTCACTCCATGATGCACTGGTTGCAATACTTTCAATATTACACCAGTAGGCCCTATCCAGTGTAGGCCCTATCCAGTGTTCTCCAATCGAAATGCTTGTACATGAGACTAATAACTTTCCATCTTCATTGCATTTCTTTCAATTGGATTATATTATTGTAATATCTTTAAAAGCACTAGACTGAAAAGTACATTGATTAATTACACGATAACCAGATCAGACTAGCTGGTGAAGTCACTTGTTATCAACGGTTTATATACAGCAGTAACATTCACTTGAGACATCGGCTTTCTCTGTGTCATTATTCCCGGACAACTTCACCTCTCAGTGGACATGCTGCACCTTGCTCTGTCTTTATTAACCGCTTATGACACCTTGAATCTTTGACTCCGTTTCGTCGATTGCTTGCTCTGGCTCGCATCAAGTGTTTGGCTGACTTCGCCCAGCCGATCAGTGGGACAGTTCAATGCGGTGATTGATCGTGGGATTCAGAGGAATCATTCTGTCGGGGCATCCCCATGCTGCGGCTCCGAGGTCCAGCGCATGTTTGTTCAGCTGGGCTGCAAGACCCCGATCAGATTCTCACCCTCACTTAGATGCGAGATATTCGGAAGGAAGCTGTCAATATCACAATGACTTTGTTTACGCATTGTGAAAGTCTAGCGCCACCTCAGATTGTTTCAATGTTGCGATTTTTTCCTTTCTTTCATTTCTGATGAGAGCGTCTTCTATGTAACGGCAGAGAACGAGAAAGTAAAGGAGAGAAACCCATTTTCTTCCTGTTTCAGCCTGCACTATTACAGTGTTACTGTATGAACAATTTGAAACAATTTTGTCATGAAAATAAATATGTTCTATGTTTTAAATGTGTCGCAGACTACTTAGTAAATATTATGTGTTTTCCATCATGTATATGCATAAATGCACATATTCATAGAATGCTTCCATAGATATTCATACAAGCATTCATAATCGATGAACGATGCGTGTATCCTGTCCAATTTCCCTGTTCAATCTAGTTAAGCAAAAATACACCGATAATATTGTTACAATTCTGTTAGGATTGCACATAACCAGCTCACCAGAATATGCAAGAAGACATGTCAAAAAAATATTGGTACCTGCAATAATCTTCCAATCAAAAAATTGACAAGACATACATATACAGTACATTGTATGTAGAAAACTGATGAATCAGTGTAAATAAAAGTTCATTATCATGAAATTAATCTTACAGTACGACTGTCATGGTTGGACACTTTTTCTGTGAAGCGTACACATCCGACAAATATTGCCTAACAATAGTGATCCTGTCCGACAAACAACTCAACACATATTCTGTCGTAAGGTCAATTGTGCACAAATTAATAAATTCAGCTGGAATGGATGTGTGTACCCAAGAACAAATAGTACTGGAGTTATTCAGTGTTGGTAAATATCGGTAGTTGGGAAAAGACATCTGTGATTTCTTGACTATTAATGTACATAACATATTTCAAGAAAGCCACACACATGCAGTATGTAAATGAAATTCCAATTTCCTGAAATCAAATCTGAATAGAAGGGCTGTCAGTACTTTGATATTGAATTGCATGTTGTACATTAATACAGTGAATTTGATTTCTATGGATATGGACTTTGTGACTGTTGTTTGTTATGGAAATGTTGCAAAAAATGTCCCGCTGTTCACCTTATGCTCAACAGCTGTTAATTGCATTGGGGTTTTGTGCATGTCAAATCAAAATGCAACACTGTTTCAATGAGGAGTAGTTATTGATAATATTATGGACAACACATGAGCAGCCAAATATGAGGGAAATCTTTTATTTGATTAGCCCCCAATCAATTAGGTTTTCTTTAGTTTTATGCCGATCGATTGGATAAAAAATATGAACCGTCAGGACCGTCATACGAGAAGCAGACGAATACAGAATGCAAGCTCATGCCATGTGTAAACATAAAATAATAACTTGTTGTTCTGTTCACGCCATTCTGTAAGCTTATTCAAATATGGACTACATTGTGCATGTATACTAATAAATTAATTTAATGAATTACTATAATGATTTGTGTCATCTATGAACAGGTTTATTTCATCAACGAAAGAAAAATACAAATAGAAGAATCTGTATACGTTTACTAGACCTGATTCAAGGTAACCATCACCCTGCTGTATGGTCGACCAAGATACAATGTACATTTAGTTCATTGGCTATCTTGGCAATATCATGCCCTGGACAGAACCTGATAACCACTTCAAAAATGACCTATAACCAACGATCCTCTAAGTGGAAAATAATATAATATAATATAATATAATATAATATAATATAATATAATATAATATAATATTAAATGACTATGATATAATTATAGCGTTATGATATGGTAGCTACATAGTAGTGACACCACGGTTATAGCGTGAACGACACTCCAGTAGTGGGGTATACCTCTTTATCGTGGGGTCGCCGAACCCTACATAATTAATAGTTTATTTTATTTAATTAACATATATTTATATATTTGCATTGTTATACCATAGAAATGTAGATCAGCTTGTCTTTATTTTCTACAGTATGGTAGGATGGTGCATAAGTAGGCGCAATAGGCCTGTAACAAGGGGCGGTTCAGGATTTGACGAACGGGGGCGCAGCTTTCCAAAGCAAACAAAGCAAGTGCGGTCTGGGGGCGAGAAATTTTATAGTTCGCACTCAGTGGTATGTAATATGTTTTACTGATTTTTACACATAATGAGCTATATTGGCATATGGTGAATGTTAGTTAGAGACACACACAACTCATTATGATATTAGGACTGTTTGTATTATACAATACAATAAACGTACTCGTCACACTAAAGCAGCAAAAACTACGCGCGCTTGGTTGATCCCGTCCAGAAGGTCGCACCGAAATAGCTTGCCGAAACCGAATAAATTAGAAACCCGAATCGTGCACTGAAACTTTTAACAAAGTCGGTCTCGCGTCGCGTCGGTATCGGTTCGGCGTATGTGTAAAAGCGTCCATACTTAGCTAGATATTTTTTTTTTTCGGTATCGTTTCGGTCTCGTTTCGGCGCATGTATAAAATGACCTTCCGCTCTCTAGAATCTACTAAATTTTGAATTTGAGAACATCTTACAATAGGATGTTGAATAACAGCTTTTTTCTTACACTGAGGATAAAATGATTATCAATTAGAATGATAGAATGATTATCAATTAGAACTGAAACGAAAACAGGGCGCCCTTTCATGGCGCCGGGTCCAACTGACGGGGCCCGCGCACCTGCTGCGCCATCCACTAATTCCGCGCGTCTGATTATATAGGCCTACCACTTGAACAATGACGAAATGTGGGGCTTGATCCACCGGTTTTAAAGCTGATCACTTTGATTAGGCATGAAAAATGTCCAAACACTTGTGACAATCGATAATTATTATCATCTACATGTATTTACAGATCAATTACATTTCATCAACGGACAATAGTTCACCCTCTGAATGATCAGATCTATATGCCTAAACGTTAGACAAGAAACGTGTCGTGTCGGAAATTTTAATATGCTGTTACCCCCATGAATACAATACATATGCCTTCATATACCTTTAAAGTGACATGGACCCAGCATGGACCATACTGTGAAGTCAAGGCTCAGTGCCGGTAACACACAGGACCGCTGGTCCTACCAGAATTTTTTCTCTTGTACAGACCCGCCACCTGGTGAAAGATCAGCAAATCACGTGTCCCCCTGGCGAATAAACTAGTAGGCCTAAACGGTCATGTGGATTGAGTCGTGCATAAAATATTGAGGAGCGGCAAGTTTCAACAAGTTTCTAAATAACTAACTACAGTATTTCAAGTAGTTTCGGATTTCAAGTAGTTCCGGATCGTTTTTATATTTAATTTATTTTAGCGTATTAACAAAATATTTTATAATAAAAATTGCCATATGTTTGGGAAGTATATTGGCCGTGGCTGATATTGTGCGAAAATAAATTTATATTTACTTCTATTGTTTTGGTCACGCGATCGTTAAGATGGGACATCCGCTAGTCCGCGTTGTCAATCGATTGTAAACAAAACAGTTTAGCAACGAACATTAGTTCACATCTACGGAAACCGGTGAGGCACAAATATCATTCAAGTACCAGATTGCACTATGATATATTGCTGACATATGTATAGATGTTGAAAGTTCTAACCTCATGTCTTGATCTTGTAAAGCATCATAACACAAATGACAAAATTTAAGTAGTTTCGGATTGCGCGCGCCATTGCCTGTTGTGAAACGTCAGTCAGCTGACTTGTCATGTGACTATGAGGAGTTGAGGGACCGTCTCAAAATCACAGTGTGAAATTGACAAGATGGCATTCTGTAAAATGCCTCTGGGATATAAAAATATTGTATAATTTGTTGTTGTTAATACAGTAGGCCTGAAATTGTTTGTATGTTCATACTCCTTTCAGGCTAGGATTTAAAATGACGTGGACAATTTTATTATCAACTAATTTCCCATACTTAGGATCACGAATGACAATTTGTTATGATAGAAGTGTACTTTATTAAACACCAGAGTTTAATATTTATCGTATATTTATTGTTTTGTGCCACTGATTTAATCATCATTGTCATTCATTATCATGGAGAAAGAGGATTGCCCACTAAATTGTGCAGGTGCTCCGCATGATATTATATATTTAAATAAAGACCCCTTAATGTAACATTTTACTTGAAAATATTAATATTGTTGAAAAAAAAAATCACTGATAGCCAATAAAACTCATAAATTGGCTGATAACTTTTATGGCATAGAAAGCCATATTAGTAGTTAACTTATGATATCCGTTGCTGATAAAATTTATTGTACACTAATGTATGATATTTATTGTATTTTCTATAGGTTAAACTGCAGGCAGTCGAGCAATTCTAGACAAACAATACCTAGTCAAGTCAACTGGACGCCCTTTCAGCCAGCCCGGCAGTCAGCTAAACAGTAATTCCGCTTGGCAATCACTGCAGCCGGTAACAGAAGGCGGAGCAGGTCGTGACCGGTCACCTCTCGACCCTCCGCCTTGGGAGACTGCTTATCGGCTGTACCCTATTCCATGGTTTCCAGCCTTGAAGGTATATATACGGTCATAAAATGGGTGTAGTTTTTTTGACAAATGCGAAGTGTATTATGCACACTGATGTATGGTACTTATTTTATTTTCTAGGTTAAACTTCTGGCATTCGGAGGTTTTGTAGACTTCTAGACAATTAATCCCTAGTGGAGTCATCGGGACGCCCTTTCAGCCAGTCGCGCAGTCAGATAACCAGTTACTCTCCCTCTTGTAAATCACTGCAGCCGGTAACAGAAGGCGGAGCAGGTCGTGACCGGTCACCTCTCGACCCTCCGCCTTGGGAGACTGCTTATCGGCTGTACCCTATTCCATGGTTTCCAGCCTTGAAGGTATATATACGGTTACAAAATGGGTGTTTTTTTTTACAAATGCAAAATGTAATATTTACACTAATGTATGATATTTATTGTATTTTCTAGGTTCAACTTCAGGCAGTCAGATCTTTGGTAGACTTATAGACAACCAGTAGCTAGTCGAGTCAACTGGATGCCCTTTCAGCCAGCCCGGCAGTCAGCTAATCAGTACTTCCTCTTGGAAATCCCTGCAGCCGGTAACAGAAGGCGGAGCAGGTCGTGACCGGTCACCTCTCGACCCTCCGCCTTGGGAGACTGCTTATCGGCTGTAACCTATTCCATGGTTTCCAGCCTTGAAGGTATATATACGGTCATAAAATGGGTGTAGTTTTTTGACAAATGCGAAGTGTATTATGCACAATGATGTATGGTATTTTTTATTTCTCTAGGTTAAACTTCTGGCATTGGGAGGTTTTGTAGATTTCTAGACAACCAATCGCTAGTCGAGTCATCGGGACGCCCTTTCAGCCATTCGGAGGTTTTGTGGACTTCAGCCAGTCGAGCAGTCAGATAACCAGTTACTCTCCCTCTTGGAAAGCACTGCAGTCGGAAACAGAAGGCGGAGCAGGTCGTGACCGGTCACCTCTCGACCCTCCGCCTTGGGAGACTGTTCATCGCCTGCAACTCTTCCCTGTTCTCCATCCTTGAAGGTCTATATACTTTCAAAATTAAGAATAAAGAATATTGAATTTCAATAAGCATTCACCTTTGAAATATATGTTAATGAGCCAATAATAATTCAAATAATGTAACCAGATTTTGTCATTCTGTGCTTTGGATGTATTCATTATGTTATATTTTTTATTATCCAAATTACATTTCAACATGAATATAATATATGTACATATTATATGATAGATACACATTATAAATTGTATTTTTCTACTGTATCAGTGCATTCATTATGCATCATACTTTAATTGCGTAATTTTACACCTACCAGTGATTTCTCATATATTATGATATTGATATATATTTCGATTTTCTAGAAAAAAGAGACAACTATTCACTTGACTGGATGTGTCATCAAAGGATATCATAAGTACAAGGTGAAGCCACCGAGATTTGGTCCCCCGCTTCGTGTTGATCGAGAGTACACAAATGTCAATGACAGAAATGCTTGCTTGGTGTGGGTTCCGGAGTCAAAAGATTTCGATGAACATGATCTTTCCAAGATAGTTGACGACAAACGCCAACTTAAACTGCAGGATGTCGTTGGTTTGCCGGTGGGACATGCACCTCGTGGACTGGCAGGAGCTTTCAGAGACATCATCGATTCTGGTGGTTTCATAACAGCAATTACTACTGGAGATCCAGTGCCGAGTTTTTCCCCTTGGCCCGCACCATCAGATTTAGGAGGTGGGGTTGTTATCCCTTGCTCATATGTTGTGAAACACAACGATGAGGATTTCGTTCTGACTGTGATCAGAACAGCTGTTGATGCCATGCCAGAAAAGGATGCCATTGCAATAATCAAATAATATCCTTCAAGCCATCACCATATTGTTATGAAATACGTTAAATATATTTAATTGAAAATCATAAAATAAATAATTTATTATGAGTTGACGTCTTGTGAAACTAATTCATTATTGATAATTATCAATAAATAAAGCATTGTTTAATTACAATTTTAATCAACATGTAAGTTTATTAGGGGAGATTTGCAATACAGTGGATCCTGTGTTAAAGACCACCTGGTTTGAGAGACCACCCTGTGTTTTGAGACCAATCCACTTGGTCCCAAGTGGCCTTTTATCATGTAAATGGACCTGTCATGAGAGACCACCTGTCATTTAAGACCACCTTTTTGGGGTCCCTTGGGTGGTCTTAAAACACAGGATCCACTGTACCTCATTTGAGACGTATATACCATACATAATCAATATAACAATTATGTGGAAAAATGCAATAACCTTATATGATCCTCGCTCGTTGACAGTGCCGCATGAATCATTATAACATTAAAAAATTGCTGCACATTATTATTTGTAATCTGTTATCACACATGTGTTTCTCCTATGAACTTTCTAATCACCAATGAATTAGTGGCTAAAAAAACCTATTCCATCGATTCCATATGTTAATCACGCAATTGAAATCTTCAATGTATATCACACAATTGAAAATGAATTACAGGTCAATATCACAAATCAAATGCAAGACACAATCTTCTAAATATATTAAACATTGGTTAAGTTATTCATTTACTATTATCACACAACCCTAATCTACGAATTTTCATTATGTAGAGCCTACATTAATTTAAATATCTTGATTACTACCCCGAATATGGTTACTGATAATGTGTTTCGAGCTGTCCTGATAAAGTAAACCATGCGATGGTTTATGATTTATATTAATAGCTAATTTCGGATTTTAGTTCACTGTCGCTACATTCTGGCTGTTTAAAAGTTAACTATGCAATTGTATTAAAAAAAAAAAAAAATCCAAAATACAATTTAGTGCTGCTCATTATATAGTTGATCAGTATATACAAATTAATTTATTTCCATGGATCCCTGCAATGAATCTGACTATAACGATGAGACAGGGATGGACTCCTCTATCATTGTCCAATCCAACCACCAAAAAACTGGGTTCAGTATCGTTTTTTTTGCCGACATAAATCCCCTCTGCGGTCATCACCAGGGGTGAATGAGGACACAGCCGGCAGAGCCGATACGAGTTTGTGTGGTGATTTTCGGACTAAGTATCATACTACGCTGCGCCTTCCTCTATATTCAATAAGGATTAAACAGGTATGCTTTCAGTAAACGAGTAGATTTAAATGGTATGCTTTCAGTGAACGAGTAGTATTAAGGGGCAGTGTATGATACTTGGGCCTTATTTTCAACTCCATACGCATCTCCGCTGTACACTGCTCAAGGGTGAGATCAACATACAACACTCTGACAGAGACACAGCGCAAGGCTCAGCTAGACGCATCATATAATTTCCGATGCATGTGCGTCCAACAGAAGTTACAGGGATTCTAGCCATGTAAAGCCCTAAGAGCTGCATACATCAACAACCTTGACAGTGAAATAAAAGATGACTGTATGCCGTAATAGATCCGTGAGTATGAGGTTCAACACTTGTCAGATTTTATGATATTCGTTGTGATGCCTAACGTTTTCTTAATAGTGACTCTTAATTATGACTCACTCCGGAATTTCTGCATATAATACAAGCATATGTAGTATTATACATTTCTTAAAACTTGCCCAAGTATTGAATATATACATATTTAATTCGATACAAAAATGCGTGACAATGAACTGATTAGTTTAAACACATACAGATTTATTCAATCAATAACTTGTGGTGACATGTATCATATCATTATTTTCTGACATTATTCCCTCAATATTATTCAAACCATATGAAGGTATTCTCCTCATGTATAGGCCTACTCACGAGTATGATGAAGCCCCCCCCCCCCCCCCCAAACACACACACACACACTCACTCCCCAAGAACCATGGTACTATTTGGTCAATGTAGGGACTTCATGACCAAGTGACACCCATGACAAACACGAATATGAATTTATGCCTTTGTAAAGATATCGACCAAAATTTCCTGAATACATGCACAATTTGGTGTTATATTAACCTAACTGCTAAATATGTTGCACACATTATAAGTTCAACATCATCTATTTCCATTTCTGATTACTTCAACATTATTTGTTTTTGATATGGTCCCTAAACTTCATCGGAATTGCCGGTAGATGGCGCCCGATCCGGAACTACTTAAATCGATCCGTTTCTACTTGAATTTATGCAAACATTCAAAGTTGATTTTCTCACTTCATTGGCAGCACAGACTAGCTATTTTTTCAGGTAATCTGTACAACTATTTCTTCAACGACAAAACTTCATTTATTTACTTTGTAACTTTTTCGCAACACAGATAACAGACTTTCTTCCATGCGCGATCCGGAACTACTTGAAATACTGTAACTTACACAAACAAACTCAGGTAGAATCTAGATTTACAGCAAATTTAATAATTTCAGTTGAATCACCAATCTGTGATTGAGTTTGATTGTCCAGTCCAAGCGAAGCTCCGCTCGCTTGATTGATCTGTTGATTGTCGTCTTCATAAACACAAGGTCAAGGGCCAACCTCGGCACCATCGGCACCCCCCTTCCTGTTTCGTCAGACTCTGTATGCAGGATCAAGATGAAGATGCAGTGCGATGCCCCCCCCCCCCCCCCCCCCCTCGGCCCTCATGTCATTGACAATGCCCATGATCCAGCCCAAGCCATGCTCAGCCTCAGATGCTCTAGCCCTACAGCGTAAAACTCAGTGTGCTGATTCCAAAAGTCATACCCCGTCATACCGCGAAGGAGATTGTTCTTTGTTTTTACATATGAAGATTCATGAACTCAATTCGAAAAACTGTTCCTGAACAATCTACCTGTCGAAAGTCTATTTTTTACTGCACCCCACTCATTAATTAGTAAGTGCACAAATTGGTGTTATAATGCAGCAATTATGGCTGTCCAAGCGACGTTCGCTTGATCTGCAATTATGGGGTTAATTTTTTTTTAAAAAGAACATTGGTGTAGATCGAAAATTTTCTCATTTTTCGACCCAAAAGCATAAAACTTTAAATTGCTGTTTGACACTGAGGTGAAGTTGATCAATGATTGCCATCAGTTTCACTGAACTACAGACAAATACATGTACTTGTGTGAAACAGGTCAGAAAAAGCTATCAGTATAGTGTTGTTTTCAGATGAGTTCCAGAATTTTGCAGTATGAACTGTATCAAGAGGAAGAAGATGGTATGTTAGATATATATTCTTTATTTCTGGATAGTTTTATACCACACTCATTCATCCCAAATTTATCTTCCTAAATCTATCAACAAAATTGTGATGTGTGTACAGGCTCACCTCATCATCGATCATTTCTGTGTCCTGCAGGAAGTGATCCTGCCGAGGAATCTGAATCCTCGCTACCAACTGGCTCTTTGAAATTGCAAAGCATGCGGAACCACCGCTCAAAACTGTCCAACCAGAGTAAGTCTTCGCGAGGAACGTCATCTCGAGGGACATCATCACGAGATCGCCCTTCTGGTGGGAAGGCGAAAGCGAGACGAGGTCCCTCAAGTGTGGTGACGGTGGACTCTATGTCGACGATACCAACTGCAGAAGTGGAAGCGAGGGAGGATGTTAGAGAGGTGTACCAAGAGCTGCAGGAAATCAATGACAAACTCAAGGTCTGGTGTTTGTCTGGATTTAATATTTTGTTTCATTTAAAAGCATTGTGATTTGTATCGAATGCACCCAGCCTCTGGCTAGATCTCTGAAATTCTGTTGCCTTTGGCTAGATCTGAAATTCTGTTATAAACATGCAGGATTTTTCAGCTATCAGATTGCCAGTGTTGCCGTGATCATATATATGATCATATTTCTATCCATATTCTTGACACAGTCAAATTTTTGATAGCAGCTTTTTTATGTGTTGTTTCAGAGGGAATTCAAGATTTTGCACGAGCGAGACGTTGTGCTGAAACAGAAGGAAGAGTCTCTTTCTGACCTCAAGTCCTCGCTCGAGACGGCGATAGAGAACGAGGTCAAGCGACGACTAGCCATCAGGGAACGGGTATGTCATTGGTTCCTAACTTGTAAATTGTAATAACTAAATATAGTACCTTCAGTATTAGTGTGTTATATGAGTTTGTTGAACTCAACAAATTGCGTCCTATGAAATGTATTTGTAGGCAACTGATAAACAATTGAACAATTAAAAGCAGATTTTATACTAATGACTTTTCTGTATGCCAATGACTTTTGTTCATTTGGCATATGCAGGAAATACAGGTTGAATTCAAGAAGATCGATGCAGCTTTAAAGGAGAAAACAAGGGAGAATAGGAGGCTGAAAGACAATTTTGAGGCACTGAAATCAGCAAATGACATCTTGCGGAAAGAACTGGACACCTTGACACTGTCACATGATAAACTGGAAAAACAGCATGGTAGTGTCCAGGCCAGACTAATAAATTTACAGGTATTGTTGAACATGTGTTGAAGGGTCATGCAGAATATGACGCCCACTTGTCAAGAAGTAAAGAAGTAAAAACAAAAAGGCTTACCCGTTACAGATCAACTGCTAATCTGATTCAAATTGTTTTGTTTGCTTAGTACCAAATAGGTGAACATTTCCAGGAATTATCTTTATTGCCAAAAAATGTGAAGTAAGGAAAGTTGGTTTTGATGGTGAAAAATTGATGTTTGTTTCAGAGGAAAGTGGAAAATGATGAAAAGAAGGAAAATATAAAGGACATGTTGCCGAGTGGATTGACTGTGGCCAGTGCGAACACTGCCAAGTCAGTGCCAGAAAAACTAACACCAAAGGATCAGAAACTCTCGGCACTCAGTAAGAAACCCAAGGTGAGTATTGTGAAATGTCGAGAATAAAATTTCCATTTTTGAAATGGGCTCAGAATAAATAATAAAAAACAAAACCCAAATACAATTTCTTTATGTGAACAAAAATACCAGAAAGTTGGACTTCTTGACCAGATTCAGTGAACTGTGTTATTACTATTCTTGATCACAGTCAGCCACTCTGGATGTTCTGTCATCCCTCCTGGACTGGGTCTGTGACTCGCAGCTCCGACGGACACTTGTCGACCGCCCCCTTCGGCCTACAGATGGCACCACGGTACAGGAACAGCTGGAGGATCGCTGCTTCAAGGTCGGTGGAATTTTGTGGTGATTGGTTAAGATTTTGTGGGTAGAGCAGTTAGAAATCTGGAGATTAATATGTGTAATAATGATCTAGAAATGTGTGGGTGAGCATATTATTATCAATTGCCAGATGTGTCACTTGCAGTCAATATTGTCAATTTGTATGTTTGTGTTTGATAATGTCGTTTTACTATGAATTGCACATGTATATGTTTGAAATTTGCTTTGTATGCTGTCGTGTTTTATCCCCTACCCAAATTCCACCCAACACACTCACCATATGAAATGTCCTCTTTCGCCATTAATCACTTTGAAATCTACATCTCAAATCTCTGTTTGTATGCCTTCTCAATTGACCTATCCCAAATCCAGTTTGTCCGAGTCTTTTTACGTCATTTTTGATGTTTTCAGACAACTTTTGGGGGCATTTGGGATAGGTCAATTCGTAATGATAATACACCATATGCAAATCAAGACACTCCACACTGATATACTATATACTGTAGTATTTTCCGCTATCTACAGATCCTACCTGCTCTGGTGGAGATGCTGAGGGACCAGGCCCAGCCGGCCTCCAAGATGGCTCTCCCCTGTCTGCAGTTCGTCTACTGGTCGCTGGTCATCTTGGAGGGCAGTCAATCACAGCACCAGGTACGCATGTGAAGAAACGTGGAATTATTGTTAGAGATATGGAGTCTTAAAACTTGGTGCGGAACCATGATGTGTACTCTTTGTGCCTCCAGTTGATATGGATCAAATAATGTTGGAAGTTCCTTTGCTGTGTTTCAAGCTGTGTTTCAATTGCAGTTCCATATTTCAATTTGCTTATTACAGTCAGCTACATGAATGTCTTGTTCTTTCTGTATTCCATTAAAATGTACAATCACTACCATATCTGTTGGTGAATCTGTTGATTTTTTATTGCAAAAAAGTATCTTTTTCTTCCAACAGCAGCACGTATTTCACAAACTATACCAAGAAGATATTCCAAACATCATACGGTCTTAAAACTTGTGGCTTATAGCCAGTCGCTCACTGAATGTGTAACTTTCCTGTGTCGATGTGTGACCAAAACTAAGATCCACTGGTACATATCATACAAGGAACGTTTCAAATTGAATGAGTGTTCAACATTTCTCAAATTTGTGTGATATTTTCAACTCTGTAGAAAACGAGTCTGTCAACGACACTACGACGTCTGGGTGAGGACTTGTACCGAGGGCGTGTCGTCCGTCCAGAGACTGCGGACCAGCCGCTGTTGCCACCTGCTGACTCGCAGGAGAAGCCTCGTGACAAGACCGGCGTGTTCTTTAGAAGCGGTCATCTCCACACTCGACTCCTCTCCTCCCTCGTCATACTTAAAACCATCTCACAAGGTTTTACCTATAACTCTGGTATTCTTAACAGCAATTAATATCAGAATTACAAGTTATGTAGACTCTCATAGAATACATTATGTAGATTCACGTTCTTGATTGATTTTGTGATATGATTTCATGATTTATGGTCTTTACCGTTCTGGAAAACATTATAAAAAAATTTCCTACAATTTAAATAAATCTTTGTGTACTTGTAGAAAATTAATTAAAACAAGGTTAAGTCTTGTTCAAATGTACACTTATATATATATGAAATTATAGTTACTTACGGTGCTAATATTTGGCAATGTTGGATTATTCCTACAGTGGATTACCTGGCTCAAGTGTATGAGACTTTGAGGAATGACCTGAAGTCTGACTCGGGGAAGGAATATTTCCTGTACTACCAGGCCACATCGATCATGCTTAGTCACCTCAAACCCTCCAATAAGGTGACAAGAATTAATTTCAAAGTTGTTCTCACCACCAAATTTATAATCATTGCAACCTCTCTTGCTTTGTGTACTATTGCCTACTTTGCCTTTAACTCAAACATATAAAAAATATATTAAGTACTCAAGTTTTGATATAGTATTATTATATTGCTTATAGATGTGTGTACTGCTTCTTTTTTATCATGTCATTCAGAGATAATATACATTGGAATGTAACCATGTCTCATTTTTGCTCTTGAACTTATGATCATTCTGCCCAGATCCATATTCACTATCTTGATAAACGAATTATGACTTACATTTGAACTTAGGCTGCATATTCGTATGTTGCTGGCAGCTTGTGATTATATTTTGACATTGTCTGATCCATTGGGCATTTAGTTTACATGTGCAATAATGTATTTATATGTCAATGTCTTCTGTGAAATTTATATTCCTTGAATATTTCAATCTACTAGATTTTCGTCGATGGTGATCCATACATATAATAGCATATTTTGTGCCCTGTATTGCTTGTCTTATTATTTGCACAAAGCTCCTGTTGCCGGTCGGTACCTCTAACATTTGACTCCCTATCCCTTTGCAGGCATTGACCAGCAATGCCCTAGACGTGTACCTGCAGATGTCCATGGACTCCCCCTACATCAGGAACTTCCTGGACAGCTGTAGCCACGAGAAGTGGTTCCAGTCCGTGTCTCTGATCTGGAGAATGCCAGGTCTCGAACCCAAACAACAGGAGAAAATCAGCATCATTCTCCAAAAACTCTCCAAAATGAAGTGGGTACTGAAGTAGCTGAATACTAACACTATGATGTGAACAGCTTGCAGTTGTTTAGTCGTGAATTGCAAGATTGGATGTTGAATCTGATTATGCTTTTGATGCGTAGGCAAACATTCATGTTTGATTTATGATTCTTGCTTCAATAAAATATGATAGCATCGTTATACAGTACATTTATAAATATTTCATTATTGTTTGTCAGTTTTTAGGTTACCGGACCTTTGGTCCGATAACCTATTGGCATGGCGTTGCGTCCGTCGTCCGTCCGTCCGTCCGTCCGTCCGTCCGGCGTTAACATTTTTATCTTTAAAGTTAACGATCGAATCTTTCTGAAATTTTGCACAAAAATGCCTAAAAATATTTTGAGAAGGAGGTATTTTTTTGTTTTTTGATTTTCGCATTTTTTTTAAAATGGCGGCCGTTTTTGTCGAAAAACGCTCAATTTTGGACTTTGACGGCCATTTTCTCAAAAACTGTCTGATCAGTTTTGAGTTTTTGGTTTCAAAAGATTCCCCTCATATACCTCTGTGATATGTATAAGTTTGGTTGCCCTAAATCTGCCGGTTTTCATGTGGCGGCCATTTTGAATTTTTGGCGGGTCGGCGAAAAAAAATTTTTTCGCCCCAGATCGCATTACTATCCATTTTGGGCCATTTCTAGAGCAAAAAAAAATTTTCACCCTTTGAAAAAAATTTTGGACTTAGAAAATTTTCGGCACTTTTTCCCTTCATAATGGGAGCTGTCCGGACTGTACTCATAGAACGCTTGAAGATAGAGCTTAGAAATTGGCACTTTCAAATGGGAAGTCATATATGGCGACTTGTGTGGTGACCTTGAATTTGACCTTGGATGACCTTGAAAGGTCAAAACAGCCATTTTTGGGTCGAAAAACGCTCAAATTTGCACCTGGTCTGTATTTTCTCAAAAACTCTCTGATCAGTTTTGAGATTTTTGCTTAAAAAGATTCCTCTTATATACCTCTGCGACGTGTATAAGTTTTGTTGCCCTTGAATCGCCGATCTCAGTGTGGCGGCCATTTTGAATTTTTGACGAGTCGACGAAAAAATTTTTTTTCGCCCCAAATAACATTACTATCCATTTTGGGCCATTTCTAGGCAAAAAAAAATTTTCACCCTTTGAAAAAAATTTTGGACTTAGAAAATTTTCGGCACTTTTTTCCTTCATAATGGGAGCTGTCAGGACTGTACTCATAGAACGCTTGAAGATAGAGCTTAGAAATTGGCACTTTCAAATCGGAAGTCATATATGGCGACTTGTGTGGTGACCTTGAATTTGACCTTGGATGACCTTGAAAGGTCAAAACAGCCATTTTGGGGTCAAAAAATGCCCAGATTTGCCTTTGTAGATGAAATGCTTGCAGATAGAGCTCCTGTTTGCATTATGAACATATAGGAAGACATATATGGCACAACTAATGATGACCTTGAACTTGACGTCAGATGACCTTGAGTGCCAAATGTCTGACTTGGAATGTGTAAATTGACCTGAGCGGCCTAAACGATTCCACCCAACATATAGAATATCAAATGCCGCACACATACATGTAATGGTTACATCGAAGTTCATACGGATGACCTTGATTGGTAAATCCCAAGGTCATATGTTTACACTGCGAACCTTGATTGGTAAATCTCAAGGTCTGTTACCTGCCAATGCTGCCATGGCCAAACCAAAATTGTCCGGTAACCTATCTTAGCCTTTGGGCTAATTTTTGCTAATGCCTGAAGTGGATTGAGTGGTTTCATGGAAAACATCTTATTTTTTTCAGGGCCAACAAGAGGTATTTTGAAGTGTTCGGCCTCACAAATTCCTGCCAGGACGTGTTACGGACAGCCTCTGTTCAGAGTCCTTTTTTGTCACTCAACCTCAAATCTATTCTCTTTAACCTCAATGTGTCAAAAACACAACCTAAAGAAGTTTCAGACGAGTCAGCAAAATAAATTGTGATGTTTATTGGAAGTTCTCAAACTATGAAGTTATCAGTATGTGAATCAAATTATCTGTATTGGATGTGATGTTCTGAAAGAAGGGCACTTCTGCCCAATATTTAGTATGGATTGTTATTGACTGAGGCAGATATAACCAGAGGCCAGCGATAATGGTTGTAGGCGTAATTCGCAGTACATTGTCCACGTTATGATGTATATTATCAGATACAAGGCTGTATCATATTTATGTGTAGAAAAAGTAATAGCAATTACTAGTAGATTATATTTAGAACATAGTAGATATTTATGTTTGATAGTAACATTGCAGCTGAAAAATGACTGTATCAAATGATTGTGATAATAAATTTGAAAACACAACTTGCCTTCTGTCGTGTCCTTGAAAGTTGGAAACATGACATTTGTGTGTACTTGCAGACATCGTACATAAACCTAACTCACTCGAACACTGAGGTACCATATGACGTATAGCACTGCACATGTCTGTATGTATACAGTGTATGTGTAGTTGATTTGTGTTATGCTTTTATATGTTTCCTCTTTCTATATGAAAAAAGGATGTGGCCAGTGGATATATTCCCTAATATACATGTATTGACGGTTTGAAGTATTGGGTTGTGTGATGGATATTGACTGGTTTTTAGGTTACCGGACCTTTGGTCCGATAACCTATTGCCGTGGCGTTGCGTCCGTCGTCCGTCGTCCGTCCGTCCGTCCACATTTTTATCATTAAAGTTTACAGTCGAATATTTCTGAAATTTTGCACAAAAATACCTAAAAATATTTCCAGGAAAGGTTTTTTTTAGTTTTTTGATTTTCGCATTTTTTTCAAAATGGCGGCTGTTTTCGTCGAAAAATGGCCAATTTTGGACTTTGACGGTTGTTTTCCCAAAATCTGTTCAGTAACTTTTTTTCTTATTGATGCATGACACTCCTCCTATGTACCCCTGTGACATGTATAAATTTCGTTGCCCTTGAATCGCTCGAAGTGGGCCATTTTGGGCCCAAACTCGGCCCAAATGGGACTTTCCCCTGTTAAATTCTCCTATGCTTTATAATGGGACACATTAAGCCTAATATCTCACTTAAAATTGAAATTAGAGACTAAGAATCAATTGTGGACATATAGGAAATGATATATGCTGAATATTCTTGTGACCTTGAATTTGACCTCTGACCTCGGTTTCAAGGTCAGAGCGGCCGTTTTCGTCTAAAAATGGCCAATTTTGGACTTTGACGGTCGTTTTCTCAAAATCTGTTCAGTAACTTTTTTTTTTATTGATGCATAACACTCCTCATATGTACCCCTGTGACATGCATAAATTTCGTTGCGCTTGAATCGCTCGAAGTTGGCCATTTTGGGCCCAAACTCGGCCCAAATGGGACTTTCCCATGTTAAACACTCAGCCTAATATCTCACTTAATATTGAGATTAGAGACTAGGAGTCAATTGTGGACATATAGGAAATGATATATGCTGGATATTCTCGTGACCTTGAATTTGACCTCTGACCTCGGTTTCAAGGTCAGAGCGGCCATTTTCGTGAAAAATTGGCCAATTTTGGACTTTGACGGTCCTTTTCTCAAAATCTGTTCAGTAACTTTTGTTTCTTATTGATGCATGACACTCCTCATATGTACCCCTCTGACATGTATAAATTTCGTTGCTTTTGAATCACTTGGAAAGGGCCATTTTGGGCCCAAACACGGCCCAAATGGGACTTTCCCATGTTAAATTCTCCTATGCTTTATAATGGGACACATTAAGCCTAATATCTCACTTAATATTGAGGTTAGAGACTAGGAATCAATTGTGGACATATAGGAAATGATATATGCCGAATATTCTTGTGACCTTGAAGTTGACCTCTGACCTCGGTTTCAAGGTCAGAGCACAAAATGGCTAACATCTCATTCATTATCGACTTTACAGCTTAGGAATCAATTGTGGACATATAGGAAATGATATATGCTGAATATTCTGATAACCTTGAATTTGACCTTTGACCTAATTTTCAAGGTCACAGGACAAAATGGCTAATATCTCACTTATTATCGATTTTACAGGTTAGGGATTAATCGTGGTCATATAGGAAATGATATATGCTGAATATTCTCGTGACCTCGAATTTGACCTCTGATCTCAGTTTCAAGGTCAGAGCACAAAATGGCTAATATCTCGCTTATTATCGACTTTACAGCTTAGGAATCAATTGTGGACATATAGGAAATGATATATGCCGAATATTCTGATAACCTTGAATTTGACCTTTGACCTCATTTTCAAGGTCACAGGACAAAATGGCTAATATCTCACTTATTATCGATTTTACAGCTTAGGGATTAATTGTGGACATATAGGAAATGATATATGCTGAATATTCTCGTGACCTCGAATTTGACCTCTGACTTCAGTTTCAAGGTCAGAGCACAAAATGGCTAATATCTCGCTTATTATCGACTTTACAGCTTAGGAATCAATTGTGGACATATAGGAAATGATATATGCCGAATATTCTGATAACCTTGAATTTGACCTTTCACTTCATTTTCAAGGACACAGGACAAAATGGCTAATATCTCACTTATTATCGATTTTACAGCTAAGGGATCAATTGTGGGCATATAGGAAATGATATATGCTGAATATTCTTGTGACCTTGAATTTGACCTCTGACCTCGGTTTCAAGGTCAGAGTACAAAATGTCTAATATCGCGCTTATTATCGACTTTACAGCTTAGGAATCAATTGTGGACATATAGGAAATGATAAATGCCAAATATTCTGATGACGTTGATTTTGACCTTTGACCTCATTTACAAAGTCACATGACAAAATGGCTAATATCTCACTTATTATCGATTTTACAACTAAGGGATCAATTGTGGACATATAGGAAATGATATATGCTGAATATTATCATGACCTTGAATTTGACCTCTGACCTCATTTTCAGGATCACCGGACAAAATGGCTAATATCTCGCTTATTATCGACTTTACAGCTTAGAAATCAGTTGTGGACATATAGAAAATGATATATTCTGAACATTGTCATGACCTTGAACTTGACCTTTGACCTCATTTTCAAGGTCACAGGACATAATGGCTAATATCTCGCTTTTTATTGACTTTACAGCTTAAGAATCAGTTGTGGACATACTAGAAATGACATATGCCGAATATTATCGTGTCCTTGAATTAACCAATGACCTTATTTTCAAGGTCACGGGACAAACTACTAATATCTAAAATATGTATTGTCCGGTAACCTTTCTTAGCCCTTGGGCTAATTTTTTGCTTCAGATTCTATCGGGTTTTGTAATCCCCAAGATAGATCATAACGTTCACTGTGATACAATTGTTAAAGGTACTGCTGTAGATGACACAACATTTTTGATGAAATGTTCAAGAGTTGAAAGTCTTAGTTTCTTGCTAATTCAAACATGCCAGTTTTGGCCAAGAATTGAAGGTACAGGTCAATGTCTTGTATTGATTGTCTAGCATCTATACTCCAGTATTCCCTATCCCAGGTTCCAGCATCAACATGCGTCAAAGTGAAAACGATCTGAAGTCTTAGCAAACATGTAGAACAATACAATTTTAGCCATGCTAAAAATGTTTGTGCCATGCTAAACAGGTTTGAGCTGTACTAACAGTTGTGCCATGCTAAAAAATTTCTACCATTCTCGGAAGGTTTATGCCATGCTTAAAACGTTTCTGGCCTGCTAAAAAAATTGTTTTTGCCATCTTAAAAACGTTTCCACCCCGTGCTATAAACGTTTATGCCCGTGCTATAAATTAAGCAGACTGGTTAACAAAATGAACACCATTGGATTCCTGATCATCGAAAACATGGGTATAGACACTAAAATTATGTTCCTTCCTGCAATAGAAGCCGAGTTATAGCCTAAATCATGATTGTGGAATTTTCGATGGTGGCCAATTTGAAAAAGGCCCAGAAAACCATTCTGCCAGGGATTGGCCTCCGAAAGCATACCGGTATCTAATAATCAAACGTATTATAAAAGCCAACTTAAACAAGTTGGTTTCAGATGATCATAGGGGAGTGCAGGCAGGCCCGACTAATATGAGAACAAGCCATTTTTATGGTGGACAGAAGTGCAGACTTTGGTCAATAATTGTCAGTTATCGAATGGACTAATGTGTACATCGTTAACCATAAGGATTTATCTCCAATTATCAATTGATTAACAGTCTCATCATATTTGATCAGCATATAGGAAGTCGTACTAGTATATGGCACATGTTTTGGTGTCATTCAACTTGACATCACTAGATATTGTGTGGTAAATCCGAAGGTCATTGCTCTGAAATGTGTAGCTCGGATGCTGCATATAAAACGGTTATGTAGATTGGTTTGCAACATGAGCATTTAGGAATTGACATACTAGTAATATGCGAATGTACTTGTGACCTTGAAGTTGAGCACTCACATGACTGAAATGTGTAAAATACATGGAAATTTATGACATATCTTTCAATGACCTTGAACTTGATTTAAGATGAACTTGGTTGTATTTGTCGAGGTCTCACTGACTGAAACGTGTAATTTGGCCAATGCAGACAAAATGCTTGAAGATAGAGCTGTTTTGTGATCATATAAGCAGTCAAATAATGTAGATATTTTGGTTACCCTAAATTTGACTGTCAATAACTCATTGTTTGGTCAGTTTGGACAGACTGGACATTCCTCGTTAATAGTTGCAGGTGAAACATGATTTCCAAAATAGTGACATTTTGTACCAGTATATCAGGTGTAGGAATGACGACAATGTAAATAGTATTGAGTACTTGATGGAAGTGGTATAACTTTCAAAATGGTGACCTTGAAGTTGGCTCCGATTACCTGTATTACCCATAGGATAATAGAGATTCCAGTATTGAACACCTACATGTACAAGGTACATGTTGATCTGTGATGACCTCTAAAAGTGAAACATTGCCATATAGCAAATGTCCTGCACCTTGCTGGCTTTCGCACGTTCATAATGTGTCAAATTATATGACGAGGGAGCTGTGGGAAGCTGGTTTAAGCTTATTGGCTATTGACTATTTTGTGAAGAAATGAAAGAAAAAAACGCTCCATTGTATGGCCTACATGTGTAGTGAAAACGTGGGAGTATAATGTGATGTATCTTCGGGGCCTTGATTCTGACCTCGGGTGAATTGCAGTGCTCAAACTCGAGGTTGTTCCTATCTTTAAAAACATTGGTTAGAGCTTAAAGGTGGCCCACATGTACATGTATATAGGAAGTCATGTCTGTTGCATGTTTTGTGACCTTGACCCTTGGTGACCTTGGATTAAGATTATGGTTACAATTTGATCTGTAACTTAATTTGGGAATTGCAGTTGAAATTGAAACTTCGTTGTGGGACTGTATTATGAACACATCGAAAGTCATTGCAGCGCATATTTTGATAACATTGAAATTGGCCTGATATGCAATTGATTGCGTCATTTGGGTTTGTTAGAATTCGTGACTTCCTCGAATATATCACCGCCTATCGAAATTGAAAAGGTTACTCACTTCAACTCCCAGTTTGTATTCGTCTGACGCTTAAATTGACTTGCGATGTATGTCTTTCGTCTCCGACTGCGATATATAACAATTTGAGAAGTGTCAAGTTGCTAGGTGGCTCGGGTCGCCGCCCGGGGACGGGCGACTAGCTGGAGGGTACCGAGGAGGTCATGGAGTCGGGGCTGGGGCGGGGAACAGCCCCGAGGGCGCTTGGTGGTGATGAATGCCAGTGTCTGCACCTTGTCCCCCTGGTTAGGGACGTCCGTTCTCCTCCCGTCCGCGTTCGTTGCCTCTTGGCGCCTGACTCGGTCGTCGGGCGACGACGGGAAATTGTATTTCTGTCGTGCATGACGACGGACGATCAAGTGGACGTCTCTCGCGGAGTCTGCCTGCCAGCTACGATCACAGCAATGCCGATTTGTCTCAATTATCGGGGGAATTACAGAAGTTTCCTGTCGCTCGACGCCTCACTTTCAGCAATTCGTTTCCAGGAGCTCCATCACTAAATGGCTTGATTGAAAACAATAGAGGGTTTATTCGCAAGTTTACTTTAGGCTGTTTCCAGAGTTGACACGGATATCTTCGGCAAAGTATTGAATAATAAATGGGATATATTCCATCCAGGTTCTAGCTGCCTTCAAGAGTTTTTCAAACGTCGCCTGAGAGACAGATATATGTATGCCTTTCTCAAAATTGAGTTAAGTTTGACAGTATGTTTAAATGCCAGGAGGAGATAGATGATTCAATATTTCAGAGCTTCAGAAGTAACGACAGAAAGTCATTTTTCACAATCAGTATGTTCTCCACATCTACGGTGGCTGATTGTTGTCATATTTAAACTTTCCAAACTAGCAATTTATTTTTTCGGGATTATCTATTATATTTTTGAATTCCAATTATGAAAATATAGTGACGTTACTCGATAATCTTACAATAGTGATATTAGCCAAAACGCATGAATATATCCAGCTATATATTAAATCCACATGTCGTATGGCAAGATTGAAATCGTGACGTGTATATGGGACAATATAACACTTCCTTATTGTATCCCCCGAACGAAAGTCGGCAGATACTATGGAATTGCGATCGTCGCTCCGCCACCGCCGCGTCTGCCGCAGACACTTTCTTGTGAGCGCTCTATAGATTGCAAATCTATAGCAACCAAATTGGCCAATTGGCGACACATTTTGTGCTCAAATTAGCCTGTTTAACACAAATGGTTAGTGAACGCTCTCAGAGTGGGATTGTTCGATGGATGATGATGAAATCGCACGGGCTCGATGAGAAAGACCGTCAGACGAAACCTATTGTATTTTAAAATGGTCGAATAAATATTAGTTAGTTAATGGACTAACTTATTACGACCATTGAAATCCCCACTTTGACATCTGTTATCACTCCAATACCCTGTACTGTGAAAGCAAATGGCACTGGATTCTTGTTCAAAATGGAGAACTGATGTTTTTGGTGAAAACAGAACAATATTATCGAATAAATTAACGTTAGTTTTACTAGTTAAGTCTATTATTGACCACAATAAAAATAGTTAAGATGAGACACATTTATTATCAAGCTCAACAAGGTAAAGGTTTTGGCCAGTACAGATTTCATGGGTGTAACCGAATAAGTTAACATTATTTTTACTAGTTAAGTCTATTATTGACCACAATACAAACAGTTAAGACAAGAAATATTTATTATTGGGCTCAACAAGGTAAAGGATCTGTCCAGCAGAGATTTTATTGCTGTAACCAAATAAGTTAACATCATTCTTGATAGTTAAGTCTATTATTGACCACATAAAAATAGTTAGGACGAGAAACATATTGAGCTCAACAAGGTAAAGGTTTTGTCCACTAGAGATTTCATGGCTGTAACAAAGTAAGTTACCATTATTTTTTGCAAGTTATGTCTATTATTGACAAAAATAATCAAGAAGAGAAACACTTAAATTATTGAGCTCAACCAGGTAATGAGAATTTCATATTCGAACATAATTTGGACCATATTTAGGGTGAAAATAATGCTTTTCGCTGAAACATTGATCTGGCTCCAATTTTGTCATCTTGAAATGCAGTTTTGGTCAACTTTCACTCTGATTTCAACTTGAAACCATGTTTGGCACATATTATGAAATAAAATATAATTTATGGTGAAAAGTTCGTTCTGGTTCCAATTTCGTAATCTTGGCATGGTCAATTTTTACTTTGAATTTCAGCTTGAAACCAAGTTTGACACCTATTATGAGTTGAAATTTAACATATGGTGAAAAGTTCGATCTGGCTCCAATTTCGTCATCTTGAAATGCAGTTTTGGTCAATTTTTACTTTGAATTTCAACTTGAAACCACGTTTGGTATATAATATGGATCAAAATATAACATATGGTGAAAAATTCGATCTGGGTCCAATTTCGTCATTTTGAAATGCAGTTTTGGTCAGCTTTCACTTTGAATTTCAACTTGAAACCAAGTTTGGCACATATTATGAGTTAAAATATAAGTTATGGTGAAAAGTTCGATCTGGCTCCAAATTTGTCATTTTGAAATGCAGTTTTGGTCAACTTTTAGTTTGAATTTTAACTTGAAACCAAGTTTGGCTCATATTATGAGTTAAAATCTGACTTATGGCGAGAAGTTCAATCTGGCTCCAAGTTCGTCATCTTGAAATGCAGTTTTGGTCAACTTTTACGTTGAATTTCAACTTGAAACCAAGTTTGGGACATATTATGAGTTAAAATATAACTCATGGCGAAAAGTTCGATCTGGCTCCAATTTCGTCATCTTGAAATGCAGTTTTGGTCAACCTTTACTTTGAATTTCAATTTGAAACTAAGTTTGGCACATATTATGAGTTAATATATAACTTATGATGAAAAGTTCGATCTGGCTCCAATTTCTTCATCTCGAAATGCAGTTTTGGTCAATTTTTACTTTGAATTTCAACCTGGAACCAAGTTTGTCAAATATTCTGAGTTGAAATATAACTTTAGGTGAAAAGTTTGATATGTCTATAATTTTGTTATTTTATCGAACATGTCGAAATGGAAATTCATATGCAGTGATTTGAGTGGTGATCTTGAATTCGACCTTCAATGACCTTGAAAGATCAATGCAGCAATTTTGGTGAAAAAAAAAAACAGTTGTGAATTAGGATTTTAATCCATTGCTCTAGTGTTTCACAGATATATTTGGGGCAACAGGGATGATAGGGCTACGGGGGATACACCCAAGCGGTCGTAGGCGACCGGAAGCCTCTAGTTGTTTATTAGGAAATGTCTGTCGTTGAATATATCATTTTCGATGTGAAAATATTTTTGTTAAAGTCTGATAACTGCGAACACGTGGGACATATTCATATTGGAACTGGTTATGTATTATGCATTATTTTCATTTAATCTCAATATGTTTTCCCCGCATAAATCTTATTTTTTTCAGTCAGAAAACTCCGACGAAAATAGTGCATATCAAAGTCATTTTACAACTCTCGTTCTGTTGCTTTCATGAAATTGAATTACTGCAATGTCAATAATGGCTTCCTCCCATTGTATTCCAATCGGCTGATTCATCCGTCCGATCCAAGTCCCACCGCGGTACTTTCAGGGCACTATCTCCGTTCTCAACTCGTGATCTGTGAGCCAGGGAACCCGGTCAAAAACCCGGCGTAACAAACGTCTGTTTTGTCACCAAGCCTTGTTTTACGGCGTTGGGATTTCGCCCCCACTAAAGGCGGGTTAGTCCCCGGCTAATGCTAGTGAATGGCCGGGATGTCACTTAAGGTGGCGTCTTTACTTCTCGCCTCTCGACCCCTGGGCCCATACGGCGACAGACTCCGGTCGCAGATGTATGAATTTCACGATTCCATGCTCCCGATCGACGCTAGCCGCGTACTCCACTCCAGCCATAAAGCTGGATTTCGTCGGCGGCGGCCATTAGATTCCGGACTTTGCAACACCTTATCGGTGTCTCCGCGTGTCCCGCGGGAGTCACCCGGTCTTTAATTTCCTAACGGGTCGTCCCCAGACGTCCGGAGGAGGTAGCCACGTGGAGGCGGCGAGGGTACTGTACGTGACCTTCACGGGTGGGAGTCTCCTCCATGAAGGGTCGACTCCACGTGGTCCACACCTCAACGGTCATCGCCACTCGAAACTAATCATGCGGCGAATGATTCGATTACTGTTCTTTGCAATCATGTCAATTTCTTTCTCTTCTCCGTCTTGGGAGTTTGCAGCCCGGAGCGACTCGGCCCGTTTTCCGTAACTGTTTCAGCCTTGGCAATGTAGAGATAATGGATGAAAGCAGTCAATACTCAGCTCTATAATTGCGTTAGTATGTCTGGTGTTCGGACATGTTATCCTGTTGCCGCAGTTAGTCATAGAACAGCGGCGTGGTCCCTAGTGGCATCATATAAAGTATGGCACCTGCTTGGAACTGATGATATTCTTGTCCCGTTTTGTTGTGAAGTTCAACTCCCGTACGTTCTGACTTTGAGAGGGGCAAAGGCGCACGATCAACTCAAGACTCAAGCAGCAAGAACGATGTTACCTGTATATATGTAGTGTGTAGTGGGTAGTAAGTACAGTAAACTCCCGTTATTTCAAAGTCGGATATATCGAAGCACCCACTTATAACGAAGCAGGTTGGTGGTCCAGCCCAGTCCCCATCCATTTACATTACGAACGAAGCCAGATATAACGAAATGGATATATCGAAATTTCGCTTATATCAAACACATGAGCTGGTCCCAATCCCATCAAATTCATTGAAATTACTACGGTTAAAGCGAAGTCACCGAAGCCGGTCAATTTCACGCCCCACTAGTTTTTGACATTTGCCCCTCAGAAAGAAATCGTGGCCAAATACATTGGCTATTGGTGCATCACAGGCTGTGATTTTAGTTGTCTGCTGTCTGCACGTGTCACTGGTTGATTGCAATCAGGCAGGCAATTATGTTTCACCATGTCGTTACAGTCTTTTCACACGATGCCGAGCAGATTTTGTCATATTGAGTAGATTATGTACCAATAGAATCTTAATCACGTTTTACAGGGTGGACAGTTGGCTATGAATAGAGCAAATTATAAACTAATTTATCAAAAGTCATCATGGCTACCGAACGGAAACATGACTGTATCCATTGAACCACAAACTATTCATATAAACTAACTATTTTTGTTCCTGTTTTGAGAAAAACCACCTGGAAAAATGAATGAGAAAAAAAAATTTAAATATGTAACTTCTTTTATTACAGACTTCTTTTATAACGAAGTACTCACATGGGCCCCATCGACTTTGTTATAACGGGAGTTTACTGTATGTGGGAATCAATTTTGTTGATTTGGGCATTGTTGATTTTGTTCATATTGATGATAAAACAATGAGATCCCCGTGCAGGTTATTTGCTAATAGGCCTACAATGAGTCACTATTGCAGAAAGCAACATCTTCATAGGAATGGCTATAGTGCTATGTTCCTAATACGAAATGTAGGCCTAATGCCCTGATCACATCAACACACCCTTACACAACAGCTGCATGTCTCCTTAAAACATCGGAGTACTGTTGTACATTTAGTGGACACTGTGATGGTCGCCAAGGCGTCGTGAGTTATTGTTCCCCATTAATTGTGGCATTTTTCACGCGGCTGTCAGACGAGCTGCGGATATTCGGAACTCCGCTAGCGAGCGAGTGAGCGGTGTCCAGGACGTACGCCCGCTCGAGAAATATATATCCAGGGCAGCACCTCGATCCCCGGACTTCATTAACAGCCAAAAAACCGGGATATGAAAGAATGCCCAGAGGAAGAGAATCATTCAGTTTTGACAGGTTCTTTCCATAGTTCGCTGCTCGACGTCAACAGAAGATCGGTAAGCACTCGTCTTCCCTTGTAACGGTTCTATTTTCCTGTTGAATTCCCGATTTCGTCTTCGGGCGACAGGGACAATTCTTCAAATGGCGTCCTTTTCAACCCGCCAGTCTGCTCAGGAACTACACTTTCTAAACATAGAAGAACTTATTAGCGAACGATGGCTTGTTTTGTACAAAAGGGGAGCCAATGAATAACTCGCTCTGTCTAAAAATCGGCCTCTGGCAGATGCCTCGCGCAATTACCATTTCCCTCTTTTTGTTGGCGAAGATATTGCTGAAATCTGACAGCATTTTCTTACGATTTCCATAGTCAGTAAAGCATGAGAAAACTAATTACAGCCGGAGAAAACCATTGTCACGAGGCGTATGGAGACGATGATCGGGGCAAAGCGCTCGCACGCGTCCAGGGGCAAACATTGTCGCCGCACTGAAGCCCTCGATCGCACAATGTCACGTGATCAAAACGCACACCGGAAGCAACTTACGCGCTGTGCGTCCGGGCCCATGGGCATTGCCGCGAAGCGCGCAGCCAAGCGTTGTAACGCCTCGTCCCGGTCGGTGACAAATGGTGGAGAATCGCGGATTATTGTCAATTCTGGTTTCCCTCGACCACCATTGGCATACTGCCGTCAGTGCGATGTTAATTTCAAATGGCAGGATATCAATCATAATCAGTTATTCTAGATTTATATTCTACCAACTAGGCCTAGGTAAACGACATCTACACCCAAATTGTTTTGACAAAAAGTTTACTTGTGAGTGGCACGGTGGCCGTCTGGCAGTGACTCGGCCCGCAGCTACACGACCCCCAGCCCTGGACGGGGGTAATTTCTTTGGGGACAGCTTACAGCAGTCGTTGTCCGAGCCAAAACACTCGCCACACGACGATTGAATTGATTTATAGGTCCGATTGCGGAATATTGTGCGGCAATTAAAGCCCATCATCCGACGATTCATTTGCTGCGACGGGCTTCGAATGATCATCGCCCGGACGATATCGCTGCCGTTGACGGCCCCCGCTCGGCTCGCTGTGACTGTTCATGGAAGCGTTTTGTCCAAATCATGCCCTCCTATATTTCTGGCCCTCCAAGGGCTAACAAACCGTGACATATGAGGTCATTCCGGCGGTGGAATCACTGGGCCGTCCGGGCGGTGTCCGGCTGTTTTGTCGCCATGGTGCTGAGGGCTCCCCAAGGCACAGGATCGCCTCCAGTCGGACCCTTTGGGTGAGAGTGGGCGAGGGGGGGGGGGGGTCTCACAGTAATCCCCGTGTAACCATCGCCCTCTCGCAGACCGTCGAGCGCGGACAATGATGTTTGCACATAAAATAACACACCATAAACTCGGCTCTGTCCACAACTATTTGCCATCTGAATATCTCTCGGTTGCACCATTCCAGTCGCTCTCAAATACCTCAACCCCCCCCCCCCTCCCCCTCACCCCATACTTTGGACCCCTCCCGTGGAATATACGACGTCATGTTATCAAACGAAATGGATTTTATGTCGTGGACGTTTCATATGAAATGCCGTTTATCTCTCTTTGTCATCAATACGGAACTGATTTCGGATCAGAATGGATTCCACGTTCGATAATTGAATACCGCTCGTATAATCCAAATAGAAATTATTCCTGCATTCACTTGGAGAAATGAAACGGCCATATCATCACCGTGCACTGATATGCAATTAACGCTATGAAATAAAAAGCCAATAAAAGTGTGAAGAAGATACGATTTACGGATTGGTTTCCACTCTGTCGGAATTTTGTGAAACCATTACTATGATTGCGAGCTTTTGTGTTACCATTCATTTTTTCTGACAGATTGAAACCAATTTTTGTTCGTACCGATAGTTTCATACCGGAGTGGCGGAACCGATTCTATTTACATATATATTCCAAGTGATGCATATTCTTTTTTAATGGGTCCGAAAACTGATGCCTTTTTCTCCATTGATAAATCGTTATCCAACGATAGATACGGATTTTCCACCAATTGGTTTGCGTCATCATAACGTCACCATGATCTCTTCAGTAGAGCGAAGCAGTTTCAAGCTATATCTGATAGTTCGCTACAGGTTTCGGCGCATCATTCTTCATCGGAACAGGTCCATGCGTTTACAACATAATACATTTGAACAATTTGGATGTTACTAAATTTAGTGAAGCATTGAAGTAATTGAAGATCTAATTGGGATATTGACATTAAGGAAGCATTGAAACCAATGAATGTGATTTTTTTTTCAGTGAAAATGGTATTCATAGGTTTCAAAAATTGAAAGATGTGTAATCACCAAGCGAATTTCATAACAATGAAACAAATATGTATTACCATTCCACCCATCTTTGTGAGGCGTTAAATAACTTGACAAACGTACGGAAAGTACTCATCCACTCTTATGGTATTCAGACTGAACACCTCGGTGCCCGCCCGATAAGGGTGAAAACTAAAGCGAACAAACATTTTTCATTTCGGGGCCCATACATGTTGATGTGCAATAGATAACATTAGTGTTTTAATTTCTCCGAAAGCTTTGACTGTAGACTGTAGTTTCCTTTCGCTTGTTCTTTAAGAATTAAGATTGGTATGTTGTTCAACACTTGACTTGTGGCGTGGCCAGTAACCTGTTGTGGCTTCAAGGCGGCGCGGAACCCACAGACGACAGGTGGATATCTACTATTCCATATCATAACTATACCTGTAGAATTCCTGACTGGTTCGGCGCCACGTTATAACCTCCACAAACACCGACAACGCCGATTCATGTTTGACTTCTGATATTTTATACGTGCCGGATTTTTTCCAGTTATTTGAAATTCAGCGCAAGTATAAATATATCAATAAAGCTCACTTCTGTTGAGTGGGTCCGGCCAAGCGACAGTGATACACCGCATCAGTCTATTAAGGGGAAAAAAGAAAGTTAATATGCTCTTGTCTGCGGCGAAGAAATTTGAAAAGAATTCCATATTATTTGTTCCTTTTCCACTCAATGTTTCCCTTGAAGTCAAGATTTGTCACAAAGGCCAAAGAACAACTTGAGATCGAGTGGTATAAAATGAACATATCAAGTTATCCTTGAATTTGATCAGGGCGATGTTACTGGCAGAGTGAGGATAGCGTATTGTCCGCGCCTTAATACCACTGTTCTCTATTTGCTGTCGTTTTGTGGCCGCGCTCTTGCGGAACTCTAGAGGTCAAACAACAGCGACTCTAGAACCAATATGGAGCTTTGTTGCAATAATGTATTCCCTTGCAAGTCCTCCAACAACACAGAGATTGAAACACTTGTATTTCGACGCGATGTTTAATGAAAATATACAGATTAGACGACTTTCTCTCCTCTGCCGAGGTCCGGTCAGTCTCGAAATCAATTGCAAATTTAAATATTTTCGGCCCCTCTTACAGCGAGTCGAGTGTGCGATTTTAAATATTGACTGTTGATTTGGAAATTGTCTTAAATCTCTCTACCAAACAGCACTACTTTTATTGACGGTCGGTCTCTCGGGCTGTTGACTCTGGGTGCGCCGATTGATTTGAAATGAGATTTGAATATAATTTCACGATTTATTATTTGTCAGGGTGTTTTTTTTTCTTCGATGGGCGGCGTTTGAAACAATATCAGTCATCAGGTCAACCGAATCGGTGACAAACTTGACATTACAACAAACAAACTCGACTATATTCTCTCTCTCTCTTGCTTTTCGAACAATACATTTAGTTATAAAATATGTGAACTTCGAGAGTGGCGAGCGAAGGAAAGAAATAGAATGGGCTGCGCCAAAGTCATACATGCACAGGAAATAATTGATTTCTAACAATAAGTGATACGAAGATCGGGGTTGCGGAGAGAGAACCAAAGTATTTCTAACAGCAGTAACTATATATTAATGTGTTTGCATGCATAGGTTATCATTATGTAAACGCTAATTTCAAAGCAATTGCACGTATGTAATAATACAAAATATATCTTGTTCATGTAACTTTGTTGTACTACATGTAGATTTTTTTCCACGAAAGAAACCTGACATTACATCATCGTGTCATTAAATATAATCATTCCGTTTGCTAATTGACTGAAATGTAATCTTAGCTTTGCCGCGCCTCTATGACCCACCAGTAACTGGCAAACACTACTAATAACTAACGATCGAATGACCGTTTGGAAGATACACATGTCAGACAGTGTCATTTCCTGGACACTTGCTTGGACAAACATCCGATGGTGATCATGGGGTTACACCTAGACGTACGAACATCTTTTCCTAATGTAAACTGCATAATGGCTCTTGCGTAATAGTCGTTATACCGGGAATAATTCGTGACGTAACAGCGTACAGGGCGCCCATCTGGATATGGTTTCCATTGTGAGTGTACAAGTGGATAAACCGTGGTGTCACTTTCACGGCCATAAAATGCTAAAATATAATTGAAACGAAATAGTTATAACGCGATTGAATCGTTGTGTTGGCTTTACAGGTGTATTGCATCAGATTACGGTGTATTACGCGATGCCCTAATGTTTTTGTTTTTTGCTGTGTTTTTTGAAGTTAGATGTAACCTACATAATATACCATATAAATGACGGTTCGTCATTTACAAGGCAATAATTATTATTAATTTCATTTACATGATGTATATGTTTGGCACTGTATTTGGTATACATAATACAGACCCCCCCCCCCCCCCCACACACACACACATACATGTTTGTGTTGATTTAAATTGAATCAATGCTTTATTGTTGTTTTATTTCGAATGACTCGCTTACATAGTTCAGTCTATCAAGCTATTATACTCATGTCACCGAATAACGCAGGGCATTTTATTGGGATCGGAAATTGTAATTCAACATTCTGTATGCATGTTTATTGATAGAATTGATTTTACTCATTTGAAACTGAAGTGAAAAACAAAACCTTGGCCTGCAAATAGAAAAGAGAGCGCATCGAGAAATTAATTGGCTCAGTTAGTGCCAGTTATATTGTTCATTTATCAAATTAGCTTAAAAGTCGAAACCCTTTATTATACACGGGCAACGTCCGTCAATTAATAGAACTTTAATTGAGCTTGAGTTCTCCTTTAAGTCTCTTTCAAATGTTTGCAAATTTGTAGAAACAGTCAGCGTTATGAGCAATGATATCTAGGTGCAGAACAAAAGATTCTTTTGCTTCCGGCATCATTCATCGACGGACTTGTCCATCTAACATGGCGAATATACTCACTTGGAGTTAATAATGCCGTATTTAATTGTCGATAATTGCTTCTTTTGTATTTTTAATGAGGACAAGCTGTATTCAACTCAATAACGCCCTCACGTGGCAAGGACATTACATTTGACGGAGCAAGACCAAATGTCGTCAATATTACACCGATAGTCGGCCGTTTGCATTGTTACTTTCTTTCTTTGTTATCGTAAAATATCTAATAACTTACGTCTTGCGACAAAACGCATTGCGCAACGTTCACCAATTAAGGGGCGCAGACTCTCACCGGGCAACTGAAAGGCAATGGTTAGGGAACACTAAGGTATTGATAGCATTGCCTCGGCAATGAGACAAATTGTAGCTCTGTGGTGTGACGGGCCGTTTCACACTTTACCCCTGCCGTCACGGCGGGGAATCGAGTGGACGAGATGAAAGGCGGAGAGCATCTCGGTCCGCAATCACTGACAATATCTCGAGTGATTGGTGCGTGTCTTATCGTGATTGTCGAGCGTCCAACCCGGCAAATCGACAGATGGACATCACTGGCGACAATCATCGGTAATAAATTTCAATGTTATCTCAATAAACGTTTATATACATGTGACAAACATCTCGTCAAGTGATTATCAGTCGTATTTGTATACATCAGTGAACGACGAGGTATCTTTATTTGGGATACAGTGAGGGAGGAACAGTGCAGGGTCAACAGGTTAAGGAGTGCTTGTGTGAGGTGGGGCTGACCACAAATAAACAGATTGAACATGCAGAAAAGACAATTCATGATTTCTCTTGAAGAGTCACTCGAGAAAGCAGTCAGTGATTTGAGAGCCGTCCATGTCAATAAATAGATAGCATTCGGTTGTAGGAATTTCTTTATTCTGCGGACGTCATTGGGCCATAAAATATCGACCACAGTATTTATTGTGCATATTTCGCGTTTTGCTTCATGTATTTGTCAGGGAAAGTTCTTGTCATTGATAGCCTTGATATTGTTCTTGCACGGGTTTCCTTGTTTGCACTGGGCACGTTATTTCTGTGAAGTCATGTGAAGACTTTCTATGAACACCTATGATGTAGTCAATTAAAATTCAAGTTTATTCAAACAACGTACCTTGACAAATATGGCCTTATACGTGAACAGGTTATCAATACGTTCATGATTCAGGTTTATGTAGCAAAATGAGATAACACTCTTCTTATTATTGGCGCGGAAATAAAATTCGAACTTAATTTTTCATTCGCTGTTCAGAACAAAACGATTAAATTCAAATACCAATCGAACTTGTTTTAATGTCTGTGCGGCCGATCATGTCTTTAATACATGTAGACAAACATTCGCCGGTGTATTTTCGCACTTTGACGACGCTCGGGTGGCTTTTTTTCCAGAGACGGCCCCTTCGTACGTAACAGCGCCGCCCCCTATCAACAGTCATTTATGAGATTTCATTGAGTGATTATCAGCTCTGAGTCGGTGTCTGTGAACACTGTTTTCTCTCGCTAGCGTCTCAACGGAGAACGTAACGCCATGGCGGTTGCGGGGGACTGGAAGCCTCAAGACTCCTACGGACCCCAGCGAGCTACGCCGAGCCGACTCGACAAGGCAGGTCCATCGAGGTCCATGCAGTGGCCGCCCGCGGAGATCTGTTGCATTTCGCCAGCCCCCTCTGAGAGATCTAGCAAAGGAAAAAAGTGAATAGGCTGCTTACACAAGCCGATCAGCGCGGTGTGTCTAGCTAGAGAGAGAGAGAGGCAAGATCAAGATATCGAGAGGGGAGTCAGTGAGTGAGAGTGGAGTCCGCGAAATGCTGACAGTTGGTTGGCTGGTCCCCGAGACATTTCTGGCACTGTGCTATTGTTGCCCTCGGCCCCCCTTGTCCACCTGCTTGTGCCTGCCGAGCCTGGAGCTTGCTCGCGGGATGAGTCGATGAGGCACCAGCGATGAGACACGCTTATTAAAAGCCGGTGGTCCCTCTTCACACGCACAGATCACAAGTTGTTTTTGATCGGGACAAGATATCCATTGCTCGACGTTTCTATGACTTCTTGTATCTGATTCGACCGAGAAAGTGGAACAAAATATAATGCAACAGTTGTGATTCTGATCTTGGAGATTTTGGAGTGGAGAAAAAAGTTTTGCGTCTTTTGAAGAAAAGGAATTTTACTTTTCCTGGCGGACAGTTTCTTTTCCATTTGGAACAAGGACACCTGCGAATTCATGTGACATTTCATAGAAGAGCAGCAGGCACACTGAAAACTTTTACAGTTACTTTTTTTGTGTTGGACACCACAAACTTCTGACATGGATAGCTCAGGCGAACACAAGTCCGACCGCGACAGGGCATCGCCGATGACCCCGGTTCACGACCGCGACCTGCCCCCGATGTTACAAGCGCACCCAGCCCTCGGACCCCACCCTGGAGTTCACTCGCCCCCGAGTCCCACAGGCCACCCAGCCATGCACCCGGGACTCTACCCGCGCGGGTCGCCGCTTCCCCTGCACCTGGCCTTCGACAAGACGGTGTACAGCTCTCCACCGCAAGCTTCCAACAAGCCCGAGAACAACCAATGTCACCTAATCGACTACCGCTCGGCCAAGGTCGCCGCCTTCAACGTCGACCGCCGCGAACTCATCTGCCTGCCCCAGGCCTTCGACCTGTTCCTGAAGCACCTCGTAGGCGGCCTACACACTGTCTACACGAAGCTCAAGCGCCTCGGCATCACACCGGTCGTCTGCAACGTCGAGCAGGTCCGGATCCTGCGGGGCCTCGGAGCCATCCAGCCGGGGGTCAACAGGTGCAAGCTCATCGCGCCCAAAGAGTTCGACGTGTTGTACGAGGACTGCACCAACTCCAGGTAAGAATGCGTGCGCTTATACCGGCGGTGATACTCGTGATCTTATAACGTGCATCTTCCATGGGAGTCCATTGAGGTCCGATGAACGTAATGTATTGGGAGGGGATCTCTTGCTCCTGTGGTTGGCCCGTGGGGTCAGGTGAATTTCTAGATGGCCAGTTAGGCTAGAGTTACCAACGGCAACTTGTAATTACCCATCTGAAAAACGCATTGGCACTAGTTCAGTCGGACAGGTGTAAAACATAACACGTTCTCGTAAGTTATCTTTATGGGTTGATGCCAGTGTTATAGAGGGCACCAAGGTAACACGTCAAGTGGAATGGCCGGAGATAGACTGGCCAAACGTGCGCGTTATGTAGACATCACGGGGGTAATCGGTATACACTTTATTGCACTTCTTGGCAAACAGTGAAAAAACAATAATTTCTCTTCAAACAGACGTAAATATTTTCTCAGTAATTCAATAGTTCTCGACGAACATTATTCACGTTTGCTTTTGTGGATTTTGACACTCTACTTGAGTTCTCCTGTCGAAAAGCTAAAATCTATGGTACAATTTTTCTCGACTAGGCCTAGATACATTCCGTAAAAAAACAAGTTCACCATATATAGACAATAAACTGAATAAACCATCTAATATTCCTCCAAAATTATTCTTTTGTAAATTATTTTTATTTGAAAATACGTTGGCTGATGATTACTTTGTATATTAATTTTGCAGGTCACGAAGCCATGTACCATTACAAACCGATTTGAATAGGTACCGTTTTTTCCTGATTTCTAGTTATTCTATGTAATATCTTGTCTTAGCTTGCTTAATGGTTCAACATTAATTGTAGTAATTCATGGCTGAGTGATAATTAATGTCAAGTTTCTATGGTTTCTGTTTTTTTTATTTAAACTGGCGTAGTTGTAGTAGATGAGCTTATTCCCTAGATGACCCAAAACGATAGCAGATTGACACACTCACATTTTCTGTAAAACGAAAAACAGCAACGTTTTCATCATCTGAAACGGATACATCTGTTTTGGAAATAATTATTTAATTAGAGCCAGCGCCATGGGTGGGTGGGGAAATGGGAACCACAGTGTCAGGATGTTGGGGAAGGAGGAGGGGTGGATGGGCCGGTTACCATAAGAATCCACGTATTAATACCAGTCACACGTCACAGACAGCCCCTAACGCCTATCCCATAGAGACCGTTCGGCTTTCAAACAGAAAATGTTTATGAGAGCACTGGAGACATCCATCTATCAAAACTCAGACACAATGGGACGAGTCGGAATTCTGACATCTCTATGTGCAGTAATACGTGTTTTTGGTTTAATGTTTCTGTTTAAAATCGGTCTTAGCTTGAACTCGGAATCATTAATTGAACCGAGGAACAAAAAGCTGCGGCTTTCACTCGCCCATTGTGACCAGCTTTGCCCAGGCACTTTAGTCCTTGGACGGTCGGGACCTTTGCCCGCTTCCAGTCACCCAAACTGCTTATTATTCCATACTTTTTAACCTTTATTCGGTGTGGGAGCTTTACCCAACACAAATCCCTGGGTCAGGACACCCAAACGACGCATCGTTTGACTTTTCGCTCATAAAATATTGCACCTTGGCAGGACGAAAAAGGACTTAATAACTTGGTTCCTACAAGGGCTTAGAAGCGGTCAAATTGTTGAGGTCAAATTGGGGTCGCTAAAGATGAGCCGCTGAGTTAACTTTTCACACCTGTTCAGCTCCGTGGACACGACTGCTTTCCCGCTGTGGTGTTTGATTTTCCAGACATCAGGCAGTTTTACTGCGACTCCAAATTTCATTGCTATCAATTTTCTGATGGACAAAAGGCAGTGACCACACGTCCTTTGAAAAAAAATTAAAATTAACCGAGCGATTTTAAAGCCACCAAATAAAAATCCAACGGACATTGTTCCATGCGATATGAGCATGCAACTCGTGATAGAAATCTATGAAGTCATGAAATCTAATGGGAAGAAAGACGCGCACTACAAAGACGGCCACACGCAGGTAGGCGAAATATCGACTTGTGCATCGCTGCGTGTGGGGACAAATTTTCATCTTCGACTCCCGATGGCACGGGGGAATCCCGAGACAATTCCCTCGTGCTCGTGCCACGGACATGACATGACAAATGTGCCATTTCCAGTTTAGCACGGGAGCCACTCATTTGTCCGCGCTCGTTGGGGGTGCGCGACTCGCGGGGTATGTAAGAGTCGCGCGTTTTGTCTCGGACACGCGCCGGGGTCGCGAGGTTGTGACCCGAGGGGTCAAACTGAACGACGCTGCCGTGAACAGCCGGACCTCGTCCCGCATATGTCGGGGCTTGCCCTGCCTCGCTCCTAGCAAACCTTCACGATCTCTTGTTGACCGACTCGGACAACCCCTTGACAGCATTTTTTTTTTCTATTTTCCGAAAAGCGTTGGTGAAACAAACGGGAAGACATTCTGTTGTGGATCCATGATGTCCACAAACTTTTAAATTAAACAAAACACACGAATGATAGCGTCATTTGAGAAGTTGTTTTCGTGACGTTGGCCTAGTGTACTGTTAACACAACACATGAACATTCAATTGTATTTCAGATGTCCATAATTTCATAGTAATGACATTACAACACGTCTATTTTTATAAACTTATCATTGCACCTAGGATTTGAATTTGAAAAAAAGAGAAAAATCAATTTCAGCGTGTCTGTGTTTCTTTGGAAGTAATCTAAGTAAACACATTAATGACCGAGCGCAAATAAAAACAACATAATCGCACCTTATCTCTGGGTATATCTTACGTTGTTCTTTGGTGCTTGCTCAGTGGGCGCGCTACAATAAATTTCTAGCCTGGCAGGTCAGAATTTATTTCCCCAACCGTTCACATTTCAAACGGTACCTGTCGTCAGTCCCGAGGGTCATTATCTTATCAACACGTCGCCTAATGAATGCGCGACTTGGGCTAAGAAAAATACAACATTCATTTCGAATTTGGTCGGTTTTCAGGCTTTTCTATAATATGGGCGATAAATGGGCGTGCTTTGTAATAGTATCAATATAGACGGGCCTTATATCTGATTATCGGGGGTGGTAATGACGCCCGAGGCCCCCCGCTACACCCAGGATGTGCCAAGGAACTCACGCCAGCTCACCGCCCGAGACAAACCGCATCTTGGCACCAGAGCTGTTTAATTAAAATCCGTTTAATCATGCGTCAAATGCCAAAAAACGACCCTCCCCTTTGTACCCCATCTGGTTTTGATAGCCAGCGTATTCCATTTCCACTGCTGGCAGTATTTATTGATAAAAACAACTCGCCCCATAATTTTATCTGTAATTGTAGCGTGGCGACCGAGAGAGTGAAATAGTCGGATTGGCTTTTTATGAACATAAGAGGGCGGGTGCAAGGTGTCCGATATGCCCTGCTTAGATTGCTGCCATATAATTCAAACTAACTGCCCTGGTTCCAGTCTATAGTTGTCCGGGGTCGGTGGACAGTCCGATCTGGATACATTAACGCCAAATTCGCGGGCATTAATCTTTCTCATTTTCGTTTATTAGTATTCGTTTGGATTGTTTTGTCGCTGTGGGGTGAGATATGAGATGTGGGGGTGGGGTCGGGGTAGTTTATCCGCCCTTGAATGGAGTCACCTTTTCTGCACCACTACCCGGCTTCCTATGTCCGCAGTGGTTGAGGCTTTGTGCCATTTGTCCGGATTTGTCAGTCGCAGAAACCCTTTGCAACTTTTAATTACCGACGTCCATTGGCGCGTGTCGAAATGCGCACGCACGACAGGGCACCATTCATCAAAATTTACAAAACACTACGTGCCCTTCACATCAAATACAACGCTCGAGATAAAGAAATTCCACATTTAATTGTCTTCTCTGATTTTTTTGTCTTGCAAAATGTGGGCTGCAGGGCAAAACTATATTGGCAGAAATATATTTGCAGTATGTTTGACACTCAGAGACGATGTGTGTGCATTTTATTACGTTATATAATTTTTCCAACTTCTATGTTGGCAAATGTTTTCAATTACGTGTAAAACAGAGGAGAACATGATAAAAATTAGCATTTTCTCATCTCGTGTGGGGGTGAAAATATCAGAAATTATTCGGATCACGATGACAGTTAGAGTCAGCAATCACACGCGTTAGCTGCCGCCATCTCGCCTCGGTACACAAACATAAATGCACAGTGCGAGAACATTGCACACGACTGAGACGTGCAAGCGGAGAGGGATAAAGCGAGAGGGATGTGCATGGGGACTAGTGGATTAATCGTCAGTATTCCACTTGCATTTTATCCTCCCAGCTCTCTGCGAGCGACGGGGGTAACTTCATTTCGATTGCTTCCTTTGTCGGCAAATATCCGTCTTCGGACGAACCAATTATGTGAACCAGTCAGCTATGTAACTGCTTTGTGAGTGCTCTTGCCGTTCGCACCACGAGCCCCGCGCGGCCGGATCCGAGAAACCAGCGTGTACGGGGCGTATGGGTACGTGGGGCAAACCGGGACACCGCGGGGGAAAAATTCCCCCGTTTTTGTCGTCGTCTGCCTGTGTGGGTGGCTGTCTTGACATAGTTGTCGCGGCCATCTCGACTCTGTCTGTCGCATTAGCGCGCTACTGCTGGTGGTCGACACTTGTCTCGCGAGCGTGTCAAGAGGATGAAGAGAATTGACAAAAACAATCATAAATTTACGGGCGCCTGCCCCGGAGAAGACTCGGGCGACAGGGGATGGGAGAGCTGGGGCAGACATCTCGCGGGAAGTGGAATGCGAGAACTGATGTCCCAGAAAATGACTGCACTAAATGAAACCGAAGTGACACATCGGTATCTAGCAGGTCACGTGACCCCCAAATGAGAATTCTTTTTGATGGCGGAAAATAACTGATAATAAATCACACAGCTTTTTGGAATAGGGATAATTAGAACAAAGATTAAAAAATAAAAACAAAATGTCGTTTCGATATCAAGGTAAAAAAAATGAAACTGGTGATGAAAGCTAAAAAGAAATATGTCATAATGACGACATACCAATAATGATGTCCATGAAGCCAAACGTCGTCAATATTATCGTCGCGATGTGGACCGGGAAAATGGCGAAAAGGGAGGGGCTGCCGCAATCGAGGTGATCCGGCAACGTCTAGAAAATTAATTCTGTTCCCATTGTCCGTCATATTTCAGAAAGAAAAAAAAACCGACAACACAATCCAAGACATTTTACATCCCGAACTTGCCCCAAATTTATGGAAATTAATTCAACCCGCGGTGGATAAGAGAATGTTATAGAACAGGCTGCGATCGGGAGTCCGCATGTGGCATTGAAACAGAGTTATTCGCCTTCGGAGGAAATTGGGGGTATTTTTCTTAATGGAATTGTCATTATTCCGCGAGAAAGCCTTTGTGTTTTGGTAACAGATCGCACCATCCCTCAGTTCGGGTAAAGGCGAACTGTCAGAATAACGGCCATAGTTCGCATTTAATCCACACCGTCCCAACGACAGGATATCAACCGCGTTGTCTGCCAGTTTGATAAATAATGTAGCATGTCATCTAAAGTCTATTTTCGTGAGTCGCTGATGCCTTATAGACACATTTAATTACCATATCATTTAAATGCAATATTGCATATGGGGATTTTGGGTGAATACGTGATTAAACATGTTGCAATGGTGCCATTAAAATATTGTATAGTAGGGCCTACATGTAAAAATACTTAAATACTACCCATTTGTGAAATGAATTAATGAATAAAATAACGCAAGCATTTGAATGACACATGAAATATTTCTTTATATGATTTCGCAACATTTGTAATTATTATCTGGGGCGTTACGCCTTGTCAAATGGTATCAGGTATACACACTCTCAAATGTCGTCCCATTGAACGACATGAATTGTTGCTAGACATTCTGGTGATGTTTCTTTTCATCCCCTGGGCGTGGAAGGGTATTCGTCGCACAAGTTAATGCTTCACAAGTATACGTCATTGCGGCCATTTGCACAATTAGAGTAATCGGGGTTTTTTTTCCTATTTGCCCTGCAGTCCCATCCTCTCTTTCTATACCTATACATGTGGAAATCATTTGCAAGAAAAATAAAATTTATAATAGTTTACAAGAAAAGAAGAAAAAAAACATTCGAAAATAACGTCTCCCAAATCGAGTCTACTCTTTTCTTGTAATTTTGACAAAACTCATTAGGATCAAAAGGTGACACGGAGCACAGAAAATTACATCGTTTTCTCATTCGACAAAAGAGAGACGTAGCAATGAAAAGATGTCCATTACGTCTTCTTATCTCGGCGGTCCGTGTCTCTTTTGTACAGTCACAAGAACGCCACCTGCTTTCCACATTCGATATATAAATCTCAGTCCCGGAATATCCACACTACAGCAAAGGTGTTTCATTAAACTTGTTAAATTGGCGACCCACTGCGAATGCATTAACACGTAATAACGTCTATGAATGCGATTACACAAAGCACATGCCATCGACTTTACAAACGTGCCAGCGTGGGGCCAGCGGGGCGGGTCATTGTGTGCGAACCCAGGCCGTCACTTCGGGTTAAACAGCTAGTATACACGGCGGGCAATCCTTATTTATCGCCCGACTTCGTAACACCTTTAACCCGCTACTCTTTAAATCTCGAATTTGTCAAGATGGGAAGAGTTAAAAGGTCCACAGAGAGCGTTTAACACGGTGGGGGCTTGAAATCGAGGAAATACCGGTGTCGGAGTGCCTTGACCGGGGTGGAAAGGGCGTCACCTCACTGGGCACTGGTGACGGAACCATCTGGCAACACACACGTAACTGAAAGTCGAGATAATCACACACTGCATCCCTTCGTGGTGACCAGTGTCACAGACCGGTAAACCTGGGATAACCCAGGACAGAGTTCATACATGTATGTAAAGGTGCTGTCACCAACACAGTATTTATTGCCATTAACCCCAACCGTTTTCGGAACACAGAGTGGGACATGTTCAGATAAAAATATGATTGAGAATAGTTGTTTGTTGAAATATGTCAACCAAATAGAGCGAAGCAGTCAAATTGATGATAAAACTCGTTGGCTCTCAGAGAATTATAATTTTATTGACTTAGATACAGTATTTTGGGAGGAATTGAAGTCGCCATAAAACGTTACATTATCGCTTTGTTTTATATGAGCTGAAAGAATTAATGGACCTAAAAACTACTGAACCACGACAAAAGCAAACCTCTATGAACTGTCACTGTCGCTACTGCCCCTCGTAAAACAACAATATCCAAACATTTACCACGAGACAATAACATTTTACAGCCACGATACTGACTGCCGAAATTCAGATCGAGTCCATCAGGTATATTAAACTGGAGATTATAAAAATAAAACCGTCGTCCTTTTTCGACTTGTTGAATTCAACAAAAAGACGAATTCAAGTGGGAAGTTGAAATACTTGTGGAGTGGCTGCGGAGCTTTGAAGGGTTTTCTTGTGGGTCTTAAGGGTTGTCTCTGAGAAGTTAAAACATTTCTCCGGTGAATAAGTCATACCACGAACAAAGCTACAATTTCTAGAGTTTCCGCCCAGAACGCTTGCTATTTATTAGTGGGACAGTTTGACAAGAAATGTGCCTGCCACTTGACTCCTCTATCGGGGTGATCTGTCTGTCCACCGTGATCACTGAACTGTTTTGCTGGCCCTATCCCGTCCAGTTGACAATCCTCACACTCATGCCCCCTAAATACTCTTGATCCTGCCTCTTATTACACGTTTACGGTAATGCAATACGTCTTGGTGCTTCGAAAATATCATACAGTAATCCTCAACAAATTAAAAATAGTGTACCACTATAAAAAACGATTATTATTTTGGGGGCGAAATCACTCGTACAAGTCGAAAGTCAATATATTCCTTTCCCTCTCTCTCTTTCGTGTTGTTTTCTGTTTGCAAGTCGCATATAGTCCTATATTGATTTAAATCTTGATATTTACAGTGCACGACCGGGGAGACCTCCAAAGCGAGCGACGATGGTTTCTCCCGATTCCTACGACAGTTTGAAAAAGGCGCGGACGGAAGGAAGTGATTACTATCCGCATGTGCCCAGCAGGATTGTGGGTAAGTCAGTCGCGCAGCAATGCAAGAGAGGGACAAAATCGTGAGAAATTTCCATGGAATGATCACAAAGTCACTTTACCCTCTTTCTTTCCCAAATGACCGTTCAAGTGTTAACATAATCTGCCAGTGAAAATACCATGCTCGCTAAACGCAAATAAAACAAACACCGTGATGTAAGGTGTTGCGCAACTCGTACAAACAGATGCTAATGACTCAATTAGGCGAAAGTGTAAACAAGGAACTGCTGTTGGAGCACCACGAATGTTTTCTTGGACCATTGTGATTGAGCTGTGACATGTGATAAGAATAAATTTAAGGGATTACGGTATTTTGTAACATCTTCAAATTCCCACTATCCCCTCCCGATGCATTGTATAACATGATATTACTCGAACAGGGCCTACACTTGAAAATTACACCATGTTATCTGCGGCGTCGAATATGATTGGACATTATGCAATAAATTCACTGCCTTTCAGCCAGCTCAATGGCGTGCTTGCCTCAAGATAGATACCATATAGGAAAATAAAAATTTCAACTCACGTGTCTCGCATGTCTGCAGGGCAAATATCCATGAGCAACATTGAATATCAAAGACAGCACATGCATTGCCTTTTGAATAACATTGTGTAATTGCATAACTTGAGCATCTCACATTGTCGGTACAATGCCACTTATAGATTTGAAAGAACATTCATAATACAATATTACACCAGCACTTTTGGTTACTTGTGATCCGATGCCATGGCCGATGAATTGTAGACGACACTTACATTGCATAACAAGGGCATCTTGATGGCCCTCGTACATTATATAGAGGGAAATGATAGGCCTCATATCAGTGGCGTGTCTTTGAAGACAAGAAAATGTACAGTTAAGGACTTCCCCGAAAGGCAACATGTTGGTACCATGGTATCAAATTAAATGGCACCATACTGTGACCGCCCGTTTATGGCGTAGAATTCTGTTTGAACCTGACACTGTTACGGCCATAAAGACAGTGATATTATAACACTGACAATCCAATGAGTTGGGTTTCTCAAATAAAATTAATTAAGTATTCATGACAAATATTTATTGTTCTGTGATGAAAATAACCTGAAAACTACAACAACGCAATTAGTAAATCTGCAGCATACATGTAACTGTAATTATATGGACACGGTTTGATTCCCGCCTCGCTCTCGACAGATCCCAAGAAGTCCGGGCTGTTCCCGAATGGTTACCACTTCCCGCCGTACCACCTGCCCTTCATGAGCCCCCTGGCCCACCCCGCCATGATGAACCTGGCCATGGCTAACCACCTCGGCATGCGGCCCGACATGATGCACGCCAGAGACGCCGTGCCCGCAGACCTCACCACCCGAAGGTATAAACCTATGACCTATATATACTCACTGATACATGAGTCAGAAATCGTCTATGGTTGGTTGTAAGGTAGTATTGATGTTCCATATTGGTTGTACATTGATATTAATCATCCCGACAGACCCCAAGAAGATAAGGTGGAGGGAGCTAAGCTGTCCGAGCACCAGGCCCTACCCCACGAGTCAGACAAACCACTCAACCTGGGCATGCCTAGGAGGGAAGACGTACGCCCGGACAACATCACTGGTCAGTTCTCCGACAGTTCCCATGCAGAACATGGAAATACGAGTCGCTCATATAGGGTCGTTCGTTCTTTCTTCCCCCAAATAGTCCCACTTGAAAATCTGACTTCTTACGCTGCAACTCCGTTTCGATATTTGAAACTTGAATTTCACCATTTTACAACCATAAAGTGTTAATATATATATCCGTACAGGGATGCCCCCTGGCACGCGGCCTGATCTGATGCCAGGAGGACAGTTTGTCATGGGACGGCCAGCCACACACCACGGACACGACGACTCCGAGATGGACGATGATCTCTCAGAGGAAGACGAGATGATCGAGACTGGTGAGTCATCCCGCTCTCGAACAGCATCCTTGCCCACCCCTTTTTCTCTCTTTGACAGAAATCATGTCTATTGTCTTGTGCCTACAAGTTTGAAAATCATCTTGGTTATTTTTCAAGACTGGTGGAGAATATTTCATTTTATTCTCACATTTTCAACAACCTAAAACCCTGAAAACTTCGTTGTTTCCGCCAAACAGATGAACTAGAGGGAAGCGCCCAGTCGGCCGATGACTTCCCGTTCAAGAAATCCCTAGAAGCACACGCCAAGAACCTGGGCATGCCGCTTCCCACACACCTGGTGGGCGGACCCGAGGGTCAGGGCAACTCCGCCGTGGAGACGCTCCTTATGAACATCCTCAGCCTCCTGAAGGTCGCCATCGAGAATGCCCGATTGATGGAAGACCAGGCAAAACACGAGAAATGTAGGTCATAGATTATTGTAGAATCCATACATTTTATTTAGAACGAATATATCTTTTGAACGAAATATGTAAGATCTATCTAGGCCTACATGTATCAGACATTTCTTCTGATTAGTTGGATCTGCGGTTATTCGTTCAGTGGAGTAAAGAGCATTCATTCCTTTGTGCGGGAAGCACTTGTGTCTCGTTGTTGTCGATGTTTTGATGATAAAAAAGGCTTAAGGCTATCATACATGTACGGTGTTGTCTGTTGAATGCCAGTTGATACAGGTATAGGCCTACTAATATTTAGACACTGATTCACCTGTCGCCTATTGATCTCTAAAGTTCCTGTAAAACGACACCATTCCCAGACAATTTGCTGGTGCCGATGTCGCACCTTGCCCACGTGGTTCCCTTCGATGACACCTCTAACTTGTTATTTACCTATTGTCGCGAGGGGTTCACACTTCGTTGTGGCACTGCCCACAATACACATCCTGTTGTCATCGCGAGGACACTTCCCATTTCCTCGACTCCAGTTTTTCTCCTTTTACCCGTGACACCGAGTCAGCTTTTTCGAGCATCTTTCCCACCATATGTTAACCTGGCCAGAGTAGGGCGAAAAAAGTCGGCTTATCGGGCATTGTTTATTGTTGCCGCACTGTTGTTGGAAAACGGAATAAAGAGACCAATCGACCTCTGCAGTGTCGCACATAGCACAGGCACGTGGCTATATTGTCGCGATTCTTTCTTCGCTTATTTGTACGACCATTTAAAGCAGAAGCAAGACAAGTGAATTCTGCCTGACAATCAGCGGTTTCTTTTGTCAACAAGTTGGATTGCCCGGGGGCTGACGGTGTGCAAGCTTCTCTTGAACAAACCCGATAACGGGATCATTTGTCTTTGATTGGGATTGTTTCGTTTTGTGCGGTACCTGACCGCGCATTGTTGGGCACTGCCTTACGGTGAGATAATGCCAATAGGAGGGAAAGAATCACAAATCACCATCGACAAAAGCGGCAACTGTCTCTTTTCCCGCAATCTCCTTGTGTGCTTGCTTTACCAATGCGAGGTACAATTGGGTTACTTTTTGTTGATTGTTCTTACCAACGGTAATGGAGAGTCCTTAGCCAAGGCACGACACGTTTTCAGATGGCCACAAATTCCCACAGTCGGGGGACGAGGAAAGGGAACAGAAGCTTATCGGGGATGACCTCGTGGCCAGGATGCCATTGTCTCAGTCAATACTTACAGTTTGCCCTGGGAATAGCAGTATTTCGGGGATCACTGTCTCCGGATGACGATCGTGATCTTTGTCGTGTCAGCAGATTATCTGAGATAGAACCAATGTGTCACTGTCTTCCTCTTGGAGTCCGCCTGTTATTTGCTCTGTGTCAAGTTTGCGAGGGATCCTTCCACGTGTCTCACCGCTCTCAGTGCGGCGGGTGTCCCCTCCTCGGACAATTCATCGCCGGTCCCCGGTGCCTCTTTCCGAGACGTCGCCCGACCTTTTTTCCCCGACCATGTCGGACATCCGGCCTCGCAGGGCTCCTTTTCTATTTACACGGAACGTCTGTCGCTTCCCGCTACTGCCTGCGAAGGGAAAGTTATACCCACTCAGCGTTGGTCCCACTGCGGGCCCCGCCGTCGGCAAATAACAATCGTAAATATTGTTCTGGCATCTGTTTGCACATGGGGAATTAAATGCGCATTGGATAGATTTCGGAATCGATCGGTGCGAGGAGACGAGGGCAAGTCGTTGAGCGGGTGTCGAGTCCCCTCGACAGTAACGTGGTGATCGACTGACTAGGGGCCCTCAACTGGCTCCTAGATCGCTTCCGTGCGATCAGTGGCAGTTACAACTCCGGGACAATTGTTCCCTCGACTGCAAATGGATTCGACAAACGAAACCCCTTCCATTCAATTGTCACTCTGCATGGGTGGCTCTCCATCAAGTGGTCTATTGGAGAGGGGGAAGTAAGAGACTCTCAGAGATGGAATTCTCGTCATTGCAATGGGCACCTGATTGCCACTGGCTGAAGCAATTCTCTTCTGACTTCTCTACCAGTCGTTGTACAATTCTCGTCCGTACTGCATGACTAGTTGTTGGGTTCTAGACACGGCTTGTGGTATTTAATTGTGTGCTAATAGTTCGTATCCTAGAAAATGTACATACATTGAAATATTTTTCATGAGAACTTTCGATTCCATTTTGCAGCCCAAATCCGATCAGAGATGCTGAAGGAGAAAGAGACGCGAGAGCAGATTGAGAAACAACTTGAAGAAGAACAGAAACACATCGGTTAGTCTACTTTTCTTAATATCTATCGCCATTTATTACTTTGCAAGAATTCACCTACAAGTATAAAGTATGGAAAAAAGCGTGGCCGTTGCTTGACCACAACCAAAATTTCTCCCATTGTCCCCTACCAGCACTGCTGACGAAGAAGCTGAAGCGAGAGCGCCGGACGGCGAGGCGCCTCCAGGAGCAGTTGGAGCAGACCGGCCCGCGAACTCAGTCTCTCCCACAGCCCCGACCCAGCAGTCACCAGGGCGCCGACCACGGACAGAGCGGCGAGGACGAGTTCAAGCAGGCACAGGAGGACCTAAAAAAACTTAACGGTACGTTCTCTTCGGGGGCTGGATGTACTGGGAAGAGGAGAGAATGAATTCAGTGCTGTATTTTTTGGAACGTCATATAATCATTCTGTCATTTTGGTTTTGCAGAAATTTCCAACAGAATGACTCCGACAGATGAACGAAAGAGCTACCAACAAGAATCAGAACCCAAACACGTAAGCTCTGGTGAGTTGGAACATGCAGGCGTACATGTACAGTGCCTAAAGTAACTAAATGGCTATGGTCAGTTCGTTCTTCATTTCTCAGAGTTTCAAAAAAAAATAACATTCTGGTTCGTGCCCTTTCCCCGTTTAGAACCATCCAGCACGACAGACGTACAGAATGCGATGGAATCCCTCATCATGTCAGCCCAAAGACTCCCCAGCTCGTGTCACGGCACTGCCAATGGCTACCTACACTCCCCAATCATCAAACAAGCAGAAGCCGTTTGAACAGCGGGAAGCTTCGCACTAGTCGGAACAGCTAACAAAGATGGCGGCCACACAGGAAGACGCCGTGTACGCGCTTATCTACCAAGGAAAAAAACTATGAAGGGATTTGCAATAGAGATGAAATCTAGCATCAGGGATCTATCTGCAGTCAATTGTGCATTTTATTAGTCGTTGTAATCGCTGACATAGAGTTCAGAATTGTTGCCGGAACTGCGAAATTCTGACGACAGAGAAAGACACTTAATATTCATGTACATGATGTACTAGATATTGTATCACAATTAATCTGGTGTACCATGATTGTGATACTTTATGTTAGGGATTTCAATGGAATTATTTGTGTTGTTCATATTGTAAGTTCTCCCTTGCACATTCAGGGATTTGATGTTTATAAATCTGAATGGACTAATAGTATCTGATCTACTTATATATGTTGTTCAATTCCACCGATCGCATTCCTATGTCAAATCGTGTGCACATAGTGATTATGACAATAAAACCATTTATTGCGTTGTGGAACCTAAACAGATTAATTATACCTGTGTACATATTACATTCAGTGTTTGAGCTGTGAATAGAAATGTAATGAAAACAATTCTGGAAATGATCAGATGAAAAACCAAGCTATGTCGAATATTTTGCTGGCGTTTTCAATTATACTATTGGTTTGTTAGCATTCGTGTATATAATCAGCTCATAATTGAATGTTTATTTCAAGCAACACACATGTTCGTTTTCACATATTTTAACATGTCATTATTTGCAATGGAAAACGTGTATTTCATGTATATTGGTATTGAATAAAATCAATGAAACTTTATATATTATATCATTGTTTATCCTTGAATCTCCATTTATCATGACAGAACCACATTCAAATCGAAAAAATATTGGCAAATACACAAGTAAATGACAATATCAAAAACCTTAGGCTGGCAATCAATCAATGAGCTAAGCGCAATGAGTGACGGTAAATTGATGAGGGGTGATTTGGACGCACGTGGCACATTCTTCAAATTATGTTGTTAACCAAAAAAAACAATAGTTACGAATTAACAGCAATGCTACTTTGTTTTATGTTTTCCTGCACGTTTGTATCCAAAGCACATTGAAATCTCGACCGCGATCTAAATGCTTACATTTATATTCATCACATTTTATACAATTTGCTCGGAAGGACACACCGCAGTTACACACGTGGCAATGATTATGTAGAGTTAAACAAATATATTTTGTGGATAAATTGTTGCGTTTATATGCATTTTGATTTGTACCGATAGCCAATTTTCATTTAGTTTTGCACGAACCAAAGCCACAGGCACGTGGAATTACTGACTTGATGTATCGTTTTCTAGTTTTGGATTGGCAAATGTACCAGGCACAGTGAAAAGTCATTCGCGTGTCTTCGAATAGAACCAAAACGCTAAGTCAACCAGTGTATGAAGGGCAGGGTCAAAGGCATTACCAAAACAAAAGCAGAAGAAACATTGTGAACTACGTGGCACGATTATGTCCGGGTGATGTTTGATTTCTGCAAATTAGAACTGTTGAATCACAATACAAGGCCTTGATCAAATGCTACAAACATCGGTAGATCTCTTCGGTAAATATCGGCCTCTCCACCGAACGTCGGCTGTGTCGTGTTCTGCCAAATCCGCTCAAAGTCGCCCTTGCATTCGGGGTTCCAATTCGTGTTTAATTGTTAAACAAGTTCGCAAACGGGCATTAATATTTTAGACATTTCAACCAACAAAGGCCACTCAGAATCACAAGATCGGTCACAAATATTTCTCTTTTTCCTGTCGTTTTAATCTAAACGCGGGGCACTGGACAAACAGGATTTGGCCGCAATCCAAACAAGGGGAGTCGCCCTGTTTTTCCCCGCTTTAATAAGACTGAAATATTAATGTAACAATCGGAGAAAGAGCGGTGGACTGGCCAGCGACTGTCGGACTGGGCCGGGGTATTGACACAGGCTGGACCACAGCTGCTGCATGGGACAGAGGGATCCTTGCACGAGGGGTGACCTCCGACTTACTTTGGGTTGAGTGCATGGTCTGCCTAGAAGTAGCTTTCGTTTTCTCCAAATTGTCTACTAAGGAACAATGCATATGAAACAAATGATGTCATATGATTAATGAAGTACCTCATGGTCTATCAGCATTTTGTAAACAATTAAGTCAAATAATGGACCACATATACGTTCACTTCAACTGAGTGTTTCGATGATCATTGATTTTATTTTAATTATTATTCGGGTGACGATATATGTTTAAAAGTCATGAACCATGCATATAAGATATATAAAAAAAAACTTTAAGAAGTTTACTTATAACTGAATCATTATGAAATAGTTCTTTCAATGTGTTGACGCGTGTTTAGCATCTATCATTATAGATTGCATGGCGCCACAACATGTCCGATAGAGACTCTCACGTATGTGTCAATTTGAGACAACCAGGGCACTCTGATATCACTGCAGCAGTTGAAAATCTGTGAATTTCTACAACTGTTTGCCCCAGGGTGACAGGCAAGCCCCGCCGGGGTCACACCCTACAAAGAACAAGTGTCACACGCCTAGATACAAGGTATTCCTGCCCGAATGTCTTCAACCCGACCGCCGACACATCCACCCAAGCGAATGATACAATTTTACGGTAGTTTTCCATGTGCAAAGACTCGAGTCTAAGGGTTCCTTTCGTCTTTTCACTCTTACATGAAAAGTTGTCGTTCAGTGGGCCCAGAAGTAGAAAAGAAAGGGGTGTGTTAAAGCAATTATTGAAACCCAGGACAGCGTCGGCACACGTCGGGAGACAATAACTTCGTAAATGGGCCACGAGGACTCACGGAAACATCCGAGTGATGTGTCGTCTGCTTCGGCTTCAATTTTAATTTTTTATTAACGTTTTTTTCTTTACTTTCGCCTCGCGGAGGACATCTGTCGTATGAAAGATTGTCATCACATGTACTACACACACACATGCAGCAGAACCTAACACGTGTTTCTTTTTTTCTCATTCAGCGTATATAATTTTGTCCACTGTGATATTTGTGAAGCGATGTGATTTTTTTATTGCGTAGGCTAATGGCGCGAGAATATTTGGGTCACGTGGCCCCATCTGCCTGTTTCCCGTGCCTGGCATTGCACCTCTTGTGAACTCGAGTTGGCAAATACCTGTGGGTCTATATCAAAACAACATCGGTTCTTAGGAGCCTCTAATATATCCTACTAATCCATTGGAAGTGAAGTTATCATATATTATGTGATATAATACATTATGGTATTGGTTTTCAACCAACAACAGGTCGTTGTTACAAACAAAAGCGGACTTATCTGAAGAATGAAACAGTGTGATAATGCCTAATGGCTGTTTATTGTTTCAAAGCCACTGTGCGTCGAATTAACGCAATGACAATGCTTCCTATTTTTCTTGGAAGGTCATCATAATCAGGCGGAATATATTATGTTATCCGACCCCAGGTACTTACAGGTTTACTTTGGATAGGCAATGCCTGCAGCGGGACAAATAAAGTATTACCTTTTGTACCGATGACGTAACGTTGTCTCTGTTTACCGACAGTAGAAAGGACATTGTCACTCATTAGAGACCAGCAGCCGCCTAACTTCTATTCTTCCAACTCTTCAATGGTAATTATCTGCCTGTATGACCACCGTGCACATCGCGATATTATGCTATGCAAGCAACACGCCCGGCTTTTCATTGGGAGAATAGCCCCCGCAGCAAACGGCATCCAAACCACTCTTCTCCACAGCTTGTGTCTGATTCAATTCCATTAGCCGGTCATTAATGGACTTATGGGTAACGTGTAACATCATATTTGTCGCCTTGTCGGGTGACGAGGAGTCATTTTCTGCCTCTGTGTGAAGATTTCATAATCCGTTTTGGGAGTGACGTAGTGAGATATGACAACAGGACGATTTTGCTGGGAGGAGTGGAGGGTGGGAAGGGTTGTGGAGATATTGGAGAGGCACCGATGGAGGAAAGAAGAGAGAGAGACGGTGTAAAAGACGTTTGTCGTGGACACGAGATGGTTTGTTTGACCCTGCGGTTGGTCAACTGCACTTCGTTCGGAGCAATGCCATAATCACAATTCTTCCAGTAGTTTTCCAAATCCACGATCGATGTATGTGTTCCGTTTTGTTAATACGTGAGCTTTGTAATTCTAATTGAGAAATGACCATGAGATACCTGTCTCAACACAATTAGATCTAATTTCCAAACATAATTATGCCGAAGTATTTTGTGTCACTTCAAAAAAATATCATATATGCACGGCATGAGTCCCGCCTTTTACAAGAAATATCACAAGTACATGAAATTGAATCTTAGAACATGGAAGACTTTCCCCCACAAAATGTGAATTGTGACACTATCGACTGACCAATTCAGTCACTGTCGGGCGTCGCTCACCACATTGTCTTGTCTTTCAATTTACTCAACAATTCGTGACAAAGCGAATGGTTGCTGGTAACTCCTGTTCAATAATGTGTGTTCCGCAACTAAGTGGTCTCGGTCAACAGTCACAACTTATTCTCGGAGAGCAACAGGAAATATGTCGTGTTCAAATCCCCGAGCAAGCGGTATTGGCCCAGGACAATAAGAACGTGCACGGGTGATGGGAAAGTTAAAGAAAACATAACATAATACATCGTGTCGCGGATATAATATCTAAGACGGTCGATTCCATTCATTGGCTCGCGAATTTGTGGTGGGAATTCTGTGGTCAAATGACATGGGATATTTCACGAAACCCATTTGTACAAGCAATGTACAATCCAAGAGGAAATGATTAATCAATGTCCATGAATGACATTGTTGTAACCGTTGTTAAGATTCATGTACACTTGTAGTTTTAATGTAGTTAATAAATGCCTATGGGAGATATCATTCAATTTAAATTGATCATGTGTACATGTACATGTACACGTTGAATACATTGAAAGTCAAAATTAAATATTTGGCTTTTTGTGAAGAACTCATTAAATTCAAACGGAATTCCATTATCTGAAATACACATAGCACGAATGATTGTCCGACCAGTGAGCAAGGCCATGACACCGGTGACGAGATCCAACAAGATTGTTTGCCCAAGTGACGTGACATCATTGTTGTTGTAAGCGGCCATCGAAATTTAATTCCGGACCGGAAGTGACGAGTTTGATTCTCACCCAGAACATTGTTTCAATCTTGTGTTGTTTGCGGCTGCCTCAAGCCATCACTCACGCGGAAATCCCCACACGACAAACACACGTGACAGCTCGGTGTGTTGTGGAATAATAATTGACTGCACAAAATCACTTCTGAAACAGTCCGTCATCGAAGTTTAACAGGAGCTTTTGAATGCGCGCATTCCTAAGTTGATTCTTGAATTTTGATGTAGATTATGAAAACTCCGAAGCATAACTGAATGGGATATCTTCGTCTGACACATAGACCTATTTTGGGGGACATTAAAATCGCACATTTACACAAGGATCTCATTCGAACAGACACTCTTCCTTTTCAGAAACTGTGGATTAAATGGTTCACACTCCAGCGGTTCAGAGAAAGGTGTAAACATAGCAGAAAAGCATTAAAAGTATGATAAATTGCATATCAAGATCGTAACGCTTTATCAAACGCATCAGCGGATACCAGCATTGCCGTCCGAATTCCTCTCTTCCAGTCCGTTTGGGTGATTATAACAGAAATTGGTTTGTCACCGAGTCGTTATTTAGTGACAAGAGAACATCGAATGTGCTGTACCAAACGCCGGCTGACAAGAAATCGCCGGACTGTAAAATTGATACGTTTCCAAAAAGCAGTCCTTTAGTTTATGATAACGTGGATTTGGCGTGAAATCACTCCGAAAATAACGGGGAAAGATGTTGTCCCCGCCGCCTCCCCTTGTCATGCTTTTGTATGATTGCAAGGAGGCGCGGAATTAGATTTCTGGATCAAAGTAGTTCTTGAAAGCGTGACAAAGTGTGGAAATAGACTGGTACAAAAGAACTGATGTGCTAGATGAATCAGTGTTGGCGGTACGGAGTCGCAGATTAGTTTTGGTGTTATGCGATGGACAGTCAAGAGCCGGGCAACACATCCATTTATCTCGTTGGGTTGTCCACGACGGACGGACGAATGGACTGAGGTCAAGTTATTACAGTGGTCAGTCGACTATGTAAGCAACTTATTGTTCTCTTCAAAGACACGTAAAATTACGATCGACGTCAGTCACTGACCAAATAAGGTATCGATTTGTTGATAGTGACAAACGTCACGCCTATATCTAGGGCGAAAGTTTTCAGAGACATTCACCCTCACGAAAGTTGCCGAACATTCGCTGAGTACAATGTCCTTCAACAGAAGGCGTTCACGTTCATTCACTAATTAATACGTGTATCTGCAAATACGTAGAGGTATTATATACATTTTTCCCCATTTAGAGAAGACGCCTCCGAAGGAAATAATTAATATCCGGTGACCAACTTAAACACTTCACAATGATATTTAATCCCTGAATTCACATGTTTCCATTGCATTGACCCTATTTCCGATTCGCAATCTCGAAGTCTCATTTCTAGCAAACATAAGCTGCAATTTTGTATGGAGACAGTGATTCATTTAGTGCGATCTCCCCATCTCATTGCCAGCAACATCACTTACATTCAGGTAAACAGCAAAAACCAATGGAATAAATATCCTGAAATGCATTAGACAAATTAATTTGTTGAGCAGAGACACTCGAGCCCGAAGCCAGGGATTAAATCGACAAAGGACATACGAAATGGTCGGGATTAAGTCGGGACTTATCTCCGCGTGCGACTTTCTTCCGCCTGCTTCTCAAACAGAGGATTTCAATCCACCGATGTTGATTCGGAGGAAAATCTTCTCGTCAAATTTAGCAAATAGGAGAATCGCTTTCATTGAGATGCTTTTTCGGAACTGAGCCGCTCTTTTGAAATGCAATAAGCCAGGACCCGACCACAACACGTCTGGCTGGCGGGAGCCGAGCTGGGGCTTCGATCTGGCAATGCTTCGGGAACAAAAGATGACACCTAGCTGCCTATTCCTCACAAGTCCAAAGGAAGCCCCGACCACGAGTTTAATGGAAACGTCATTATTGCCTGTCGCTTGTCTTTTGTCCGCGAGAACGATTAATAATCCGTTACGTCTGCTTTCAAGGAGACGGCAATATCCAGCCAGCCAGGCCATTGTAAGAAACAGGCAAGACACAGAGACAAAAATCGAATGATATTAACCATGTCTTTTTAATGTCCTCATTTACAAAAGCCACTAAGAGATAAGGCGGATGCAGACGGAATATGTAGGGTTTGATTTTGTTCCGTAGGTAGTGGTTTTTGACAATGGGTGCAGGAAGTGCTGGAGTATTAGCCACTTAGGCCTTTAACTGGCTGCGGACGCTGTCTCCGTCTTGCTCTCTGTCTGCCATTCACTCCTGAATATTTATGCTGATGAAATGCAAAGTATGGTCCTTGTGTTCCACGCGACATGTTTTGACCTTTTTGTGCGATGCTTTGTGGAAGATGGGTTTAAGGGTGAGCGATTCACTTCGTGAAAAATGGCTGGATTCCAAGTGGAGGATGCTAAACTCCGACGTCGTGTATCCGCACCGTCGATTCGTTCGATTATTCCCTTTCAGAGAGCGATGCCATTGATCAAGGCAGACGTGATTTAAGTCATTGTGATTTATACAGTGTAACTGTAAATGAGTAGCAACCGGTGGCAAATCTGCTGCTCCAATCAAAAGAAGGATGACACGTTTTTAACAGCGCTCATTCTCTGACATTAACGAACTTTGAATTAATGCAACATTGATTCTATGACGCGGTGGGGAGAAAGGCCTAAGTGGTCGGTGCTTTGGTATGGTAATGTACGCCACAATGCATACCTCTAGAAGCGTCAGACAAAACACTAATGCAAATGTATGAAACAGACGACGATTAACCGATTACTCCGAAGTGAATCCATACAAATGTCACTCACCAAAACAAGTCAAAGATTTATCGGAGAAAAAATTACTGCTGCCATTGTTCGTGTCTTCATGGAGAAGGGAAACAATACGAGTGTCTTTGTGAGCTATTCACCCGTAACCAGAAGCAAATAAGAGTTTGATTGTAAAAAAGGGAATAGTTTCACCTTTACAATCCAACTCAAATTGGCTACAAACAAAAATAAGTTAAAAATCGAAAAGAATTAACTTTCAAAAACATGTTTCGTTATCATTGTGTCTGAGTTTTTTCAACACTCATATGCATCATCGTTATAACAAATAAAAAGAGCCCCTGATCTAATGAACATTATTTTATTTAAATAGTGTGTTATTATTATCGATAACTTCTTATCGAAAACATCACAAGCACGCAGTCTAGTTGTTTCTAACAGTATTGTATACGGTTTGTGGGCAATAAAATTTAAACATATGCATTACAAACAAACTGGTATTAAGATCACGCCGTGGTGTACTGAACCGTAGAAATATAAATGCTACAATAGAGAAAGCTTTGGTATTTTATGCCCATTTCAAGTATCATCTGGCTGCCTAGGTAAATCATTCACAGCGACATGAAACATCAAAACTTGGAAGCCAATGAAACAATAAAATATGGTATTTTCAGAAGTTTATAAACCATTAAAAATTGTCGTCACGTCCCGGTGTTGACTCAAACTGCGAAATGAATTCCGACGGTCGGCTTTGATATTTTCTTAAACGGTGTCTGGTAATTTGTGTTCTGAGTTTCACCATGTTTGAGTGAAAGTTATCATTTTATCTTGACCTTCGATGAACTGAGACAAATGATGCACCACCCAGCCCTAAAGGGAATAGGGACTTGTCGTAAACCCATTCGTGATGTGGAGTAACAAATACTGTCGCGGTCGACATATATACATACATACTGTCATATTGCTGTCATACACTGTTTCATATTTGTGCTGGCTGAAGAGTTGTTCAAACGCACGCGGACGATATTCCGATGGTCTAAGAGGTCATTATATCACTGTCTTCTGTTTTATTGGAGAACCACCCTTGCATGAAATCGTTTCCATTCTTGAAGCAGTCTTCAAGGCTTAACGCATAAAATATTCTCATTTCATGTTAATATTTAAATTCAATGTTTAATCTGAGGACATCAATTTTATTTGGGCTTGACATAGACATTTTTTATGTTTAGACCCGTTTTTGGTTGAGAATGAACGCGGAATCTTGTCACTTACGACTTGTGACCTCACGAAGGCGGGCAATATAACCGGGCAATAACACCCGGGCCATATCATGGTGTTATATCCGGAGTCATCCGCGGTGTAAATATTTGTCTTAGGAAAAAATAGTTCCTAAGGGGGTGAAACCGAGTGGATTCTTGCCATTCAACTTGCGGACTTTAAATATACTGAAACGAGTTTTATGCGACGCCAGTTGGATTTGAAGACAACTTGTGGAATAGAAAGCCATGCAGCGGTATTGACAAAGGGAACGTAAATAGTTCCTCCTTAATGCACACACAATAAACATGAGGACAGAGAGAGGGCTACAACTCCTACGAGCCGAGACAGACCACGTATACGTGTACGTCTGGTGTCGTACCGTGCTTGGTACGCGTGGCTCGTGCAGACTTAGAAACAGATAATTACCAGCAGGAGTTATTTTCAATTACAAGTGTGTGTAATGACAACCTTCTAAGAATACAAACTTAGAATACAAACTTAGAAAGTATTTTTTTTTTTTGCAAATAACACTAAGTCCAATTACATTAGTTGAATACAACAATTATCGTTCCTTTTTTGCAGGAGTTGAATCATCATGACAAAAAAATTTTACACATGAAAAAACATATACGGTATTGAAGATAAAATATGTCCTACGATAACGATATTCTCGATAGTAAAGACGTATAAATACAGCAACAATAATGATTGTTTCTGATGTCTTTTATACGGAGCCCCTAAGGGGACATGCAGAAAATTAATTTAGAATGACCACTGATTATTTCGAGCGCTCGAAATAAAACAATTCGAGCGCTCGAAATATTATTTCGAGCGCTCGAAACAATCAGTGGTCATTCTAAATTAATTTTCTGCATGTCCCCTTAGGGGCTCCGTAGTTTTATGCCGATGACATCATAAAATAATGCAAACTTATCTATACAGGCTTTGTATGGAATTACTTTTAAATCTTCAAACACATGTTTAAACATCGATCGTTTTTACATTTTACATAAGTATTCCAGGTATGCTATTGTGATAATGTTTTCTATGCATTCGGTATTATCTTTAGCCTCCTCTTATTCACGCTAGACACCAGGCGAATTCTAATGAATCGTCTGAATGAATGTAAATTATAGTTTTTGGACAACTATTTCTGATACCAAAATACATAACGAGAGATTTATTATGTATAATTTCTGCTCATACCTAACGTTAGATTCGGAAATCTAATTAAGGCAGCCCTGTGCATTGGTGATCATTAATCTCAGAAAAGTTTCGTCATTGCCAGAAACTTAATCTTTTGGAACAATCTATTCGATCATGGTAACATTATCAATCCATTATAACGAAAAGTGACCCTTTTGTTGTGATTGAGAGCTTTGATATTATATGTGTTCTGATTGAGAGCTCCGGTATTATAGGTAGGCCTATTCTATGTTGTGATGTCACGACCGTGTGCTTCCTAAATACGTTTCAAACCCCGAGAACCTGTCCCAGCGAGTTTGTGCCATTGCATTGTCCATTGACCGCGTTACAAATGACGTACCTAGCTTTAAGAACTCCCGCCCATTGCCTTAAGCAAACGACACAGTGGTTTATCCACTAGCAAGGACCAACGACACCGTCCGCTTCCTCAAGGCATGTGACTTCCCCCTGTGACCTATATCAGACCATATATATGCTAAGAGGTACTCCTTTCCATTTGCAAACGAGACAGAAAATTCAACTTCTAAAAGCACCCAATGCGTTTACGAGCTCTCCGATTGTGACATTTTACGGGCGAATTCGGTCTTCTTCTCCTTTCCCCGATGGTCGCTAACTGATGGAACCCGTTTCATCCGGGTCTATGAACATAAACTTCAAGTCTAATGGACTCTCGCGGATTAGCGAACTCACTGCAGCTATCAGAGGCAGCCTCCCTCACAGAGCGAAATTAATCTTGTTTCGATGAATATTCCACATTTTTCATTCTAATGGCAGGCGGGGACAGCTATCCGTCCAGATAGCGCCCGCGCTAGCATATGGTGCGGGAAAATGCGTCGAAAAGTGACTGTTTTGGCCATTTGCTGCGACCATTTGTGTCGGGGAGGGAGAACGCCCCGCTCGTTCTGAGCTGGCTCTCCTCCCCTGGTCGCTTCCTTCCCAGCGGCGTGACAGCTCCGCGCAACTTCCAAACTCGGAGAATCTAATTATATCAAATGGACGAACGGAACACAAGACAAAATAATCGGCTTTTCCCCATTGTCTCGGGACCAGTGAGAAGACTAAAAGGTCACAACGGGAATGGAGTGGCGTGTCGTAGCAGTGGAGCGGCGCTGCCTCTGTCTGCATGGGCGTCACTGGTCCCTCGCAAACGTCCGACGGGAACGAGTTGGACGGGTGTCTATTTCAGCCGGCGGGGACTCAGTGGGTGGCCGGTCGATGCACTCCATGTAGTGGAGTCCCGCCCGGGTTTCGAGTCGGGGGACACTTGCCAACCGGTGTCAACAGGGCGAGATTATAGTTTTGATTCGGCATCGGGGGTTATGATAGCTGGGGATGATATCGATGGCGGGTAAATAAGCGAGTTGACAATCCAATAGTGGCCCGTCGTCCCCAGAGAAATTCTCACTCGCTCATAAATAAGCGAAATACTTCTGGCTGTTCATCTGAACAATTTGTCTATCGTGACCTCGTGGGACGATATTCATCGGCAACGCTCGTAGGCGCAGAGCTATAAAGTTGGCCCTGTATAGACATTTGTCAGACTGCTGTGCAAAATAAATATATTTTCTACAGAACCCACTGGTGTTCTAACTTACTTATAGACTGACACAAAAGATATTGGCAATATTTCCTAACATAGCGACGACGAATGCATTGTATGGAGAGGAGAGTATACATATGCGGGAATATGTTTAAGCCTATATAAATACAGGCCTACCTGATTTTACACGTTTCCCCCCATATACAGTGTCAGATAACTTATAGTGACAGCGTAACAAACTGTAGGGAACAATAGACGTCGAACTGTAGTTCGTCAGGCAGATCTTCATCATCATAACGTTCGCTTACTATGTTATCCATTGAAACCTTTTTGAACTCTCTCGTCGACATTGGACCATGTCATGGTCTACAAAAGGTCCCCGTCTATTGGTCATGATTTCTTCCAGGGGGGAGGGGATAGCACACATTTGGTTGAGAATCTGCGATATCCAATTGGCGTTGACTTGGGAGCCAACCCCCTCCTCATCTGCTCAGCTTTTGACAACTTCGACTGATTTTGCAAACAAAAAACGAAAAAAAAAACGAGAAAAAAAATAATGAACTCTTGCCCCAAGATAATTTGAACGTGTTGCCCATGCAAGTCACTCAAATATTGTAAGGTGCGTCACTCAGCCTACATATCCCGTTCGATATCGTAAAAAAAAGACCCACGCGTATAACTTTATATATCTAGATAAAATATATCTATTTATTCATTTCAGTCGATTCACTTTCCCGTGTAATTGACACCTAACATTCATTAGCAGTTCATGAGTAGGCATCTTCCACGAAGTTCAACAAACTCAAAGGGAGAATAAAAATATTGACAGAATATTTAGGATGTATTTAGTCATGATGTTCACATCGGGTGTGACAGTTCCTGCCAATTTCTATAAATACGTATCATATTGCGTGTGTGCGAGTTAACTTGAACTGGAACTCTTACGTCGCCAAGAGTTGATGCCCATTAACGAGGCTTGATTCCATGAAACTCGAGAATACAACAGGAAAGAGCGAACCGCCCGCTCAGCGGAGCTGTAATTTGAAATGTGCTACAAATTCAATTTAAACACTATCACTTTACGTAATGAATCGAATGTTCGTCCTCTTACAAGTGAAATGTGTTTTAGGAAAAAAAACGGTGCGCTGATATTGACCCGGTAGGTTGAAAGTCGTAAGCGAGTGTTCAAGTCGCAAGTCAGTCGCCGTGTGCGGAACCCCGGAAACAGACAACGAGGCAAATCCACTCCTACCCACAACTTCCTGGCAAGCTGTGCAGCTAAGGCACTAACGTTTCCATAACGATCTAGCCAGACTTGGACTTCCAGCTATCTCTATCCAATTTGAGTTTGGAAAAACGAAGAAGATTTGATTGTGTAGGTCAGATCAATTTGTCGTCGTAAGCAAGCGGTGTTTCCGAAACACGGAGAGATTTGTCATTGCCAAGGGAAGCGTTTTACCGACGACTCTTGTTTACAGAGACATGACTGTATGCGAGTTTAGCCACTTTTGACATCGATTCTCATCGTATTACTCAACAAGATTGGTTTTCTGAAACGTTTGAGAATGCTTGAATCCATCAAACCATCCACTGTAATTAGCACATAAATCCACAGCCCCGACTCTAATTGGACTGGACACATGCTTCTGTTTCTCGATGTCTATATCGGCTTCAGGGTTTTCTTCCTTCAAAAGAGGCAAATACAATTACTGCGATTTCCGTGTCGCCGTGTAGTTTGTCAGAGTGGTAGAGGTCTTGTTTTCGCTACCAATTACGGAATTCCTCAACGTTCGGAAACGACCGAGTCTCGTGGCAGCGAGAAGACGCTTGCCGCCCATCTCTCGCGAGATCCTGTCGCCAGTCACGTGACTGGACCGCTTTGTTGTCAGTCGCCGTCCATTGAGCGCCAGTCACCGTTCTTGTGTAGTCCATTCACAGAAGCCTCCCGTTTTCTCTGGGATCGATCGCCATTGCCAAATGCGCTTCAAATTAAAGTTACAAATAGAGATTGCGACAGCGGATGACGAACAATTGTAAAGTGGCCATTTCACTTGACAAATCGTCCTGCAGAGTGGAAGGACCACGATCATGAGGGAATGCCACATTGCCTCGGTAATCGGTGCTTTAATGGCTGTTTATTCGCCTGTCTTGTTGAGTTTAACAGCAATCCCTACCGTCGACTTACATGACATCGAGGTCTTTTTATGTCTCCACGATACCCTTCCTCTGTGTTTCTTCGTGCAGCGGTCAAAACTGGTGGCTGTCTGCTAATCTGTACCAATTAGTTCCACAAATAAACACGTGGCGTATATCTTTTTAACCACTGGCTGGACTATTGTAGAATAAGTCCTGACGTTGCCCAGAGTAAAATAAATTTAAAAGTATGAAACACACAAATTAGACGCGTGCCTCGATGCTTGAACATGATTTGTGTCGGCAATTCCATAGGAATCATACTGGAGTCAACACAGCAAACTAATAAGCAACAGTATTAGTAGCTAATTTATAATAATAAAACTCCTAATTAAAACCGCATTGCGGCTCCGTAATGTAAAATCGAAGACATATTGCGCTCGGTTTTTACGCTGCTTTCACAGATGCGAAGTGACAAGAATTACGACTGCGGATGAGGTTTTGTTAATTTCTCATTCATAGATAATGGGCGAATTAGTGAAATAAATACCGTGGGTTGGCCGGCGGGACGGAGAATGGGGCATTAACAGCGCTAATTCCAGGTGAAAACTGTTTCCCGGCAAAGGAGTAATTAATTCTGTGGCTATTGTCCCGCCTAAGAGCGCACTGACGCCTGCGGTCCGTTTATCATAACGAAGATGACACCGAGCTACGCCTCGCCTTTTGCAAATTCGTCCCTGTAGCATTGTCGGACCTAAAAGATGAGGGCAGTTTTTATTAAACAAAAGCATCAGTATCATCACTGTTGGTTGTTTTAGTGGCAGTTGAAGCCCCCGATGACTGATCATGTAGCGATGTTGTGAGTTCGGCAGATCGTCAGTCTCTGTGCTCACTTGGACTGTGATTGTGAAATCTCCGCCTTGCCACTTGCAAACAAATGTTCTCAAGAGCGCATGAGTGAATAGGCGTTATCTCCTGCAAGCCGCGTCTTCTTGTCATTTGCCAGTGTGAAATACAAAGGGATGCGAACGCTTTAACTATTGTATAAAAGCAACACTGCGTTGGAATATCGACGATTAACCTTAATTATGGAGCAAGAACAAAAGCTGTGAAGAGGCTCATGGCCCTCCCGTGCAGATGCTGGGGCAAAGCTGATAACACGTCGTCTGCCTTCTCGAACGCCACCACGCATTACCATATTCAAATAAAAGCCAGAAATTACATTAATCACGACGTCATTGCGAACAACAATAAGATGAAGCACGGTGATATGAGAGGAAGGGCGTGACCTTCGCCAGAATTTGCTGGGCTGTCATTGAAATAGTTTGTTTGCAGTGAAACGAACGCTCCAGCAACCGCAAGCTCGGATTCTCCACCAAATCTGAGGGATGACCAATATCGGATTCTACACCAAATTCGAGAGAAGTTGATTACCAACTGCAACAATGGAAACAGGCAATTTCGTGTTGTTACTTCGACTTTAAGTGTACATCGAACGACAAAATTACACTTTCCATTTCTAGATCCTTAATCCTATGAAATTAGTTCGAACTTTCTACAATCATTTCATGACCTTTGAGTATTTCAGCGAACTAAATGAGATAAGTTCAAGAATTGTGCCGAGTTCAGGGGAACCCTTCTCAATAGAAGTCATACTCATGAATTCAAAAGAATCACCCGTCGCTCGCATGTTTGTAATGTAACGTCACATCGCTTAATCAGAAAGTTGTATAAACAGTACTTCTGAATAAATAGAGCTGTGTGGTCTCCGAACATTGATTCCGACCCACGGGGGTTCGAGGTTGAAGCAGTGGTTACACCAGAGTGACCAGAACAAACTGTCGACAACGATTCAGGCGTTCAAGTTTCAAACGAGCGACTCTTTCATTGAGAGAAGCCACGCACCCTAAGAAAAGTTCTGTCTTCAGAAATATAAGTGTCTCCACTTGTATATAGACAGACAATGGCAATCGATGGGAGTCTCGAGTCGAGAGAATACCTGATCGAGTACACGACTCGCCATACCAATGGGATGTAAATATATTAAACGATTATCTTAATGGAGCGACATCCGTTTTGTATTCTATGTCCGTAAAAGGGCCCACTGTCACACGTGATAAGCGTTTTGTGCGCGAGGGGAAACTGTACATGCGCGTTGGCCCCAAACGGTACACACAGTTTGACATTCGCATTATAATCCGGGCGGAGAGATCGTAGATTCAATAAAGAGCTGGCGACTTCCGCTCCTATCGTTGTCCAATAAAGCCCTGACAATGCATTCATTTTAATATGGATACACAAACCGATTTCCCCGCAAGAAGTTAGCCGATCTTGTCGTGATTCCCGAGGCGAGGGTGGATGTTTGCCCACCGTGGTGCAGGTGAGTTGCACAGCCGGGCGAGCAACCTGCAATCGACCGTGACATGGGTGTTGACTCTAACGGGGCCGATATTGTGCCGATTTACCGGCATCCCGTCGGGATGGACAGCATCCTGGGAACCAACTAAACGTGCTCAACAAATGATAGAGGACAGAATGTCTTTTTATCTTCAGTTCACCGTTTCGTCTTGATCGATTGGAAGTTTCTTTTGAGAAATTTGCATCTGTATTTAAAGATGAGAAGACAATTTATAGAGAGACATGCCAGAGAGTGGATGTTGGGTTCTTAAGCTTTTCTTACTTCGGCGTATGTGGTTAATCGACTTAATTGTCAACAAGATAAAAACAAAATCTTGAGGCGACATGACCGACGACGAATTGCGTGTCTCGTTTGATTTCTGAATAAATGTTGACCTAGGAATCGATGCATGAAACACCTCGAGTATTCTGTTACTATTTATGGTCAGAATGCCAAAGAAATACCACTTAAATATGTCGATACTCGGGCAGTGTGAGATAAATAAATAGCAATATTGAAGAAAAAAAACTGGTGAAAAACCTTGCCCCGGTAAGACGCCCATCGTGGTCATTTGGAGCAATTCAATTCCACGGGGGAATTCTCGTCATAACGCGTTCGAAACGGAGCAAAATTGCTGAGAAATGATTAAGCGACAGTCACACTAATACGAACATGGTTCGATAATATCGAGAAATTATTCGAGAAAATTAAACCAGGTAATAAAATCTAAAAAAGCAAGTGGATTCCGGGGGATTTATATATCAGTGCATTGAAATCTCATCGATAAAAGGCGACTAATATATTTGGGAAATGATAGGCATTTACACGTATGGACGATATGATCATACGTATAAATATATATGTCCATAATAATTGTTATTCCGGGCTTCACAAAACAACTGTTACGAGCATATAGGCTAGAGGGTTGTAAGTTATAATGCAATCATACATGTATACCAAAATTAAATTTGATCTTCAATTTAATACGTTTTGCCTCATTTGAATTAATAATTTAGATAGTAATTATTTGTAAAATAGGTCTGACTGACTTAATTGAGATCAAACTCGCAAGTGTAGCCATATTTTTAAACATCATAAATTCCCCTATAAAACATTTTCCATTAGAAATTGAAAGCTTCCGATCAGTCAATTCATAAGCGATATATATATATTCAAACAGGAAACAATATCACATTTTATTATATGACGTTGCTGCCTACCGTACGCTGATTGGTCGAAACGTTGTCACGTGAACTCCCATAAATTTACGTATTTCGGCTTCGCCTCGTACCATATGATTTTTCGAAGTGCCATTAAAAGTGATAATGCACTCAACCAAACCAATTTGTATAATATAGCATGTATGTCAAGTGGTGTCTATACAGAACCTGAATGGTGTCATTTGATTCTGAATACAACATTAAGTTAATGCCATACGTGCAAGTATTGAACACTACATGGTTTCGACAATGTGCTTTGTTGTACACTGACAAAAATAAAATGCGTACATGTAGGCTACATGAACATGTATGTATTGTTAATATTTTACAATTGAATTCGTTTCCAATTAATTGCACCTGCAAGTGATAATTCAGAGCACGGAATTCAGTAATTTTCATTCCATTGAATGTACCTCTGTGTGTGTAGGATCCCCGAACATGTAACTTCGTTTGTTCCGTGCCATGGTGTTTGCGTGACGCGGCTCCTGCCTCTGTTCAGGCTTCAGGATGTCGCATTTTCCTGAGTTGTACAATTAGTGCAACTCTCCACGACATCTCTAAAGATCTCCAGTCGTAAAAAGAACCAGAGATATGACGGTTGGTTGCCCTTTTGTCTCCGTTTATGTCTCGACTTTGGCTGCTCGCCGCCCGTGAACCATGTCGTAGTACGGAGGAGGAAGAGTGCCATGTGTTGTGTAGATAAGCAAAATTGCACCACCAGATCTCGAGCTTGAAAGTGGCCTCGAGTTCAAAATGGCGAGATCTCGAGTTCAATACGTCGAGATTTCGGGGTCAAAAATTGAGATCTTGAGTAGGAAAATGAGTGGTCTCTAGTTGAGTTGGGTATATATGCCCATATAGGTTAATCACATGAAAACTAACCAGCATTATCAGAGCTTCAACCATTTCCTCGTGATTGTAAAATAAAGTCTGTTTTACTACTAAAGCCCGTGTGAACAACTGTTGGTTTGTCATTACTGAATGTAAAGTACCGTGACGAATGAAGTAAGACATGTAGGCCTACGTTGTTGAGGACTCCACGTCGAACGACTTTCAGTGCTCAACAACAAGGTTGTGTTCATCTGAATTTGTGCAAATTACTCGATAAAGATACTTGGAAATAATGTTCAAATTCTGAGGGAGTCATGTCAGATCTTTGAACGTTAATGTTACATGAACTTGACACCAGACGAAGCCAAGTTCTCACATTAAGATTATGGTATAAATATATATAATTACAACACTGGAGGTTATTGTACAGTACTTAATAATATTATGAGCATAAAGGCATATCTGGAGGAAATGACCTTCAATCTTAACTCATTTGAAATCCTGAGTAAAATTATGCGTGGACTCGAATTTTTAGGCCTAATTCGAGTATCTTTCAAATCGAGATATCGACTTCCATTTCGCGATCTCGACTTTCTGTCTAGAGATATCGACTTTGAGCTGCTGTAATTTTCCCTTGCTATACATGACACAAATGTTCCTCCGTACAAGTACGTGCGTGTTATCGGGATCGCACGCACGGGTCCTAAACGTTCCGCGGTGGTTTTTATTCTGTCTCAAAACTTTAATAGCGGACACTCACTATTCACGAAACCGGTAGTAACTGGTGGACGTAACATCGGGACATTGATTCCGGCGCTTTCTGCATACCAACAGGGCGGATATCCCAGAGGGTCTTCCTCCGGAGCAGGCCACCCCGCGACAGATGGAAATAAATAAGGAATTCTACCGACAATCGACGAAATTTTATAACAAGCAGAGCTCGTGCTCATACGAAAGAACGGATGCGTTTTGTGCGAGTCGTTGTTTTTCCATGGTCGGTGGGTATCTCTCTTCGACCGAGGATTATACAATCGATTAATAAGTACCGATGTTGGCCGTAAAAAACGGCAAATTTATGAGAAGTGTCCTCGTAAAAATGGGAGAAATTACTCCGACTGTCATTAATCTGAGGGGAGCGGGAAGTTGACCGATTTATGTCCTTGGACGCCTCGCCACGAATGCCTGATTCCTCGGACTGGACAGAGCGAGATACTCCGATATTCTCGGATCGCCTTCTTCGCAACAGTAAATCTTCGTTTCGGTCGGACAGAAGAATTTCATTTTCTTCAAAAGACGTGGGGACATAAAACAAATCATCTTCCAATTGTACGGCTCTGCCTTTTGATTATGGCCCGGGGAGTCACGTAAATAAATCATGTTTCGCTGGCAGCTAGCAATGCTCGATAGAAATGAAAATCAACAGATGCCGAACGAGACGGAACCCTCGGACGACACGGCCTCAATAACGACATTGAACCCAGTGTTTAGACGACGGGCAAGTCGCACAAAATGAGCAAGTTGGGCGGATAATGTTGCCAGACCGAACAATATTACAGAGATGGTATTGTGTTTCATTATTGTGGCCAGTGGACTGGACTTCGCGAAGTGGGGTGTGAGGAGAATAAGATATTAGACCACGAGCTCTTGGTGCTAAATCTGACCCTCACCATGCAGTCTTGCAGTGGAAGATGATTCTGTTCTCAGCGACTAAGGATTCATCGTAGATCAGCGCGTGACGTTATAGTTTGTACGATTCTGAGTATATGATGGAGAATGTCGGATTCTCCACCATTCTTGTCTATGAACAAGTGACTCCTTTCCCTCAGATTTACTTTCACTGTTCATTGCGAACAAAGAAAAAAATGACTTAGAAACAAACTGCATCATGTACTATGAACATGCTGTGACTAGACATCACATAAATAAGATGGCACAATTAACGGGCACATTTGGAAAACTATTAATTACGAAATAATGCCCTTTTTAAAGGCACCATCAACGGATTGTAACATACAAACTGGTGCAATCATTCCGACACTAATTAATTAGTCAGGCGAAGGTAAAAAGCTCCATTACATTCGGCAGGTGTTTCACTCTTCCAGCGATTTGTTGGTGGTATTTTGTCGTGATGGTTCCATCTCTCCGTGGACGGGGGGAGCTCCAACATTTTCATTAACTTAACTGGCTGTTTTCATCATTTCAATGGCACATTGTTAGGGGTCAAACGGCGCATTATTCCCCGCGAATGGGAATGATTCTTTCATGAAGTCACCAGTGCATTGAGGAAGAGCACATCTAACACATACGTCGGCTCTGGGACCCATGAGGAACGAACTATTATGGTTATTGTAGCTAAAAACTCTTCCCTAATCCGAGCGTCGAAGTCCCGACATGAAATCGACGTGTTTTATCTGTTTGTATGTTGTCGAGTGTGTGACCCACGCGTGGTCCAGGCCGGTCGCGATCTGAGGCGCGACCGGTTTCATGTCGGCCACAAATGGTCCGCTTCCATTAGTAAAAACCCCGAGGACTGAGGCTTGATGACTGATGGACGACGCTATTGACACCGGGACCCGGCGGATGAGAGCACGACCGAGCACAGTTCGAGGGAGATAAGCCCCCTCGCGCCCCCGTGAAACACAGCTTATACAGCCAGATGTTACCAAGGTGTGATGAGCTCTCCTCACCCCACTCCGTCCCTCCACTTACAGCCCGGGGCCCCCGCCCCCACCCCTCAGGACGTGAAAATGCCCCCGACCCCCCACTCATCCCCAGCATCTGGACCCCCACAGTCCGACAAAAGGATCCCCCAGCGCCCGGCAATCTGTCTCGCATCCATCCACTGAAATTAAATTCGTCGAAAAAAGATGGGCACGGAGAGTCCAGTTTAAATAATTGGCAGTATTTATGAATTATTTAGGGCGTATCATCCATGCGAGTGTCAAAGCGATGGTCCTTCGCTCAGATGACGCGGCTGTAAACCTAACAAATCTCGGGCCAATATACAGGGAATAAATGCTCCCAGGCCAATTGAGACAATAGCGACAATATATGGCCCATTCGGTTTGCTCTTCCCATTTTTATTAAATTTCATGTGGGTCATTTAATGGTATCGCGGCTATTAAAAGAAGTGGTGTCCCGACATCGGCTACAGTTAATGAACGACAGAGCTATTCCGCGACCTCTGGTCCCCAGTGGACTCGAACGCAGCTTTCGCCAGGGTTCATCCACTAAAATATACATACATTCTCCATTGTAAAAGGACACATTAGACGCGAATAAACATATATTTCCCTGCCTTTCTATCGCACTCGATCCGTTTTAGCACTTCGTAGCGAGGTTCGGACAGTTTTCGACACGACCGCGGTCAGCAATGGAGATAAACCAAGATACATCAATGCCAAAAACTACTGGCTAGAGACATACATCGCTCCCATTCCATTAACACGGTCACTCTATCCAGTAAGCTGCCATACACAAGGGGGAATACTGATCTAATCACTGCATCGCAAAGTTTTAATGGCCAAACAATACAGTCGATTTGAATTATGTGTGATAGTGGACATCTAGTTTTAATCCAAAATCAAATTACGCAATTTTAGAGCGCGTTGCTTCATTTGGGAAAGAATCATGGCCTATGAAAATGATGTCCTGGAACTAATTTTGAATCAACACTTTGCTGGACTTGAACCTGTGAATACAAACTTGGCGCTAAATCACAACACTCCCTGAGCATGTCTTTATAAATGTGTTCTCGCCAGTGCCTGGGTGTATCATTTAATCAATCTCCATTTTTGGTTTCGAAGATGAGCGGTGAAAAGTTCGCGTGTCGTCTGTTTCACGGGCGGAACCAGGAGACGCGCCTCTTCTCGCGAGATGAGACCGGTCAATCACGTGACGGCGCAGTACCTCCGGCAACAGATGAATGGATAGTTACGCCGCCGGCGGTGACTCCCGTCGATTATTAATTTGTGAGTTCTGTTTTCATCCTGTTTTTGCTGAGAGAGAGAGAGAGAGAGAGAGAGAGAGAGAGAGAGAGAGGCGAACATGATTCTTGGCAGGACACGCGATGAATCTTTCTAATTCAACTGGTGTCTGCGGAATATATGCTCTATCTCCGTGGACAGACATCACTGCATGTGGGTGCCAACCATGGGTAACTTTGATTTATTATTTGGTAAATTGATCGATTGTTCACATATATACATGTATATGCAGGCTGAGGTCTATTGCATGTACACAGAAGACAGATCAAAATATACAGCGAAATAATTATAAAAGCAATACGGAAAAACAAAAACATGGTGCAGGTCTTGATATCTCAGACCCAACACTGAGGTGAGAAGACGATCGTTTATACGCGTCGACCGTCATGTACCTCCCCGAGAAAAAAACACTATTAGTACACAGAGCGCTCGTATTTCCGCTATGACCACTTTCCAATGACATTTATTTCCAATCGACAGAATTTATCGTCGAGCCGCGGGGACAGTCGCTCCACGCCTCGGAAAAACCAAACCTATGGTGTACGATGGCGGCCACCTCGTGGCCTCGTGGGCTCGCCTTAGTATATATGCGAGGCCACGAAGCGAGGCCACGAGGCCACGAAGCGAGGCCACGAGGCCACGAAGCGAGGCAACGAGGCCACGACGCGAGGCCACGAGGCCACGAAGCGAGGCCACGAGGCCACGAAGCGAGGCCACGAGGCCACGAAGCGAGGCAACGAGGCCACGAAGCGAGGCGACGAGGCCACGAAGCGAGGCAACGAGGCCACGAAGCGAGTGAAGACACAGACTCGCTTCGTGGCCTCGTGGCCTCGCTTCGTGGCCTCGCATATAAACTAAGGCGAGGCCACGAAGCGAGTCCACGAGGCCACGAAGCGAGTTCACGAAGCGAGTTCACGAGGCCACGGAGCAAGCTCACGCATGAACCCATGAGGAATCATAACGCATTCGCAACAATATTCAGTGATCTTTCTTCATCTGACAAATGCCGAACGGTACTTATTTATATCAATAATATACTACAAATACAAATATGTATCAAAGACAGCTACCACAAGTACCGACATTTCATATGTGTATATGCAAAGCGTTTGCATATCTGTTATCAAGACGTTTTCGGTACTGGATAAGATCGTAAATATATGTAGACGATCATATTAAGTGTACACTTTTCTATGGCATCTATGTCTATTTTTTCAGTGTATATATCACTTACATTATACTACATATTGACTATAAGCTAACAAAAAAAATGATTTGTGAAATATATAAACCACAACAACAACACACCACGTTCAAACCTATAACTTATCTGTACTCGAAGCCAGGTTCAATGACGCCGACAATGCTCTTTCCAATCGGTGTGACCTATAATCTTCGTATCTGATGATGATTTAATGACATATTTGGAAAACTGTGTGAATGTGTGATTCGTAAAGTTTCCAGCAACCAATCAGTTTATTACAATATAATATATGTAACCTTTTTTCAGGACTGGAATATTTACACCCTCCAATATAAGTTCTTTTGTTATTCGATCCTCTGAGTGCCAAGAACAAAAAGTGCTAGCTGTGATGAATAATAGCAATTAGAAAACTCCTCAAGTTACTGGTCAGCTTTTAAGACGATGCAAACCCCTGCATTTGTATGACCTTAAAAGAAATATTAAGTTTAGTTCAGCTAATGCTTGATTGACATTAAACGGAATTCCCTAATAATTATTCACACATAAAAAGTAAATTTCTCTATATCCATGTTGAGGGAATGCCACTCACAATTTCCTGCATGAGTCTGTATGGACAAATGTTTTGTGACAGGGTTTTGGGTTTTGTTTTGTATCATCTTGGACTCGCTTCGTGCCCTCGCTTCGTGGCCTCGCTTCGTGCCCTCGCTTCGTGGCCTCGCTTCGTGGCCTCGCTTCGTGCCCTCGCTTCGTGCCCTCGCTTCGTGGCCTCGTGGACTCGCTTCGTGGCCTCGCGGACTCGCTTCGTGGCCTCGTGGACTCGCTTCGTGGCCTCGTTGCCTCGCTTCGTGGCCTCGTGGCCTCGCTTCGTGGCCTCGTGGACTCGCTTCGTGGCCTCGTGGAC